>SEMN01000030.1:1372500-1972500 GCA_005408345.1 Macquaria australasica | reverse complement strand
GTTGAAAATCAAGCATTTTTCAAGGAGTATATTTTCAAATTCAAGCATATTCCTAACCTTGAAAACATAACAGTTAGAATTAAGCATTTTCCAAACTTTCAAGACTTCGTACGAACCCTGATTAAAGTATGTATGTATAAGGAAAACTCATAACTGAAAATGAAGCATGGGATTGTACAAGTATGGACAGTCCTCACAGAGTTATGAAGACAGAAACAACAAAAAGACCAAGCTCTCTTTCTCCCACATACATATCTTCAAACACTACTCATTTCTTGGCTGTGTGAAGTTCATGCCATTATCTTTGATCCAGATCCACAATCAGACTGGCAGAGACGTTACCTACAGTACAGTCATCAAGCAAGCTAGCGCATGAGTTTGTTTTTACAGTGTGTGTAATCTTTCCCTTTTGGATCTGGCCTTCAAAGTCTTCATAGTGAAATGATTTCTAATGAATCCATGGAGGACGAACAAGGAGGAATGAGCTCCATCAAAACGCTGTCCAGCTTTAAAAGATATGGGTGGAGATAAAATGGGGCCCAAATGATACTCTGCGGTGATCTGTGATCATAAACATCAGTTACCATGATTATCCTGGTCTCGCATGAGTGCCCTGTCATGTCAAATTGTTGCACCTTGGCACTGGCTTTGCTATGCCAAGCTGGGTGTGAAGTGTGATCTGACTGCTGACAGGTGGCAGAGCCCGGGGAACGGTCAAGTCAGCACTATTATTGACAACCAAAGAAGCAAGATGAAATGGACTTATATAAAAAGCATACTGTAATTAGAGAGGCTTGATATTTGTGGTAGATCTGACACTGTAAATATTAAGAATGCAATACAGTCCAATCCAAATTGTTTAAAAGACATCACATGCACTAAAACAGAACATCTCTTATGGATCAGAGGAGACTGTTTCATTCTGAATTGTTAATTATCTCTGGTGTTTTGTTTGGATTGGACTGCTTTATTCTGAGGTGTCATTGAAATGAATATAATCCATGCTTGGCACAAAGTAAAAGGACTGAAAGACCTGTTTTGTCCTCTGAGGCCAACCTGTTTGCCCAACTGGAACAAATTCACAATCAGCATGACTGACTGCTTTCTGTTCAAAATCCATAATTAACAATGCCGAATGACTGATGTGTTCGCTGTTTTATTCCTCATGGATCACATCAGAAATTTCCCACTTATGTTAGCGCTGGCAGATAAGGATTTAATATTTGCTTGGCAAGCCAAATGAGAACAGCCTATTTTTTCTCCCCAGTTTTTTTTATTGCTTTGGCCTAGATTGACCCCTTTTTTTGCTGACTGACTTGTACAAACTGATGGTGGATGTTAGACAAGCACTGTTGCTCAACATGTACTCCAACTCCTGGCATGAAAAAGTGATTTCTACAGCTACATTTTGACACCTCAAAATGGCTAATGCCATCAGAGGCACTATAAAGTTACCAAATCAAAGGAAACACAAGGTTGGTTTCGATTTGTTGTACAGTGCTAAGAACAACTGAACGATATCTCACAAATTCAAGCATGTCATCCTCCCTGTCACCTTGTTGGGGGGGGGGTCAACTGTGATTTTTCTCTGGTGTCACTGGGCCTCATAGCACCCCTGACATATTTGGACTGGTCTGAATAAATACAGTATAACAGGATCACTGTACCACACCGGGCCTGTCTCGGAGAAGAAAGGTAACTGCAGCTCACATCCATCAAACTCTGACACACTCTCACACACAGCAGACATTAATCCACATGATGATGAAAGGAGATACAGAGAGACTCCACAAATTTGAGATAAAATGCAATAATACGCCTTTGATAGATATGAGTGCCCTATGTCATCTCATGTTACCCAGGGAAAATCAACAAGAGATGGGCCAGTATATTGCAGCAGGCTCCTTGTCTACATTTTTCAGCAATACGCTGGGCCTCTTTCTCATCATTCATCTGTCACGCGAGAGGGTATCCACTGCATTTTCCAAAAAGTGCTGTTCGACTGTGTGGAGGAAACCAAGGACTTTCTACCACGCTACCACACATAATCCTTGATGAGCTAATTTAACCAAGGCCTGCATTGTTGGGTTCAGTTTACAGTTATGTGGATGAAAAACAGTTTAGAGTAAATGTCCTTAAAAGCACGAGCTTCCTAAATTAACTTATCTTTGATTCACAGAATATTTAGGACATACTTTGTACAACTAGCAAATCTCATTCCTCCTGGTTATAAAGGGAAAACTTGAACTGAAAAAGAACAGCAAAACCATCTGCTATTGCAGATCATTTAAAACAAAAGACAGAGTTCTGGAGCTTTATTTATTAGTTTGACAACCTAACCAATGTCTTCCCAGAATGACTATTTTGAAAAATATGCATGCTTGGAAAATTAAACAAGCCCCATATCTTCAATACAAAACAAAGGGGAAAAAAAATACTGCCTCAATGAAAAGTGAGATGGGAGAAGCTCTGCTTTACCAGCAACTGCTGCCCACTTTGAAGAGAGACATACCTCGCTTTCAGCAAACATGCCCTAGCAATATAAATCACACTAAGAGATTTGTGAAAACCACCATTAGGAGCCAGTCATGCATCCCTATAGCATGACAGTGTCAAGGCGGAGAGGGATTGGCTGGCACACCTAAAGCACCCTCACTTTCTGATAGGATAAAAAGGCGTTTTGGCTCGCAGCACTACAGAGGGGATCAGCCGTCTTTTGGCAAGAAAGAATGTTAAGTGTTCTCTTACCTTATTTAGCCAAAGCCAGCCATCATATCACAGAGCGTGCAATGGAAAAAAGGGACAGATAGAGCCAAGATTATGATCCAAAGTTAAAAAAAAAACAATGTCAACAAAACATACCTTAATGTAATGAAAAGATATTTCTGGTATGAGGATGACAAGAGGTGTGCCCAGCCCAACACTCACATTATTTAGGGAGGAACCACATGCCGTGGGATTAGAGTCTCCATAACATTTATTTTGTAGGAAGGGGATGAGGTGGATATATGGCACCTCTTGCTACTCCAAAGAGTGGGAGAGTTATTCAAAGACTAATTCCAGATTAATGTAATCTGCTAAGTGCATAAATCTGACATTGTCAAACATGACAAGACACAGAATGAGTGGTTTAGCTTGGCCGCTCTCTTATTTCCCAGCTAATGACACTTTGGATTAGATTCCAAAACTAATGGCTAAAACAACCTTGCTCTGCATTACTGACACACTCTGATATACATCGTTTTTTATTATCTTATTACTGTATTTTGTTCATTGGTACCTAGTCTCCATCGTTTTTCTTTGCAGGACTTCCAAGTATGTGTGTGTGATTTTTCTTTATCTCTCAGCTGACAGAGGTAAGAAATTCCTGACCGTCTTTACAAAGAAAAGTATTGACACATGGGACTGGAGCAGTAAACAAAAAGAAAGAGAAATTATTCAATAAAACCTCAACATAAAGAGTAAATGAGATTTATTCTACCATTTAAAGTACAAGCAACCTAGTTATACCTTCATGAATGATCTGTGTAAAGTGGATGCCTTTACCAACCTAACCCCTAGAGGTCTCTAGAGATATTTCGTTCCAAGCTTTACTGTGTTTGCATGAGAAGTAGAGTTAACAGGTTTAACTATCCCAACAAGACGGGAGGCCGGTGTAATAAAGGCGGAGAAAAGAAAAGAGAGAAGGACCTTGCTCTCTGCACAGCAGGGGGTGAGATTTACGCATGGCTGGATCTACATCTATGGAGACACATGTGGAAAAAAAAAAGCTCTTGCATAACTTTGGTCAATGCAATGACATTGTGGTGTTAGTATTTCACCCCCCCCCCCAAAAAAAAAGTAGAGCCCAAAATATTGACTGGCTAATGTCATGTTTTATAAGCTGCATTTTTTAATGTATATTTGACCCCTATTTTTCTTAATCTAAGTTAAATACAATATATTGAGTGCTTATTTTCTGTTTATGGGCATTTCCAGTAAGGTTTACTTTTGGAAATTTACTGCTATATTTACTTTGATGATAAAGTTTATTGTCACAACTCTTACATAACCAAATTCAACAGATGGATTTTGCTGCCAATTAGGTTTAAGATAGCATTTGAGAAGCTGCGAAACCCTCCTATTTCCCCAGACAGGCTGCATTGTGTTGTTGTACATATAGTGATGATTATTCCCAGAACAAATTCACTGAACAACAATTGTTTTAACAAAAAATTAACTTGGCTCAGAAATCCAACAAAAAGCTGCCTGGTTTGGACTTTCTTACACGGTGCATGACCACACATACCTTTGCAGTATGGTTTGCATGAGGCTGTGGGTGTACTGCAGGGTGTAGCCCTGATGCCTTTCAAAACAGACAATTTCATAGTTGGGAGAAAGGATTTTTTTTCTTTGCCCCACTGGGCTTGTTGTACAGAGACCATGATGAATTGTAAATCTTACATCTCACCTCATTTGTCTTTCATCTTGATTGACCATGGCCTGTCCATAAAATCAGCCAGATTTAAGAGCCAAATCTTGAAAATAATATTTCTGACTTCATACAACCTGCATATATGCCTGCTCATCTACCCTCTACCTCCTCAAAAAGGCAAAAAAAAACAAAAGTAATAATCCTGAGTTTGGGGGGGTTTTCTGGGTCTGCGTGAGACAAGATTTCAACAGGCACCAGCCCTGCATGATCACACCGTAACAAGTTCAGACACCTTAGCCTAACACTCTGGTACCAGATTCAGGCCGTTTGATGTTTCCACATTAAGCAGCTCCATTCCTCTGGTGCTCACCCCTCTTTCGCACCCCTCCAACTCCCACCCTGTCTTGACCCTGTGCCAGATTCACCAAAACCTTTTCAAGCACACCTGGTAGTGGTTAGGCTCAATCACAGCATAAAGCTCCCGAGAGCTGCTGCAGAAGACTTGACAAAAAAAGGTGCTCTCATTAACACATCTACACTTTATACTGTTTTTCATATGTTTTTTGTGTATAAGTGAATGCACTTGACATTGCATGCTTTTTAAATGTTGAAACTTTTTATCCAGCTGCTTTATGTGTAGTGCAGTTGGATCAAAACTAACTGCAGTAAAGTTTAGCAAGCCTAAATGTGTCCAAGCCTGAAAGTGTCATGTACTGTAGGAATGCAGACCCATTATATTTTATTTTACAGAACGTGTTAGAAATAAAAGTCCTGAAAATAGGTTTGACCCACATTCAGAGGGTAGTATTTTGATGAACAGGAGGTGGTCATTAAAGAGCGGGGGACATTTTGCCACACCTGCTGAGGAGAGTTAAAGTACTTTACCATAGGTGGAGTCAGGGTGGGATTGTGTGTGTGCGCGCAGCACCGGGGTCACATTTACCAGCTGCTATATCAAAGGCTTAATGGATGGTGTAATTTCACTGATTTAGATCACATTTCAGCGTTCAGGTGATTTTAAATTAGTTTTATTGCAGATTCCAGGAACCTCCCTCACCATGTAAGACTAGTATCAGCAGGTACAATTGATACTGGAATGAAAACAACTTTATGATCCCTGTGTTTAATCTGTACAAATGTGTTCATGTTCTCCAAAAATCCTTGCTGTTCTCAAGGCTGCAGTGGGTGTCTGACAGGACTATGCTTGGCTCTGATCTGGTTCAGATAAATGTGGAACTTTGGAAATGCTGGACCAAGCCAGCTGGATTCCATAAAGGCCTCAAAGCGGCCTTTGCACTCTCTGTAAAAGCCATGGATTTAACCAGCGGACAACATAACCTCTATATATTCTAAATATTACATGATTAGAAAGAGGGGAGGTTAGATAAGCAGAGCAGAATATACCACACAATTACAGACTTACAAACACGAGCTGTGTTTGGACTGAGAACAATGGCGGCTTGTAAATGAATGCTATGATTTGCATACTATGGAAGTATAAAGAGGAAGAAAGAACACATTTTGCTCAATGACTAAAACAAACATTGAAACATTCCTAATGGCATCCAGAGGGTGAAACAGACATGTTTGTTTACAATGTCAGGGTAATGGCTGTGCTATTTCATTTGGTCTCCTTCAAGTGGACTGTTGTTGATATGTTTGATCATGAGGTGGGGAGGATTAGATTTTGTTTTCTATCATCGCTTTTCAAAATTTTCCATGAGTGGACAGAGGGAAGGTTTGATGACTGTACTATAATACCAGCTTACACAAGTTATAGAATAGCTAATTTTAAAATGAAAGCGCAAAAAAAATATTTTGAATTTTGGCTTGATGAAATTTTCAGATCTCAGTGTCGGTCGTAGTTAAAGCTGTGATTTGTAAGATGGTGTTTCTTTTAATCTGATGACATCTTTCACAGTAAGCAGACATTGCTGTGGCGTTTGTTCCCAGAGATCATTTTGTAATCAAACAGTGTAGCCATGCAAGGCTGCAGCATCTTTGTTTTGATTTCCGCAGCAAGCTCCTGGTCTTTTCTTTGTCTGTCCTTTGTTGGTCATGTTAACTATCCAGTTTCTTCCTCTGTTTATTCAACACAAAGTGTTTTTGCTGCTGGCAGAGTTGTACAACTTAACAATTCCTGTGCATCAGAGAATGGGAAAATCTTTCATGTACCACGTGTAGAACATGAAATTTAGCAAATACAGTAAGGTTTCATGCTGGAATCACTACTGCAGTAGCAGTGTGTCATTGAAAAATAGACAGTATAAAAAAATAGGTCAAGACTAAAGGGGCAAGTGTACCTGTTACCTGATGATCGCGTTAGATTAACAGTTAAGAGATCACCAGAGTAAATGCAATTCATCAAATTTCATGGCAATCCAAGACATTTCACAAGCAAAAAACAAAAACATCATGGTAGCACAAGAGGAAAAGTCAGGGGATTCCCACAGTCAGTAAGATTCATCATTTGGGGACCATGAATGTCTGTACAAAATTTCATGGGAATCCATTTAAAAGTTGTTCAGGTATTTCAGTCTGGACCAAAGTGCTCCATCGCCATCCCTAGAGCCACGCCGCTTACAAAAACATTTCGGTATATGGCTGCCTCCTGAGCCACAGCGGCCCCATGAAAGTGTTAGAGAATTTTACTTTAAGAGATGAAGGGCATATAAACTATGAATAGTAAACATCCAATGAATAACAACTAATTATCGTCTCAAGCCCTCATAAAAGTCAATACTCTCAACCACAAGCCACCACTTACTGAACTCCTGTACTCAAATCAGATAGACTTGCGTTGAATCTACATATTATGACATTTAGTCCAATGACAAAAAAAAGTCAGGGATCATCTTTGAATTGTGACTTTTTCTTTGCATTTATAGGGCCGGAAAACCCCCCACTGTCAAATACAAAAAAACACGATTTATGAATGAACAAAGGTCAAAATGATCTTCTCCCTTTGAACTATGAACTGAGTGTGTCCCCCAATATATTAACAATTAACAACCTATAAGAATCTGGTACTGATTCAAATAAGCTCAGCACATAGATAAGAAAAAAAGCTGGTAATGTTTTCCCACTGGAGGACAGGTCCATGCCACTGGCTTTTCCGCTTCAAAAAGTGACCTTTGACTCCCTGATATCAACAGCTCCTAGAGCCGGGCTGCCTCATCAAGAGCTAATTGTCTCCTTTAAGAAAATACACTATGTTTGAGGATCCACAGGGGGAAGCCCCCCCCCCTAACCCAGTGCAACAGTAAGTCATTTGTTACCAATCATGTCAGCGAGCTCTTGGCCCCCCACATCTTATTCTCAACACTTTAAAGGATTGATTGAAGTAGCTTTGTTTGAGGCAACCAGGGGATTTCCCCTGGAGACATCCAGAGACAGTCAGGAGTTGTAGTTCTGCAGTTTAACTTTTTGCTAGATAATCTAATCCAATACTGGCACAATTTGTTCTGCAGCCACCTAAGTGCAACATGTGCATCATGTCAACCTCTGATTTAGAAACAATTCAGGTGTTAAGAATAGCTGTATTTACAAAGGTCACAGACTTAACATCTGATCTGAAACTGGAGAAGGGTCAGGAGCATTCCTCAGACTGCTGGTTTCTTTCTGGAAGGCTGGCTTGCATGTGTCCCCTCTGTCCATGTAGTCAGAATGCAATCAACAGGAAGGTTGTAGACGATGCACTGTATTAAAAGTTTATTTCTAACATACTGTGCATTCAATACCCTACCATATCTCCATGGTTACCCTTTGACCTGGATAATTTGTTATTTTACCCTTTCATCCTAATGTTAACACAGCTACTTGAAGCCACAAAATGTCTCTACATCTTAGACTGTCCCTGAAACAAGAGTTTACATAAATATAAAGAAAACTGTCTCCCCTGCTGTCCATGTCAAAATGTGTATAATTGCAGCAGAGTGAACACTTTGTGTTTGCATTGCGGGAGAGCAAGTCTGTACTTAGCATGTTGTTTTTAGCTAGTCTTAATGTCTTCCATGTCTGGGCCCATTTGTCTCTGGGCTGACTGGGCCACATCAGTGGAGAGCGAAGAGGAGAAAAGTGAAGTCTGCATGTGTGTGATGTGTGTGACAGCTGCAGGCCTGGTTCACAGGGCCACTGTGGCCCACTCTGTCACACCAGCCAACAAACCCTCAACTGTAATTAGCAGATCCATGGTGAGATTTTTGTTTTAACTGGTGTGTTTGCTTCTTAGTCTATGTATTTAGCTAACATAAATATGAATGCAAACATATGCAGCAAGTAGCATAAAATAATCATTTGACAGTGCTTGCTGTTGTATAGTATTATTTTGTTGTAAAATAACCTAACCTAAGCGGGAATGAGGTGCAGTTGGGGAGGTGGCGTCAGAGTAGGTTGGAAATGCTCACTGGAGTTTGAGGTGATCCATGTCAGTCTGTTTGACAGTGAGGTCAAACTGAGTCCTCCACTGTTTATCCAAACTGCCAAGCGGGGAGCTGGTACAGGTGAATGTCTGATCCCTGGACCTTAAACTTGTTTGCCTGCTTTCTTCTCCTCTGTTTACTGGGAGATAAATCTGCAAACCTTTCATTGAATGTATAGTTGCTGCAATTGCAATAGTTATAATGTAGATTTACTGTACACACTCTGCTTATCTAAAAGCACTATTATGTGTTTTAAAAAAACGCATTATCCATCCATTTCTTTTTATACTTGATCATCTTGTTCAAGGTTGAAGTGGGCTGCAGTCTATCCCAGAATGCACTGTGCGAGAAGCAGTGAAACACCCTGGACAAGTGGCTAGTCGATCACTAACACGGACAGAAAAAACACGGTTACACCCACGTTCACACCTGTGAGTCGTTTAGAGTTTCCCATTCATCTGACCCATATATCTGCTCCCAGGGGAAACCCACACAAACACACGGAGGGAGAACATGCAAACTCTACAGAGAAAGGCACCAGTCAGACTTGGCTGGACTCCTGAAAGCTCTGATTCTGTATATATGACTTGGAACAAAGCAACACAATGTCTGACAAACATATGAACATTGATACTTCACATCAGCCAAAGTCCGTTGTTCAGGGATCTAAACCCAGATGTAATGCTGTTTTGCAGATTATTTTTTACCAACCTCATGTGACCAACTCCCCTCACCATACAACCCTAGCTAAGTACTGCACACTGTAACAGTAACAGTAATGGTAATCACCATCTTTTACATCATAACCATTGGAATTTTTTCAATCATACCCTCCATTCAACATGATGTGAATGCGGCCTAACCACTGGGCCACTGCGCCACCCCCTAAAAAGTCAAAAACAACAAATAAAAAAGACATCCTGCCACCTTTTTATGAACTAAAATAGGAGAGAGTTAAGCAGTCCAGTCAATTTGTCCGTCCTGACAAACTGATGTGAATGCCCAGTACGGCAAAACACCAGGAAATTTGACAATGACAGGGGAAATGTGAATATAATCGTTAAAGAATAAAGATATATATTTGTTTGACAAGATTATACTGTTTATAAGAATATCCAACAGAGATCAAGAGAAAATGACAGCCTCATGTATTCTTCAGTGCATGGAAACATACCAAATATGTCCACCCCAGCAATTTGTGACCGCAACAGTATAACAAACAAACAATAAAATGAGTTAAAAAAAAAAAAAAAAGAATACTTACATCATATTCATTACATCTTACTGACATGTTCAAAACCCCAAACAACAGCAATAAACTCCCAGGGAGCTAAGCAAACAGACATGTGAATTCACTTTGTTTGAATACAATTGTTGGAGGCTGTACTGGTTGCCAAAACTGGCCTTTGTACCACACAGTTCTTTGCTGCAGACATGTTTGCAGATTTGCTTGATAGCAGTTATTTGTTTGCTTGTCAAATTATTATCTCCTGACAACAAGATAATCAGTCACTTATATTGTCTTAACCTGTGTGATTTGAAGTGTTTAAGGGGTTAGATATTTGAAATCTGCTTTTTAAGCAGCAATACTGGGTGTGGAGTCTGAGTTTGCGCCCCATCATCTCCCCTCTGGACACCACTAACTTTTCGAAACAGCTGTAATAGTTCATATGACTAAAGCAGGATAAAGGTCTCTTATAATACTGTGAGCCATGGGACATAATCATCTGATTCTGCTGACCCATATTTTTAGTGTTTGTTGCATTGTTTTGTCCCTGAAGTGAAATGCAGGGGTGGGGAAATTACTTTCCGTCGCTTCATTTGTTCACATCTACATCTGTCCATCACAAACAAAACCTCAGACACCACTGTCTAGATTTTGAAGGGGAATTTATCATCACTGCAGTGCTACAAATACCAGTCAAATTAAGGTGACGTATCTGGGACCGGCTGGCCCAGAGGTGGACTACATCATTCCCAGGTGATGACATGTTCACTTTTACCTTGTGTTTTTGTTGTAGTCAAGGTGATGGACCTGACAATGGGGGTATACAAAGCTGGAATCACAACATGGAAAGGATGTTACCTTTGAAGTGACTAAATTACAGTTATAAAGGTACAAAGGGTAGTCACATGCTGAATGCCAATTACCAGTGTGTGTGTGTGAGCAAGAGGTTTGACAGTCACTACTTTAAGGTGTGAGTTTTCAAAGGAACTTAACCAAGAAGCAGTAAGGTGTGTCTAAAATGCAATAAACATCAGTCACCAAACCCAAATTATTTCATGTGGCAAGAAGATTCTTCTAAGAAAAATACTGGTGTGATGAGTCAAACATGTGAGCAGTCTCAGTCAGAGAGGTATAGATGAACATTTAATAGGACAGTTGCTTTAAAGTAGGGTCTAAAATATGCAGTTTCCAAACAAACATGTCATCAACTTTGCAAAGATGATATTTACAGCTGTACTGCCATTTAAAAATCACTTACTGTAGGCCTATATCCAAGGTTAACGCGCAATAACATACACTCTGGCACCCCAGAAAACTGGAAAAAGTAACATGGTGTGATAAGTCGTTGGCATGTGATGGATCTGCAGCCATCACATGCCAGGCATTAGGTCTGATGTTAGCTCTGTATAGTTTTTACAGGACCAGGTGTACCTTCTGATGCATTGTTCCCGCAGTATGTTAAGAGATGGCAAAGCCCCCATACACACAGCTAAACAAATTCAAGAGTGATCTCACGAACACCAGGGTGAATTCCAACACCTTCGCGGTCAAATCTCCTCATACACACGGCTCAGGACTTGTATTACAGCATTCCTTGGAGAATTGAAGATGTTAGAAAGGCTGAAAATGGCTCCAGTCCTTCTTAGGTAATCAATTTGGAGTTTGTTTTTTTGTTTGTTCTCTCACTGGGGCATCAATGTAGAAAAGCAATCAAGACATTCCAGTGTAGAGAAAAACAAGTGTTTTCCTCCACTTTTTTATTGAATAGGACACAAACCTCATCTGGACAGACTCTTGGAACAGAACAAGTGAAATAAAGTCAGTGGTTCTTACAAAAGTTGGAAATGGTTAAAGCAATCAAACATGTACCCATTACTTTCACACAGCTGCCATATATACAGACATTATGCTAAATTAAAGACAGGTCTCAACTGCTTTTCCCTGCTCTCCTCTTCTTCTGAGCTTTACTGAGAATGGCCGAAATTCCTTGGACATCCTGTAAAGCCATCAACCTGATTTCCCCTCATGTCACAGTTTAATGGGTGGTGGAGTACTGTAGTGTAGCACATCCAGGCACTGAGAAAACACTGCCTCACTCAAGGCATGAATAGCAGTGTAAGCAACTTTGTGCTACACCTTGGCAAATGTAAGAGTGGAGGACAGATGCTATGTTACATAATACTGAAAATGACAGTAAGGTGAGACGCTATAGAGCACAGGATTAATAATTAATAAAAAATGATTCCATGATATCACACCACCTCCTTTTGTATAAAAGTTTAATATTTTATACATGGGATTGCGCACCTCTCCATGGCCTATTATTGGTTGAATTACTCACTAAAGATAGAGCATGCTACTAAAGTAATCAGCTGGAGAGCGCCGATACAGCTGGGGCATGCTCTATGTATGTGAGAGGAAAGTGAGACCTGTCTACACCCAGAATATATGTGGGTTAGATCAAAAAATAAATTAGCACCGTTGCAAACACTCTTAATGAGTCACCAGCTGAGAAGATAAAACAGAGGGGGGTAACACTAAATATAAACACAAGCACATGTAAAACCGTGAGATAAAAATATTGCATTAGCCTATGTGGCACATGGCATGTGGTGAAGTCCCTAAACAACAATTTCCCCTGCTGATGTTCAGCTCTTCCCTAAAAGGCAAATCACAAATGACAAAGCCCCTCTGTTAATATTCAGGTCACTCTTTCATTCCCACTCTTTATCTTACTGAGAATATCTACTGTATCATGAGCACAGCTGATGTGATATTTTAGTCATGCAGGCAGATCAAGTGACACAGAGTGCTTGGTCTGGTGATGATAAGAATAATAGTCACATTTAATTGCCTACGTCTAGCATTTCAAATGATTCCTCCAGGAAAAGAGAAAACCGTGCTGCATTAAGGTGCAGTGCTGCAAATAGATTCAGGGGTATATTTATATTCTTCTAATTACTCAAATTAAAAATACAGTATAGCATCACAAGTTTGCTTAGTCCAAAGCAAACTCAATTGAATACCTCTGAGGTTTTGTTCAAATGTAATGATTGGGGCCTCACTTTGGTCTCAGCTAATTTGTAATCTGCATTTGTCAATATTTTTTATTGACTACAGATAAATCGTAAACTTGTCGTAGTCACTTTTTGTTCACTTTTGTTCCTATCCCCATTTGTGAATAGAGAGCTGAAGGGGTATATCTGAGTATGTCTTACAGTACTTGATATCTTGTTGCCAGAGAAAGCTGGATTTCCACATCTGTGCCCATGACATGAAAAGTTATGTAATGTACCTTAAATTTACGGTAAGGCAATATATGATAATACTGATAAATAATACGATTGAGTTAAGACCACAATAAAATATTCAGCTATGTACTGCCTGGGGTAGAAACTGATACCAGACACTTGAGAGTTAAACATAGAATACAGCGTATTACACAGTGTACTATGGTTTACTTAATTATTCTGTGTCCTTTCATGTGGTTCCAAATGGGATGCACAGCCAGCTATGTTCAAAAAGTATGAAATTGTATAATAATAATGAGATAAACTAAAAGAAAACAGTAGATCTGATGAGAAACTGTCCCTGCCTGAAAGTCTTATGAATGTCCCATTATACCAGAGCCTTCTGCTTGCCAAGTCAGGAAATGGCCATGCTGTTTTGATGAGACAAACATCCATAGAAATTCAGCATTTCTGCAGGGTGCTAATTTGTCATGCCCCGCCACAACATGCACAATGTATAGGAGGCCATCCAATCTCCTGCTGGCTTTTGGGGGTCATTATGAAGGGAAAAATCACAGCAATATAGACAGGCAGAATGAGATGGATTCCTGCATTAAGTGGATGAGGCCCTCCTCACTACAGGACTTGGGTTACACTACAGCCTACTACACATATGGAGCTCTTTGTCCCACATTCCCTCAGCTTTTTCATGACAAAAAAAAAACAACCTCTAACTGTGTCAGCTAAAAGTAATGTCCAATCTTGGACCATCTCATTGGACCATGTAGCTCTCAGTGTTAGAGAGTGCTCATCATGTCCCCTCATCTCAAACGTGGCTGTGGTCTTTGTTGTTTGTGTTGCTCCAAAAAATGTTCAATAAACTGCAACACTGATTCGTTTTTCTCAGGCGCAGTCAAATAACCCGGCAGGAAATGTTTCCGCTCTGCTACAACAGTATAGATAGTCCTTTGATACTCATCAACAGTTGTGCTGTTTTCTATTGCTTTCTTCAACTCATCTGCATTCTGCTGCAGCACAATGTCTCCATCTTTCCTTAGTAATAGTGAGCCTGGGATGTCTAGCTGACACTGGACTCCATGCTCCTGGGTTTCTGTGGACTCGACACTTTCCAAAGATAACATGGGCCAAAGATTTCCACTCACGGGCAGGCTGAGGCCCTGCTGAGGCAGTCTGCCTGATGGGGAACAGACGAAAAAGAGCTGGCTCAAGACATCCACTGAGATCCATAGCACTGTACTATGTGATATGCCTTCAAGGTCTATAGTTAGGTACTACAGATGAGAGAAACAGGGACCAACAGTGTGAGGAGAGTGTGCTCTTTAAATGCAGGATAAAGAACCAGACACAGGATGCTCAGCTGGCTTGATAACATGATACTAAAGGTGAAGAATAATAAGGATGTCATCAAATACAAAAAGGGCAAACAAATCAAGTGCATTTATAAGTGCATTTCCTCATCTTACTATAACTCTTCACTAATAGCTCCTGTTCCCCAATAACTTCCTGTTTCATGTAGACGTACATGTCTGTGATATACTGTCCCTTTTCTATTATTCAGAGGTAAATTGAGATTTCCAGGAAAGGCTTGTCCCTCTGAGAGGGCCTGGAAAGCCCGGCCTGGCGGTGTGCACAGTCATACACCACATGACGTCTTAGCAGGGGAACATTCCTCCAAGTCTTTTTCTCTCCCTCTAAAACCATCTTTCTCGATTTAGAAACGGGGGGCACGAAAAGTGGTTTAGCGCAAAAATATGGGGCAGCACATTAATGCAAAATTAAGCCATAAAAAACCTGACATATGTGAAATGTCCCAGACTGGGAATGAAATATCATTTCTCCAATTCAGGAACTTTCCACAGGAAGAAATACATGAGACTGAATTCCACTTAACCTCTTTCCTCTGTGTGCCAATGAAAAAAAATGGTTGAAAGTTTTACCATTGCCAAACATTACCAATACCTTACAGAATCTCTCTGAGGGGAGCAGGTATCTACAGTATGTCCAAAAGGTAATGTCTTGGAAGGAAGTCAACACAACTCATGCCAAACAGTCTCTTTAATATATTTTCTTTCCTACTATGCCCTCCTAAACACCACAGAGGAAGGCAGGGGACTGAAATGATGTTATGGCTTCAGTATTCAATGTAGCCTACAGGAGCTGGGATTGTGTCTCTTCTCCATAAATCATTTAATGCTGACAGGAGGTGGTCCTCTAGTCACTCAGCCTGCCCCCGTCAGCTGACCTCAGGGGTGACTGCTTCCCTCAAGCGTCAACCCAAACAAAAAGGGGTGAAGCCAGCTCCCATAGCCGAAGCTATAGAGGTCACACAGGCCTGTGCCAAACCAGCCCTTTCATCCTATAGCATGTACAGGATCAGCGTCCTAGAACACAGGCATTAAAGGCAGAGGGAAGGGGAGAGAGAGAGGGAGACAGAGTGTGTATGTGTGTGTGAGAGAGAGAGACAGAGACAGAAATGACCTCTATGGCCTCTAATATGTGTGCAACTCATGTGTAGGAGGGTGTGGGATAATCCTGGTGAGCTGTGTAGGGGGGTCTCCAGGTGGCCCAGAGGGTTAGACAGGGTTAACCCCAGTTGACCCTGGCTCTCTGCTGTCAGAAGTTGGAGATCTACCCTTAGCCTGTCAAGGAAACCAGAACAATGTGGCATGTCCATGTAAGACAGTCCCTGAAAAGAGGTGAAATGGGATGAGTCTCTTTTATGTGTCTTTTCTTTATGCAAACGTGCATCAGGAAAACATAAAATCATAGACTTTGTTATGAAACCAAATGGCCATGCATCAAGAACACTCTGTTTCTGTATCGTATGAAAACTGTGTTTAAATTACACCCATTTGTTCCTGCTGTCTAAGTATTAAATGTCATAATGGCAATATGTAGTCATGCCCAAACAAAAGTTTTCAATCTAACTCTTATCGCTGTATGCCAAGTTTGAAGAAAACACCAGTTGTATTTGTTCCAATAAAGTGAAATGACAGTGTCTGTCTCAGGACAAGCCTCAGCAGAAGCACATGGCTGGTTGGCAGGTTGAGCTTAAACACTTCCTCTAAATGCTTACACACAAAGGTCTCAGATGGCAGCACATGACAGGGTGCGGGTCTCCTTTAGTGTCATATTAGGTAGTCTAGGAGTTCCTGCAGCCTGCAACAGCTGACTATTGGGAGTTGGAGGTTGCAGTCTAATTTTACTGATCGGTATGAAGTGGGGGGTAAAAGAAAATCTTGAAACTATGTTGTGTTCAGACATCCAGGTGAGGACTAAAGACAAGTTTTGACATTGAGATATGTGGATGTTGTCTGGAGATGCTTCCTGGAATCGAAAAACTGTTACATTTGTTCCAGGGAGGATGTCAAAACAGGAGATTATGTACAAAGACAGGAAGAAGGTATCTTGCAGTACTGTGCTATATTGTATATTCTCCCTAAATTGACACTAAACATTAGCTCAACAAATACAACCACAAAGCATGAAATCTTGTGCTGAAAATCACATAGTGGATACAACATGTACGTGTATGTGTAAGGTTAGTGTACTACACATATAGTCTGCACTGTATGAGCGGTTGTCTCTTCCGTTTTATTCTTTACTTAATGTCATGGCTTGCGAGTAGAAATCTGCCTAGCACCATAAACATTTTCATTAGACACTCATGTGGCTGGGATCTAGCTGGTCCGATCAAAATTTGATGAATGTGTTTGTGTATGCAGTCTGGCCTCTCTCCTGCGACATGGTCTCATAAGGACAAAGCGTAGCAGACAGTCAGCAGTCATAAAGCAGGTGTGTGCGCAGACTAGCATGTGTAGACTTTTGGCAATGTCGAGGCAGAAAACCTTTGTGTTACTAAATCCTGGGCTACACAGAGCACATCACCCGTTGTTAGCTGATAGTGATAATGACGATTTAATAAGTTCACGTGCTTAATGATCCACCAGTGTGTGTGTGTGTGTGTGTGTGTGTGTGTTGTGACTAAATAATCAATGATAGTAAGGATGACTAACCAAGGTTAAGTATTGTTTTGTGTGCAACCATGGTAACAAGTGCCATCAATATGTAAATCAAAAGCTGTTTAACTGTCTCACAAGATCTTGCAACAGATAAACACCTCACGCTGACTTCAGCTCTGAAGTAAATCTGATGTTTCTAGAGCAGAAAACACAGATGAACAGAAGAAACCATACTCTTCCTCCTGCGTGACTCTCTTCCAACACAGCTGCTCCCGTTGCCTGCCATGGGAGGCTGTGCTCAGCTGCAGGAGTGGAAAGTTAGGAGGGAGTCTGGGGATAATATGTGGTTCATGGTGACACATAGGATTGCATTCTTTGTGTGAAGTAGCCAAACTGAATTAAAAGGATTGTATTCATGAAGTGCACCAAAAATGACTTGCCATCTATGCCACATATGGTCACCAGTGGTCTGTTGCATAAAGTCAATGAATGGATTGTGCACTTCCTGCCTCTCTTGAGACAAAAGTGACTTAAAGCCTATATTATAAACCCTCTTTATATGACCCTGTATTGCACTTTTTTTTGTTTACAGGTTAAGAGTATTGAAGAGTATTGATTGTCATCATCATGTCAATAAAACGTAGATTGCATATACCATTATAGATCCAGCATCATGTTTGATGGTTGCCAGCAGACACTCTGGTTTTTATACTGCCCCTTGGTTTTCTCAAATTGCATACTGGATTTAGGATTTTTACTCATCCTATGCTCCTTTTTATTTCACTGGTCCAGGCTCTAGTTTTTATGTTTTATATTCGCTTTTTAGACTTAAATCTTGTTACCTGCCCATCTGTCATTGTCACTGAGCTTCAACTTGTGACCACTGTTCCTCTTTGCTAATGCGGTTTCTTAACGTTGAGACCAGGCTCTAAAAATTTGACACTTTTTGACCATTTAAATTATTTTACAGTTTCTGTGGCCAAACTGCCATTGAGATGGAGGCAGACTATATGGTCTAGCTGGAAATAAGTTACTTGACCCTTGTGACTTTTGATAACGGACAGCACGGTGGTGCAGTGGTTAGCACTGTTGCCTCACAGCAAGCTGGGATTAGCTCCAGACCCTCCAGGGATAAGCGGGTATATAGCTGATGGATGGAACTTTTGATAACCTTTACAGTCTGAGTGCTGAGTGTCAGAGCTCTTTTAAAGCTTACAGACCGCTAGTTGACAGTCAATTTGACTTGCTCATGCAGTTGCAGTTAGTTATATTTCATGTGTTATTTCCTATTCATGGTTTTCATACAAATACAGGGAGTGACAACAATAACACCTGTCCAAGATGATGCTCCTTTGTGTAATTTTTGTTGACTCTGTGTCAGAAAGCTGTTGATTGAGGCTTTAGTTTGACATGGTGTTTCATTAGATTGCATTATATTTTAAGGAAGTCCAGTTTACACCTTAACCTATTGAAAATAAAAACAAAAAGAAAAGAAAGATATCATAATGCACAAGAGTATAATACAGCCCATTTTATTGAACAGATGTATGTGTATTGTGTCCACCCCCTGTATTTAGTATTTGTGTGTGTGCGAACAGCTAATTCTGAATGAAACCCTACACGGCCTCTCTTAGCTTTGTGTTGAACCTCGCTAATAAAAAAGGCATTCATCATAGAACAAGGAGAGAACAAGCAGAGGGAACAGCCACTGATGTCATTGAATTTTGAGGTCCAGACACTGGGAGAGATTCAAACATTTTTCACATTTCCAAACACAGAGATTAAAGGCTTATATGCAGGCTTTTATCTTATAAACAAAAGGTCTAAGCAAAACATTTTAGCGCTTTGTGTGTTCAATGATCCTTAAGTGACCACTGAGAAAACCACCATACAACACATATGAATAGATCTGAATGGATCACAACAGTGTCTGACATATTCACTGAAAGATGAGATTTAACTTTACGCAGCTTTAACCACAACAATGATGTAAACATGACTCGCTTTCCTCACAACTTCAGGAAACATCATTTATGGTTTATACCAATAGAGATTTTCACTCCTCTTTATAACCCAGACTAAGCAAAAGCAGACAATGTTTCTTTTACTCTCACCACAGAGGAGGATTGGGTAAGCTGTTTGTTCAGAAGTAATTAGCGCTGAATTTATTATTTTTTGCCCACAAAACTTGACAATTTATGGCTGAATTTAAGAACGTTCCCCACTTGCAAATTGCCTCAGTTCCATCTGTGATAAAAGCTCCTTTGATTCACCTGTTGCATGAGAGAAGAGGGGAGTGAATCCTCTTCTAACCTGCAGTTCAGACAGCGCCTTCCCAACTGCCCAACATGCCTGAACCGATTAAGTAGGCTCTTGGCCGACATTCACACAAGGCTCTGGGGCCTCTTCTGGTTTCTCTCTATCTACTGTATGGCTCTCTTCCTCTGCTTTGAGGAACCTAACAAAGGTTGTCCAATCGTCTCTTGCTAAGGCCACTCTGAGTGGTCCCCTTCAGAGCCATGGGTGGCCTGCAAGAGGAGATTCTCCTGGTGCTTGAGCTCTTTATTTCAACTGGGCTCTCCAAGCACCCAACGACGTCTGGAATGGAGGTGAGAGGATCGAGTATTTCAGCTTCAGTTGCAGCCTTTGTCAAAAGCCAAGTGAGAACAATGATTGCTTTAAATTTACTTTGAGTTCGATAAAAACGTGGTTTAATTGCCACGCTATAGACAGTATCCTCCTTTATTCATTTCTTAACTTCTTGTTCTTGTTTCATCTGTATCACATTATGTTGTGAATATTGCAACTGCATCACATGCTCCAGTTTTTTTTTTCTTCGTTTTACAGAACTCCCTCACCTCAATGTTCAGCATAAAGTCAATAGAAAATGGCTTGTTGTGAGGTTAACAGTGAAAAGGATATTATGTTTCATTAAAGGACCTACAATATAAATATTACTTATCCCACTTCTGCCCTGGACTTGAGCTTACATCAGCTCTAAAAATAACAACTATAGTGTTCCTTGGCCTTGAACATGTTTGAAGCTGATAAAGAGAAACATATACCCAAAATCCATAATCATTCCACAGCTGTGTATCATGCCTCCCACTCTGGGTGGTTACACTGTTGTGAACCAGAACACGAGTGGACAGCTCTCAAATCATTAACATGTCACCACAAAACGCCACATTCTTTCTACCTTTGCCAAATGGCTCACGATAAATATGCCTGAAGTTTCTGTTGGCTCCCAGCCAGTTACCACAGCACAATGTGAAACATGGGAAGCCACAGGTGTTCCAGAGCTACAGCACAGAGTGGAGTCGTGGAGAGATAAAAAGAAAAAAGGACATTGTTAATCTGTCTTACACCATGAAATGAAACAGCTACTGTTTACCTGATAAAACAGAAACATACAATCTGCAAGATTCCTCTGACTACATCATCACATGTGCCCAGGGCACGAGAAGCTGACACGTCAGAGGGAGGAAGATGCAAAGGCAGAACGAGGTAGAAGACAGGGGCATACTATCTTTCATTTAGTAAAAAAAAGAAAGAGACAGAGCAAGGAGAGCATGGCAGCTACATACCAAGGCAAAGATTTTGGTTGTGGAAGATGAGGGATTCAGATGGCTTGTGCAGAAATGTGTAAATATGTAGCAGTCAAATATTTTGCCACAATTTAGTCCACCAGTTTCAAGAGTGACATTTTGAGCACACGAGTCCAGCGTCCAATTTGGACAACGTGCAAAAATGGAGCTGTGCAACTGTCACATCCCTCTAAACTCAGGCCTAAACTGGCAAATGTCAATCTTTATTTATCCAGCTGATGTCAGCTTAAAGACTAAATCAATCTCCGCACATGAATGTGACAAAAATCCAATAAATCCTCCTTCAAAGTAAAACAGCAACGGTATATGACTCAAAGCTAGCCAGCTGTGGCAACACTACTTGATCCAAGGTGAGAGAAGAAATAACAACGCTGTTTCATAGAGCACTGGATGAGTGACAGTTACTGTAACGACAAACAGAGAAAATATGTTTTGGTTCTCTTAAGCATTTCTCATATTCTCCTGATAGATGCAGAGAGGGAAAGAGATGTGTCCTTACAAAGACATTGACATCAAAGCTGGAGGAAAGAAAAGGAGCCAGCATGACATGTGAGGGAGGATGTGAGATGGAATTCCATGGCACACTGGGATTTGGCAGAAGGCCAGTGGGGTACTGAGTTATAGGTCAGGGTTTTTTTTAGTCAATACTGGCACTCAAATTCTTCCTGCCCATATAGAATAACGACAACCCCAAACTCAAATCTCAAATGTGACAAAAATGATGAATTAAGCACTGTCTGAAACTCTGCTAACGTTCAGAGATAGATGATACGTGGAGGCATATTGTATAGAGGCACATTTCGTACAGCATAAAAGACATAAAAAACATAGAAAACCTAATTAACCTAATTAAATCCAAGCAGAAAACTATTTGCTCAAATAGCTTATTTGATCAACACAAAAATATCCGTCGACTATTTTGATAGTTGATTATCTGTCATTTTTCTAGCAAAAATGACAAACATTCCCAAGTTCTAATTTCTAAAATGTGAGGATTTACTCTTACTCTTTGTTTTATGTGATAGGTACTAGGTACTGTTAGTGGGACAAAACAAGCTTTTTGTAGACACGACCATGGACTTTAGAAAATAGTGATGGGCATTTTTCACTATTTATGGACATTTTAAAGACAAAACAATTAATCGATTAATCAAGAAAACAATTGTCAGATTAAAAAATAATGAAAATATTTGTTAGTTGCAGCCCTACACTGGTTCAATTGAACATAATTGCATTTAAATCTGTCAGTATTGCGTACAACTATTGAGATAAGTGAAAACAACTCCCTGCTCGTCTGCTCGTCCTCCCTCCGTTAAGGATACAGAGAGAGGGCAAACACTGGCTGTGCAGAGGCACCTCAAACCTCAGCTCTAAACCATCACGGACCCTTGTGTAAATATACAATAAACAATTCTCTGCAGACATCAAATAAATGTTGGTTTGAGCAAAAACAAACTCAGATTCCTTCCAAATTTTCCTTCCTGCGAGCAGTCAGCTGTTTAAAGTCTGTGGCTACTGAGGTTACACACCTGTCCACTTCAACAAGGACCGCTGCAGTCTCACAGCAGTGGTAAACCCCAGAGTGGTCTGGTTCACATGGCATCCACTCTTAGCGGTCCAACTCATATGTCGTGATGTGCCACTTTGAAAACCTATATTTTGTTATGAGCTGACTGTAAAATGTAAGTTATACAAATTTTGAACCGATCATGTGATTTTCTGACAGGAGTTTGGCTAGTTGTCAGAAGTGAATGGAGAAGAATAAAAGGGACATAATATCATCATTTACTCCACTGAAACTCAATAATGAGGCTATAGGATCCCTATTTATCCACAGGAATACAGTTTTGTCCCCTGGTCAGGTTGCTCGCTCACCCTTCTCCCTCTATCCTGTAAACACAGCAAGGAAAAAATACTCCCCTCTCGGATGAAAACATAGACAACTCTCTTCTTTTTGGACGGATGAGGAGCAGTGCTGAGGGGCCTTACAACTGGAACCAGATGGCTCCGTAATATGTGCATGCCTTTACATGTGTGCGTGCATGTGAACGTGAGCATATGAGTGCGCTTATACAAATTAATGTTATAGTGGTCTATAACCTTGTACAGTATGTGAAGCAAATCTACAAGAGAGCCAACAATTAGCCCTAATCCTACCAAAAAATGGAAAAAGTTGTGTTTTCGTTGTGAGGGCACAGGCACAAAATGAGGGGAAACATTGTCCTGTACTGTTGCCCATAAATGAAGCATTAACCTAAGCTATGTTGTTATCTCTGGGCTCATGGAGTATATAAAAACTGCGTGAGGTGAGTGATACCATCAAACCTTCCACTGATCTAGTTTTTGCTATCAGCTGTGATTTAAAAAGCGAGACCCACTCCACTCGCTTCTCTTCCCGAGATGCTTGCTGCCTCAGATTTCTCCTATTTGGCACAGTGTTGTTTAGGTTGGCCTCCTGGGGTGACTCTAAGTCCGTGATCCCATCTTCTGCATCTTCTCTGAATGAATTTTACCTGATGCAGTGCAGAGAACTGGATATGAGCCATGAGCTTGGGTATAATTAACTCTCTTGGCTCTTCAAAAAATGATAGCAGACATTTCAAGCTGATCTTCTTTTTAATAGGCAGGTTAACTACTGGAATTGTTTTGGGTTTTTTTATGTGTGTTCACAAAACTGCAGATGGCTTAGTACAGATCTGGCAGAGTGTGTGGAAAAGACAGGCACTGTGGCTGGGAGCACCACCATAACCCGCAGGTGATCTTATCATCTTAAGTCAATGTGCTGACATCCCCCCCCCCCCCCACACACACACACACACACACACACATACAGAAGACACACACACACACAAACACACACACACACACAATAATACATTAATTAGATAAACAAACACTGAAAAAGCCCACACTTAACAGAGTATATTTCCATGCAACTATGCTGTTAGCTGCCAGGAACTCATCTCCCAGCATGGTTTGCAGAAGGATAATCGTAGAGAATTTACTGCTCATCGTCTTCCATCTTAACAACCACAGAGTTTTCAGTTGTCAACCTGAACATCAAAACTACCAATTTGACAAAATTATAGCGCTAAAAAGAAACGCAAGTCAACAGCGGTCACAATGAATCATGTGCTGAGCCCGGATTATAAGAGGTTGTAAAACACAAGGCGGATAATCCACTAAGAATGTGTCACCTCTGATTACAGCTGTCACTCCTCAGCTGGGATCAATGTGTTGACAGATGAACCTGCTCTTAAAGGGGAATAGCAACAAATGCCAGCTTTCAAATGTATGATTTTTACATTTGTGAATAATAACCACTTGCTATGAACAACAAAAAAAAAGGTTGTACCACCCACCCACTAATCTGTGATGTGTGATTGGTGTACAGCTGGCTCCATATAAAATGATTTGCAAGAGTATGGGTGTGACAGAGTTCAAGATGATTTTCTGGGAATCAAGAGAGAATTTTCTGGATGGCAGTTGATAGATTGACCACATCAAATGAGAGCCTAGCATTGCATAAATGTCATTAATTGACAGAGGAGCAGCTTCTGACTGTGCATCTGTATGAACTCAAGAAAAGCTTGTTTGGAGTCTTTACTTTGCAAGAGCTGCTGATGATTGCAAAACATATGCGACATTTGTTGATTCTTGACTTGGTATCCCCATTTAAACATTCTGCGGCACACACTCTAGTGTCTCTCTATCTCTCTCCCTGTCTTCAAATTCTCCATACCATCACATCACGACAATTCGGGCAGCCTCAGAAACAAAATGGCACATAAGAAGGGGACCTACTGTACTTGTAGACACAAACACTAAAATAAGTACAAGGCTGCTTTAATCAGGCCCTCGCTACCACATCTAGTCCACCGACAACAATAACAGCCCAACAAGTTAAACAGACTGTGGCCAATGCTAACACGCAGAGAGGGACGAGTTGAGTTTATTTGCTGAATCCCAGGCTCTTGTGCTGGTCAAACAAATATAAACAAAGATCAAACCATCACCACTGCTGGTTATCTAATGACAAAAACACGTCCATTCAAAAGTCATTTTCTTTTTTCTCAAAGAAAGGACTAATGCACACATCAAGTACAACAAGCATACAGACAAATACCCGAGGAGCTTCACACTGCATTAAGACAGTGGCATACTATCTATCACAGTGCAATATCTATTACATCTATAGTCATCACATCTATCATCTGGGAGCAGGAAGACTCATACGGGAAGCTACTCTGGACAAAAGTGTCACCTGAACGCCTTAAATGTTAATGTGAGTCATTAGGGCTTCATTTGTAGCAAAGGTTAGTAGTTATAAAAAAGCACTTTTAGTACACAAAGAGCCTGGCCTGCTTCACTGTGTGATTACAACAAATCGCTGTGCCAGAGGTGGATCGGTGAAAAGCAGTTTAATGAACCATTAGCTCTTTGGGTGAGCACTTTCCTTCCTCCGCTGACTCTGATGCATAGATTTCCGCCTGGTCCATGCAGAACCATATGTGAGGGCTAATGACTATGATTAGGGAAGCCTGGATTAAGTCTTGCTGTGGTTCATGACACATGCACACTCTAATACACACACACACACACACACACACGCATACACACAAACTGGAAGCCAGCCCTGTGATGTGTAGATTTGGAGAAACCCCCAAAACCAGAACATGTCATAAACAAAGTTATGTATTACTTAATTAAAACTTACATGCAATGGGTTTTCCACAAAAGAGTGCTAAATGACACAGATTACATACATGATTGTAACCAACTCATCACTCATGTTAATGGGGGATGGGGGTGGGGGGGGGCTCTGGGACAAACAAAATATCTTGACGACGTGGGTGAGCTAATTTAGCATCCAGTCTTTAGTGAGGATGCATTCAAAATGAGAGATTTTATTTAGGCTAACACTAAACAAATCACATCCAAACAGCACTGGTAATGTTTGATACAAGCATCCTTAGACATGAAGCACAACACAAGAGTGGTGCTATTATTTCAAGCTTGTCAGACTTAAACAAAAGGAGCATTTCTAAAGGATTTGCAGAGGTTCAGAAAATCACACTGTTAAAGCCACTCTGATGCCTCTGTACATTTTGTGCTGGCTATTCTCCAAAGGCAATTTATTGTAACAGAGTGCAGCTTTTTTTTTTCATTGTATAGCAAGCCTCATTTTAGAAAGAGAACAGAGAAGGGCCAGCAGAAAAAAAGAAGAAGAAGAAAATCACTGACAATAATGGGGCTCCTCTTTTGGAACATTTTGGTCTTTATGAATTGACAGCAGGGAAATGCTCAATCCCTTAATACAGAGCAAGTGCACAGCCTAAAGAATACCATGCCATTTGTCTTTGGAAGACCAACGAATTATCTCCTGTGTGGAGCAGGAAAATCACCCAGTAATTCTGCACTCATGGGGCTACGAGGTAAGCCCTCTAGTCAGATAAAATTAAGCTCAAATGTCTGGACAAGTTACAGTAACAGTGACCACCTAGCCTAGAGGAAATAAATCAGCTAGCCACGCGGGCAGTCACTGAGGGAGACCAGAGAAGGGCAACAGGTGGCTGTCAACTTAAAGAGAAAGAGGGTCATCATCCACTTAGGGAAGAGCGGCAAGGCTGTCTGCCACTCCCCAGGCTCCACTAAGCTAAGCCAAGCACCAGCAGGAGGAGAGAATAAGGTAAAGCCAGTTCAGAGTAGTGTGTGGACAAGATTCAGACAAATATTCACAAGTACAGCAATGTTCAGCATGTGGCCTGTTATGTCAGGCGACGGCTGGAAATGTCTTTGCGGTATCCAGTGTTATGAAATCAGACAGCATCTCCCAACAATATTATTAACCATGGGAATTTAGCAATGTTCGAAAAGCCTGCTGACATAATATATGATAGGTTTACTGTATCAGTTACATAATTATAGTGTCAAGAGCATCAAAGAGAAATCCTCTTTGTAATCAACATGTGCAAACTAGGCCTAGACCTCATCAACAACAAGCAAAAGCTGCCTTTCTCATCTCTCTTGTGTCTCACCATTAGTTTAATGAGCTGTCATGACAGAACAATCTCAGTAAAAGATCCACTGGAGTTTCCAAATCTTTGTATTACATGTCAGGCATCAGCAGGTAGAATAAATAACCAGAGATGACTATCAGAGATAGTTCTCAGATCATAGTGACTTCATTCAAATGAAAAATATCTGGGCCTTTGGTTTACTTCTAATGCATTAGAGAAAAACGACCAAATTCTGACAATTTATAGCCTAATAACTTTTCCAGGCCTTGGGTTATTTTTACACTTGAAGCCTGTAGAGGAGGCACCGTGTGTCTTTGTGTGAGAATGTGAGCGCCTCCACGTTCTGCGAATGACAACCATAGTGCTCTTTGCTAACAAACCCTACAAGTCACTGGCAAATTACTTTACAAGGGCTAGTGTATTCATTTCTTACATTATACACACGTTAAACAAGGAAGCAAAACAATTAACACTTTATCAGTTACATCTTGCCAGAAAGACACAGGGAAAGTAAGCCTAAAACAGGAACATAAGCCAAAAATCAGTACATTGTAGTTAGTAAAAGCTTAGGCAGTTAGCATCCTCAGTTTAATCGAAAGCCAACCACTGATAAGCACATTGTGTGTGTGTGTGTGTGTGTGTGTGTGTGTGTGTGTGTGTGTGTGTGTTGCATGCGTGTTTGCATATGTTTTCACTCAGCTCTTTGTGCTTGTTCCCTCACATTACTCAAAGACACCAGGAGGCCTAATAAAACAAAGTGACAGAACACAGTAACCCCAAAAACATTAAATGTTTTCAGTCTCTGCTCCGTGCCATCGCTCTGTTTTTTTTCAGAGTGTTGTTGAAATGCTATTAATTCTCGCTGAAATTAAGGACTCCAGGTCATTTCCCAAAACTGCCACTGTGCAAGTTCAACAAGGTCCTCAATAAAATAATCCACTGGTAATAGAGGTAATTAAAGCTCATACCTCACTGGTGATATAGACTGAGAAAGACAAATTGGCCATCATAAAGTGAGACGTGACAAATGTACAGTTTAGATTAGAGTACAGTTTATTACCCACCAATGCAGGCATGAACTCTGACGGATAGCTGTGTTCGAAGAATAACGCTGTGTTTCTTGCCCCTCCTGTGAAGAAAAAAAAGACAAATGGAGAGAAAGAGAAATGTTACTTGCACATTAAGACATGCAGGATTATTTAAATTTGTGTGTGTGTGTGTGCGTGCTTTTGTCTGTGTGTGTGTGAGTGTGTGTGTGTATGTGGTGGTACACACGCAGCTGTATCAAGATAAAGACACTGAATGTCTGTCTGAATCTAAGGCAGCCATCAATATGTCAGAGGCAGGCAAGTGCTGACAAGACTATATAGCTGAATAGCTACTGTGCAAAAAGATCTTCAAGCTAAATTCTTTTTCAACAAATTATACCGTTCAGTCTAATCCAAACCCCTTCAATATTTGCAGTTTGAACACAACAGGGAAAAGGTCGTGGAGCAGGACAGGGAAAGGTCTCCATAGGTAAAAATGAAGGATGGGAGCAGCTCAGAGGTCAACTCTGCCCCCTGTGTTAATGGAGATATGCCAAGACCCTATCACCATCCTGTCAACTGCTTACAATGTCTGAATGACAATCCAAAACAAAGACGACAACAATGCACCCCAGTTCTATTCAGTCGTGAAAGTGAATGTAAGAACAGCGCAGTTTGTAGTCATACAAAGGATAATTTGGCTATTTAGAAGCCCACTCTAATTTGTGTACAAAGTTTGATGTATGCTTTGCCTTTTTAATGGGTAAGGCTTGGACTATTCTACGTTTTTCTTAATATCAACTAACAAATCCCATGAAAAGACCCTAACCAACAAAATCTCTCAATACTTTCCGACTTCCCTACCCTGTTTGTGGCAGTCGGCCTCAAGCTCAATCGTTAAAGGCTCACTAATTTCCTTTAACAGTTGCGCACTGTAGTTTTAACCAGTGTTACTCTAACAGGATTAAATAGTAAATGTTTGTTTTCAGCAGTGGATTATAATACATACTTGCTGCATTAGTGGGTATTTATGTCAGTAGGACAGTATATGCAGGATTTACTCAAAATAATCTACATTGCTCAGGTTCATGGTAATGAAGGAACAAGTCATTTAGTGCAACAGTGTGGCTCATTGATGTGTTTTAATAGTTTTTGGTCAATAATGGATATCTATAGCGGAAATAAAGTATAGCAGGCTTCGACTGCACAGTCAATACTTGTTAGTGGGATTGTTGACAATAAGAAAAATGTAGAATATTATCAGCCTTATCCTTTCAGTGTTTTTTAGCCAGTCATAATTATACATTTCTGCTTGTGTCCGCATCCCAAATGTCAACAAACCCATAACAACATTAGAATAAAATGATGACTCAGATGTAGCTGTTGCAGCGTCTCAATTAATTTGACAGAGAAAGCACATTCCAATCCCATGTTTTGAATTTTGGTGGTGGGGGCCACCCTTTTGTTTACATTTGGATCACAGACTGTGCCTTCAACCTCCCAACTAGCTAAAGAAGCATACAAACAAACCCACGAGACACAACTGTAGACAAGAGCACAGCAGGTAGAGTTGCTCAACAACCCCCCTCCTAATTCGGCGCTCTGACAAATGGGCTTTTATGCCGCCTGCACAAAGGCTGTGTGATTGTTCAGACTGGCGCAGCGCCAACAACAGACTGTTACTGTTAGTGACAATCAGGCAGCCCTGGGTCTGACAGGGAGAGAAAATGTCTATCAGCACAGAAGGCAGATCATACTGATGCCTCACCATAAACAGGCAGCATTACTGCATAACTGCTGCACACATCCAGACAGACAGACATACTGACATCTATCCTGCCCCGACCAGTCAGTGGGAGACTGCACTGACATGCACGCAAGCAGATTACATGGCAGGGGAAGTCTGTATATGCTCACTGTTTATCAAATATAATATCCAGCAACAAGCAGAGGCGACACAGGAGCAACATCTGTCAACATGGACCTTCACTGGTGAGATGAGACGGCAAACATGAACTTAATCCTCTGTGATGCTGTTGAGGCAAATGGGTAACCAGAGCCATTTTGTCACGAACGTCTGCTTTCTCTCTGCTTGGCTGCAACAGTATCCCTGTGCTTAACCAAGACCTGAGGCTGCACAGGCCAACATGCTCATTATCAAATTAAACAAACGTGCATGGAATAATACGAGTGAGGTTTTCAGATCCCCCTCACCAATTAAACATGACCATCGGACACTCCCACAGACAGTGCTGCAGGCCTGTAAAGGGTGGAGCCCAAAGTTACAGAAATAACAGTCAGCCAAATAACAAATTGGCTACATGTTTGGATATAATACCTATTGAATTCCCTGGTCCTCTTTTGGTCTTATGTTCTTTTTGTGCCAGAATGTTCTGGTTTCTTCCAGCTGTGGTACTGTATAATCAACTAAAGCCAAGCTCCTATTAAATCTGATTCATCATGTGCAACATCATGCTTCTGAAATACCTTTGTTGCTACCGTTTGAACAGCCATGACTATTTTTAATAATCTCATGAAATGAATAAACTTGACTGTTACCTAAAACAATTACTTCTTACTTACGTGTTACTTTGTGACCATTACCCAAGGCAACTGGGCAAAACTAGATGGCTTTATAAAAGATTAAATGAAAGCATATGGCCATTTTATTCATTCTGTACATGAAAAGAAGCAGTGCGCTATAAATCTTTAACTTAATAGCATAAATCTGATATTCATCATCATCACTTTTCCTATCAAATGTTTCAGAAAGGAATGCAGCTGTGGAAACGTGACATACCTATAACTGCCAATTAGATACCCCACATTATTTTCTTCTTCCCTCCCATCACTGCTCTGTTACAGCACCCTCTCATAAAGCTCTGTCTTAATCCTAATACCCAGAGCAGCAGCAACTGGACCAGTGGATGTGTGCCAGCTCCATGCTCTCTGGCTTTATCTACGGGAGCATTACTGGCACTGTTTATAAAACAACACAAAATATGTATACCCACAGAAAGCGAACACACATACTTGGAATACAGTAAAGCCGGTACTTCTCCTCGAAGACCAATTAATGCCAGACAAGAAGGCCCCACAGAGGTCTACTGACTCAGCACTTCTTGGTGAATACCCCTGCTTGAGAAACTCCTGCATCAGTGTCTGCAGAGGGACCTGCAGTGCCTGAGCGAGCCAGGGGGGAATAAGGAGGCTGAAGAATCATGCTAAGAGACTATCTACAGGGCTCATTCCCCTCAGAGAGGCTGCTAAACTAACCACTGACCAGGTCTCTCTCTCTCTCTCTCTCTCTCTCTCTCATACACACACACACACACACACACACACACACTGAACAATCACCAAGCTGTTCTATTCTGTTAATAATACCCGTAAACTGCTCTGCAAACACAGAGCGGACAAATGGTGTTTTATTTCCCTCCTTGAAGTTTAAGCTGTATTGTGTTTGACAATTTCTCTGCTTCTTTTCAAATGTGCCTTTTCTTCTCAAATGAAAATCTTGTGTGCTGTGAGCGTCTACGAAACAATGTCCAAGTGGGTCAGAAACAAACGAAAATAATGAAAGCGGAGCTGTCCTAAGAGAGATGAAAGGATATGATGAGAAACTCTGAATGGTTGAGGCCTACAGAGCAAGAACAGTTGGGATTTTAAAAATGCCTGACTTCTAACTGGTTGTCGGACACATCAAGAACACTCAATAAAAACCAAGAAAGGCATATTCAGCACAAAATTGTTGGCTTTCAGGTGTGCTTTATATGCACAAGGGCAGTGAAATGCTAAAAAGTGTGCTCTTCTGTGCTCTATGTCAGCTACACATTTCACATGCTGAATCAATTATGGAGTCAATAACAGCGCTTCATGTTATCTTCTAAAGACAAGCCAGGGAATATGTCCTTGAGGACTTACAACTTAACTAATCCTCTGCCAATCAATGTCACATATTTGAGCAAAAACAACATCAAGTCCACACATGAGTTCAATACAACATTTTTCCTACAACATTAGACCCAAGTTTCCCCAGAAACGCTACAACAGGCTCACGCTCTTCAATCCATGTAATCCACCAAAATATTCAAGGGATATAAATGTCTGTAAGCACATGTCAGGCCATCATCCTAACTACGTCCCCCATACTCCGTCTCGGCTCAGGGCAACAAATGCAGGAAACTGTGTGCATGGGGTCAATCAGTCCACAAACCTAAATGGCACACTGACTACCTAAAACTGTGCAGATATGTCTGAGCACACGTCTGGGCTGTATGGTCAGTTTATAACTTTAAGTGAGACTGTATCGGAGATGGGACAGGGGATTTATGAGTCACAGTCTCCTATAGCTGAGCTTCAAACACGGTGTGGAAGTGATTATGGCCCTTAAGCTCCCATGACATGGATATCTCCTGGCTCTGCAGCGCTCTGTCAGAGGATCATACTTTAATCTGTTTGTAAAGACACTAGGTATGACACAGGCGCCTCAGGAATGTAACCTGTCATTAATATCAATTACAGATAGATTCAGTGGCCAATGATCAGGGGAGTTCGGGAACTCAGGCATTAAATGAATATGGTACTATTCTGTTTGCAAAGGTAGGTGGCTGGGCTTAAAGCAAAAATATTGAAAACACAATTCTGCTAACTGGAGTTAGTGCAGTGGTGTTACTTTGACATCAACTTGTAAAATTCATGAAAAAAAATTGGGAAATACTGAAATTATTTTCTCTAGGTTAAATGTTTTGGAGTTGGAGTATGCTGTTGACAGATCTTATGCAGTAAAAGGAGGACGAAAACAAAGATAAAATGGAACAAGTAAAGGTGAAATGCCTCATCAGACCTTTTATTAGCTCAATAATCATCAAATCAACAACACTGAGCAGTGGGGGGTGTAATCTTGGGCACATCAGCACCATAAAAAGCCAGCGAGCAGAACTGCCCTATTTTTACAAAATAATTGGCTAACCACCTTCACCCCCAGCCTCCTCAGACAACACTGTGTGGGTTTAATGACACACATCCATACCAGCCTGTGCCAGCTGGCACGGCACAGGCCCTGGCAGGCTCGGTCTTCGACGAGAGAAGAAGCGGACCACTTTAACCTCACAGCTCTCAATAGCCTCCTATAAGCTCCTAACAATTTCAGATGGAACTGGGAAAGGACAGCACTCTCAACATCCAATAGAAACACCAAGCCAGAGAGCAGCTTATGAATTCCAAGTTAGACAAATAAATCCATACATGTTTGTGGTCCAGTCGACCAGGAACTCTCATGCCAGCCTTTGGTTTGTGATCATCTAAAGTGGGCGGCATATGAATGATATATCAACATACTCCACAGTACATGAAAAAACATATGGAGTCAATAAAGTAACTGGGCAAAGAACGTGTATGAAACAGAAATATAACTAACACAATTTCAAATCTCTCTTCTTCATCCAGGTCTAGGAGTTATGTCAAGACAAAGCCTCATTTAACTACATATTACAGGGAAACAATACAGCTAAATTAGAAGCTCAGACTTGTACGGCGGTGGGTGTACAATTGTAGTTTGGCCACTTCTAATGAGAGCGCTGAGGTAACATTCAACAGAGATGAGGGTGATTACTCATGAGACATGTCTACACCTCATAAGTGGTTTAGATGACATCACTGCTGCCACTCGGCCAGGGAGGCCAGGTATTTTAAGGGACATGAATGGATGAATGCCATGGAAACTCTGACACATTTAGTCTGTTACAAAAAAAGGGCACTAATACCATCACAGAACTGATAAAATATATGAAGGGATAACTTTCATACTATACGACTAAGATCAACATATGTATAAAGATATGGTTTTTTTTTCTAAAATAGAACAAATATTATAATTTAGCAACAGGTTGCACTAACTGAGCCAATGAGATTGTTGAGGTATTTAGTGACTGATTCACAGAGGAATTAGTGAAGCTACTAACACAGATATTCAATTTAAACTTAATCTTTTTTCTCTACAATCTCAAAGTGCTGAAAGACTTGTGAAACTGAGACTCCCTCAGGTGGGGTAAAGCCTGTCCCCTCAGCTCTTCGACAGACGCAACCACCTCCTGAGAGCAGCTTTTGAGCAGGAGAGCCCAATCAGCTGAGGCCCGGAAAAGGGATTATTTCACTAATTCATCCTGGAACGAAATGGGTATCATTATGATTCAAATCACTATAATAGAATCAAATTAGGCAAATAGTAAGCAGGATATTAATACGTATCCCCATGGCCAAGGATTTAAATACTGTATCTTTTCCCTCTTATCTTGCCTAAATTTTTATGTGTGTCTCTCTCGAAAAACAGTAATCACAATGTACTGACTGCTAAAGTAGATACATATTTTGAATGATTTTAAAAGCCACATTGTTATAGTCAAAAACTTTAAAGTCAGTTACTCTTAAATAATATTTTTTTTTTTCTGGTTCATAACAGCTACTTTGAGCACAACAACATGAACAATCTATTCCTGGACAATCAGAGCCTGGCAAGTAACGTACATTATCAACCTGCTGGGCAGTGTCAGTCCCTCTTGTGTTTTCAATCTGAGCTGATCTGGCACAAGCCCCAGCTGCACCTTTAGTGTAGTAATGAGAGAATGGTTTTCAGCACGTTGTGTGCATGCAGTCGTTTGCTTTTGAAGTTTAGTGATAGTGAAGGAAAGGCTAAGAGAGACGGAGACAGAGGTGATTGTTATCTTACCCCCCTTCCTCTTGAAATCCCTCCAGTTCATCTCTCTGCTCTGCCAGGGTAGACTCCAAGTCCAGGTAGCTTCCATTATGGGACAGCTGAAGGGCACAGTCATCGGGCTAGACGGGAAGAAGACACAGTTAAACGTTGATTTGTCTTCAGTCCTCTGAAGATCATGTCATGACACTTAATACATGTAAAGAATGCTAAACATTAAGTAAGAAGGAGAGGTCAGCTGACACTGGGAGTCAAAGGCCTGCTGTACCAAATACGGCTCCAATCTGACCAGATCAGAACCAACATGTCAGCTAACAAGGTCAAAACAGGCTGATTTGGAGTGACTCAGTGCCTTGTTACAGACATGACCATGTATAATATCAAAACTAGGCAACGTCAACCTGTCCAAAGCTGCTGTGCAAATCTATCTAGGAGTTTAATTTTTAAAAATGGCATAGAGCTCTTGAGAGGTTGATTTCTGCTTCTGTGAAACAGAAGAATGACTGTGTTGAATGTCTATGTTTCAAGCAAAATACAAGTTCATAACCACGTGCATATTTATCACAAAGTGGTAAGACTATTATTCTTTAAATCACAACTTCAGTTGCAACAACAATACTGCTCATGTTTGTTGTGTGAGGAAAAAGAAGCTATGTTACTTTTAGGCATGGTTCTATATAAAACACTTTTTAACACACAAATGCACAGTGTACTTGAGGGTTATGTCTAGCCTGCAGCGGACCATAGAAAGTTATTTTATCAGCTCCTGTCAGCGCTTTACAATGACAAGCAGGGAAAGGCTGGCGAGAAGTCATGCAGTTTGGAGCGGTTTGGCAGTCTGGTGCCTCTTATCTCTCCACTCTCCCTGTCTGATAAACTATCATCACACAAGATGATTTTGCAGGGGAGGTATGATTTGTCTGGTCTTGAATGGTTTTCATCAGCTGACTGTGGTCGAGGAGATGAGGAATGAGAGTGTCTGTTCACTTGTCTGGTCGACCTCCAAATTGGAGATATTAACCTATTTATATTCCGAGCCTGTCAGCTCCACAGGACAGCGGCTCCAACGGCGAAGCAGAGGACAAGAAAACAAATACCATTACAGGAGGGCAGACATATGACTTAAGCGTAGAGACTGCTCTGCTCCATCAGCAGCCAGGGTGTCTAAAACAACAACATACTATACAGTCCACAAATATACTGAACTCAGTACATTTGTCTTTTCTTGTGAGCCAACACTGAGGGCTTTGTAAGGTAAGGCTATGATACACTTGCATAAATTACTATTTGCACATCCCAAATAAGCAGCTTGCAAGATTTTCTTTTCTCTTAAAAGAAGAGCAACGCATGTAAACATATATGTATGTGTTTTTTAAATTAGACCGGTTATTGCCAGGTCTGATGCAGTTCAATTTCCTCCTACATATGACAGGAACTTAATTGAACGTGAAGGAAAAAGGCTGGGAAAGACATTATGGGTCTGATGGCTTTGATCTGTTAGGCCACTCTGTTTGTATTACTGCACTACAGCACTCAAGGACTGTGTCATATTTGAGAACTGAAACAAAACATGTGGTTGGTAAGGATAACTTTCTCCAACTCTTGCTCTGACTCTGAGCTGTCTTGTTTGCTTTCCATGCATGGCAAACCAAAATGATTATTGGTAATATAATAACTGTACAGATTATAGGGCCAAACATCTTCCTTTTGAGAGGACACCAGAGATGAGGCAAAGCACAAGGCCGCTGCAGTACACCGAAAACTTAAATCGGCTTCGCACAGGAAATCCTATTGTTTCTAAGACAGTGACAAGTCTTAGTCAGATTGCCGTTGATGTTCTTACGGTAAGACAGAGAGAGATAGAAAGAGACAGAGACAGAGAGAAAGGGAGACAGAGAAGAAGACAAACAAACAAATCTGTACAGTACACAGGCAGAGGAGGGAAGCAAGTGCTTCTCCAGATTACAGGACAGATTCTGGACTGACAGGAAATCCAGGCATAAGGGCCAAAGTTAGGCCCACTATTTTTATACCTATGTACTGACATTCCTCTAAAAATAATGGGTGTGACAGTAATATGAAATGTAGCATGAAGGAGAAGACACACTAAATCATATATGCTGACCAGTGGCTGGGCCCTACACAATCTGTAAGACACTGAACCAAACCAAGGAAAACTTATTTTACTGAATGACTGTTTTTTTCCACTAGGAGTCTCCCAAATGTCTGAATCACAAAATATGCACTGCGCCACTTTGAGTAAAGAGTGGTTATCCTGAATGTCCTAAATGTTCATGGATTAATTTGTTTATTAATTCAATCACTTTTCTGATGTTGATGTGTTTTCATTTGGTCATGTCTTTGGTGTTAATCAGTAATAGCAGTGATGTACTGCACCTGCTGGTGATTTATTGTGAATTTAACCATCTGGAACCATTTTCATTTAAAGAAGTCTGAGTTTTCTATTCACTATTCTTTAGTTTGTCTCTTCAAGATGTTCTCCATCACTGCTTATTCTAACTATCCACTTCTTCTTCTGCTGTTTATTCCAAATAAAATGAAGTTGCTGCTTCTGCAAGCAGAAAATATACCACTAATATAAAAATCAAATTTATTATTACAGTTCAGTGCATTACTTTAGTTTGGACGGGATAAAAGGGCAAAAAAAATGTTTGTTCTCTTTCAGCTTTACGCTCTGTATCACAACCTGAAATAGACAAAACATTGGGCTGAATTTCCAGCAGCAACCAGTAATTAGCTAACTGTGGTACCAAGAAATGCATTTCCCCACACAAGGTTTTGACTTGCAGACCAAAAGTGAAAAAGCAGAAAAGTCAAAGTGAACTACGGAAGTCTGCCATTAATTAGTCCCCATCTGTACATCCATCTACTCATCCATGTATCCACACCATCCATCCTCTAACCGGTGTCACTTTAGGTTCCCATTATATAAACAACCTGGATTACAGTTTACACGTCTTGCCATGTATAACCATGCCAGGTTGATGCACATAAATGGCCCTTAATCCGGGAACAGTGCTACCAGATTATCAGTAGCAGAGGCTTCCTTAGCTGTCCCCCGCCCAGGACTTGAACCCACGGTGGCCCTGTGATGGCCAAGTCCAGAGAAGTAACCACAAGTGCTCTGCTCACACACTGAGGTCTGGCCTCTCCCTTCAACCACCATACTGTGGTCCACTGACCAGGGAGGCAGTTAAGGCAGAAAGGACTAAAAATAAACACCATGCAATTTCAAATTAAAAACTTCTATCTCACTCCAAATGTCTTTTTATTGCACAGGGGACAGACATCTGGAATGAGATAGCAAATACTGTGTGTGCAAGTTACACATTTGAAACTCAATAGTCTAATAATAACACTGTCTTTCACATAGTTTTGTGCAAATGCTAACCCTGTGTTAGCCAATCTTACACATTTTTGTCCGTAAACTGCACCATAGTCTAAATCAAACAAGGAATTACAGTAAGCCACTTCAAAAGCTTAAAGTCTGTTTGATAAAGGTGAGAATGTTTGTGGTCTTTCTGAGAAGGCAAGTGATTTAAAACACATTAATACACACTTGGTGAATGAAAGAGAAACCACAACAGTAATCTCACATTTCTGTCAAGCATGCAGAGGATGAGTCTGTCCAAGGATGCTGCATTCTTCTGAAAGGAGCCCTCTGATGAGACAACCCTCCAAAAATGCAGAGACCGGCAATACCTCAACTCTGCATAACAATGTGTAAAAGAATTCAAAGGAGCTCTGACAGGCATGAAGGAGGAACCTGTATTTTACAGCATTTAACATAACTTCTCATTATGGGACTCTGTAATTTCTTAGGGGGGAAAAATGCAGGAAAACAACCGGCCTAAAAATTGAAATTGGTAAAGTGAGAGTCCATTCTCCAAGACTTAGCCACATTTTCCCTCCCTTGAATTCTGCTTTGCAATGTGATGCCAGGCCTCAAGGCCACCAGGCCACAAACTACAAAACATTGACAAAGAAGAAAGCATGTGAAGGACTATTGATCTATTGATTTGTGTGCATTACCAGCAGATTTGGAATAATCCCAGCAAATTCTGAACAGCATGCACACTTTGACTTTGACAAGAACAATGCATTATTCATGACAAAATGAAAACGCTGAGTCAGGTAATGACTAGTCATACTTTCCATCCACAGAAGCAACAAAACAAAGCTTGTTAATAGATGAGATGCTACAGCTATACATGGAATGGATGAATATTGGTGTCTCTATCACAAATGTTCTATTACAAAGAAGTGTTTGACTTTCACTTAAAGCCTTCAGAATATTCAACAGTGCTACTGCAATAACACAATACATTACAAACTGCATTATGATACATGGTGGTATCATATGGCATTCTCCAAAAGGCCACAGGCTGAAAAACTGACTTCAAAGTGTGTCTGCTGTCCTGACAAAGCTGTTGTTTCTACACAAGCATTTATGGTTTGAATTCTCAGTGCTATAAAATATAAACCCTGGTCATAATGGCTTTTGATGTTTAAACCTCACAAAAATTGAGGTTTGACTCCGTACAGCAGCATAGCCAAGGTGCCATCCCATGTGCAACCCAATCCAACACACATGTGTAAACAACACATGTACGGAGCTCTCCTCTTGAGACTGCAGACTAAAACTGACAGGAACAGCCCAGAGAGAGCATATGCTAGCTGTTTTGAATCCCTCAGCACCATGTGTTAGCAGCGTGCTATTTATACCACACTGACCTGCACCATAGAGACAGAGCTCAAAGACAACAGGTTTGTTGTCAAAGGTATATACAGGGTCACACCAAAGTCACTTTGAGGGTGTGAATCAGAGAACTCATTGCTCAAATGTGGTGTTATGAAAAGCACAAGGGCTGCTCCTTCAAGTTGCTAACCACCAATGCCCATGTGACCAAATCTCTCTAACCAGGCACTGCAGAGCCTACCACCGGTACTCCCTCTATGTCTAGTTTGCGGTCCAGCTGGCCTACTGCTAAACTGAGACCAGTCGACTGTGCAAAGTACATCAGCTCTTTGTTTGTGTTTTTAATTCTGCCCGCTTCCCTCTCCTCTCTCAAACGATGGAAAGCGTTCCCATCCCATCCTGCTGGTCAGACTGAGTGGGCTGCAGAATGAGAGCCAGGCTTGTGGTGATCCACAGCATCCTGAGGCTTCCGTGACTTATCTTACCAGCACTACTCAAACAAGATGGAGTACCATTGATCTGACAGAATGAAGAAAGACCCTAATTAACTTTCTATTTACGCGACTTCCCAACCAGACTGAGATGAATGCTCAATAAAAGAGTCAACCTCAGATGCTATGGACCCTCTGCTTTGTTTAAATTTAAAGGTCAGTAGATGAGGCCTTTTGAAAAATGTGTTTGGATGTACATAGTCTAATCAGAAAGCAGTAACAGGCATTTCTCAAGAGAAATAGCCTTAAGAGGCCTCTAACAGAAAAACAAAACAAAACTTCAGGTTTACATTATTTGTCACTTGCTTTCTTTGGGAAACTAAACAGGGAAATTACACCATACCAAAGACGAACATTCATTTTGAGCAGCTTAAATCTGGCTGTGCAGTTGTGGATTTTGGGAAGGCCAGCTTTTGCAACCAAAACAATGTGTACTGTTTCACCTCCTAAAACAGTTAGGAATAAATGAAGACCGACGTGATGCAGCTGACTAAACACAACAATGTAGAGTTACTGATTTTAACTTAGGAAATAACAGAATTTGCCAAAAAAGGTAAGATGTCAAATTACAAAATGATATTATTATGTTTAGGTAAACATGGGTTCAGAAGTTGTGTTGGGATCAGATGGTTAAAAATTAAAATCCCCAAATCTAGGACAATCCGGGTGGGGAATTACCCTCTTCCATCCCTCAACTGACCAACTAGGCATTTGACCCCACCTACTGAAACTGGGGCTGTGTAGTGACAATAGAAGAGGTTTCCTACATGGAATTCAAGCCTGCCCATTCATGATACCACAAATGGAAAGTAGGCTCCTTTTCCATGAAAGAGTTTTAATTTCTTTTTTTAACTCTTTCATAGTTAAGGCAAGAAGAACCCAACTGAAAGTTGAGGGAAGGTTACATTTTTAAGTAAAGTCAAACAATCATTATTAATATATTGAGTATACCACCTTTGCCTTGTCTGTTTCCTTATTTGTTTGTTTCTTGTCTTACACAAAATAACTGGCACAACACTTACCAACACGAAACATGTCTCTTAGTCTAGATAATGAACAGTAAGAAAAGCAGGTTAAACTGAGGGGGGGGTTACTGTTGTGGTTGAGGTAAACATTAACAGATGCCTGCCTCCCCTCAGCCAAATAATGGGTCTCCACTCCAATATCACCTAAAGCCACCTCAAATATTCCATAATGTCATATTGTGAAAGGCCTGTCTTACTGACACTGTGCACGCAATAACTGTTTGAACGCATCATCAGCATCAGCAAACTGCTTCAAGTCACCGGCTCAATCAACGGTCCATTAGGTTTGTTTGGTAGTAACCCCATCAACGTGTTCAAGCTAATTATTAATTTAGCATTTTGTAGGCGCAAACTTGTCACTCGGCTCGTTTAAAGAAACATGAACAAAAACACAATCAAGAGATTAAAAAGTATACTGCATACCTTCTGTGGGGCTTTTAGCAGCCTGTGGACTCCAGCAATCTGATTTATCAGAGGAATATCTTCCCTGAAGGTGTACAGAGGTGGTCTGGTGGGCTCGGGGAAATTGGTGCTGTTAAATGGATCAGTATCATCTAAGAACTGTACCCTGCATATAAACGTAGCCATGATGTATCCATGCAAGGCGATTTTAGATCATTAAAATAGTGGATGCGACACCACAGCCTCTGACAGACAGGCAGCCCCCCGGGCAGCGAACTACCGGCAGGTCTCCTGCAGTAGCACAATCCTGCACCCTCTGTTATCCTTGGACCTTCTCCATTCGCATCACGCAGCGCAGAGGACTCAGGACAGTGTACACAACAGTCAAGAAGTAAAGATCCAGGGTACCTCGTTGAGGGTTACGGTTTGTCAGAGCGGTGTGGAAATGAGCGGGTCGGCAGTATCCAAGGGCATTGCGGGCGTTTGAGGTGCTGAGGCAGACTGCGGACGGGTCTGCTACACTTGGTGCCTGGTCTGTGAGAGCGATGGGAAGCGGCTCCCTCCTCGAGCATAAACTCTGCCAGGGGGACACAGCAGCCAGACCTCAGCCGGCCGACGCAGCTCATATTACAGACGCAATGGCGGCCTCCGGTGGCGAATCTGAGAAGTACACAAAACGCTCTGCAGTGACTCAACCGTTCAGTGCTGTTAAAAACTCAAACAAATTGTAGCTAGATAGATACAGCAGAACTACAGCAGATGCTTTGCTGAAAAATAGATGACAGATAGCCCGCCAGATGGATAGATAGCGTAACCGCCCCCCAAACACTTAATAATTGGTTAATAACACACTGTAACACACCATAATGTAGCTGGAAGCAGATTTAAAGACATTTCTAAGTGTTAATTATTAAAAACTATAGATTAACTCCTCCTGTGAAGCATCCATAAACAGTTAATGAATGATATAGGCCTAATACAGTTTGAATATGAATGTAGAGTATTTCTTATATGTATTTATTTATAAATACTTCATGCTCCATGACAAATGAGCAAACTCCATCTGCCGATGAAGGCCATGAGATGTGATTGAAAGCTATGTCAGTTAAGACTTCTTTTTTTTTTTGTCAAATTACTATTTCCAAGGTCAAGAATGAATCTTCAGCATTTATTCATTAATTAATTTTTTTCTGTTTTTAAACCTGCCTGTGAATGATTTGTACTTACAAATTTGTACTGAGTAAACAGTTTTTAAGTGTTTAGTAAAACACTGTAAGGATTTGTTAATGTGTGTTTGTTAATATATCATTACAGCTACTGTATGTTCCTATATACTGTGTTCATTTATTAACCCTTTATACACCGGTTACCAATGCTTCATAGGAGAAGTTATACTTGACAAATAAATTGGGCAACAGAGATGGATATCTCAAAACTTGGATATCTCAAAACTTGGGGAAATAAAACCAAACTATCTGCATGGCTAGATTAGGGATGATATTGTTTTACATTTTTCAGTGCTATTTTACATGATAATCCCTGAGTTTCTGTCATTTATACCAAAATGATACTTTTTCTTATCATAAAAGTACTGAGGTTTGATACCCAGCCCTAACCTACATACTTTAACTTACTGTAAGTGAGAATATTGTGGGCGGTTTTTTCATTTGGGTATGCTGACTCTTTAAGGTGTTATTATACCATAAAATCCTATAAAAATATAAAAATTATTGTTTTTCTCCAGTAAACCTCACAAGAACAGTGATTGCTGTGCATGACCCTTCCCCATCAGATAAGACTCTAGTTAACTGTGTTCTTGCTCTGCTTAGCCTTCAAACGCTGCACACCTCTAGCTGATGCTCTCTGACATCACAGCTGGTCAATCTATTACAGAGGCCAAGTACATACTGTAGGATCTCACGGTGTGAGCCACAATTTACATTCCAGCACTGTACAGTGCACTATTGTATCACTACAATACTACAGTGTTTGACAGATCATGAAGTTAAAACTCCCCAATCCAGGCCTGGAGGACAGGATATTGTCCCACCAGCAGCTGGACAAGCTGGAGGAGGAAGAGGCTGGAGACAGACCAAAATGGGACAACAAGGCCCAGTACATGCTGACCTGTGTGGGGTTTTGTGTGGGACTTGGGAAATGTATGGCGCTTCCCCTATCTGTGTCAGAGTCATGGAGGAGGTAAGTGATGCTTTTATGGTTTACTGCACTTATTCCATATTTGACTATTTTCAATAACACTGTTTGTAAAATAATTCATACCTCATTATATCCAATCCAGATCTACAGTAAGAGTACAGGAGCTCATTTATCTCATTTACAGGCATCATTTCATTTGGTTACAAAATTTTAAGCTCTCAAAAGTATTTGTCTGCTGGCCACTGCCATCAGGAAAGAAGTTTAGATTGCATGTTTGTAAAACAAATGGAAGAAAGTTTGGTTTTATTCCTGAAACCATAAGACGTGTGACAGCCAATGTAAAAGGGATAACCAGTTTACTTTGCAATAAATGCAAATGTGTCTTTGTAGTACTGGCCACTGTTGGTCAGCCATGTATTTTTTTCCCCTTTGCTTCTATTTGATTTTGTTTTCATGAACATATTTTGTATTTTTAAATTGTTTTTATGTGTGTGAATAAATTGCAAACTAGCTTGCCTCAATTTTCCCAGAGGGACAAATTAAGTATTTTGAACTGAATTTAATTGCATTGCAGTTCTCTATGGGATCACTGTGATGATGGGGTCTGTACAATACTGGGCACCCTTCCCCAAGTTAAGTAGTAAATGACCAATATCACAAGACCACTGATCCAGTAATGACTATATCCTTATCAGATCAGTAGATATAGGAAGCAGCTTAAATCACATTCAGCAGTGTAGACTCAGAAAGATGGCTTGTCTGTTCAGATAAGAAATTTTATACCCTTCCGACAGGAAATTCTTGTAAAGTGCTTGAATGGATTGTACATTGCATTATAAACCTAACTGCATTCACTGTCTGACTTTATCTCTGCATGTGCTCACGTGCATCTTAAATGATTAATGTCAAGATGTTAGAATTTATTTCTATTTTCCTTTGAATATAGTTTTTTTTGTCTAGTCTTAAAAAAAATGTACTCAGCTCTTGGATTATTATTATTATTATTATTATTATTATTATTATTATTATTATTGGGATTTCAAGAACAGTTTAAGATGTATTCAGTGAATTATTGTCACCATGCCTTTGTTTTTCCTTCAGGTGCATTTATGATACCATTTCTGATCCTGCTGGTTCTTGAAGGAATCCCACTTCTCCATCTTGAGTTTGCCATTGGTCAGCGTTTAAGAAGAGGCAGTTTGGGAGTGTGGGCTACAATTCATCCTTATTTGACAGGCGTCGGTAAGAAACGTTTTGCATAGTGTTTGCTACCACTGGTGGAAAGGTGTCATAAAAGAAACCCTTTTAAAACATTCATTGGCAGGCATTGCATCCATGTGTGTGTCTCTGACGATCAGTCTCTACTACAACACCATCATTGCCTGGATTCTGTGGTACTTCTTCAACTCATATCAAGAGCCTCTGCCTTGGAGTCAGTGTCCCATGAATACCAATTTAACAGGTAGCGCTACAACTGGTACTTCTGCTGAATGGAAAATGAAGTTAGAAACTATGGAGAGAAACTAGTCTCAATATAGTCACACATGTGTATTACATGATAAACAAATGAAAAATAAGATTTACAAATGTGTACAATGATTTGTGCATTATTTTAAGTACTCACAAATGCGTGTACCAATCCACACACAAAAACCAAGCAATCTGAACACACGTAAAACAGTTTTACAAATGCACACATCAGAACCTGAATACATATTAATATTTTACATACAGATTTTTAACTTCAATTTAACAAGTCTGATCATTTTCGCTTTCAAAAAGCTTTCTGTGCATTCAAATGTCTGAAAATATTTGTGACATTCTTTTGTATTTATTTACAGATGATTAAATGTGTGTGCACGGATCTCCTGATACGCACGGATCAGGTTACGTGTCTTCCAGAGTTTTGAGACTATTCTAAAGGTCTCCGTCCCCGGTTCAACACAGATCCGCAAACGCATGCTGCGTTAAAGTGCTGGTGGAAAACTGGGACATCTGGGCTTTCGGTGAATTCATGTATGAGAAAGACGTTTATCTAAATAGGCAAAATACTTCGTCACCCCTCGATTAGAACACATACATTTACATTCACTATAGACTCTATACAGTAACCTATTACGCATTTGTGAGTACTCAAAATTACGCACAAATCATTGTACACATTTGTAAATCTTATTTTTCATTTGTATATCATGTAATACATATTTGTGACCATATTGAGACTAGTTTCTCTCCATAAGAAACTCTTGTTTTTGGCTAAGTGACACACAATGTTGTTAAATTCCGTCAGGCGTTGTCTTAGAGTGTGAGAGGAGCTCCCCTGTGGATTATTTCTGGTACAGGGAGACCCTGAACATATCTCCAACGATTGAAGAGGATGGCGGCCTGCAGTGGTGGATACTGTTATGTCATGTTTGTGCCTGGTCTGTGCTCTACGTCTGCATCATTCGTGGGACTGAGACCACTGGGAAAGTACAACCCATTGCACACTACAGTAATAGAGAAGATTTTAATGCAGCTAAACAATACTAATGCGAATACTTTCTTTTCCAGAGGCTGTGTATGTGACATCAACCCTTCCATATGTGGTGCTGACAATATTTCTCATCAGAGGATTGACCCTGAAGGGCTCTTTGAATGGAGTAAAGTTCCTCTTCACGCCAGATGTAAGTTGCTTTTTTAAAAATTCATTTTAGGAATCACACTGGTCTTACTGCAGATAACAAATCAGAATGCACTGAATACCCAATTATTAATATATAGGTTTTAATGCTATTTGGCAATTATGGGGATAACATTTTATTTTTATTTATTTTAATGTTTCAATAAAATACAAAACATTTGTATCTGTTTGGGGAGCTCCACCAGTTACCCCCATCTATGGGATCTTTTACCAAATGTCTTGCCATTTTAGTCCTCTCAACAGACTACAGCCTTAATTTGTCATTAGAGGTACCATATAGCCCATGCAGAACAATAACCAGTTGATCCATAATTGTCTACTCTCCTATTACTTCCAGTTAACAGAGCTGGCAAAGCCATCAACATGGCTCGATGCGGGTGCTCAAGTTTTCTATTCTTTCTCTCTGGCTTTTGGTGGTCTTATTTCCTTCTCTAGCTACAACTCAGTGCAGTAAGTTTGGTTATTTTGTTTTAACCTGCATCATTTAAAGTTACAGGTAATTGCACTATTACGTAAAGAGAAGTCCAATTAAATTTTTCCTTTAGTAACAACTGTGAACAGAATGCTGTGATCATCTCTATCATTAATGGCATCACCTCCGTCTATGCTGCAACTGTCATTTACACCATTATTGGCTTCAGAGCAACAGAGAGATTTGACAACTGTCTCTCTGGGTACATTAAGTCGTTTTTGTATATATATCACATACATTTTAGCAGCTCATATATTTTTCTTCTACAGCAATATATTGACTGTGAAAACCTTTTTAACCTAACACATTTTGGGTTTTAGAAACATCATAGCTTTACTAAATGTGTTTGAGCTTGCTGAGGGCGACATCACTGACAGCAACTACAATCAGGTTGTTCAGTGTCTTAATGAAACACACCCTGAGGTTATTCAACAGCTGGATCTAAAGACCTGCAACTTAAATACTTTTCTCAGTGAGGTAAGATTTCAGCAGGTTTGTGTAAGATTATTTATGCACCTGGACAGGAGCTTCCATTTTAGCAGAAAATTCAAGTGTTTATTTTCAAATGATCCCTGCCATAGTTTTCTATAACACTGTGCTGTGTTTGGGCCTAGGGAGTTGAAGGAACTGGTTTAGCCTTCATTGTGTTCACTGAGGCTATCACCAAGATGCCCTTCTCGCCGGTGTGGGCCGTCCTTTTCTTCATAATACTCTTCTGTCTCGGCCTGTCTTCTATGTTCGGTAACATTGAGGGAGTTCTAGTGCCACTGCAAGACCTCAAGGTTTTCCCTAAGACATGGCCAAAAGAGGCTGTCACTGGTAACTCCCACATCTATTCTCTCATTTTACCTTAATAAGGATTTCTTGTATATTTTATCAATTATTTCCTCTCCTTCCGGTGTAACGTGCATGCTCTGCTGTCTGCTGGGTCTGATATTTCTCCAAGGCTCGGGGAACTATTGGCTTTCACTCTTTGACACCTATGGAGGATCCATCCCTCTGCTCATTGTTGCCTTCTGCAAGATGGTCTCAGTGGTGTACATATATGGCATAGACAAGTGACACTAAAATACAAATTTAGTTCCTAAGTCCCAGGTCCAAGTCCCTAACAAACTAATAAAATAAGTTGTGACCTATAACACAATAAAACTAGTGTACATAAACTAAAACAGGATGTGACATAGTTGTGATAGTTCTGTACTGTAGGTAGTCGCATTTTTTGAATTTGGATATAGATATTCTTCAATTTAACTTAACCATCTCTGTGATGGTAAATGTCCCTCATAATGCCAGCACCATTTAACACAGTGATACTGATGATGATGATGATGATGATGATGATGATGATGATGATGATGATGATGATGATGGTGAAAATAGATACCAGGAACATACTTTAAGGGAAGCTTGTTTGCTGTTCTGTTATTTTGTCTACACACTCTTGACGATGCAGTATGTGTGTCACTGTCCTCCTAGGTTCAACGATGACATTAAGTTCATGATTGGACACAAACCCAACTTCTTCTGGCAGGCATCCTGGAGAGTCATCAGCCCGCTCATTATGTTTTTCATCTTGGTCTTTTACTTCATCACTAAAGTTTCTGAAACGCTCCTTTACAAAGTCTGTGATCCTGAAGCGGTAAATATGAATTGATTTTGAGACGATCTCCGCAGAATTATGGATATTGATCTTTTAAAACATACTGTCATGTACCATCAAAAACTAAAAATATAGCATTTTCTTCCTGTCTTTGCAGGAGAAATTCCCCACACTGGAAGAAAAGCCATATCCAGTCTGGATCTATGTGGTCATCTTTGGATTGGCAGGGATACCCAGTATTGCTGTGTCTTTAATTGCTGTCTGGAAATGTTTAAAGACAAAGAAGAGGGATAAGTCACATCTCAATAATATCTCTGACCAAATTCAAATGAACAATGACAGCAGAGAATCCACCGCCTAGTATTCTAGTAAAAATCCCAATTTTCTCTTTTTCTTTTATAAGAACATTTAAATGATTACTATCATGGTTTAATCAATGTAATTTTAAACAATATGAAACGCTGCAAAATTCAAATGACACAGTTACATAACATTTCTTCTTTGCTTTGAGGCCGGTCTGTTTCCTGTTTATTCAAAGACTTCTTTCAGTGACTTACTGGCTTACTCTGCTGCAATTTATTTGTCAAGCAGTGATGCGGCTTTCTGCAAGGTGTCACTTTCAGAACACCTGGTGTAAAAAATAGCTTGCCATCCCTAGAGGAATGCTGCTAGCATGGCTAAAAAGACAATAAACTATGGCCTCAACAATGTCATGGAGTGGAGTTAACACCTCTCTGATAGTCTCAAGACAATTGGAATATTATTATCTTTATAAAGGCAATATTTTTTATGGCCATTATAATGGGCGGCATTATGTTGTACAGTCCATGTGTTCGTGATATTGTGGCTCTATAATCAGTACAACTCCCAGTAATCTAAACTTGACTGTCAGTGTGCAGACTATTCACTACTATACTTCATCTACTGCTGTGCATTATCTTCATACATATATTGTATTCATGATGTTATCTACTTCATATGTTGCTGTGAAATATTTTTCATATACATGTATATTATATATGTGCAATATTTTTATCTTATCTATTTGTTCATACTTACAACTGCACTCAGTCACTCTATTATTTATTTCTGTCTATACTGTGTATAGGACTATTTTTCTATTTATTTTTATTGTATTCTATATATGACACTTTTGCTGGCTGCTGCAACGCTAAAAATTTCCCCGCTGTGGGACAATAAAGGCTTATCTTATCTCTTATCTTATCTTATCACCTGTTTGCTTTTAGGAACACGGTACGCACCATTAGGCACAACAGAGACACTGTGTATCTGGTCTTAAATCTATGCTGAACAGGTGGGCCCTGAGACAAAATCCCACACTAAATCTCCTATAACTTCGGGTTTGGCTTTTCTAACAGTGTATATTTCTAAAAAACAAAAAACATTTTGTGTCTAATTACTGCAAAGAAATTGACAACCTGCAAATCTAGTGAACGTAAGATCTTAGTATGAGCCCACTGGGATTTCAGTCCCAGTGGTTGTTCCTTCAGTGGGGTTAAGTGTGATTTGACAGCTATAGTCTACAATGTGATTAAACAATTAGATGCTGCCACAGAAGGAAGCTGACTTTGAGCCATGTAATGAAGGTACACCTATCTGTCCAGCTGGGGTCACTATTGTGACGCGTTAAAAGTGAGGAGTGTTTGAGAAGTGAATTAAATCAGATCAGAATTGATTAAATCAGCTACGTATTGTTATTTTGAATCCCTTAGTTTCTGCATTTGCCTGTAATTTGTAAAGTGAATTACACTATGTGTGCTTTAAACTCTACTCTGTGTGTTCTGATTTCCAGTTAAGAATAATGGATGTGACTGATAGTATTCTGCATGAATATGATACAGAATAGAAATTCAGTACAAAGCGTTTAGAATCTGATAAGGAGTTCCATACACACTACATGTTTTTTTTTTTCAGTGTATGTGGTGTTTGGAAATTACTGCTTACTGAAATAACTCAGACTGTGTGCAATAACAGTAATGTAAACTGTATCATGTAACAAATTAAAAAGGCATGTGTACTATCACAGTTTTACTCCCTGGGTTCCTTATGTATGCTGTGTTGTATTACAGCTGTTATTGCCTCTGTTATCAACATCATATCATGCCGCTTTACACAAGGGCTTTTTATTAAACAAACAAACCACAATGTTCCCACAGCTTCAAGAGCCAACAAGAAATTAGGCTGATAAAGCTTTGTCTCCTGATACAAACAGGTAAAAGTCACCCGGGCCTCCCCTTCTCTTCAGACAAAGTAGCAGACAAGTCAGACAAAGAGATCTGTGCTTACCTCATAAAATATACCGAAATGACAAAGGACAACCAAGGGATGGATAGTAAAGATGAAAGTGCTGAGCACACGCAGGTTAATGGATCTAAAGAGATCCCTGAAAGACCAAAATGGGACAATAAAGTTCAATATTTGCTAACCTGTATTGGTTTTGCTGTGGGACTTGGTAATGTGTGGAGATTTCCGTATTTGTGTCAAATCTACGGTGGAGGTAAGAGCATTTCATTTACAGTGTGCTTTGTAATGTTTAATACTAACACAACAAGTAAAGTTGGACAGTCTGGCAAAACACTGGCTTTTCATTTGGACATTTTGCAGTCAATTATCCAGAGGATCTCTCTACAAAATGAGAGTGTTTGTATATAAACTGCTCTTGAATGCTGTTATTTAAAAAAAAAAAGAATTATTTCTCTCTTTTTTAAAAATAATTTTCATTCCCTTAAGTTATGGAAATACCAAGAAACATTTTGTGAAAATAATATGTAAATTACAACCTTCCTGTCCAGGATAATTGTCTAACTAATATGTTCCCACTATACCAACAATCAGATGCACTCATAAACATACACACTCCCAGACACCAGTTGTACTGCAATGAGGCACAATAAAACATCTTGTTTTTTACAGTCAGAGATTTCTCTTTAGCCTTTATTTAACTATCACTCTTCATTCTCTATATTACCATGTGTGGCATGACTGAGACATGATGTGACTTTGCTATGATTTTCATGCTGTAATTATCTTATTTTTTTCACTACACATTTGATGTTTCTGAATGATGATTCTGAAGAAATATGACTTTCATTATACAACTTTTCAAGATGAACTTGCTAATTATTTTGATTAATACTTATAATTTATTTTCAATTACTCCTCACTTTGTGCAACTGAAGCTCGCAGTATATAGGGCCAAAATTGACATCACTTCCACATATATTTTAATAACTTTTTATGTGACTGTTAACATGTCTTAATCAGTGAATTCTCTTCTTTCTTTCTTTCTTTTTTTTTGCTTCCTGTCCTTTGCTTTTTGATCTACAACATGATTTGAATAATTTTAGTGTGCATGTTTATTTTTCCAGTGAAGGTCACTTGGATCTCCCCAAAGATTTAGGGAGAGATAACACTTTAGTGGTTATGTGACTGAAGTATGTTTTTTTCTTGTAAAATGTCATTACATTTTCTTCATAGCTGTGATTGATCTACTTAATATAATTCATTTTTGGATAGTTTACTATTATACAAAATGGATACTTTATTGGTCTATTTAAAAAAATGGGAAAAATGTTTTCGCTACTCCATACAGTCGTGTGCAAAACATACAGTAGATTAGTCAAATGACTGATGAGGGATAACAGAAAGTGATTGACCTTCAACCATAAAGGCAATGCAAATGTTTTTTTTATAAGGTGAAGTCAATACTGCTTACTGAAAAAGTCATGTTTATTGTTTAATTGTCATTTATCACAATCATTTTGGCCAATATTATCACTTCTAAATTTGCTTTATTTCAAGGGGCATTTCTGATTCCTTATGTCATTGCCTTGGTGTTTGAGGGACTTCCTCTGCTGCACATGGAACTGGCCATCGGACAACGCCTCCGCATGGGAAGTGTCGGAGTGTGGAATTCAATCTCCCCATATCTGGGAGGTTTAGGTGAGAAGGTTTGGTATCAGTGAAATTTACCAATTTTGGAATTCACTCAGGAAAGCAAGATGCCAAAAGGGGAATGTACTGTACAACATAAAGTTGTATAAAACGTCTATATGTTTACCTTGAGGTCACTGTCATCCATAACACACATCCATTTCTTGGTGAATAATGTCAATGTGTATACACAGGTGTGGCTTCCATGGTAGTATCCTTCCTAGTTGGTCTGTTCTACAACATGATCTTGGCCTGGGTCCTCTGGTACTTCTTCAACTCCTTTCAAAGTCCGCTTCCCTGGAGGGACTGCCCATTAAACTTGAATCATACTGGTAATTCTTATATAATATTATCAATTAACAATAAATGTTGAATAATAACTGACGTAAAAGACAGAAATGTCCATTAATCAATCATGATATGAATAATCTCTTTGATACAGGCTATGTAAGTGAATGTGAAAAGAGCTCACCAGTGAACTATTTTTGGTATCGTGAAACACTGAACATAACACCAAACATCGAGACCAGTGGGTCCTTACAGTGGTGGCTTGTGCTGTGTCTTGCATCTGCTTGGTGCCTCGTGTATATCTGCTTCATACGTGGAATTGAGACTATTGGAAAGGTAATTTACTTGTTTTATGTAATGCTATGAATGATTTAATTGTTATATCTTCTAGCCCAGATACAAATCTTTAATGGCGAAATGCTGGTACCATTAGAGTAACACTGGCTTTCCTCGCACAGATTCACATGAGCTAAAAGACACATGAATATGAAATGGGTCTTAATTTTGCACTATGCAAGTAGAAATACAGCTGCCATCAGACTTGGACATGTAAGGCAGGGAGAAAGAAGTGCATCCCACTGTAGATCCATCCAACTTGCCCAAATTAAATTCAGGCATCAGCTTTTACTGGTAGAAGCAACAATAGTTACAAATCTAACTTCAACAGCTAAAAACACTGACAATAAGTTCAGCAAAAGCAGGGCACTCCAATAATGTTGTCCAACATGTAGAGGTCGCATTAAAGGCGATAAAGGTGATGGATGGAAGATTGTTGTTTATTATCCAAACAAGTGACAGTAACTAAAGCGTTTGGAGCTGTAAAAAGCCTCTTTAACCTTGAGGCTCTTAACAACACCCTCACAAAATGACCTGCACGTTGACGAGGCTTTAGGTGTAATAAAGTGAAATGTGAGTGCATGCAAAGGGTTACAAAACTTTCTAATTCTGTTTGATGTGAATGTGAAATATTTTTATACCAGCATCCAAACTTTTTCAACAGGCTATTTATGTCACAGCCACCCTTCCGTATCTCGTTTTGACCATCTTCTTGGTCAGAGCCTTGACTCTGCCTGGGGCCACCGATGGCTTAATATATCTCTTCACGCCAAATGTAAGTTTGTCATTAGGTTGAAACCATTTCACGACAAGATTTAATGAGTGCAATCTGATATCTAACTAACAACAAATATGTTCATTACAGTGGGAAACCCTGAAAAACCCTGAGGTCTGGTTGGATGCTGCTACTCAGATCTTTTTCTCTTTGTCTTTGGCCTTCGGGGGACTTATTGCTTTTTCCAGTTATAATCCTCAGAAGTAAGAGCACTTTGAACACAGTTTCATTCATGACAGACAGTATAATGGACACAATTTTTAAAAAGTGAAATAAAACTGAGACAGTATTTTATCTTTGCAGGAATAATTGTGAGAGAGACGCCCTAATTGTTGGATGTGTGAACAGTTTCACGTCAATCTATGCATCAATTCCTATTTTTGCCATTCTTGGATTTAAAGCAAATGAAAATTACAATGCCTGCAAAAATTGGTACGTACCATTGAGGTAATTATGGTGTGCCATAGTACAGTATATCCAGCTTGATAATTATACAGTATTATTATTAGATGTGCAACTGATGATTATGTAATTACAAGCTGTCAGATCTCAAAGCAATGTGACTGTTGTAACTATACTATATACGTAAAAAAAAAAAAAAAATTTAGTTTGTGATGAGAAAATCCCACCTTCAACACTGTAACAGTTTGTGTTTTTACTTAAATGACTTAAATGATCTTTCAATTAAACACATTATTTTCTATTTTCTCAGTTAATTAATAAATATTATTTCAGCCCTAGTTATCATTATTAGTAGCAGTGAGGCTTTCATTATTAGTATTAACTGACTGATTTAATTTCTTTTGGATTTTAGGAACATACTAACATTGACAAATGCATTTAACATTGGGAATGAAAACATAACTCTTGAAAACTACGACGACTGGTTCAACTATCTCAATACAACTGATCCCTCAGAGGTCGAAAGCCTCAATCTAGAGACCTGTAATCTACAGACTTTCCTGGACCAGGTAATACATCTGTTGCTCTTAAAATTGTTTTGATTTTAACAGTTTTCTCAACAAAGTTTTGTGAGGTGTTTGTGTATGAGATCACGCATCACATCCTACCTGTAGAGCGCCTCTGGAACCGGACTGGCCTTCATTGTGTTTACTGAGGCGGTGATAAACATGCCAGGCTCTCAGGTCTGGGCGGTGCTCTTCTTTGTCATGCTCTTCAACCTCGGCCTGTCCTCCATGTTCGGAAATCTAGAGGGAGTCCTTACTCCCCTGCTGGACCTGAACATGGTTCCTCCATGGCTTCCTAAGGAAATCTTCACAGGTAAACCGAAAGATCTGATAACATCGTATGGTGTTTGCAATCATGGCATTTGGGGCACTGACAACACCAATTGGTACTGTATTATGATATTACAAACAAACTGACAAGGTTAGGTGCAAAAGATCTATTACTTTCTATACATAACAGTAATTATGACACACTTACACAAGTTATATGTAAAAACCTGTTGATTCAAAGTAAATTTGCATTACATTAGTTTTGACATGAACCCTGTAATTTCCCATTTCCTGTGTACATAATAGCTCACTTTTCTTTCACATACAAATTACTTTTGTACAGGTAGACTGCCTAAAGGTTTCTGTATTGGTCAATTCAGCATAAATAATCATCATAGCATGAAACAAAATCTGAAATTTTATATGTCCTAAATGTTCCTTTTTTGCTTACAGGGTTAATGTGCCTCACCTCCTTTACTGTGGCCCTCATCTTTACTTTGGGCTCTGGAAACTACTGGCTAGGGATTTTCAACAGCTTCGTGGGATCCATGCCTCTGCTCATCATAGCATTCTTTGAGATCATCAGTGTGGTATACATCTATGGAATAAACAGGTCATATTGTCGTTCAGGTCATCATTATACTTGCAATATTACAACGTATTTGAATGATTTGACAAAGTGTTTCCATTTGCCCACAGGTTTAGTGACGACATTGAGTGGATGACAGGTAGGAGACCAAACATCTACTGGCAGGCCACTTGGCGCTTCATCAGTCCTTTCATGCTTCTGGTGGTTTTTGTGGCATACGTTGTAGTTGAGGCTGAAAAACGACCAACATACAACGCCTGGAACCCAGATTACGTAAGAAAAAAGATTTTACAGCTGCTCTACAACACCACTGTGTAGAATTTCTTAAATCTGGCGCATAACGAAAAAAAAGACATTGACTTTCCACTCCATTACCCCTACAGGTGCACTTCCCCCTTGCTGATGTTCTGCACTATCCTGAATGGGTTTTTTTTATCTGTGTGCTCTTATCTGTCCTTCCTGTTGTCTCCATCCCTCTTGTGGCTCTCTACAAATTCACGGGCTTCCTGAAGAAGTACATCATGAACAGGCACAACCAAAACCCATATGCAAATGAATTCTGTCAGGAGGAATTGTAATTGAATATTTTTGTCGCTGTTTTGTCTGATTGGTGGTCAGGACTGCCGTGGTACATGAGGTTTTTTTGTCATTTAATTATCTTCTTCTTATGGTGTATATTCATTTGAAAACAAAAATGCATACAAAAAAAAATGTTTTTACTGATTATTTTCACAGTTCTGTATCTTTTGTATAGTATGGCATTACAGTTTAAATTACATTATCACTAGTACAGCATATTGGCAGTAGATGCTGTAATTTCAGTATATTTGCTAAATGAAAACATTAATTTATACAAGTGTATTTATATTGGTGAAGGAAATGCAAACACTGTCAGCCAGATCAAATCAATGCACGACAATATCCCTGAGAAAAATATTAACATCAGAATACCAAAAGCTAGAACTGAATAGCAGGTTTGTGTTAGTATTTGATTAAAAGGAAGACAACAGTTAATTTCCTGTGTTGATGTTTTGAATGGGAACAAACGGAGAGTGATGGATAACCTTTCTGAATGGTTTTGTGATAAGCACGTTATTAATTCTCGAAAAAAAATATCACAATGATTTTCAGAACTGAAGAGTACAAGTAATGCCGCATGAGCTGATATTTGTAGCAATGTTGTGTTTGTATGTTCTGTTAACATCATCATCATATTATGCATCACCTAAATTCACATTCCCATCTGCATAGGGAACAGCTTTTGATATGTGATTTAATATAGTGAAGTGCTCTCTACCCTCGCTTACCTGCAAGTGTGAAGAGTGATGTAGTGTTGCATGATGTGTCCTTTATGTAACTTTTTCCACGTCAACAGTGCATGTGGGTGTATGCGAGTAGTAGGACTAAGCTTGTGTGCGTGAGGCGTGCATGCATGTGCTCACTGACCATGCGCATGTGTGTACTTTGAGTCATACGAGTTACACAGTTGTCCTTTTTGTGGTGTGGGTGGACAGTGATATTGTCCTCCCAGTGTCACGTGCTTTGGAATATGCTGGGTGCCTTTGTTGTCCCCTCTGCCTGTTCTGCTTTTCTGGCACTTTCATACAATGGTGCACTTGAACGCTGTGATGTTATTAAGCCTTTCAAACTACTACAGCTTGAATTCCAGCTCTCAGGAAAGACTAGCATCCCAATGTAGGATACATGGCACAAGATACATCATCGAGGAACAACAGCAAGGATTGAGTGTAACATCAGAACAAAGGTGATGATTGACCCTGCATTGACTTATTAGCGCTTTAATTATTGTCAGTTTATGACTGCATTATAGAGCTATGCAAGGTGTCATGCTAATGCTATTGTCAGTATTTCCATATCTAAATAACTGATGAAATCTTATTGTTTGACGTGCTTTTTCTGTTGTATTTTTTTCTGCTTCACAATCTGACTCATTGACCCATGGCAGCCATTATTTCAGCCTTTAAACAAACAAACAAATTAGACTGATGTGAAGGAAATTAGATGTGGAGTACTTAATAATAATACAGTGTTGCAAACACGCTGAAGAGGTTACTGCAGCTTGCTGAGTTCAAAAGAACATGGTGTTCCAACTTTTGTTAAAGTTGCTGGCTAGGAAAAATAAAGTGTATTTAATTAGTTACTACAATATTGCCACATGTAGATTTTTGGTGCTGTCCATAGAATTGCTTCCTAGTATGTTAATAAGGAAATACCCAGTAATCCTATAAGTGGTCTAAACATTCTTGTAGTCAACAACAACAAAGTAACCTTAGTGTCTTTCAAAACATCTAAGTGATGCTGTGACCTACAGTAATGAAACACTGTACTATCAACAATGAGACAAGAGTGCGACAAGTTCAACAGTTTTTTTGACCTACGATCATACACTAGGCGATGTCCCAGCGAGCAGATGCCTCCCAGTGTGGTGGGGTTGTGGTCGAGTTTGAGTCTGACGACATCAGGGATGCAAGAGCTAAAAAAGCTAGGAGTATGCCAGGTGAACTCAACTTTAAATCCAACTAGAATTTGTGCAATGTGTTTGCAGCATATATAATGTGTGCTTATTCGATTTTCATGCATTTCCTCGTAAGGTTCAGCTCTTATCTACCTCAAGGGTCCCAAGTTTCTCATCTATGTCAGTGGAGCATTGTCAATGTGGGTAAGAATCATTTCCTGAAGAAACAGATTCCTGGAGAAATAGATAAGACATCGAAACTTAAATAACGGCAAGGTAGTCTACTTACTGTAAACTGTGTGACAGCATACAGCCAGCACCTTGCAAAGCAACACATAATCATGACCTTCAATGTTGTGTTAAACAGGGTGACCGCATGTGGCACTTTGCAATCTCTGTGTTCCTGATTGAGCTGTACGGCCATAACTTACTGTTGACTGCGGTGTTTGGATTGGTAGTAGCTGGGTCAGTGCTCCTACTTGGGGCTTTGATTGGAGACTGGGTTGATCGCAATCCCAGGAATAAAGGTATGCGCAACAATTTCTCACCCATTTGAACATTTTAGCATGCAGTAGTTCAAAGAACAGCGATATACATCAGTGTATCTCAATCTTGGGCCCAGAAGTCTGCTGGTGTGCTATCCCACCAGGTGGTAAATTGCATTCCCCTGATGTCTCAAGTGTAAATCAGTCCCTGATTTGATAGCACCAGCAGGACTCATGGCACAAGGTTCACAGCCACTGACTCATGTCTGTAAAGGTTAGCATACATTTTTTGCAGAATACATCCTCTATGTTGAGAGTCTAAAACTGTTTTTTTTTTTTGTTCTCTATTTTAGTTGCACATGCATCTCTTTTCATTCAGAACATCTCAGTGACAATATGTAGCATTGTGCTCATGTTGGTGTTCTTATATAAGCAAAGGATTGAACAGATCTGGGATGGATGGCTTACTGTGAGTAGACACTACATATTTGCCTAAAATTATTTAAATAATTGATACCATGTTGATCTGCAAACCGAATACTCACCATGATTATTACACAGAGGAGTTATTGCTGCTGTTGTTCCCTCTGTCCTGTGTCCCTGTTGTCTCTGCTTCTGAGCTTGTGGCTACTCTGTGCTGTCATAGTAACATGTTGCATCGCAAAACTCACACAAGGTGGTTTGTTATACGGTGGTGATCGTCCTGGCAGATGTGGCAAACCTTGCAAGCACAGCACTGACCATTGCCATTCAGAGGGACTGGATTGTGGTTATCACAGGCTACAACCGAGGTCACCTAGCTGGTGAGGGGATTCATTCTTTGTTAATGCACATGTTTATGTCACAGGCTTGCATTCCTGGTTGTGCATGATAAATACTTGAATTACAGAGAATATCAGGTATTGGTCCGTTTCTGCTCTTGATAAAAGTCCTCTAGTGGAAGCACATTAACCTCTGTGTCTTTGATCCTAACAAAAGGAATGAATGCAACCATGAGGCGGATAGATCAGGTGACTAACATCCTGGCCCCACTAGCAGTGGGACAGGTCATGACCCTGGCCTCCAATGTAGTTGGCTGTGGTTTCATCCTGGGCTGGAACCTTGTGTCTCTCATTGTGGAGTTCTTCTTCTTGTCACGGGTGTACCGCATCGTCCCTGCTCTTTCAATCAAACCACCAGTGGTGGAGGAGGATCAGGTGTATCTGCAGAGGTTGGAGAGGAGAAGGTCGCAAGGTAAGGACTGGGTCAAGATTTCTGACTTCCCCTGTATTCCTAGATTTTTATTTCATTACAAGATTACAAGATTTACCAAAAATGTGCATAATGGAGGCCTACAAATGCTGGTTGATATATATGCTTGTAGATATAAAAAATAAAACTGAAGTTATAACAATACGTTTTAGAGCAGTTCAAGGGGCAGGCTAAAATATGTCAACAATGCTTGCTTGTAGTTGGCAATGTAGAGATGACATACAGCATCTACTATTAAATGCAGGTATAGTATACAGTACACATTAAAATCACTTTCTCCTCGATCTCTATCACAATGAGAAAGTGCTAAAAGTTCAATGAACTCAAATTTGAACTTTAAATCCAATTCAAATGTTGAAAACAGTGCTTCAGTGGCAGGATGGAGCAGTAGACATCATTTAGAGCACAGGTGTAGTGAGATTTGTGCCAAAGGATTTTCATGTGGCTTAAGGGAATGACGGTTAAAAAATAGATCATTTCACTCTAAATACCTTGGCAATTCTTTGAAATTACATCAGAAAGTTTTATTTTTTTGACATTACGGTCCTCCAGATTGTGATAGGAAGCATTTGTTGATTATAAAATGCTGTAATTAGCATGGACCTGTCTTCTACAGTGGGCTTAATCAGTTCTCCAAGTTCATTAATTCTTTACAAATTCTACTTTACAACAGTGGACATATTAAAAAGACTAAAGGCATTATAGAATAAATAATACATTTATTTATAAATAATAAATAATGAAAGTATACATTATTTGAAGACACAATCCTCAGTTTGTGTACAGCACCCAACTGCCATAGTCCCATTTGCAGCCCATGTAGATTAGTGTAGATGGTCTGTATTTGACAGATGATATGGATTCTAACATGACATGGAGCAGAAAGGGCGCAGCAACACCAACAGAGGATTGGGCCTTTAAAATTGATAAACAGAAGTGATGGATGACATTCCTCTTTCTCACCAGAGGAAGGTAATGTTGCACAACCTCAACCTCTGACAGAAGGTAACTGCAACACAAGCCTGCACTTAAAAGAAATCACCGACCTGCCGCTGTGTTTCCGGAGGTTTCGCTGGCTGGTGAGCACCTGTAAGGACGGCTGGAGGGCCTACTACCGCCAGCCTGTCTTCCTGGCAGGAATGGGTCTGGCTTTCCTCTACACCACAGTCCTTGGCTTTGACTGCATCACCACTGGCTATGCCTATACTCAGGGCATAAGCGGCTCTCTCCTTAGTCTGCTGATGGGTGTATCAGCTATCACAGGGCTGATGGGCACCGTGATGTTCACCAGACTCAGGAAGACTTATGGCCTGATTAACACAGGCATCATCTCAAGCTGCCTCCATCTGGGCTGCTTGCTGCTGTGTGTGTGCTCCGTGTTTGCCCCTGGCAGCCCTATGGATCTTAGCTTGCTGATGCCCTATATTACTGCCAACTCCTCTTCTGAGCTTGGAGGGATGACAAGCCAAAGGCAAAAACATACTTATCCCCTGAGGGGAGGCAGCAATCAGCCACTGCTACCAGACCGCTCCTCCATCCACTGGACCAACAACACTGTGCTTTTTGATAACGTGCCCTCTGGCACAGCGCCAGAATCTTATATCTCCATCATCCTGCTGTTCTTGGGTGTCATCACAGCACGCATTGGTGAGTAAACAAACATCCTGACTGGTTTCAATGGACACCAAAACGTAATATTTGGTGTCAACTTATATTGATATAGAATGCATGACAATACTGTCAGCTATAGCACCTGACCCCATACATTGGCATGGCAGATACTATCAGCCAATATTACCTTATCATGTATATATTTCTATTTATGTTGGGCAATAAATAACAAAAAATTGCAGCCATGTTTAAAGAAATTTAGAAAGTGTTGCCATTACATAGTCTATCCACCAGAGAGCACTGTCAAAAAACTTTAAAATGTCACACATATATTGGTGACAATTACACTATTTCTCTTTCACTTTAGGCAATACCTTTAGTCAACAGTAGAGTCGCAATGCATACCATATATGGTATGCGAGCGGCATAATCACAGGATGCTCCACAATTACAGTATTTAAAAATCATACTTTAGCAATCCTTATAAAAATGTCAATGTCAGTATCAACCTAAAAGATCCAGTATAGGTTGGGCTGTAGTTAACTAAAATAAAAACAAAAAATAAATTCAATTATTGTGTGAAGAGCTGAATAAATGCCCAGCTCTTATGACTAATGGCCAGGTCAGCTTTTAAACCCCAATGACATGTGTGTTTTAGGTCTCTGGTCCTTCGACCTGACAGTGACCCAGCTCCTGCAGGAGAACATCTGTGAGTCAGAGAGGGGTGTGGTAAACGGGGTGCAGAGCTCTATGAATTACCTGATGGATCTGCTTCACTTCATCATGGTGATCTCCGCTCCGCAGCCACAGCACTTTGGAATCCTAGTTATCATTTCTGTATTATTCATCACCACTGGGCACACTATGTACTTCCTGTATGCACACAAAGCCAAGAGAAAATGCCGCCTCAACACATAAGGAGCAGACATGGCCCACGCATCCAGGCATGAGATGCTTACCAGCACAGACTCCACTCTGCACCTGTGAAATGAATGTCTCCCTCCTGTTCCTTCAGCAATATTATTGCAACACTCCACTCCCGACTTAGCCATTCATTTCAGCACAACACAGCAAGTGCCTGTCCCACCTAGGTTGCTTTCTTCCTGCAGGGCCATGCGCCATAGCAGCAAACAAGAACTCAGGTGAAATAGAGTGGGAGACACGCTCTCCCTTCGTGTACATAAGTTGAGGTGGCTACAATAAATGCAGCAATGGTACCTCCAGGGGGAATGTCCTAATCTAACGTACATCAGGACACAAAGGTAACGGCTAAGGCACCAGCACACGCCTTTGCAAACCCTGTAGGATTACTGCAAGACTTTCATCAAACAAGCCTATTAACTTACATAGCTTTTTGGATGGGAGGGTGGATGGATGGAGAGATTTTTCTAACCTTCACTCAGTAAAGAACTGGTGTTGTGAGGAAAACTTAACAGTGATACATGAAAACACAAACAAGACGAGACAGTACTTCTACAAGTGGCATCGATGTTACTGATCCGTCCACTTGGAAATATTTCAGGATGTCCAAAAAGGAATACAAAGGGAACTTGATGTGAGATTGTTTGATTAACAAAAAAATCTGAAAGGCAGCCCCCCTTTTAATGGACAGAAGTATTTCCTTCCCCTGGTTTGTTTCTCTGTGGATGAATCAAGCAAACATTTGCCTTTCTTTTATGCATGTAAACCTGGCTTATGGATTACAACAACAGAAACATTATCACGTCACGCCATGTACTTTAGTCAAACTTCATACAAACTATTTCATTCTAATTGCTTGTGTACTTAGATAAATAAAAATAGTTTCCAATCTTTCTTTCCTTCCAATATAAAGAGTGATATTAATAGTTTTATAGAAATCCAAGAGGAAAGCAATCTTCATTTTGTGACATGTTTGAAATCAGTGATAGCTACTATATGTTGATAGCAAATGTCGATCGGCAGAGTTGTATCACACTTTGCTTCATTCTTTTGTAGTTCTGATGAACTAAACATTACTTTACCTCAACTAAGAACAAGAACGCTGTTGGGAATATGACTTGGGAATTACTCTCAGCTACTGTATGTTTTCATATCTACTTCATGTAGAAATAACATCAAAGTTTAACCTTTTGTCATACAACCAGCAACACATCTCAATATATTTGTATAATTTTCCCGTGAAATTTCTGTATTGTATGTTGTCCTTATTTTTCAGACTGATTATTATGATAATAAAGATGACTGGAGATGATCTTTGGCCTCAAGTCTTCTAAACAGAATAATCAACATGTAAATATAGGCTATGTAATGTAAAATAAAGTGCTACACATGTTACGCTAGATGAAATTCTGCTAGGCTATAACTCATCTAAATACACTAAAATCTAATTAATTCCTTCACAAATTAATGTAAGTACTGGAATCATTACAATAAAACAGACAGCCACATGCAAGTCCCCCCTGAACTAGAGATCTCATACAACCTGACATATAGTACCACTGGTGGAGTTAATTCATTATCACTCACAGTCAAGCTATAGCACCCACAAAGCTATCATGATTGTTGGCAGAAATACCCATAGAGTATTAATGAGGAAACTGCAAGAAGAGGACAACTGCAAGGACAAGATGTAAAACATAAACACCCCATAGCCAGGGAACATACAGTAGCCATATGCAAATGTAATGTATTTTTGTGGCCAGTAGATGTCAATGTCACATTAAATGGACAACACCATGCCAGCATAGGAAAGCTTTAGGCCTTTGTGCATTATTACCATAGAAATAAGACACAATACACACACAATATCTTTCCACTGTATTTCAATCCTCAGATTTTCTATAAATTGTCAGCACCATCCAAGAGTGATTTTGATACTGGTCATCCAGAGGAAGAAATATGAGGACATACGAGGGTGACAGAATAATGGAAACACAAGACGGAAAGAATCCAGAATTGAGGGACGTGGAAATCCAGTCTGCACTCCAGATATTCTCATCTGCAATGTCCGATATCACCATGGTGTAAGCTCATTTCAGTATCAGATGCACCAGCAGTATTGAACATCAATAAATAGCATGAGAATATACAGAAAACGAAAAGATTATTGCTACCTGCAATATTGCAAGTCGAGTTCCAATATACTGGTTTACCACAAGTACGGAGTGGTGACAGCAGCACTGTACATCTGAGTTTGTATGGCTATTGGAAGCCTCTCATTTTTGTATAAGATGTTTCCATTCCATGATGTTGATACTGCCACCATTATGAATCTCTTTCCGTTGCAGCCCTAACTTGTTACACTACATTAAGGTTATAATGCGTCCATCACAATCACTGGCAGTATGAAGTTACCTTGGTAATGAACAGAAGCCATGAGCAGGCTGGTAAAGGCAACTGGCCAGGAAGAGCTGTTGTTGGAGTGGGAGGCTGTTTTGCTGGAAGCAGTACACTGCAGACTTGATAACTATGGAGCATGAAAATGCATCAGTACAGGTCAACAGTCAATTCTTTTTTGCCCTGTGCTACTTTGCAGAAGTCTGGGTTTTGTGTAGTGCAGCCCATAAGAACCCCATTAAGCTGAAAAGAAATAAAAAAGCATTTTGAATGTTACATTAGAATCTGCTAACGTTTTTTCTGCCTTTTTATGAATTATGGAGGTCACAAAAAGAATTTTAATCAAAGCCAAAGTGAAAATTAACATAATTCCACTGAAAGAAATGTACCTGGCATCACAGGAAAAACCCCTAAATTATCAAATAAATGTAGGTATCTGTGCTGATCCAACAAATACATGAGAAAATAAAGCTGCCATGATGTTGCCCTACAGCATTTTAATGAATTTTGCTTTAGGGCCATCCTCTCAAGTTGGGAATAAAAATGTGTAAGCTGAGAGGCACTTAAACCTAAATTCACAGATAACACCTAGTGTTAATTTCACTGAGGCAAGGTGCCAAGCCTTGATGATTAGTTACGTTTTTTGAATATAATTTCTAATCTGCCAACAACCTACCATGTTAGCTTTAACCAAGCCCCAAATTATGCCTCTCATGTATTGTTATTAACTGGCATACATTTCAAAGTAAAACCCACCTGTCTAGTCTAGTAAGATATTGGGGCTTCCATTATTTGAATATCATTACAATGACCATTACAAAATGATGAATGAGGAAATCTCTTACTGAATGAGGGCTTCAAAGCCTTAAACTTAACCTGTGCTCAACGGCTCCACCCGATGGTAGAAACAGGAACAACAGAAATACAAATCCAAGCTCAAGGAGTAAAAGCAAGAAAAAAGTAAGCTAGCAATCATACAAAATATTTCTTTACCACATTAACTGGTCATGTTTGTGTGTGTAGCTGAAGTGTACTTTCTATGGTTCTTAGTATATATATATAGACTCAAGCATTGATTAACTTTAAACCAGCTAACTACTGTCAAAAGACAGTCTCTGAAAAAAAAGTTTTTTTCAGGGCATCTGTACAGTTTTGGCTTCTTACCTTTCAGAAAAACAGATATCTTGCTTGAAAAATAGGCCTACAGTAAGGTATTAATGCAGAAAACATAGGTTACATTCATCATTCATACACTATGTGGTGATGTCTTTGTTTCTGTTGTTTAGTATCTTCATCAATCTAATTTTTACGAGATTGTGCAGCTGTTGAATGTCTGTACGTGACCGGGTGTTATTTCTGAAAGGGGATCATGTAACAAGCTCAACAGAGTTTCATCACTTTTTCATTTTTTTGCAGTGCCGCTGGCCTACAGTAACAGCATACCTCCCATGGTTGTCATGGTAGTCCCTGGTTAAAGACAGCAGCATTAGAGCGAGCTCGCTAACAAGTCTGACTTTAGGCACTCTCACTTTGCAATTCATTTACTTGAGAAACTGGGTCAGTGGTAGCACATTAAAGCTAGAGTTGTCCTCCTGGCTTTGTTTCACTGAGGAACGTTCACTAGGAAGGAGCAGGAAGGAAGACAAGGTTGTTTTTAGATATGCAACGCTAATATTTTCCTTTGTTTTCTTCCCATAGTGAATTGGTATAGTATAACATACTGCTAAAAGACAGTAACATATAGCACAGTGGCTAGGTTTACTAAATGTTAAAGTCAAGGATGTGAGTAAAATTAGTTTCTTCTCTCAGTCAATAAAAGACAGTTTTGTATAACCAATAAGCTGAGGATGATTTTAAGTTAAGTTTAAGATGAGTACTTGCTTATTTTCTTAAAGCTGGGGTAGGCAAAATGCTTCTGCTTTCTCATATTACTCCGCTAAGCCCCTTCCACCAAACCCACAACTTCGACCGGCAGCAGAAGGAATCGCTTGCCCTGGAAAAGCTCATGCCTTGTAGGGCTCGCTCTCCACGGAGCGAGTCTCACCGAGACCCTGGTCCCTCTCGCCGCGACTTGGCTAAAGTCTCCCGTCACGGGCTAGATTTTCTGAAGCCTGAAAACAGAGCCAAGAGGAGGGGCTGAAGTAGAGGTTTGCTCTCAGCCCACTTGAATTACAATATGCTGAATGGTTATTATAGATTTTTTGACCAATGACTCCTTAACAATAGTGCCTACCCAACCTTTAAGTCCTTGAAGTTGCAAATGATAAGGAGTGCTTTATCAACGCATTCTGAATATAGAGACACCAGCTATAATGAACAAGTGCCAATAAAGAGTTGAGAGATGAAATTGTTTAACTGATGTTATGCAGAAATAGGTTGAAATCCACTTTTAAAGACATGTTGTATATGAGGGCAATGGGCACCTTCCCAATCAGTTACTTTGAAAGGACAAGAGAGCATTGTGGAATGATGGGTCTCAACCTCGCATGAAAGAGAAACACCATCTAGAGATGGGAACCTTTTCTCATTCTGCAGTTTGCTGTATCAGCAGTTTGGAACAGCAGCACAATTGAATGGCTTTGCAAGGACCCAGTCAAGCGTCACACTGCTGACAGAGGGGAAAAAGACATAATGTTAATAGATTAAGTGTTCATAGGAAGAATTATTGTCCTTGCTTTACCTTGGCCTATACATGCAAGATCACGCTGGTCCATCTGTAGCTACGCTAAGCAACTGACAAGCTTCATTTAATTAGCAAGTGTCTGACAAGTCAGTGATCTTAATAAAAACAGACACTTTGGGCCGGGGACAGCTCAACAAAACTTTACACTACAGCACCACTAGTGATAAAAAAAACTCCACAGGGTACTTTTAAAGCTTTACTGTAGCATGCTTAGAAAAAAAGCTGGTATTAATGCTACAGCTAAGATTGTTTTAAATAGTCATTGTTCTTTCATTTAATTTGACAATTAATTGATCTATAGCTGACACAATTTGCCAGCTAAAAAGAAATCAGCAACTTTTTTGATAATTGATTAATCGTTTTTCAAGCAAAAACATAAATAGTTCTTTTGTTCCAGCTTTTCCAATGTGAAATTTTACTGCTTTTCTTTGTCTTATGTGATCAAATCTTTGGGTTTTGTACTGTTGGTCAAACAAATAAGCAGTTTGATATCATGGCCTTTGGCTTGATGGACATCGTCACAATTTTCTGACATTTTAAAGACCAAATGATTTATCTATTAATTGAGAAGTGAATTCGTTACAGATTAATCAATAGATTGAGCCCTACATCTGCAACTCGTTTGACCTATAAAAAAGTTTAAAAAAAAAATCATAATCAATCATAATTTCCCAGCACATTAAGTTGAGTTCTTCAGATTGATTGTTTTGTCTGACCAACAGTCGAAAAGCCATAGATATTCAATTTACATTAGTAATCAGTTGCCAAAATTGTTGTTGAATAATTATCTGTCCAAAGACAAATCGATTAATCAACTAAAGGTTTCAACACTACCTGTTATTAAAAAGCTCCTGTCAGTTCTTATCATTCTGCGTGCTCTTCCAAACAGCGGGCGAAAGCAGACATACTCCTTCATAAAATGCTCCACATAGCACATTTACATCTGCATCTGCCTTAACTGGTCCCTCTTGTCTCTCCATTTTATTATTGTGTGATGAATATGTGGATAATTTACTTGGCTGCTTGTAGGTGACATTCATTTACTGTATTGTATTTGTTCAGACTGAATACAGAACAGTTAAGTATCGTTTTGGTGCTTGTGCCTGAATGACCATAAACCTCCGCACACACACATAATACATCTCCACCCTATTAAGTGTTTGACCTTCCAGTGTAATGTACCCTGCCCAGTCTTGAATGCATGCTCTCTCCTGCTTTCGGGAGATTTTGAAACTTCCTTTTTGGGGCTGTTTGGCTCTCCAGATGTTTCCTGAACCCACCGTGTTCCCAACTCACTCCCCTCCCCGGTGGTGAAAGGCAAGGGAAGGACAGAGAGAGGGAAATCTGTCATTCACTCTCAGTCAAGCCAACTGATGAAGTCTTTTCTGAGTGTGCCTCTCTGACCAAGGCATACGGCAACTGGGATTAACTTTGGCTGCAGTGAGAGAAGACTCTGTAACTCACCTGAACAGCATACACAGAAACACACACTGCTGCTCACCTCCTCTTGCACTTTTTTTTTGAGAGTAGCGTGAGCTCACAGGCAGGAGTCCCGCTGTTTTGCGTGTTGGACAGCCAGTCGTTTGTGAGCCGGCGATGTCGTGGGACTGTGGCCTGAGGTACATGTTCTCCGTCTCCCCTGCGCTGCAGCAGGGGAGCATGTGCATCCTGCATGACAAGGAGGACCTGTCCAGACTGGAGATGGTCCAAAAACTGGCCAAGGATGGCTGCCGCTTCCTGCAGAACCACAGCAAGGGCCCAGAGAGGACAAGCGAGGTGAGATACACAACAACAGCACTGCTGCAGTCAGTACATTCATTTTTATAATATTTTTTTTTTTTACAACTAAATATGTTGTCAAACGCTACACTCTCTGATGCATTTCCCTGAACAGCTATCTTTGGCCTTGTCACAGTGAAAACATCAGTCAAGCTACTTCGTCTTTATGTCATTATGAACCCTGCTCAATTACTTTATCCTTGAACAGTCAGTTAGAGAACATTAGATAGGTCATTTTACTCTGGGCTATACTGTTTATGCTGCTGTTTTGTGAGCATTGTGCCCAAGCATCATTTCTCGCACTCCCTGCAGATGGATGGTTCCATCCGTCAAACCGATGTTAATTTGTTGTCTGTTTTTATTTGCCTCCATACGTTCTATAACATCTCTGCTTTCTCTGAAGATGAATGTTGTCATTTAGATTCTGTCCAGACTACATAACACGTTTGTCAAATATATATACCAAAATAGTCTGTAGACTGCTTCAGAAGAGATGTAAAAATTAGATTGACATATAGAAGATTTCATAACAGTATACTGTAGAGTGCATTGCGTTCATATGCAAGGAAATGTACGTTATAAATGCACAGTATCCATTAAATTCAACATCGGCTAGGACTATTTAGACAGTCGCAGTGTCATTACAGAAACTTAACATGCATTTAGTCTCTTTCAGTATATGGCAGCATACTCAGGTTTCAGGAGGGTTTTTACTTTAAAGTACTGCCGCTATCATGTGTCATTTTTGAAAACGTAACTACACGTACTGTATGTTCAGTTCAACCTGCACACTTTTTTCTTTTTTTTTTTAAACATTACGTCACCTGCCAGTTGCGTAGGAGACGTCTGATTGGCTGACCTCATGGTGGGCTCAGCTTCTCCCTTCCTGCCAGCTGTATCAGTGTGCTGAACTGAGCAACAATGGCAGGAAAAGTTGACGCAAGTGGCCAGACCACCATGCCAAGACATTGTATGGTTTTAGGGTGGATTCCAGTGCATGAGGTCTCTGACCTTTTCTGCAAACACAAGGCTAGGTGTCCTTATCAATGTTGTTATTCAATATAATGACCTTTCATCTGCAGTAAGCCACTGCCAATCTGTGTATGATCAAATGTTAGTGCTGCATAATACAACAATCTGTTTTACCTTTGTTGTTTTAGTGACATGCAGAGTTTCTCATGATATTGTGATTTTTTTTTTTTTTACCAATGTATACCATTGGCACATATGTATGTGCTATTTATGTAATCCCAGTGGTAATGGCCAGATATGCTAACCTTGTGTTTAATACTACATTATCTAAAAATATTAAGATTATGTGGGATTATCTAGCAGTGTTTCTAGATTATATGATGGTTTAAAGTAATCCAATGATGCTACAATGCACATACTGTATTACATGTCACTCATATAAATATCTAAGCCCAGACATCAAAGAGCTTAGAAATCAGTTAAATCCCAGCTGGTGGAAACAGGGATGCTTAATATACAGTGGGCTGCACGTCTGTGAAAATGTGTGAGAGATTCTGGCGCTGGGAGATCATGAATGTTATGCAATCTCCTACAATTTGAAGCCAGGCTTGTTTCTAGGTCTTTTCCTTTGCTAGTTTAGAAGCAAAACTATCCATTATTCATTTAGCTGTAAAAACCCGTCAGGTTTAAATGTTATAGTTCACAGTTCTGACTGTGGAAATCACTTGTTCTTTTGTTCTTTTTACTTCACTGTTTTCAATTATTCAGAGGTATCAGACAGTTGTGCATGATCATCTGTTGTGTGTGCTCTGTACATCTGATTAGAACATGAAGCATGAAAAAGCGTATGTTTTTATGTAACATGCACATATTCTTGTTTACAGTACATTATCGCAGCTTAATGCATTAATCAGGAATTTCAGCTAATCACTGTTAGACATAATGAAGTGCATCTGCATGAAAGGGTTCTTTGAAAACAACACTTCCTCTTCCTCTTCTTTCCATTCTGTATGATCCACAATATTCCTTGAGAGGAATTTAGTCCAGATCAGCACCCTGTCAGGACTGACACCTTCCAGGTCCCTTTAAGTGTTCCATACCATGCGTGCCAGACCTGCTGCAGCAGCAGCAGCTCAGAGACATGCAGACAGAAAGTGTTCCTCCAGCCAGGGGAATGCATCTGGAACCCTGAAAGAGACAGTAAACCATTTGGCGGGACATGGCTTTGTGCAGAGGCCTGATAAGTGGTGTTTGCTCTTCTGCTGATGGTGTCCATGTTGGGAGGACTTCAGTGGTAGCTGTGAGTCGAGGTCACCTCCAGCCTGGGGTAGGAACTGTGCGGCCCTGGCACTCTGTCTCATTACAAGCATCCACTCTAAAGGCCTGATTGTGTTTTAGTATTGGGACACTGGTAACCATAAAGCCCTTTGTGCACTCAGTAGTGGCCTGCAGCAGAGGCAGGATCAATAATTCGTTGTGAGGAAAGGTTTGTTTGACCCGTTAGTGCTACACTGAGACACTCTGTTAATTATAGTCAAGAATTCCACTTGCTTTGCTGTCACGCTTAGTGAGACAAAAACAGTGTACTTTGACAAAGCTAGAGAACACAGTGTACGTCATGGCTTGACAAAGATAGAACCACCAGTTTCTTTTTCCCAAGAACCAGGAAGCTAATCAGCACAGCCTTTCTGGGAATTTTCTAGTTCTTTGCTTTTTGTCATGCCCCTAACCTTACATCATACTGCAGGTCCTGTGACAGGATAAAACAGTCACAGGAACACCCTGAAGTAAAGCAATTTCTATACATGTATGCACGTGTGTGTGTGTGTGTGTGTGTGTGTGTGTGTGTGTGTGTGTGTGTGTGTGCGTGCGTGCGTGCGTGTGTGTGTGTGTGTGTGTATGTGTTTGTATTAAGATAAAGAAGGAATAAATTCATAGGTTGCCACTTTAACAGCCATCTAAACTTTGCTTACAGTCATGAATCACAGGACTGAAGGAACTACCAGCAAACATTTCCATTAATGGTCCTTTCTGAGGGTTCGAAAACATCTCTGCTGTTTATAGATGTCACTGTCGGGCTGTGTAATGTTAATGCTGAAAATGTGGCCCACCCAGTGATGGACACAGTTGTGTTTGTCCTTGTTGTGTTAGATATTGTACGAATGTGTGTGTTTACATGCTGTGTTAATGCATTCATCTGTGTGTGTGTTGTGTATCTACAGTGTGTCTGTTTATGTATGTATGTCCACAGATCACAGATAAGTGTTAATGTGCCAGGAAGTCATGCTTAACTGAAGGGTCCTGGATGCTTCTCTGCAGAAGGCAATTAGGGCAGAAAACTGCAACCACTTCCAGCCTGTCTGCCTGGCTAATTGCATGCACAGAGGCTTGTGATGCATTGACTGATGGCTGAGGAGAGGGGGTGGGGTGGGGGTTAGCTGATGCAGGATGCATGTGCGTGCACTATACAGTGAACTCCTCATTAAGACTAATATTTCTGATCCAGACCCTCCACTGTCAAGCAGCTACCATCCATCTTTATACTTCAGAGATGCTGCAACAAGCCATTTTATTTAAAATGGAGGGTTAAAAAGGATACATTTAGATACATCTTATTGAAAAATCATTCAATATCCAGGCTGACCAGTTATGTGCAGCATCATATCCATCAAACTACAGTATGCATTAAGCTAAAAAACTGAATATAGGTACTCCTGCTTCTCAGTCCTGATTATATTTGCTTGATTTTGTATGTTAACATGCTGGAGCAAACACATCCCTTGTGTTTTAATTATCTCACTAGTAGATTAGTCAATAAACCAATTTGTTGAAAAATGATTTGACAACAATAATTAATTAATCATTAAGATTGAAATTTATTTTGGTCTGTAAGTTATTACACAAACAATAATTTAATTTGTTTATCAAGTAAAAATTCCAAACATTTGCTGGTTCCAGCATCTCTCATTTTCTCACTGGCATTTTATATCTTTGGGTTTTTGAGTTTTGGTTCGACAAAACAAGCAATTTGAAATATGCCAGTTTAGGATCTGAGAAATTGTGATATTGTTCACTATTTTGTAGACTAAACAATTGATTAATTGAAAGAAAACTTAGTGATTGAAAGATAATGTAATTGATTGTTAGTTGCAGCCCTATATCTGACTGCCCTAACAGTCTAAACCTAGAGAGGCAGGCATCAAGAGACTTTTATGTTGGCCTGGTGAAGGCTTAAGGAGTGGGTTGGAGGACCTTTACTGTCTTTCAGTGAGGCGTTGATTGATAACATGGTGATTGTGTGACTGTGTGATTAAGAGAGAGACAGAGTGAAGCACAAAGAGTGGGAGACAGTAGGGAACATGACGATGAATGTATCATTCATAGCACCTCATGGTGATCATAAGACAGGGACCCACCATGTGAGTTGAAGCCTAAACTAAACTCCGAACCGCTGAACCATTGTTGGTGTGCAGAGTTTAACCATATGACAGCTTGAAAATAGATTGTCTCTAGACATCACCCATAATTTAACAGGCTCTACACAGGAATCAGTAATTAAAATGTGCCTTTTATGTTAATCCCTGAATGGGCTCCACCGATAAGGACTGAATAATGATATATGTAAATTCTCTTTCATTTACAGTGCTGGCTTTGACAGAGTATTATGATGGAAATCAGTGGTGATTTGTGTGAGTGGGAGAAAATTCAGGGGAATCTCCTTGGTGATAACCCCCCACCCCCCACTTCTCTCTCCAGTCCCAGAATGACGAGGCAGTCCGCGTGTGTCTGAGGGAGAGGGGCCGCGATGTGCTGGTTCTCCAGAGACTGTCGTCAGAGCAGCCAGCCCCCTCTGCATCGGCGAGGGGAGGAGGGAGAGAGGAGGCGAGGAACAGGAGGTAAGCCTCTCCACTCCCCTCCTTCCTAGATCCCCTCCCTCACTCTCTCACTATCTGTTTCTCTCCCTCAGCACTCTCCCTCTCATCACTCTCCCTCTCTGTCTCTCTGGATCACACACTCACTCAGGCATTCTTACATCACAACTCGGCACACATAAATGACTACATTAAATACATAGAAGTAAGCAGCATGGGACTGTGAGGCAGAGCTCCGCTGGCTGCCTTCCCATTTAAGTCATTCAGGAGCTTTTTCAGCCGTGACCATACCGGGATACCTCAGTGTGCTTGAGGGATAGACAGCAGTGGACTCCGGGCTGTAGCAGCTGCAGGTGGATGGATGGATGGGTAAAGGGGGCATGCATCAGTAACCACGGCAACGTTGCTGGTGTGAGGGCACAGGGACTCTGCAAGGATGGGATCTCGGCCACAGCCCCCGAACCTGCGGCAGGAGGAGGGCAGGCTGCTGCATGCTGCCTTGGTGGAGCAGGAGGAGGACGAGGAGGACGAGGAGGGCTCCGAGGAGAGCAGCAGTGACAGCACCAGCCGGGCAGAGCTGGTGACAATGCCCACCTTTGACGTCCCCTACTTTCGCTACATAGACGATGAGGGGACAGAGGGAGAGGAGGAATGGAGCAGCAGCCGCTCTCTGTCCTCTATCGAGGAGGACTCGTCCACTGACTCTGTTGTGTCTGACAGGTACATGGTGGTATCAGGGACCCCGGAGAAGATCCTGGAGCACTTGCTGCATGACCTGACACTGGACGACGACCAGGGGACAACACAGGGCAAAGAGTCAGGTCAGCATGCATACTTTAATGTCCTAAAACGCTTTTCTTATCCCATTCGAACTTACTGTGTTTTGTCAGTGTGAGAATAAGCATTTTTTTATATTTTGGAGAGCAAAAATTAAAAAATAAAAATTGGAGAATATGCACTTGTTGGTGGTACCTAGACAACTTTATGACTGTAGCATTATTAAGGTGGTGTATTTGTACAGATCCACAGGTATTTCTGTGTGTTTGTGAAAGATAGATGGAGAAAGAGAGAAATAACTCCCTTTACTTTCCGTTTTACTCTCCCCTCCCCACCCGTCTCTCTCACAGAGGAGCTGGGACAGCAGCCCCCTCTGGGCATTATTACTGGGCTAATCATGTGATATCATTCCCAGAATGGAAGTTTGAGCGTGTTCATTTAAAAGCCTTTGAAAGAGATAAACGTTGCTCATATCTTTTGAGCGATGCCGAAACGGACTGCGTGACATGCAGTCCAGCTTCACAGCGACGACAAATCGACACATTTCCTCTCATCCCAGCAGGTACATGATAATGTGACACTGTTGCCAAGGCAGAGGAGACTCTGTTGTTTGAGCTGGAAAGGCGGTTCAATGAGAGATGATGATTGAGAGCAGTAGCACAGAGACAAGCAGAGGAGGAATACCAGAGAGAGAGAGGATGAACACTGTATAGGGGAGAAGAGGGGAAACAAGGAGGAAAGAAAAGGAGATGCAGATTTTTCCTTGGAGATGGAGGTGGTCACAGATGATCGGGATGGAGGCAGGCTAACCCCATACCAGGGATCATTACTCATTCCGATGAGGAAATGAATGAAATTGATCTAAATGTCCTCTCAGGAGACGTGCCTGCATTTGCAAAATGGTGCATTTTACATGCATAAGAGATGTTTTATGTTGAATCGCATGTTTTATCACTATAATTGAGTATTTAATATTGATGTAAAGTTAAACGAAGCTCAGTTAGCGAGCAAGTGGGTAAGACACCCCTCCATTGTACTTTAGCTTTTAGCTGCTTTCCTATGGGCTCAGTAGGCAGTGTGTCGTTGATGAATCATTCACCATTAGCTCACCTTGCAATGAGTGTATTGAAGTTAAGCCTCCATAGGGAGCTGTGGACCAGAGCCCGATGCTGAGCGATATCCCAGGGTCAAAGTGCCAGAGACTTGAGGAGGAGAAGGAATGAACTGAGTCCTGAACAGCAATTGATCTGCACTCAGTGGTGCTTAATAGTTTGACTTCTGCTGGCCTTGGTTCTCTCTGCCTTGGTAGAAAGAGGGTAGTGTGAATACTGAAGCTCTATATGCTCTAGTGCTACTGCGCCCTTGAGATCCATCATTTCATCAAAAAGGAGATTTATTTGAACATCCACCAAGCTGCCGCGTTTGGTCTTTCTCTCAAGGATGGCTCAGAAGGAGCGCGCAGCAAGATGACTGACGATTGCAGCAGATTATTGATGTTGCGTTAATGAGTACAGCAAATTAGTAAGCCAATTTTATCTCATCGTGGTAGCACTTGCATCCATCTCTACTGAGTACACAACATTAAGAATGCAGAAAAGCTTTCTGTCTTTCTGCAAGAGATGGCACTTTTCAGAAAGCACCACAGGCGTGTTGGAGGAAAAGCAAACGTGAACCACTGCAGTAGTTTATACTGTGGAGATCTCCCATAGATATGCTAGCGTTTCCTTCTGTGGGCTAGCATTGTGGGTAGCATTCACAAGTGTTCAGTGCTGCCTTCTTCTTTCCTGTGCCCAATCTCTGAGTGCAGCTATTGATTCCAGCTCTGCACAGACTCACACTGCACACTGCCAGCTCTGAGAAACATGTAATGGAACATTTGTGTACTCAATGAGAGGATGTTCCAGCTCTTTAAATGATGCACTATGTGAGGAGACATTGATGCTCATTTGTAATGAAAAAGAAACATCACATTAAGTGAGCGGATATACAATTTAACATTTCTATCATAATAATTGACACATTAACATGCTCATTTCAAAGGCTGCATTGATCCATTTTACGAATACTTATTGGAAGGCAAAAGGGATCGGCAGGTTGATTGACAGGCTGATTGATTTCACAGTAGATTGACAAGCTAGATCAATGAATCCATTCCGCATTTCCTCTGAAAAGGAAACAAATTGTTTTGGTTTTAGGGCCTGAAAGCAGGATCCAGAGTGATTGAGCACTAAACATCAGTGTAGAATACACTTTTGACTTTCCTACATCCTACATTCACTTCTCTGATCCAAGCCAACTACTGATAACTGAAAATCTTGGTGTGATTGATTGATGGAGTCACAAATCAACCCAATGGACTGTTACAATTTATTTATACAGCACAATTCATGCATAAATGTTTTTGGGTCAGTGAAACAAACATATCTTCTGCTAAATTGTTTGGATTAAGTTCTACTCTGCAGGACATTGCCTGCTTTTTTGCTGTGTTACAGAGAAAAACTTGAGAATATGACTTTAGGTCGTAAGATTAAATATTTATTCTGTTTTCCAACTTCAAAAAACTTGTAGAGTGTACAGCCTGGGGAGTAGTGTGTACGCTGTTACTCATGAGAAAGTGTTTCGGATAAGATAGCTTGGAGAAAATACACAAATGCACAGCAGTGTCAGTGAGCAGTGCATGATGAACGAGTGTGAAGGGGGGGAGGTAAAGTACAGTGTGTGAGTGGATGGGCAGGCAATCTTTTGTGTGTTGTTTTCTGGCTTTGGGTTAAGGTGTGTTACTGTATTCTTTATGGGAGCTACATGTGTACGAGTGTAACCTCTCATAAGCAGTGAGCGATGCATGCACAGCTGCTCTGGCACGGATTAACATAATGATGTCAGGGAGTCCTGTGGACCAGAACGCACACAAAGGCCCCGGGAAGCCAGTGTGAAATTAAAGGGGAGAATTTACAATTCTGGGTGTGAGGCACACTATCGGAGGGGTTGAGAGGAGGTTGGCACTAATAGGATTTGTAAAGCTTTTCGCTTGTGGCAGGGCAGCATGTCTGGGAGTTACTGTCCCTCTCTTTCTCTTACATCTAGAAATGTATTTCAGTGGCTTTTATGTCAATTTCTGAAATGCACTTTTACAGCATGTTATAATGTCCTACGGATAATAACTTAGATTTTAATAAGAGATTCAGGGAGAAAGGGACTTTTAAAAGGAACTGATGAAATAAAAGGAGTCACGTTTAGTCTTTGTTTATCATGGTAAAAAATAAGTGTTGTCATGATGTCGACTGTAAGTGCATTTCATGTTACAAAGTGACCTGGTGATCTATTTGACCAGCTCTGATTTAATCCATTTACAGAAACACTTACCCACGTGTAACCTTGAGAAGAAATCACACAAGGATACGGTGGCAGAAAAATGCTGTAAACACATTAGGATGATGGCTAAGCAATATCAGATTGCTTTTCTGTTTTCAAGATAATCACAATGAAAAAACATAGACTTCATCCGAGGTCAGAGAGAGTCGACTGACACATTAACATTATTGGCTTATCTTTACTGATACAGCCTGCAATGGCGATTGTGTGAGATTGAAGATAAAGCCAGTAAAAGGCTTGTTTGAACTTGTTGGAACTGAAGAATCCTCACTGGTTTCAGCGCAAGCTATTATCTGAGACTGACCACAAAGAGCAATGTGCCACTGAAAGGTCTCTCACATTATGCTCGCCTCTGAAGACGTGTCTCTGCTTAGTGTTGGTTAACTGAAAATTTGACGGCAAAGAATGAGCTCTCCTTCTGGTATTATTAGGACGGAATAGGACAAACTGAAGCCAAGTCTCCGAGCTGTCATCTCAATTAAAAGTACAGGCCTACTGTATGCGCAGCTCAGCCAAACATTATCATACAGTTGTCAAGGTCACTGGTGTACCTGCCCTCCAGTATCCTGTAACATAAACCTAATGAGGCTGTGCATGTAGGATTTATATGAGGGTCTGCACAGAATGTAAACTTGCTTTAGGTTTCTCTCTTCAGTGAGACTAATAGCAGTTGAACTATTTCTAAAGTTATAATTCTTGAAAATGTACCATTTTTTCCCCATTGTCAATAATGTGTTTTCTCTTTGCAGATACACTTCTGGATGACTTTCTGCTGACCTACCCAATGTTCATGTCAACCAGTGATTTATGTCAAGCACTGCTGGGACAATATCCTTGAACACCTGGGTTTTCGCATGACATGATAACCCTCTTTTATGAATGCTACAGGCAGACATAGATGTTTTATACAAAAACATGACTGCTTTATTGACTCAGAGCTGCTCCACTTCACTCAACTCTGTTCATCCAACATTCTCTCTTGCCGCATGTCCTTAAATCAACATCACACACACACACACACACACACACTGGCTTTATTCATGCTTCATCGTAAACTGCATTTGATGTCAGCAAATAGATCTCGCCCTCCATCTGTGCTGAAGCCTTAACCGAATCCCACCTATTGCACCAAGCGATACAGAGGGAAAGAGGACAGGAAGGAGGCTCTGGAGAGGAAGCGAAAAGTCCTGCACCTGGTGTCACAGTGGATGGCTCTCTGCAAAGATTTCCTGAGGGAGGATGAGCATGTCAAACTGTTCATGAAGGTAGGAGATATAATGTGCAAGGAAAAGGGTGGAAACTGGGGGTGAAGTGAATTTAATGGGAGAAATGAAAATTGACATTTCCTTCCAGACTTTGTGTCGCTACGTGTTGGATGATCTTTATGAGCACCCAGCCCTGGAGAAGGATGTAAGGGAACTGCAGAAGCTGTACCAGCTGCATCGCAGACAGTGAGTGACCATATGATAACTTACTTTGTCAGTATCAGTTATTAATTCAATATAATATAATGTAATATAATATAAAATGTAAAAAAAACATGTATTTATTGATATGAAGTATGGGCGTTTACAACAGCAAGTATGACTATGACTGTTGGAGATCTGAAAAGAAGCAGAGACACTGGCTGGTCTCTGAGTACAAAGAAAGGGCTCCTTCTCTGCTTGGTGGCTTTATGTAGCCTCTCATCAATGAATCCATTCAGAGGTCGAAGAGTAATTACAGTGTTCTGGGGTGTTATGCGCGGAAATATGAAGGTCATGGAGCTCTTAATCTTGAATCTCCGAAATTGAGGAAATACAGGAATTTTGAGAATTAATGACAAGTTCCTCACTCGCCATGAGGAAAAAAAGAATGCTCCACCACTTGTTTACTGGACACAGTTTCACGCCTGCTGGCTATTAATGGGGTCAAACTCATGAGTACAACTGTACATCCATATATATGTAAACACATCACTTCGACGTGGACAGGAGGAGCCTGGGATCGAACCGCAAACCCTGGATTTAATGGCCGACCCACTCTACCTACTAAGCCACAGCCACCCCATATTTTATACCAGAGAGTCTCAGCTTTTAAAACTATTTATATATAGATAAGTGATTCTTGTACATTAAGTACTGAATGTGTGCATAATTGATGTATATTAAACATATGTATAACATTCAATCAATAGATTACCTTAATCAACATTTTGAATATTGGTCTGTTTTGTTGTTGTTGAAGTGGAACTGTTGCTTAGCTACAATTTCTTGGTTTAATCAAAATAAGCATCACATTGCTTTTTGGCGTTACAGTGTAAACAACCCCCAGTCACCAGACACATTGCCACACCCATGTCCCCCTTCCCCTCCCTCAACCACTGCCTCCAATCAGATCTTCTCCCTGGGGATGCTCCAACCTGCCGCCCATTACAAACCAGTGCAGATAATTCAACCTGACTCCGCTGCCATTATCTGGGCCTGCTTTATTCATGTTTATATCCAGGGAGGGAGATCCACGACACCCACTCCTTTAAAGCAGCGGACTTCATGTGGGTGTTACTAACTGACATACTCTACTATTTATGAGCTTTTCACAATCGGGCTCACCCCGGGGGAGGACAAGGTTGACTGCTTTGTGGCAATCTGCTACTGAGTGAAAAGCTAAAAGGTGTCATTTTTTATAGAAAGAAGCCTCATTTAGTCCTTTGCTCCCGTCAACTTGCATCTGGCCTTTGTGCAACAAAAAAACAAAAAAGCTCAAGTCATGTGTCTGAAAGCTTAGGAATCAAACACCACTTGTTCTCTTGCACCCTCTCGTCATGTGGCATTATAATTCACTGAGCAGATTGACACCCACGGTGACTCTGTTTTCTGAGGAGTAAAGAGAGTGAATTATATCACCGGCTCTGTTTTGACGTGACAGTGGGAATCGGGTTTTTCATTAGTGCAGGGCTGCTGCTGGCCAGCGAGAGGGGATCCCTCAGGGCAGGCTTTGTGCCAACATGCCTATTGTGATGCAGAGCCCAGTAAAAGCTGAGGGATGATAATGGACACTATCCATCATGCTAGCCGGGCCTAACTGATGAGAATAGGGTGATTAAATGAAGGGATCACATTGGAAGGTCTAAAAATCTACAAAGCAATCTAATCTCGCCTTGACATGGATCTTAAATAATGGACTGAATGCAGCAGATGAGTATATATGTACATTCACTTTACCTTGATTATAGACTGTGTGGATGGTGAAGTTGTTTTTGTATTTGACAAAGTTGCAGCCTTAGGAAAATCACCAGATCAGGGTTTTTTAGGACAAAGTACAGTTATTCTATTTGTGCATGTGTGGGCACATGATAGTTTTCACTTCACTGATTTATTTCTTCTTCTTTTTTCCAGTACGGTGGATGAATATTCCCCTCAAAAAAAGGTGAGTGAACAGATCTTTGAGTTTGCTCTCTTTACGACACCAATACAGAAAGAATAATATTAAGAGCAAGAGCTGGCTGCTCGCTTCGACATGCTAGTTTGGGTGTTGGAGCTATTGTCCTCACATTTCCTGCTAAAGACATTGTTCTGTAGTTCAGCCGAAATGCCCAATCATGTTCTCAGGCAATATGAATGTGTGTCAGAAATCTACGCATTTCCCTCCTTTTAGAGCAAAGCACTTTTCCACCAATTGAGCTTGAAAGAGAACGGGCTCCAGTCCAGAGGCACACAGAGGGAGACCAAGGAAGGTAAGTCGTAAAACATGCCGTTCTTTCACACATTCCTCCCATCATGCGTTGCTTCCAAAGCTGTCGAAAGGAGACGTTTAGTCTGAACAGTAGAACAATAGGAATCTTTCCAGGGAATGAATGAGAAGGTTTGGAGTCGTGACTTATGAATTCCTTTTGTCTTATTGGGATCAGTTTTTGCTTCTTTTAAGGGCAGGTTCACCCACATTTAAAAAAACAAAAACAAACTCTGCCCTCCATTGCACACAGTGGTTGATTGTCCCTCCTCTAGAATACGTGCAGACAAAAACATTTTACACCAGCTCTCACAGCAAAGCGGGCAACTGCCCAAGAGCCCCAGGGGCCCCAAACACCCCAGGGAAATTTTGGTGATTTGATTATTTGAAAATTTCCTAGGGAATTTGCACCAGTGGAATACAATATCTCCAAGCCGATTCCCACATTATTAGCTAGTTCTGTGTATCCTAACCTAGTTTCAAGAGCTTTATTATTTAGAAAACCTGATTTAAAGCCATTAAGTATTACTCCAGCATCTGTCTACTGGTTTGCCTCTGTTATATACTGAAACTATCATGTATAGCCTGCTGTGTGCATGGCCATGGACCTATCTGCAGTTCATGTAAGCGCTGTGCATTCTATATTGTACCTTACTGAAACTTTCTCTCTGTTACAGTGCTGTGTCATGTGTATATCACCATGGACTCATACCTAAGTATGAGGGCCCATAGTGGGGTAGTGGCCCAGGAGCTGCTGCAGGCAGTGGCAGAAAGGATGGATGTCCCGCTGGGGGAACTAGTTCTAGTGGCTGTCACGTATCCCGGAGGTAAACGCCACTCTTAACTAACCAGCTGCAGTACATATCAACCACCACTACAGTCATTACAGCGCTTTATGATGACTTACTCTCACTATAGTGGCAGTCTGAACAGAAAGTCAGAAGTTGCACCTATAGTCTATTGCATTTTTGATGACCTAAAAGAATAAACAAGCGTGTATTTCCTGGTGTGTGTAGATCATGGTGGATTGAGAAACATGTGCAAAATGATACCAACAAAAAGAAATTCAGATCAGATCAGAACAGGTGATTCTGAAGTGCTGTAAGTTATAAACTATCCCATTGGAGTCAACTATAACACTAGCAGAAATTGAAAGTAAATATTTACTCATATAGCTTTTTTCCTTTCTCACAATATTTCACACTTGAAGTTTTTTTTCATATTGAGTTGTCTATTGAGCCCAGACATGCAGGTGTGAGATTGTAATCAACAGAACTGACCTAAACATCTCCCCAGTGACAACAGCTAAAAGGTAGAAGCATTTACAGTCCAGTAATATAAAGTCAGTATCTGTTATCAGCGACTGAAGTGACTGGCTACCTCAGAGTGCAGCCTGGCACAGCGAGGCTTATCTCTTGCTACTGATAGCTGCTTACACGCTGCCTGACAGATTATTAATGGCTTTCTGCTGTTTGTGATATGTTTCTCTCCCCTGCAGGAAGGCTCCTCCTGCAGCCTCAGGACAGAGTCTTCTCCGATTCTTTGCGGCCGGTGGGGAGGCTGCATGTCTGCAGGAAGGACCTGGGTGAAGTCCTGGTACGAATGTCACTTCAACTTGAACATACTGCACATATACTGTAGTGACAAAACAGTGTCCTCATACAGATACATTCACACATCAGCTCACAAGCAATGAATGAGACAATATATACAATGTATACATATGCAGCATAGTTGAATTGTCAGTACAATTTATCATAATCTGCTAACATGAAATGACTTCTGCAAAAAATGTTTCAATCTTTCTAATGTCTAAAGAAAAACTGGAAGAAACAGTGTCCAGCCCTGATCTTGCATTGGTTTTTCTTTTGTTTTCCCTCTTCAGAACACGTTCACAGACAACTCAGAGCTGCAACAGAGGACGGCTCGCATGTTCAGTTTAAACACATGGGACGTGGCTGTTGCTCTCACCAACTCTGACTGGACCATCTTTGACTCAATACACGAGGTTTGTCCCACAACTTGAATAGTTATGCATAATTCGTTGCCTCTAAAATGCACTCCATGTAGGCCTAAAGGCATCAGTTTTAAAAGGCATCAGACATGACATGCCGTTAGCATCACTTGCTCTGCTCAACTCATGAGTATCTGTTGTTCTTTTACAGCAAGAGCTCATCTATTTCACCTTCAGCCGCCACAGTAGCAGTGGCCACACTGTGGCGTTAGAGCTGCTGCTGCAGCGCTGCAATGAGGTCCAGCTGTGGGTGATGACTGAGGTGCTGCTGTGCCCGACGCTCTGCAAAAGGGTCCAACTCATCAAGAAGTTCATCAAGATTGCTGCCCAGTTAGTAGCTTTGCTCACATCCTTCTGCATTTTTGATTAGAGATTTATTGATTGTGCTCATACTCTATACACACACTTGCTTCTCACACTGTTGGCCAACACTACAAATCTGCAATGGGTGCAATGTTTAGATTTGCTTGGGGATGCTGCCCCCTCCAGTGGCAAATCGATAAACTGTATCTACTTTTGTGCTGTTGAGTTGTGCCCCTGGAAGTAACTGAATTGTGCGCTCCATTGATCTTTCATAGCTGTAAAGCACAGAGGAACCTCAACTGTTTCTTTGCCATTATAATGGGCCTGAACACTGCAGCTGTTAGCCGCCTCAGTCAAACATGGGAGGTAAGGATGTCCTTTTTTTCCCCCTCACAGACAGGAATTCTTTTTCATCTGTGCTGCCTTAATAGCTGAAGTACATAGTATCTGAAAAAAAAAAAATCCTGTTATTGTCTCTGCAGAAAATTCCTGGGAAATTCAAAAAGCTATTTTCAGAGCTGGAGACAATTACAGTAAGTGTAATTCATGGCCCTCAGCACATACAATACACTGTACATATCCGTTTTGGAATGAAAAAAACCATGACATTATTCCACTGTAACAGGCTATACAAACCTGCACTTCAGTGTGCATGAGGCGAAACAACAGATCTTTTTAATTTCTAAACATCAGGCGAAACATCAGGTGTTTTAGATGATCATTAGTTTCTAATGCTGCCATAATTCAGCTCTAACAAAGCATGCATGCTCAGGCACACACATTCACCCCCAGAGGATTAGACTCATTCGTTTCGAAAATGTCTTCGCAGGATCCCTCGCTGAACCACAAGGCCTACAGGGACTCCTTCAAGAAGATGAAGGCGCCAAAGATCCCCTTTCTTCCTCTGCTACTGAAAGGTACGCTCATTATTCTGTCACTTCAGTACCCCACAACTAGTCTGAATCTAGGGGGAGAGCGCAGTGACATATTTCTATTGGGCAGATTTGACATGTAGAAACAGACATTTTACCTCAAATACCTGTTGGTGAATACTAACAAAATGTTTATCTGCTTTAGATATCACGTTCATTCACGAAGGCAACAAGACGTTTCATGATAACCTGGTCAATTTTGAAAAGCTGGTGAGTTCATGAACCCTTTATAGCTTCAGCTTTGTAGCTTCTGCACAGGAAACACGCAGCAGTGCTGAATTTTGAAATGTCACGTTTAATGAAGCCGTCTTTATTTCCAGCACATGATAGCAGACGCAGTGCGGCTCATCCGGCATTGTCAGAAAGATCACATGGGTCAGTATTCAGATCATTCCTCATTTTAATGTGTGAGATAACCAGTGCTTTGTTTTTTTGTTTTGTTTTTTGTGCACTTTCATTTAATATATGTACTTTTGTGCATAATATAGATAGAGGAGTTGTCCGCTGCTGTCTTAGCGTGGAAGTAAAACATTTCCTTTCCCTCCAGGCAATGGCATCACCCAGAAGAGCAGCTCAGAAGTGCGGGCCTACACTGATTACCTTCATATCATCGACAATCAGCAGACTCTGTTTGAACTGTCACACAGACTGGAGCCTCGTGCTTAGAGAGCGGCTCTAAGCACGAGGTGCTTAGAGCCTCCCCCCCACGTCAGCCAGACTGTCGGATTGCCAAGGAACAATCTATCGCTGTCTCATCTAGCTCTCAGGACTCAGTCAGCAATCAGAGGACGCTGCATGATCCTGGCAGACCACAGGAGGGAGCCACTCAATCAGGAAAACTCTGACCGGAGACGGGAATAAGCAGCAAAAGACACATCTTCGGTTAAATGCATAAATGTTTGCATAGATCCACGACAGTGTCATTGATCCAAAACACCTGACTATGACTATGACTAGATCCAAACCTGCTGCTGCTGCTGTTACTTTACTTTCCTACAGATGGCAGAGGTTGGCAGGTGTAGAGCTGTTCTGAAGAACGACCCAACAGCTCCCCTTTGTGGAGAATCAGCACTCTGCAGGTGAAGTGCTTCCCATCTAATAAAAAGCTACAGAAAACAAATGTGCAAACAAACCAAGCGTTGAGCATCGAAGTTCATTCTTGACCTAGATATCCATGACCTAGACCATGGATATAGTATGTGTGAAAAGCTCCCAGCTCAGAGGTCTCCTTACTAGCCTTTTTGGAGCTTTCAACACATCACAAAGTGACTGAGAAGATACAGATGAACTTGTGATACATCTTTTTGTATTTTCAGACCGTGTTTATAGATGTGACAGCAGAGGGTCGTTTCATCAGATTTTACCAAAGAGCATTTCAGTCCCATACTGCACACACGCTTCTGTTATCTCAGAGTCCGCCACGACCCAGATGTTCTTAATAAATCAGTACAGTGTATGCACAACAAGCTGATGTCTTGCTAAACTGAATCAAGATGACAGAAATATTGAAAAAGATTGTTAAATATTTAACATTTTCATATATTATTTTCATTATCTATTTTTACATTGCTGAATTGCTCTCACCATATAGTTTTTTATTGTTTAACCATAAAGTGCAGTGACAATTCAGATGGTATTAGAGCAGGAAATTAGAAAAGAATACACAGCATACTGTATTTCTTTGGTGTGTATGTGTGTGTGTGAAAACTTGTGTCCTGTGCGTGAGTTATAATACGTATGTTAGTGCCATAAAAATGCCCATTCAAATTAATGCTAATTGCTCATCATTTTTAAAAAGCATTGGTATAAGGATCTCCATCTAGTTGAGCTGTGGACAATCAGTTAAATGAAGCAGCAGACCCATAATGATACATCTCAGTGTCTCAGTCTTTAAAGTTCAGGTTGAAACACAATACAGTGCATTTTTCCTCGTGTTAGAGGATCAGCCATCCGGATAGTTTTGGTTTGGTTTGGTGAGGTTTGGAGATATTGGCTTTAGCTTTATGGGACTCAAGAGTACCAGAAATTAGCATCTGAAAAACCCGGCAACAACATGTCTTTCCAAAAACAATTACATGGTGACTCACAACAACCCACGATAACCCTTCTTCTGAACAGTTTCTCTGAGAACTGCTTTGTAGTTAAATCAAATGCTACTTCACTACTGAGCTACAGCTAATCTCTTTCATCCTCAATAAATATATGGTTAGATATTGTAGAAGAAAAATACGTTTTATTGTGTTTTTGGGTGAACTGTCCCTATAAGTGAAGAACAATAGCAAAATCAAGTACTACAGCACCTTCTGGACAAAAAACAGTAGAGAAAGAGGAAGAAAAATAGAAGCCATTTGCTTATGTACAGTGTGTAGTGACACTACTGTAAACAATTGTATAGTGCGTAGTCCTAGAAGATCAGTATTTATTCTCTAAACTGGGCGACTGAAACTTCTCACTTTTGCCCTAAGATTAGGCTGTTTTAAGTAGTAAGTAGTGAAGTGTCGTAGGTGGAATTTTGCATTATATTCTCAAATTTTTCTTTGTATATTTTGGATTTTAAAGCCCACAATGGACATGGAGAGAACATGCTTTAGCAGTATCTTACTTTGAATTTCATTTGTATCATCAACAATGTACAGTTGATTCTATTTATACTGTATATATACATTGAAATTCTGGATAAGGATATTTATTTATTTCAGAAATATGTATTTGTTCTATAGATATTCAGTTTGATATCATGTTTGTTTGTTTTTTTCATACGCACTGATTTGGCTGGTCTGCATGATATGGCAAACCATGGATTGACCACCAGTGTCAACTGTGCATGCAATAAAATATTTTTCATCATCATGAGTTGGTTATTGTAAAAGATCTATCTATCTATCTATATACACACATGTATAGAAGTTAAGATAAATGTTACAGCAGTACAGACTATAATAATTGATTAGAGACTGATTATACTGTCTGTTGCTAATGCATTTACAACTGTGTCAATGTGAAACTGGTACAAAGAAAAGTCCCCCAGAAAATAAGAAAAAACACAACTGATGAATTATCTCAGATGAATTCAAATTAGTACACATAATTTATACTTTGTTGTTTGTAATTTCACATTAACTCAATATGAAGACAAGTTACTGTATTGTATTGTCACTAACTTCTCATGTGTTGTGGTTTTTAAGGATCAAACATGACTCATATTAAGGTCATGATAAAAAGTGTATTTAGGAAACCACAAACAACAGTGATTCAGTAATAGCACAAAGAAAAAAGTAAAGTATATTTATAATCACCTATCAACATTAAATGGGTTCATCTGCCCTCTAATTAAATAAGACCACCTTGGTGTCCAGTGAAGCTACGCTGCCTCTCTGTGGCTGAAAAAGGGTACTGTACTGTTCAGTTATTAAAAACTGGAAGATATTACAGTTGGCAGTAATTAAAATAGAGTATTTCATTTCTAAAGAAATGATCAGAACAATCTACCAAGCTGGATTACCAACTGGGTAAACCAGGCAAATGCCCCGGGGGCCCCAGACCCTCAAGGGGTCCAAAGGCTCCAGGTCACTGTATAGCAATTAGTTTGTGGTTGTTTAGTTAATGCTGTACGCATCACTGAAATATAGTTTTAATGCCTTTATTTGTTTTGGGTATATATTGTGCTTACATGGCGTATTTTACTAAATAAATATACACAATGCATAGAGAGAGGGAAAAATCGGGTGGTTGGTCCGTAGGGGCCCACAGCTCATTTTTGCCACGGGGTCCCCTATGGGATTAATCAGGCCCTGACAATCTAAAATTGTTTTTAAGTAGGAACACACTATTCTAAATTTGTACACTGATTTTGATCATATATATATTTTTTTAATTTATAGTATTGCAGGTAACTAAGCTAGGTCTTACATTTCCCTGTATATTTAAATAGAACAGCTGTATCGTCAATGCACAGTGTTTCACTTGATGAGAACCTGCTTCTTCATATAATCAGTGATTCACAAATGCTAAAAGTGTGGGATCTGTGTTAAATGTTTGGGAGAACAAAACCATCAGTACACAATGTCTTTCTCCGGTACTGTGAGGCGGAGGTGTGACCCAGATGCCCTTGCTGACTTTAACCAGGTGTCCTGTTTGGCCTTTAACATGACTATCTGTGGCACGACCCCTGCTGCGCCGGGCTCTGAACCCTGCCATTTCCTCCCAAACACTGCCAGCACTGTATCATTTCCCTGTCACCAAATGACTGGCTAGCTGCTGTGGCGTGCTAATGAGAGGAAGAGAGGGCAGATGAAGAGAAACTACAGGAAGACTGGTTCTTCATTTCCCCCCCCCGTGCAATACAATACACAGGATCAATCCTCCATCCTCCACTTGTCTGTGGCTGCAGGGAGAAATTAAGAGCAACACAGCAGTTATTAGCGTTGGAGAAGATTTTTGAGAAGATAGGAGTGCTGATCTCTATCCAAAAAACAAACAAACAAAAAAAAAAAACAGTCACTGTGATTCAGTGGCTGTAATTTGTACATCATAATGTCACTTTTTTTATCTTAGAGGATAATATCACACCTGCCCTGTTTCTTCCTGAGAATATTAAAGTCATAAAGTTCCAACTCTGACACAGTCAGATACGCTTGTTTTGAATAATAAATGTTTATTATCCCATGCACAAAATTCCCTCTAAGCAACTTTTATTTGCGTTGATTAAAATGTTTTTTTCTCAGTGTATTACTGTGCTGTGTGATCTCAACCTTGACTCCGGAGCTCCTGCAATATTTTAATGTATCTCTGACATACAAGATACTTCAAAGCATATGAATCACCCTATGCACTACTCCCTCAGTATATCTGCCTCACCACACTCAAACTTTAATCCGAAGATCTTCTCGCTTTTCAGTTAACCTTAATTAAATCAGTTTAAAAAGATAACATTTCAGATAATATGACTGTTTCTTTAGACTCATTCAAAGTTAAAGGTTTGATTTGGTTCGTATTAAGTTAATCAGATGCTAACAGAGAGTGCAGACAGATAAAGGATGGGTAATCTAATGTGTTGCTTTCTCATAGAAAGCCATCAGCATCTTTGAATAGGTTTCTCCAACAGGCCCGGCTGAATGAATTACACTAGTCTGTTAGTATTCTGCCTCTGCCGTACAAAAGGTCAATGTCAAATGCACCTCATTTAAAAGTCAATAGCAACCATGCACATCATCTCCTGGGAATTCTGTCCGGGAACCCTCCAGACGGCATTGTGTATCATTCAGTTAGTAGAGGGCAGCCAGAGAGCTTTTTTAATCTTGACCTTCCAATAAAATATGCTCCCTATCCAGAATTACATGGTCTAAAATGGAGACATAAGCTCCCAACAAATCATGGCCAGACTGAAGCATCTCAAGGGAGAGGTTCAACAGTGTCGGACACAGACACAACAGGTTCAGCACTGGCTAAGCATGTATCTCCACTCCTTTATTTCCATTATCTTTAAATCTAAAACACACACATTCATACACTACAATGTCAGTATTGTCACATATGAACCACATTGGATACATATTAATGCAAGATTAAAAGTGTATAATTGTGCCTGTTGTATTAGTAATTATAAGAAAACATGATAAAAGGCTACATTATCGCAATAAATTGTTCAATACTGTCTCAATGGGAGAAGAATACACCTCTAAAAATATCTGTTTTTAACACTGTTTGCAGAATACTGTCAGCAGATATTATAAAATGTGTCTCACACGGACAGCAGCAGTGCCACTCCAGCTTCAGTCCACTTGGCAGGAGGCTGTTTGGTTCGGAGGTGGAGGCTCCACACATATGTGGGCCCGCGCTGCTTTGTGCGGTATACAGGACACTCATAAGTATTCTTGAGCTCCTGCTCCTCTGCAGGCACAGCTTTAACATACAGCACCGGCATGGCTAGGCTCAGTTCCCTCAAATTCGCCTCGGAGATGACTCCAGACTGAGTGTCCCAGCGTGCTCCTGAGAGGACACAGAACATGCTGCACTGTGGGTTTGACTGGAGATACTTACATAGATGCTCATTTTTACCAAGACATATGTTGCAAAATACTGTCATAAATCTATGTGATTTAATTAAGTACAGCAGGATGTATTGAAGGGATGTTGATTAATTCTGACCTTCCATGAAGAGTCCATGGATATAGGCCCCCTCCCGTGGTGGATGTCCAAAGTCGTCTTTCATCTTCTTTGTCACGTCCACAGTCAGAGTCATCTTGTCCAGGGGCCACTGATTCTTGCGAGCAATGCTCTGCAGCACAGCTGGGGGGGAAAAAGTCTGCATGTTAATGTTTCTGGTGCTCGTGTCGTCTAAATCGTCTGTCTTGTTGGTTTTGAGATTGTGATCTCACCAGTGAGGAAAGACTGTGGGTTGAAGAGCCCTGAGAGCCAAACGACTGCAGGAAGAACTAAGTCTTGAGTCCAGCTGTCCAGTTCTCGACAGCTACACATTACATCACTAAACCTATAAAAAAAAATCATTAATTAACATGGTATATCATTGGTTGAAGCCTTTACAATGTGTCTGCAAAGGTCACCTTAGTATTGGCTTCATGTGTGACGACATTCTTTCAAATCTATTGACAGAAATTTTGAGTCACTGGGAAACATAATAAAGGGCATAATAAAAAGGAGATAATAAAGGCTATGTTGAGTAAAAAATACAGTATTATTAGGAAGAAGTAGGTACCACTGTGCCAGTGTTTTTGTGGAGGGATAAGCCAGTCTGGCCCAGGAATCTGGAACAGAGTCATTGAACAGGGCTGACTGCAGAGTCTCCATACTGGAGGAGATGGTGAGTTCTCCCTGTGGACAAAGAAATCCTCATTAATGCTGCACAATCTTACTGGAGGTTTTTTTTTTATTTAGTATATTTCACAGTAGACTGTACCTTAAGGCCAAGATCCAGCTCATTAAGGGACTTCCTTATTTCTGCTAGCAGAAGATTCATGCGTTCACACTCCTGGAAACAGACTAAAATGTAGGGGCTTCGCTTTGTTGTCTTTGAGTTGATCTCTGCCATGTTATACTCCTCAGGAAGCTTGTCAAGGATATCTTCAATGACAGACTTGACCTGACAAATATAATATACATGGTTAGGTTGTTTATGTAGTTAGGGCATTGCATTATCTGCTGCTTCTTCCCAATAATGGTTCTTTCTGCCTCAGCACCTTCTCCTCTGTGCTCTGAGCTGCCCCCTCTCCTCTGGAGGAGTCATGTGGCTGCAGTTCCAGCAGAGTCCTTAAGAGGTTGTTTGAGGTGACAGTGAGACACTCAAGCTCAGCATTTGGATGTAGACCATACAGAGTGGGGTTCTCAGATGGGAGATGTTCGTCAATATAGCTGTGGTAACCACTGTAGTCCATGAATGCAGGGGCCAGGAACCCAGGACACAGAAAGAGCTCCCCTTCAAACTATGAATTGAAAATTTGAGAATTTCAAAGATGAAAACACAGCACACTATTTAATATACAGCAAATATTGTGACAATGAACTGCCCTCAAAAAATCTTAGCAAACCTTAATGCAAGCAAAGTTTAGCCTGTGTGTTTTAGTATTCAGTATGATGGACAGCAGTGCATGCTACAGCAAAACACACTGATTGATGTCTGATTGTCCAAATAGCATCTTTGGAGAAACAGTGGCTGTTAGCGTGGTAGTAAAGGTGGACTGGCAGAGGGCTAATCAGTCCTCTAAGGGAGTGAAACAGATGAATTCCAATTAGAGCATCTATCAACTAAACACATGCTAAAGAGAAAAGTACCAAATGATCACCTAATAATGCTTTTAGTGGAGTGTCATGCAGCTGGTAGCCAGATCTGGCACAATGCACAGGTAACATTACCAAAGTCAGGGTGGAAAAATCAGCAATGGCAAAGAGTGCAATATTGCAGTTTAGGTTTACATCTCAAGAGGGCACCCTTTACCTTAACAACACCACCAAGAAATTCAAAACAGCGTTGTAGATTTTGCCACAGTAAAATTGAATGTAACCAGACTTAAAGTAAATATCCAAGTTGATTTTTAAAATCTTGAAACTTATACAGTTAAACTTCTAGTGTGATAGTTTTGTTGAAACAAACAAAAAAGAAAAAAAATGAATAGATTCTTCTACAGATGAACACTGACTTACCATTTTTGGATGCATGAACTCTTGCAGATAGGTCTTACACAGTCTTCTATCCCAGTCATCAGTGATGTGTCCTCCATACATGATCTCCCCAAAAAGATAACACAGGTCCTCCCAGGGCACCTGCATGGACTATAATAGACTTAGTCTATAGACTGATATGACGATGCAAATATAAGCAGAAATGTAGTATTTAAATAATTAGGAGCATCTTAAACTAACCACAAAGGTTATTGAAATTATTTCAGGATAATCTTGCAACTAGTTTTTAGCACATTTAAAGTGACATTTTTCATTTATTTTTTCTGCGTAATTCCCTTCCTCCTTTGGAACTTCAAGCAGTAACTATATGATCTCTTCCCAAAATGAGCTCTTTGAATAATGATAAAGGTAGGGAAATGTAACAAAATTATGTTTCTTTACACACACTGATCTAATGTATGACAGAAGAGTCCTTTCCTCAGCGGGAGATTATGATCCGTGAGGGTGAAGGAGGAAGAAAAGAACCTGTGATTCATAACAAATTACAAAAGCTGGAGGTTCACAATCATTTGTACCTGTATTGTTTTGCAAATTGCTTCCTTCATCAGCTCTAATTGCAGTGATCACTTATGTAGCGTTGTGAACTGTCACATTGGCTGCATGTAATTACATTTAGGATTACGCTTCATTGCCCTCCTAATGAATTCTCTGTATACGCACATACAGGTTACTGTTTGGTTAACATAATGAAGGACATTCGTTTTTGGAGGGCAGAACACCTAGGAGACATAATTGGTTGTGACCAGAGTAATAGGAGTTCTAAGAGAAATGCATAAGGAGTTGTGAGGGGTGCAGCACCCCAAGAATGGATTTTTTGTCTTCATGAAATAAAGCTAAATTATAGGTTGCATGTTCATAGTTATAAGAGAAGAAATGTTAAAAAAAAAAAAAGGGGGAAAAAAGATGAGAATGACCATTTTTCACAAATAACAGTGGAACAAAAGATTTCAATAAGTAATTGGATACACGGTACTGTAATTCAACATCCCTGTCTGACGATAATGTCACTGCAAACACCATTATCATTATTAATTCATACAGCTTAAGAAAGTAGTAGTAAAAAACAAATTAAAAGTTTTATCAATATCAACAAAAATATGAATAAAATATAAATAAAAAATGTTGAATCATCTTTAAAAATGGTGGTAATAACAATACTTTGGTGTTGGCCTCTAAATAGTTGTACAAGACACTGGCTGAGATGGTGAGGTCTCCAGTGCTGAAGGGGTAGTTATGGTTCCACCCTTGGGGACCAAATTTACGGCGCTCCGTAACACAAGCGTGAAAGAAGCAGAGGGAGAAGAACAGCGAGTTGAACTCCTGTTCTCTGGAACACATATCCAAAGTGTCCTGAAAAGGGAGAGAAGGAGTCATAAATACAGATTACAGTGAAAGCTACATTCAAAAAATATTTCTTTTATCAAATGTAATGCATTTTTAGAAATGATTTTACACTCAACATACTTGACTGAAGTTGTTGAGGGCTGCATGCAAACTGGCATTCATGCCAGTGGGGGGCTCATTGGTGATTTTGATGGCGTTCTCCAGTATGCCTCTGGGGATAACATGCTGCTCAGGGCTTGGAGCTGGTTCACCAGTGATGAACACCCTGTAGTTTGGGTGACTGTCCACCGCTGCTGTCTCCAGAAGAGCATCTAGAGAGGGCAGCCAGCGAGCCACCAGGTGTACATTCTGAACAATTAAAATTTCAAAAAGATTACAAAAGGATTAGGCAGATTGTGTTATAGGTTGAGATTCATTCTAAAAAAACGTCTTGCTGTGTTCTGAATTAGTGAGAAAACATTCAGTGGCTCACTTGGCTGCAGGCTTCTCCCTTTAAAGGAGGCATTTATGGAGCTGATCTAGCCAATTATGGTTTTTATTGAACCAAATTGAGTTTATTTCTCTTGCTCATGGGGTGAGATAATATCATTAGGTGCATTACAGGCTGGCTAGAAGAGCAGCCTGAAGTCTCTGCAGCAGCCTAGTCACTGAAAAGAAATGCTTCCTACCTGCAGAATCACCCAGTGTCCAAGTTTAGAGGCATTCTTCAGAACCCTCTTAGCTACTTCCTCCTGCCCCTGTCCCAGGGATACGTTGTGCAAAGTGCCCTGATCAATGGAAAATCCCAGCTTCAATCCTGCACAGAGAGAATGTTTAGAATATGTATCCCTACCAAGTGATACAAGCTGTGTAAATAACAAACAATAAGCATAGTACCTAGTTTCTCTACATCTTTGAGTGGATCCACTCCAGGTGAGAGGATGAAGAACACAGGGGTTGATGGGCCACTATCCTCATACAACTTGTCAAATTCCAGCCTGGCAGTCTCCACATATTTTGTTCCCATGCTTTCCTCCACAAAGTTCCTGCCAGGAAACATTGTCAAAACGCTTAGTGACATACAATGCTGACAAATATGAATGTACATAACATTGGTGATTTACTTACCTTAGTGTATAGGTAGTCCTATCAGGGCGAAGTGCTCTAAGCATAATGAGCTTCTGGAGGGAACTTTTATTCTTCCAGTCCTGGGGAAGTCTTTCCTTTTCAGGACAACTGGATTCAACGATCTTCCTCCAGCGCTTTGGTGAGCTCTCCACATCTCTGTCGAGTCCACTGAAGTCCTCCATTGTAGAAACTGTCTATATCCAGATAACAGATATTGTAAGACCTCTCTAAGCAGTAGAAAATGGTATGTCAATCCTTTTATTGATATTTCGTGCTCTTACTTATTTTTATTCTATTTATATTCATATCTATCTCTTTATTCTACCTCTTATCTGTGCTGTAACGATGTAAATTTCTCCACTGTGAGACTATTAAAGGATTTCTGATTCTGATATGTAGTGATGACCCTTTAAGATGTTATATCACATATGTTAACAGCCTAGACTGTACCTTAATGGCTCCCCAGGCATGTGGAGAGAGGAAGGACACGGGACTAACTTTGCTACCTTCCACAGGGAAACGCAGCAGGAAGTCAAACTCCTGAGCATCAATCAGGTCCTGCTTGAGGAGAATCTGAGGGGAAGGACCAAGAGCAGTTTGTAATGATCTATGTTGTATTGATCTCTTTTCAATCATTTCCACAATGATTGAAAAAAGCAAGAAAACTCATACAGGCTGAATAAGTGCCTCTGAATGTGAAATAGCCACATGAAGGACAGCTTTCAGAGCAGCACAATTTCTAAGATGAAAACAGTTGGCGCAATGACAGATAATTGCATTATGCCATCAGAACCAACCCCCTTGTCAGAACCAACTGTCTGAACAGCAGCCACGGGGGAAGGTGTGAGAGGTAATCAATAGCAGCGTATGGTCCTGCTGACTGCTTTTAATTGAAGTTAATGTGGGGGCAGAAAAGTACTTTGATTGATGAGGATGACAGGAGGCCCCACCTTTGAGGCGGCCCTGAGTCCCTCACCTGGAAGGCAGTGTGTGACAAGAAGGTTAACTTGTCTCTCTCAAACAGGCCCTGGCTGGTGTACAGGAATACAGAATAGGTGATGGCCTCAGTGAGGGTGTGCACTCTGGTCCTCACATCCTCGTCCCATTCTGCGCGCTCCATTGCTCTGTTAAACACTGACTTAAAGGTCTGGAATACAACCAAACAGAGGACAGTGCTCTGATAAGGAATACATATATAGTCCTGAACTGGATTGACAGCTAATCACAAAAAAACCCCCACAGTTTTGGTATAGAAGCACACATTTAAGCTGATTTCTACAGAGGGGGCTATGCCTAAAATCTTAATCACCACGAGAAACAACAACTACAAACAGCACTGATTTAAAAAATCCAACAGAATATTGGTCAAACCGAGCATTGTTTGAAATGCTGCAAAAAACGATGTGGGTCCCCTGAGAGCACTTCAGGGGTAAAGGTTTCACCTTGAGAGAAAACTGGTACATGAGGTTAATCTTGCTGAGGTCATTGATGATGAAGAAGAGGAGTGACGCTCTCTCAGCTGCTGGGCGGTATAGTTCTCGAGCCTCGTTGATCTTTGTCTCATTCTCTCTGGCCTCCACCACCTGTGTGTTCCAATTGCACAAAATGAGCTATTAGGCTCTCAGTCATGCTCCAAAACCCTCTCATTACATATATTCCTAACTGCACATCATTTGCAGCTAATGCAATAAAATGAGGCGCTTGCAGTGTGACATTCAAAAACACTTGAGTGACAAAAAAACACATGTACTTGACCACGGTCGGACAACTGAGAGGACCCTGTTGGTGTAATAACCTCACCTTGTACTGAATGTGAGCGGCTGTGGTCTTGGTGTTTTCGAGTTGCTCCACCAGAGAAATATCACCCAGAAAATTACCATGCGCTGCAGAGAGGCGATTCAACAGGTCGTCCTCCAACCTCTTGAGCTCAATCTTGAAGTGGTTCTGCTGTGTGGTCAGCTCCATCTTTGGAAATGTACACAAAACAATTCAGGCTTTTCTATTTGGTATTATGGACTGATGTCTTGCATATAAAATCACTAATAAAAATGCTTTACTGTAGGTAAAGTCTTTCATAAAATGCTTAAGGATTCACCTTTAGGGCCTCCAGGTCGGGCCTTTCGCGGGACACCACCTGTCCCAGCAGCTGTTCCTCCAGGCCCACAGGAGTCACTGTGAAGTTGATGAGGGTGGTCTGGGCCTGGAGCTCAGGAGGGAAATGTGGATTGGCCAACTTGGTGTGGATAATGAGTTGAAAATTACTGTTGTATTCGCACTCCTTGCCCCCAATTCGAATGTACCTGGATAACAGGAGAGTGCAATTTTAAAAAAAATAGCTGAAGGGCAATAACAACTTAACCGCTCTGTTGTTATGTTCCTGATGATAAATTCAATGAACAACAAAAAGTACACTACCCAATTTTGTTATGAAGCTGTCACAGTAAAGGAAGTATACTTAAATAAAACTCCGCTTTGTTGCTGCTGTAGAAAATAATTAACTGAAACTGTAGATCTATTTGACAAAACAATTCAAACTCAAGGTCCACTTACTAGCTTTTTTTCTAAGATTTAAACCATATCATATGTTCTTCATCTTCAAAAACAGAAGTCCTAAAAGTACTATGACAACTGAGCAAACTAATTGGTTATAAGCTTCAGGAAAAGCTAGCCAGTGGAATTTGAGTTTGGATTGTTTTGTTAAACTACAATTCCCAGGGTCAAGAGTGAACTTTTATGATTAGATTTATTGTTTACAAAACAACCACTTTTGTTTCTGCCTGGCAAAGACAATGGATCTAATTGCAATAACGGCAGCAAAGTTAAGAGTTAAACCTACACTAGTTGTCTTCCTATCAATTCCCATCTACTATTACATTAACTTTCAAAGTGAGAAAGGGAAACATTAATGATGATTAGATGCCAACTAGATGATTAGAAATATGTGTGCAGGTGATTTCAAAATCATTCAGACAAAAAAAATGAATCATAATGATAACACAATGACGATGACGATCCTATAGAACACTTGAAGCTATTTTTGTCCTTATGTGAGTCCATTGACCTTTTACTTTCATGCATTGCAACTTCAACAGAGGACAGAACTTCACTCCAGCTCCAAATGTCAATTACACTGTAGATAATAATCTTGAAAAAATATAAAATATTATCACCACAGCAGCCAATATTTATCTGTTCCTGCATTTCAATTAAATTAGCACTGGCTTGACGAACCTGGTGGCTTTTCATTTTTCTCTAATTACCCCTTGGATGTCAGGCAAGGCCCCAATTTTACGGCACAGGTTCCTCATGGCCTGGGTCTGGTTCAACTCTATATCTTCACAAGCCAGAATTAATGTACTATTGATAGAACCATTACTCCACCAAATTAAAGTCCTTGCTGATGGATTGGCTTGTAGTCTTCCGTCAGCCATGAAAGGAATAATTAGTATTCATTACTTCACACTCTACAACATTCCAATTATTAATGAACTTCAGCTGTGGATCCCTACCAGATCCATCATGGCTGCCCCAGCAGGCTGTATTAATCATCGACAGAAACAAGTGTGTGGGTCATCTACAAGGGATAAACTTATAATCAGATTTACTATGATGAATTGTTACGTCTGGACAGACAGGACTTCAGAAGAAGTTCAATAAACATGCACTGAGATATTCAATATTCATGGTCATACGTAGACCAGAGCAAGAAAGATGTAAACATTTTTGAGGGGGGAAGTCAAAGAGAATGTCAATATGTGGTATTTTCTATTTATTCTGCTGTTGGTTGTCCCGTTTAGGAAATTTGCTGGATTTTGCCTGTTGAGGGTAATTGGTAACTGAACAAAGGTAATTACAGAGCAGCTATTTTAGTGGCAACGTTATATTTGTGAAGCGGATTACAGTGGGCAGCAGTAGTCATGTTTTGTTTCAAACAAGTGCTAGTTTGGATGCCATGTATAAATTAATAATAAATAAGAAAAGATTTTAAGTCAAGTAGCATTAGTGGTAAAGCCTTGTTCATAATTAAATGACACAAAATACCCATCTATGACCTCACTACTCGACAATTAACATCATGTTATGATTTAAGATAATCCAGATTGAATGAGTGTAAAGCGGATTCAGTAATGTTATTATTCCAAATAAGTGGATGCAGATAAATGCCAGCAAATGACCTATCAGCATTATGAAATTACTGAAGCTGAATTGAGTTTGCCATAATGATGGAGGACCACTGGATTGAGTGTGTTACATGCCATCTTTTTGAGGGCGACAGGAGCCCTTATACATAACCATGACTGCCCTCAATTCAGCTTTACACTGAGGCTCAGCTGTTCAATATTCATCACACCTAAAGAATATGAACACACAAATATACATCTATCACCCGTCTTGAGGGGCCAATCAATATGTTGGCCTCAGGGATTCAGGACATGTGCCGCAAATTCATTTATAATCTAAAGAGTGGGCAATAATAATGCATTCAGTCATGTCTTACTGGTGTTTCAATGCTCAGTGAGATTCAACCATCTGGCAAATCTGCTCCTATTGTCTAACAACACAGACCCATTGGGATGGGTTGTGGGCATATCGACTTGTGTATCAACAGGGATACAAAAACTGTACATTGATTTAAAATGTTTTTGGTGTGCAAGAGCCCCATGCTAAATAGCTAAACAAAGATTTCACTATTGGTGAACTGGTTTCATGCTTCACATATGAATTTTTTATCCTTGGTCTTTCCGAGTACAACAATGTAAATGTAATGTTGCAGTTTCAGTACCAACCTTCCTCTTTTGATAGTGTTTCTGCCCAGTAGAGGCTCCAAGACTGGGTCTACTTTTTCAGGCAGATTTTCTATCAGAACTGTTTCACCACAGGCAAGGGCTCGTTCAATCACAACTAGATACCTGCTGAAAAAAAAGCAACTTAATAAAAATAAGAAAAAAACATAAACAATGTATTTTGACATGAAAATGTTTATGTTATATTACTCCCTGACACTGTGATTGCAAACAGACGATAGCTAGCCCCTCTCACCCTTTCTGTCCCAGCTGCACCACCCTCAGCTCTGAACCTAGCCGGTTTCGAATCCACTTGATGCCCTGCTGCTGAGGGTCTATGATGAGTGGCCAACGCTCACTGGTGGTCAGGATGGCAGCGTTCTCGGTGGACATCCTATCATTTGGCAGGCCCTGGTTATGCCAGGCAGCCACAGTGGCATCATCTGTAAGCATGAGGATTGGATCCAGGCCGTCTGTCAGGGGCACAGAGACCTGGAACAGAAACAGAGGAATGATGTCACTCTAGTTGGAGCACTGGTAGCAGTGCGATGAGCTCCAGTTCACAGACTCTGCTGTGGATGTTTGTGGAGAGAACAGTTTTACTCTCTAAATAACTGCAGTCTAAACAACAAACAAAGTCTGTTGGCAAAACTGGCTTTACCTTCTGAGACTGAAGGAAAGGGATCCATGCGTTGTTGAGGAGCTCCACGCGATACTGCCTGGTAAAGTAACCCATGTAGCAGACGAACGCTGAAGTGATGAGGACATCACCACACAGGGTTTTCTGTTGCTTTTCATACTGAACAATTGCCTGGGACCAACGCTCCCTCTCTGACTAAAAGACACAAAGACCAGACTTCAATATCATTTTAAAAATACACAGGAGACACACAAAAAACTAATTTAATAGGAGATTGCGTCTAGCCCATCTGACGATGGTTTAAAACAAAGAACTAAAGAACAATCTACACTACAGGGAAATGTACATGCGGTGCGACTTCCCACTCATTTATTGTACAAACTAAGAAGACGTAAGCAGCAAAGCATACAACTGCAATTCCCTTAAAATAGCTTTGGAAGTTTGCCTGTAGATTCACTCAGCATCAATTTAACATTAATTTAAACCTTCAATACTATGACTGTGACAGCACTGCGACAATAAATCATGCATGGCATTTTCTTACAAGGGGCTGTGGATCTAGAATATGTCACATAATAAATTCTCAGACAGTTAAAAATCACTATAATTTTACTCTAATGTATTATGGATTGCCTGTAATATCACTCAGTCTGGGGTGAGACATTGTTAATTTCCAACAGCTGTTGAGGCTTTGAGGTAAGTTAATGATTAAATATAGACGGCCTGATTTATTAGTCTGAACACTATTGCTTCCAGGTCAATGCCATAAAGACAAAACATTTATCTTGATATGCTTAAAAGCCAAGCTGTTCCATGCAAACCACATTTATTTTCTGGAATAAGAAAGTCGAACTTACAAAATGGCCACTGAAATGGCCATCTTTTATATCATATTAGCATCCATAAAGATAATAGATACTGTAGCCCGAAAAAGGCATGCACAAGAACGCAAAAGAGTTGAATATAATATTCAACAAATCGTACAAATATGCAACATTCAACATTTATATATTCCATATATTCATATTCCATAACGTCCCCTTGATACTTTTTCAATTTGTTAAAAAATAATTGAAAATGAATTATTATTGCATTATTACTGCATAGAAATGTGCGTGCACACACACACACACACACACACACACACACACACACAGTGTTAGTGTAGTGTTCTTGCCATCTCTCTTCCTTTCTTCATTTGGAAACCGTTCAGCCAGCCAGTTGCCCAGTTCAGCCATGCGTTTTCTGTGGTCCAGCCCTCTCTACCTGTCTCACAAGTCCCCAGTATGCTGCTGGGCCAGGCTGTAAAATCTCCCTCTGCCTGATCTACTCACACAACTGTCAGGCTATCTTGCCAGGACATAACAACTTCTAGTCCAGATTACTGATGCAATTCCATTACTAGCGCCTCTCCATGCATGCCTCCGGCAAATTGACAGTTTACTTTATGCCAGGTCAGCCCCAATGACACCACCAAACTCCTCTATCTCTCCTTGTTTACCTCTAAGCCCTTGACTAGTCGGTTGGCCAGCTCTATGGTCTGGTTGGTACGCGTCACCTCCTCCTGACAACTGATTTTCTCAGCTGTAGCCTTTTCAAACTGAGCTGTTAGACTCTGGAGGCTGGCATCAAGATCCTAAAGAAACAAACCAAAGGAAGCCAAATTAAACACCATTACAAAAATCTAGCTTTTACACAAAGTGACTAAGTTAAGTACAATAATAACATTGCACTCACCACCAATTTCTTTTCAACTGCTACCAGTTTGGCTGTTGCTGTTTCTAGCTCTGCATTAGCTTGTGATAATGCATGCCTCTTTGGAATGACCTCACAATAAATCTGCAAAAAAAGGAGCCGTACTTTATGAAAAAAAAGCTCCACAATATAAGAAAATGTACTGACATTTATTTTAATTACAACTTATCTGAGAGCACTGCCTGACCTCATAGTATCTGACAATGTTAATAGTCCAGGCACAGAGACCAGCTGCAGCTGTAGATTTGGTCCGAACTAGATCAGGGTGGAACTCTGGGTTTCTCAGATACTCTTGTTTCACCACAGTCAAACAGGTCTCAGGGATGTGCTCCTTGTCATATGATACCAGGGCCTGCAGAAAATCATCCACCTGATAGACATAAAGACAAAAACAGTGGATACATTAATATCTGCACTGGCATTTTGGGCTGATACCAGTCAAAAATCAAAGAAGCCAGTGTTGTTACAAAGAATTTCCTTATTTATAAAACCTAAAAATGAGACAGCTTGACACAACTTTCTGCTATGTTTACAAAAGAGAGAGTCCCTCTCAACAAGGATTATAATTCCTTTCTCCATTAAACTCCACATGAATTATATAATCTCTGTTGTTGTGTGAAATTTATGAATGGTATTGATATGGACCAATACTTAAAAGTGTTTTTTCATGATTTTGAAACCTAATTTTATATACTTGGAGATTGTTTTAATCATTCAAATTTGGCTGGGTGGTTAATAACACATCTTTCTGTGGTGTGCTCAGAAACTCAGAACACATATTTATTATTTCTTTACACAGACTTTGAAGTTTAATAAGGCTTGATACTGGGAAGATCTCTCACAGACTCTATATAGCCCTGCATACCTGCATCTTTAAAATCTTTGTCATTTTCCCCATTGAATGGCACTGACCTTTCCTTTGTTTCACCTGTTGCCCACCTACAGCCAAACACTGTCAATGACCACAGTGAAAATAAGCTTTTTAGCCTGATGTCTTGATGGTTTTTTTCTTAAAATCATGTATATAATGTATCATGTATCTGATTTACCAAATAAATCTGATCGACTAATTAATACATTCATAAACCTACTAAGTTTAAAAAACTAAAATCATGCTTTTGGATCCCCATTTAATGCTAAATTCTACTGGCTTTTTAAAAACCAAATACATCCCTTTACGGCCACATTTGCATTAATAACGTCTAGAGGTTGAGAGACGGATCGACACACTTGCTCCCCTCCTGAGTGAGCATATTCATAGAGCCATCCAGCTATGATGTGAGCATTGGAGAGATGCTGAGCAGGGCCAGGGTCAAGGCCCACACACAAATTAGATTGGCATTAATCAGGCAGATGTGATTGACATGATGACAGCTTAACCTTGCCCATGAAGGCCCGCGCCGCCTTCCAGCTCCGATCCTTAGGCACTCGACCGCGGGGAGCTAGCAGAACCATCACAGCTGCTGCTACATTGATCACTGCAGCTGGAGGGTTTGGAAAGGCCTTCAGTTCAGTAAGATTCACCTAAAAAACAATTCATATAAAAAATACATATAATCTTTAGAATGACTGACGATTTGACGGAATTGTGTCCAGGTTGATAAAATGAAGCACCTTGTTGAGGGTGTGCAGTGCTGCTGTGGCAGCTGTCAGTGACGGCTCTGCCTTGGCTAGGTCATTTTCACAGTCTTTCTGTTTGACTGAGACTTCCGCCTGGATGACGGCAACCTGTACAAAGCAACCATAATGAACTAGATCACAAAAAGTGTGTGTAGTAAATGTTGTGATATGGTGTGGTATGAAGAGTGCAATGCCAAAAAGTGGCATGAAAACCAATATGTGATTGGATATCTCACCTTTTGTGCCTCGACATTCGCAACCTCTCTCTTACTGCTAACCCTCTCAGTCTGCAGTCCAATCTTTGTAATTAGAGCCTCAATATTCTGTTTTTTAAATGTGAGCTCAGATTCCTGGGATGCCAATTTGGCTTTTAAATCCTCAACCTAAAACAGAGAAAAAATAGTTACACATACAGCAGTGTAAAATATACTTAATGTCACAGAAAACCCCACACTGTTTAAATCAAAGACTAATACTATTCCTACTTGTCCTATCTCAACCTTGTACCTCAAACCCTAATATTAGCCCCCTACAGCATACTGTATAATAAAGATGTTTACCTGAGTGGCAGTGGTTTGGAGTTTTTGAAGGCCACTGTCAAGCCGGTTCATCTTGTGCTGGAGCTGAGCCCGACTCTTCTCCAGAAGGTTCCTGTACAGGGTGATTTGCTGGAGAAAGCTCTTGGGGGTGGTGTAATTGTACCTCTTCTCATTGCGCTGGTATTTTTCACTTGCCTGGTTGACACTGGTGTGAACATAGGCCATGAAAAGACTGATGGATTCCTGGACGGCAGGCTGTAAAAATAAGCAGACAAGGGGGGAGAGGGGAGAACAGGGCGAGCTGGATTGAGTAGACTTTAACATCCACAACCTGATGGGGACTGAAATATTATCTTCATAAATTTCGAATTCATCTACAAGTTTTGCCATCTCACTTGGCTGGCCCTGACTTACTCAATCTGAAATTTAGGTGCGGCTAGCAGGAATGATTAGGCTTTGAAACCTCTGTGAAAATAATGTGTTTAGACCACTGACATGCAGCTTGTAAAACATGCACACTGTTTACATTATCTCTGATGTCCTCCAACTTTCTAAACACTGTCTACAGTGGCTGTTGTACTACATTCCAACTGGGTATTCATTATATGGTGCTCAATGACACAGAGCCTCTATTAATCATACAGTTAGCGATCAATTAAAGCAAAAACAAATGAGCAGAGAATACAAGGATCAAACCTAACCATAACTCACAAAAAGACATTGTTAATGATCATGGAGCCAGTAGGAAAAAAATCATTATTAATTAAGATCTGACATAATGCTTTTTGACAAAGCATGCTATGTTCAGTTGAGATGCGAAAGAAGTTCTCATTGATTGGCCTTGTGTAACAACTATTAGTGGGTTGTGCATTTCTAACTTTAAATAAATGATCATTTCACTTCTTGTTTCCCTGCCTCTTTAAAAACATAAACAATCATTAATGATCATTAATGTAATGCCTCATATTGCTTTGTTTCAACTTTTCAAAATATTTTATTAATGCACATTAACTTAAACTAACACAAAAAATGGTATTATTTACTCCACACGTCCTCCTCTGAATACCTTTCTATTAGTATAACTTTACTGCTACTAGGGCTACAACTATTGATTATTTTCATTATCAATTAATCTGCCGATTATATTCTCTATTGTTTTGTCACATGTGAGAAGCTGGAACCAGCAAATGTTTGGCATTTGAGCTTTAAAAATGATTAAAAGGAGTATTCAATTATTAAAACAGTTGCATATTAATTTTCTCTCAATCGATTAATCGACAAATCGTTGCAGTTCTAACTACTATCCCCCATTCTAGAACACAGTTGCTGCTACATCCATTACTCAACCCCACCTCCTACCTCTAATAATGTTAGTACTTAAGTACTACTTAAGTACTAATGCTCTAATAATACCACAGCTTCTTAAGTACCACAGCTACTATTACGACATTTTTTTGCTGCACGTGAACATCCACACATGGACAGATGTCCACACACAATCAGTGGGAAGTAATAGTCTGGCACATGTTCACGTATGTGATGACACTTCCTGGTTGTGACAGCTGTGCCTCCTTAGAGGGTCGTTATGTGCTTAATCACTCTTCTCTCATTAACATAAATGATTCTGGGTTGTGATCGTTCCACTGCTATGATGGAAAACAATGATATGCCTGCACTCACTGTGAGTCTCCAGGCATGTGTTCAACAATTTGTCAGTACCTCAGCAGAGAACTAATGATGAGGGATCTATGGAGAAGTTAATCCAGCTGCACTGTAGTAATTAGAAGGTGTTCATTAAAGTCTAACTCAATCTGGAATAAGGGGGTACATGGCAAACCTATTGAAGATACTGTACTGTATGTCACATCCATAGATGCTTCTCTGACAGCTAATACTGCAATAATATTACATAATTCACACGTGTGCAGTGGAAAGCAGGCAGCTTAAATAAAAGACTTGTTTCATTCAGAATTTGACTATTAGGATGACCAAGATGCTGAGATAAAGTACTTGGGTTCAAAGGCCTGACCTCAATGCCTTCAATCTCTTGGATGAACCTGTAGCTGACCGACTGCAGAGCATCTGAGGTCCAAGGATGGAACCAGTCAATGGTGGTGCACTGGACAAGAGCAGGGAATCGACGGGCCCTAAGACGAAGGGCACTGCCCACAGGAGACAAACACAGTACCACCTACAAATGAGGAAGAAGGGAGACAAAGAGTCACTCAAGCACACATACACAAACAGGTCTGCACAAACGTGCATCCCCATACTTGAGCATGACAAGATATACAGCCAAGTGCACATAGGAAAATCAACACAGGTCATAGATATCACAGATGTATCCAAAAGGGAAACCCATAAGTGGCAGCTTTCTGTGCCCCCACTTTCATCAACTTGGCATACAGACAGGCAGCCACATTCCCAGTTGGCTTGAGCAGACGGTGACGCTACCAGAGGCCCTGGCGCAAAGATTAGCTGGATGGCATACATGTGTACTGAGACAAGAATTTCCTTCCTTTTTAACCCCCCAGTTTGTCTGGCTCTGTTAATTCAGCTTGTCAAACATATTTAATAACACTACACAGCAGCTGTGCTTTTAATTGTGTGGATCAAACATGCTAGAGTGTGTGTAAGATTTGCTCATTTTCTTTTTGTGAATGTCGGCTGTGAAGGCACATTCAAGTGCTATCAAAAATCATCTAGTGATCTGATTTGTGTTTTCTATTTGTGTTGGTCATTTTATGTGTCTATAAATAATAATAGCTAACAGAATCTGCATTATTGTTGCTGGTAGGCTAGTATAAAACCAGGCAGCCAACAGATTAGCTGAGGCTACACTCGAAATGCCAAAAGTAGTAACGGCAGCTAGATGTTACTCTAAAAAAAAAAATATATATATATATATATATATATATAATCTTAATATTCAAATAAATTCAAAAAGAATCGTCTCTTCAAATACAATTTTTTTGTTGTTTTTTTTCCTCAAAAAAAAAGGGTTTTCTACAAGCTATATGAGTAACATGTTGCTGCTGTCATGTGAAAATGTACTGCATTTTACCAGCCTTGGTCTCAGAAACCCTTCAAAGCCCACTATTGCTTTTAGTCTCTAAAACTTGTAGTTACAAGGTTTAATCCTAAAAGTGACAATATCTTAAGAAGAAACAATATGATGTTGACAGAAAGCAGCTCACCTAGACATCACAGAATAGTGATGACAGATAATTGAACACATTATAAAGACAAAATCTGCTTAAGTGAAATATTAATTATAAATCAGTAAGTTTCATTCTTCAGACTGATGAGGCTAGAAGCATTGGTGAATGATGATGTCTTTAGAAGGAAAATTTGAAAGACTAGACCGTGAGCTGTAGTCGAACTCGGTCAGTGAAGAATCTCCAGCAGTTCTCCCTGCTGTCCAGCAGTCCGAGGGCTCGGACCTCAGCTCTCACAGCCGACACAATACCTTCAATCTCCTCCTCACTGAAGAGCTCGGGAATTTCTCCTGGAGGGAAAGGCACAGTCTTAACGTTATAATTTCAGAATGATTTCAAAGACTATGATGACAACAGACATGTTCTCTCAGGCCGACACAGCTGAAATACAGGATGATAATTATGGAGTTTGGGTCTGACCTGAGGCCAGTAAGTCATTAACAATGACCAGAAACTGCTCATCAGGTATCTGTGCATCAGTCAGGAGCAGAGCCACACGCTGGTTCTTCACTCCAGTCTTTAAAAACAAGCCTGCCAGATCCATCTAAATAAAACCACACATGACATGAATGGACACCTGCTGTATCACGTTCACTAGAGAATTTCAAGTTGTCCAACAATAATCAATGGGATAGCACAAGTCCCATGATAACGCCTCGATTTTTTAAGAGGCTATTAAATGATTAAATCGACAAACTTGCTTCATCAATGATATATTGAAACATTTCCCAGTGGCTTTAAATAGTATCTGACAAGTATTTCTCGCGTCAGTGGGAAACAAAACTGAATTACATCAATATCCTGCATACAGCCAGAAGAAAAATTGATCAAGGGAATTTTTTCCAAAGAAACCTTGATATAAGTGAATTGTGAAGAGTGAATGATTGTAAATACGAGCAGGTCACTTAAAGGTTATACATTTTCATAAAAGCACATTTTATGAAGTTTTGCTGTGCTTGATGCTCTGTTTGGTTGTAAACCTATTAACAACATCAATACTTACCTTGAGGTCCTGGATGCTATAACCCTCCCTCAGAGTGATTTGGAAGACGTCCACAGAGGATAAGTAGGCAGCCAGACGAGTCAGGCTCTGCTTCCCACTGCCCCCGACCCCAACCAGTAAGCCATGACCCCTTGGAGACTCCAGGATACGACTGATGCGACAGCTGGTAACAACACAATCTTTGTTATGCCATGAAACATCTCTATCCAACCAAATGTTATAAATCTATACAGACTGTCTTTAAAAGTCTTAATATAATAGTCTCCACATCAGCGGCATGGAGGCTTTTAACATACGTCAATAACTCACATCATATTAACTTCCCTTCCTGCATTAAACTGCAATTTTTATATTTCATAAAATTGCTTAAATCCTTTTCTTACTACTTTTATGTTCTGTTTATAAGCTCTTTCTTTAGTTGATGTGTGTTTAGTGTCTTAGGTTTGGCCTGCAAAACACTTCAGGAACATTATCAAAGGAAAATATATATTTTAAGTTTACTATGATTATAATTATTATAATAATATGGGAACCAGCTACACTTACACATGTTGCATGGCATCTTCAAACAGCACCAGATTCATGGCTGCATTGAGCTCATTGTAGCTCTCCAGGGCATCTGTGAGGATGGACCTGAACACAGACCAGTCTGTAACAGGAGTATAGGAGGCTTCATCACCCATTTGGGCAAAGTGGCAATAGAGGAGGGGCTGTTTTGTCACCTTTTTGTCCTCCAGTCCCTGGAAGAGGACAATGATAATAAATCATTGAAATATTTTGGCAAATGATGTTATCTAAAGGTGAAGAACAGCAATTTATACTGTTAACACTGTTTATCAGAATCTGTATTGCACCTCAAAGCATTCATGCACAGTCTCCATCTGGAGCTTCCGGAAGAGCTGCAGGTCCTTGACATCTACCAGTCTGTCTGAGTACACTCTGCAGGACTCGTGGAGCCACAACAGTGCCAGGTCAGAGCTCTCTTTCACACTCTTAGACCCAGCGAAGAGGATGCCCTGAATAACACAGATAATCATATGAATATTTCCCTTTTCATTCAAAAGTCCAATTGCAAAAATTGCTCGCTATCAGCACTACCTGGAAGACGTTAGACAAGTCTCGTAGATTAAATGTGTAGTGAAATTTGATGGCTGTGGGCAGAAAGCTGTGAACCATCTTGTGATGAAGAGCTATGGCAGCTTGGACCACAGCTGCAGCGCTCTTCTGAACCAACGGATTGAAGAGCTGCTGCTTCAGGTGACCACACAGGATCTGACTGAAGATTGACATCTGAGCCTCAGATGAAGGAAAGTTCACCGCAAACACTGAGAAATGTCTCTATAGAGAGCAAAGGCACAACCAAATGTCAGAAAATATATAGCAGTGTATAATCTTAATTATTTTAACACTAGTTTAGGGATGACTTTAATCTAACCCCAAAACTTTCAGATACATTCTTGGCATTTTGAATTTAAAAAATGTATCTGGAAATATGTATTTAAATGTTACAGGGTTAGTTTTTTTGTAGTAGTAGTTGCTACATCATTAAAATACACCCTCACCATGATGTCACTTGAGTATAAAATATTGTGCTGAAATATGTAACATGTTTTATTTATGCTCCAAACCACACAGGAGATTTAAGATCAGTTTTCCTTGTGGCATTGTAATTGCTGAAAATTCTTTTTCTCCATGCTAATCCTTTTCACTGCTAACAAGTAAGTGAAATTAGTTTCTGAGAAGTTTCTGCAGATGAAGATTCACTATAAGAACACATTTTGATGGATAAACTGTGCCTCTGTCAAAGGGAGCTTTAAAATAACAATTTGTATACTAATTCACACATACTTAATCTTTACTTGCTTAAAATTATACTGTACTTAAAACCATTGAAAAATAAATTATGTTGGTACAATATGGTTTTTAATCCAACATCAGAAAACAGGCAATTTATCTGGGAAACATACCTGCAGTCTGGGGTTGATACTGAAGCTCCCAGCAGTTGGATTCATACAGGCAACATACTGGGTGTTGTGTATTTCTTTTAGTGTCAGTTTCTGTCTGTCATACCTGCATAAAGCAAGAATGAAAAGAATGATTGGTTTAATAAGCAGAACCGTAGTTTGGCTAAATGTTTCATGCTGTGGCATAAGACTCAAACACACAACTGAATAACTGGTACTAAGTGTGCAGGGGTCTTCTCACCAGTGGCTATAATCCAGATGCTGGCGTATAAGTGTGTGAGGTTGCACTGTTCCATAAGTGTCGACAGCTGGCATGTTCATATCATCTATGAAGTAAACCATCGTTCTGTTGCCTACAGGGGAGTAGCTTCTGCCTGCTCTTTTCTCTAATGGTTGCTCCAGAATCACTACAAGAGAAAGCAAAGTGATTTGTCACAAACAAACGACAATAATAATACAAACAATAGCTAGAATAATCTTACCCTAGTCAAACCAACTTTGGGAATGTGGGGACATCATATGACTAAGGTAATGATTACAATAATACCTGAGGGTGAAGTTTTCTCCCCTTCCACCCTTTCTGAATCTGAACATTACCAGCAGATGGTGCTACAGTTTACTTGATGTGCTAGAGAACAATCTAAAAACCCCACTCACCCTGCAGCATGAGGGAGGTAGTGTAGTAGTTGAAGGGTACTTTTGTAGTCATGTAACTCTCAGGCAGACAGTCTAACTTGTTCCTGACAAGTGCAGTCTTTCCCACTCCAGCATTCCCCACCAGCATCACTGGCTGTCTCCTCTCCAGCAACAAGTCCATGAAGTACCGAAGACGCACAGTCTCTGCTGTGTGCACCAGAACAGCCTGCAATCATAGACACAGCAGGAAGACAGAGAACAGAAACATACATAGTTATTATGGCTTTCTTTGAGTGAGATTTATTGACAGACATGTGTTCAGTGAATTGTATGTGATTTATAATTTCTTGTATTTCCCCAGTACACCACAACTATTCTGTCATAATAGCATCATTTGCTCAGAACAAAACCCTACTAATTATGGCTCAGCAAGAGCCTTTGGAGCATTCACAGCTGTACGCAGAAGCATAAAGAAAGACAATAGAGCGTGGGTGATAGCTCAAGCCTTGTTGCTCATGCCTTCACCCCCACACAGTCTGGTATGGGGTGTAGTAGATGGTAATCAGACCCAGTGGAAAGCCTATCATCCATTCTAGCACCCCTGCCATAACCTCATGATGTGACTTTACCCTCTCTTATTATGTTCACTGAGGCATACATATATTTTTAATATGACTGTATTGTTCATTTTTGGTTATTTTTCTTTAAAAAGGTTGCGTCTTGTGATCGTGTATGTGATTATTTGTGAAACCACTTTGAAAACTCTGTGTTTCTGAAGTTACATGAAGGGTCCTACTGTCCCATATTTATGGTAACAGTTATATTCTTACCTGTAATGGTGTAAAAGTTTCCATTTCAAACAGAGGCAAAGTGTCACTCCAGGGAAGGAACCGTCTGGTTTGAGGGTCAAGGTAGTAGTCAAACACTGTCCCCTGTGCTGGTAGCTTCACTGTCTTCATTTCTTTGGTCCACCACTGACTGAAGTCTACCCGGTAATCATAGAGCTGGAAAAATCATGGAAGATATAATATCATGCATTAATTCATATCATTTCAATGGACAACCCCACCATTAGTCCAAATGACTGAGAGTTAAGCTTATATTATTCTTGGTCATTTGACACTCTTGACATGTCTCAAGCCTCACCCTATATTTATACCTTTATGACAGAAGAACAAAGACAGGAGTGAGTGGAGTGATAACTAAGTGGACTATTACCAGGAGTATTAACAAAGTATCCAATAACATTGTCCAACAGTCCTTGATTTTGCCTGCAACACTAATGTGCAGTTACACATTTTTCTATGGAAAATGTATAATTTCTGTCGAGGGACTACTGTTGAGTTTTGAGCACCCAAGAAATAAAGCCATTATTAGCTTTATTGGGACACTTGAGCGAAGTACGTCTTTGTCATTTCAAAACTCATGCACCCAAATTGTACTTACAGTTCCTATATACAGTATAAGTGTATTGTATAAGAAAATCAAATTAGAATTGTTATACCATACTCATTTTCATCCACTTAAATTAAACCAAAGTAATACCTGATCTTGATACAGGGCCCCACCAAAAGCCCAGATGCAGGCAAAGGTAAAGTAGGTCTCATAGAGCTCACGTGGAGAGTCAGGTGGAATATTTTCTGGTGTTAGAAGGCAGTCAAGCAAAGTGCAGAGTGTCTGAACGAGAACAAAATAATTATTTTATTGTGATTTGCTGACTGTATAGGCATATACATAGAATAAAATGAAGAAGAAATAAATTCCCTGCACGTGCTTGTGTGTTGTGCACCTGCACCATGGAGTTTTCTGGGATAGGAGTGATGGTCTTGAAGGTGTTTCTCATCTGTTCTAGACAACGAGGAACATATTTTTCAAACAGTATGGTGAGGTGGGCCCGTTCTGTCTGGCGTTCTCGTTGGTCAATCCAGCTGGCAACGTACCTGAGCAACAATCCAAGGAATCATTTTATATTGCTGTGCTGATCTGATCAGGATCTGAACCAGTGTCTTTTGTCGTTTGAGTACAATACATTTACACAGATTTATACTTGGAACAATATCCTGGAAGCACCCTTCAGAGTTTTCACAATAAAATAACAAGCACAGCATATGATACAGAAGTAAATACAAAAACAGCATAGCACTGAAAACCTCAAAAATGCTTTGATATTATGTGGATACAAACTGTGTGACTCACGGGTTCCAGCCCAGGTCCTGGTGGTTAACATAGAGAATCCCTGCTCTGGACACAGTAGCAGGAGTGGCCGTCCTCAGGTGACTGATTTCAAACACCAGTCTCATGGAAGAAGTGAGTGGCACACGTTCATTACTGGCCAGAGTCAGGACCTGAAAGATGTTATGAAGAATTACGGTTTCCACATATATCATAACATTTGAATGGTCAATATGACGGACAGGACTCTACCTAATGATAAGGAAAACACCTTCATGTCTCATCAGGTTTGACAGACTTGCTTTAGAATATTTCAGAGGCACAAGATCACAGTGACATGATTCATGGCTCTGGAAAAAGACCTCCAAGTACTCCAGGAAGTGATTGCTGAAGGAGGGGGAAAGAAACATCTTTTTCTATCTCCACCACCTTGGTTGCTATGTGTTGTACGATAGTGTATGAGTGAACAGGAGGGAGGTACCTTGTTGTCATCCATCACTGTGTTGAGTGATTCAATCCACATCGGATCAATGTCTCCGTCCAACACAATCCACTTAGGTCCTATGTGGGAGATGTTTGCTTGCTCTCGCATCAGTGATGAAAGCAAACCTTGCACAGAGATTGAAAAATGCAAACAACAACTGAAATTACAAGGTATAAGAACTGTTTACACCTAGTATGATTTAGCACTGGTTCAATGTGTTCTAAATTTTGTAATTCTCATTAAAAACCTGCTCTATTTACCATCTTTCCACTCTCGAGTTGCGGGATGGATAAAGCCAAACAATTCGTCTCTTTCTACTGCCTTTGGATTGAGGTCATTCCATACAGGCTTCCTCTTCAAATTTACATAGGTTTTATGGAGAACTCTCAATATCTATTGAAAAAATAAATAAAAGACATTTGATGTACCTTACAAAAATAAATTGGGCATTTACTTTCGCAATTTTTAAGGCAATAAAATCTAACCTGACTTTTCCCAGTCCCTGCATTTCCAAGAACAAAGACAGAATGACGCACTGCCACGAGTTCCTCCAACTGCACCACCTGACAAAATAAATGTTTAGAAAAAGATTTTTTCATTCATTTTTTGAGCTTTGACCAGGTATATGGCGTCATGTCTAACCTTAAGGATGAATGTCTCCTCAGGCTGGAGTCGGAGCTCCAGTGTGGTCTTTCGGATGGCCTTTTCAAATTCACCGTCTCTCTCTCGCTCCACCTCCAGGCCCGGGAACAGGTCTCCCAGCAGTCCCAAGAAGATAGTCACATCCTCAGTCACAATTTTAGGCATGTTGAAGTCCCTCAGCGCACGCATCAGCACCTGAGAAGTAAAGTGCACTTACAGATTATATAAGACCACACATCTTCCTCTTGTGGCTGTGAGATGACATACACATATAAGTCTCTCACCTGATCCTCTGGTCTACTCTTATCTCTTCTTCTCAGTGCCCCTGCCACAACCAGAACAGACTTGACAGCACGCAAACCCCAATCATAGTGGTCCTAATAGGCAAACGAGAGACAGTAAAGATGTGTATTCCTTTGTTTACGCTTACCATAAATCATATCATACAAAGTAGTAAGATTTATTGAATAGTTTCATGCATCACTGTGCTCCTGAGGTATAGCTGAAAAGATTTATTATTGATGCTCTCTGTTCTAATCCAACATTATGAAATATAACAGTGCTACTAAGTGCTTTTCTCCTACCTGCATGGAGAGCAGTTCTTTGCAGAGGGTGTACAGAGTGATAAACTTCCTGGCTAAAAGCTTAGCACCACGGAAGCCCTCTGCCACCAACATTATCTCACAAATAAGCTCAGTGTCAGGCACCACCATGGCACAGGGCCTACAGCAGGGCACAGACAGTGCAGACAATGAACTTCATGCTGAGTAAAGGAACACTATAGACAAAGTTACTGTATCACCCCCACCTGAAAAGAGCCTTGAGGTTCTCAGGTAGCTCTGTCCTGCCTGCATAGCCAGGGTTCATAGTGATGAAAATCCCCACAGAGGGCTTTAAGACAATGTCTTTATCCAAGAACAGGAACCTGTGAGGTTACATAGAGAGTTAACCCATTTTTCACTCTTACAGCATAAAGGCTTTATGTATTCAGCTTCACTAGCTTACCTTTTCTTTTTAGAGCGAATGGCGTCCTGTATAGTTTTGACCTGCACTGCTACAACTGACAGAACATCCACAGCGATACGATTGAACTCATCAAAGCATCCCCATGCTCCAGTCTGGGCCAGACCCTTGTAGATATTTCCAATTGACTGAACAAAAAGAAATATTACAATTTGCATTTAAACATACATGTTTACTGAAACATCTAATCAAGACATAAACTGACCAACAGGATTAATAATGAATTGTCCACTGAATTTCACACCTTGTAGTCCATCTGTTCAGAACAGTTGAAGATGTATACCATGACGCCCATGGCTCTGCCAAGATCCTTAGTGGTCTCAGTTTTCCCAGTTCCAGCAGGGCCTGCTGGGGCTCCACTCATAGTCAGGTGGAGTGACTGAGTTAAGGTGATGTAGCACCTAAACATGCCCATGGCAACACCACACAGAGAAAAACAAATGTGCTGTTTAGCAATGCTGAATGTAGCGAATGTATTGAAACGTTACACACATAGACTGAAAACTGATAAGCAGCAGACATACCGGTCTGTGAGGGGAGTGATGACTAGACGCGGCGTATTTCCAAGATACTCGTAAGAGTAAAGGAACTGAGCATCACAGATGTTAACAAAGCAGTGATGCTGCTGCTCATACCAGCAATGTCGGAGCTGGGAAAGCCACTGGAAGGCCTGTGAGGTGGTGACCTGTGAACAAAGGAGGCTGCTATTTAACTATGTCAATCATATGTCACAACAGATACAGTACAAGTGAGCAGCAGGTAGTGTGATGATCAAAACTAGCTAAAATATTGTCTTGTTTTTAAGTAAAATATATTCTAACCTTAGAAAAGCAAAATTAAAAAAACACACTGTTCTTTTACACACCTACAGTATATGATGAGTAAGATATGTTATAATCCCAAAGTTAGCTCAATCAGTCTAAAAGGAAATGCTGATTATGGGATGATTCCATTGTCATTACCTTTTGGGCAATGAGGCTGGCAACAATGTCTCTAGCATGGACATCAATAGTGCATATAGTCATGATCTTCTGCCTGTCGCCTGAGCTCAGCTCTCCCAGCAGCATGCCAATCAACAAGTTGAGTTGAGAAATCTGGAGGAGAGAAGAAAAAACGATTCAAAGCAATGCTGAGGAAAATAGACAAGAGTGCCAACTTAAATTCACACAAGACTGAATTGGCAATAATCTGATATAACATCAAATTTCCTGTCTCACTTGTATTGTTTAGCATTCAAAGTTATTAAAAGTTCAATCCATGCAGAACAATATACACAGTCAGTATATGAATTCCGACCATGTGGACACGTTGACAGAAACACTCTCAAACACTAATCAAGGACTGGGACTTTAAAGACAATCAAAAGTAGTCTTGGGTTCTTGTTTTGACTAAAACATCACTGGATGTCTTGCATTTGTCACTGGTCCTGTATGACAGCAAATCCAATCAGTGCAATCTCTCTCTCCCTACAGTGCTCTGAAGGAAGAGAGAGAGATTATTCAAACAGCAACCAAGGACATGCTAACCTTAAATAGTGATGATGAAACTGACAAGGGAGATACTGTAATACAACTGTAAGCATAGCCCACAACAAGGCTCTACAAACCCAGCTCAGGTCACTGACTCTGATGTGATTATGATGACATTATGGAAAACGTGTCCATCGTCTTTAGCAGTTGCCACTTCACTCACAGATTACACACAAATAAGTTTAATGTAATACTATCTTTACATTTAAATATACAGTATATACCTGTATATATAATGTATGTATAAATAATATCAAATTAAGGCAGTAACTTTTTCCTAAAATAAACTTTTATCGCAATAATGCACCTTTGCACCTACTGTCAATTAGTTCAATAAAATTGATAGTAATCCAAAGAGGTGTGATTTATGTGAGTTTTTCAGGCCAGGGTTTGTGGTGGTGTTGTACTGGATCTGAATTTTGTAAGAACTTACTCTTACAAAATAATACTGTCCATTTCAACACACCACAATTGATGGCATCAACAACAAAATATTGAATCAATACCCCTCTTCCAGTGAACAAGACATGTAAAAATGATCATTATCTGCATCTGTCAAATTTATGTGGCCCAATATCTTTAAGATCTGAAACACTTTGCCTATTGCCAATGGTCCCCAAAAAGTAATTATTTACAAAAATGTAAATACAAATAATTAATTGTAAAAAACAAAAATGTTTGTTATTGTGGGTCTTAGTCAGCTTTTCTTGCCAACTTTTCTTGCATTTAATTGAAATTTATTAGTGTAAGTGTGTTAACTCATCATAAAATGTACCTGTTTTTTGTTGTAGTCTTTTAGTGCAGACTCAAATCCTTCCTCTAGTCTTTTAAACACAAGCTCCATATCATTGCTCCACCAGATCTGAGATCCAGTGAGAGCCACTTGGGCAGGGAAGTCGAGAATCCACTGCTCTCTGGGCCTGTCCTCGTACACAGACACAGCCTCAGACAGATGACCCCTGACGCATTCCTTCATAGAGTCCTCCAGACAAGTAAGCCATGCCTCCACCTAATGTAAAGTATTTTTTACCATTAGTTAAGTTATTTTATGAAATGTGATAGCGAATTCAGGTTCTTTGATACTGAATGTAATCTTACCGGTCCGTAACAGCAACATTCAGTCTTGAATGGGACATATTCCCTCTCTTTGCTGTACATGCCCACTGCAAGTTTAGGATTATCCAACTGTTCATTTTTGGCAAACTCAAGATCCGACATGTTGTCAAATAATTTTGAGAGGTGGACAGTTACCTGCAAAAGACACTGAGTCATTCAATTTTTTATGACAGATACAGCAGTGAAATAGTGGCACTGGATAAATACTAAAAATGAAGGGAAATTCTATATAATTGTACCTCTCCGGGACGACTCCCTTTAGAGAGGATGTCCAACAAGTCTGCAGATGAAATAAAGTAGAATCGTGGAAAGGCAAGTCTCTTAGTCTCCAGGTATTCAGCAAGAGCTTTTTCACACAATGCCAGCCTGTTAAAAGAGAGAGTAAGGAACAGTGAGCACAAAACATCAAACTGTGAACTGTATAATGAAAGTGTCATGAAATAAACATGAACCTTTTTTGTAGATCCTCTAACTTCTCAAATAGATGAAGTTTGTTGGTAGCCTCAATCACATTTTTAGTCGTAGCACTGTCCAACATTAACTCCTGAAAGAACCAAAATCCCCATATTTACAACGATGAGAACAATGGAATTTGCATACTCGCACTACATGGCTGGCATATTAGCGCAGACCTGAAATTCTGCATCTATAGCTTGGAATCTGTGTGCGTCTGCAGGCAGCTGTTGGCAGATGTCATCACAGCCTTTGAAGATGCTTTCCAGGTAGGCCCATGTCCTTTGGACCTCCATCCACACCATCAGGACAGAGTCAGCCACAGTCAGCTGTTTCTGTAGTTCCACTACCTGGAACAGGAAGTGATCTACATGCTTGCTCTGGAAGATGACCTGAAGCTGAACCTTGAGGATGAGGAGACATGAGAATAGCCTATCAAAAGGATTTTGTCCAATGTAAAACTCAAATACACCAAACTACCACTCAGTCTGTGGCAAGAGAAAGTCATATCTTGATAACCTTAACCTCATAAAATATGTCAGTTTAATTTCAATGCATATTTAACCTCATCAGCATGCCATGCCATAAAAAGTGGAGGAGGGAAACAGTCTGTTTACACAAAGATGGAGGCACTAAAGTGGCAAGACTTCTAATTGCTGGCTATAACCCCCCAATACATCTGGTGTACATGTACAAAGACCGCCACAGTGCAACAATGCCCTGTGTCCTACAGCAGCTATAAATCTAGGGACTCAATAGGGACCTCTCTATTCTCAGTTGTGCTGTTAGACAGTCAGACAGGGCGGCCCCTTTCTGCACTCTCATCTCTATTCAGCACTTAACAATCAGTCCTTCTCACTGACAACTGATCTTGACAACTTGTTCTTGTGCTTTACAGCCATCATGCATTCTTCTACGCTATAAAGTCACACATAAAATCTCGGTATCAATATCAGTAACTAAGATATTTACCTGATGATCCTCAAGAGTTTCAATAAGTTCCTCATCACATTTAAGTAGTGGCACAGAGGTTTGGTAATGATCTTCATATGAAAGCTCCATTGATGCCCACGTTTGACTTATTTGTGTCACAACCTGAAATAAAAAATATTGCAAAATGGTAACATGTTTGAATACAAACTGTATTTACTACTATATTAGGAGTTACTCCTAAACCAAATACAGTAACTATAGCTGTACAAACCACAAAAACCTTGTATCTCCAAATTAAGTAATTTTTGATTGTTTGTGTTTTTGACCACAATCAATTAATAATTGAAGAAGAACCTTCTCTATGGCCATTTCTTTGACAGCCTTATCCACTATATTGCGAACTTCATCTTCCAATGAATGGAGCTGTAGAGCCAAGAGGTCTTCCAAGGTGGTACTGTCAGTCACAGTGAAGTCCATCTATTTTAAAAGAAATATTGTCATGATGCAAAGTCTCAGATTTCTATCATGCAAGGAAAACCTTTGCACTATAGTAAGACCTCTGCAGTGTGTATTTATGCACCTGTGTTGTTCTAATTAGCTGCACCCAGTGGCGCTCTCGTATTGCCAGGTTCTGTAACTGACTCACGGCCCGCAGTGACGTCAACAGGTTCTTTACATAAAGGTCTAACCCAGAATACACATCCCACACGCGAGCCTCTTTGTCAAGCTTCCGTATGTCCTACACAAACAGAAGGTAGGTAAACATAATTAGTTATTAGGGGCATCCATTACAAACAGCAATGGTGCATGACAGCAAGACAGCAGGAGAGATGTGCTAGTGTGATGTAGCACTGTTGGTGACCTCACCTTGGCAAACCTCCTCAATTCTGCATCCATCTGGTCCACGTTTATCTGCCTCCATTTGGTCATTGTCCAGTTTTCCACACTGCTCTGTATAGATAAAGAGGAATGCAGAGGGGTCAATGGGCTGAGAGTGCTTAATGGGGACATTAAGAGGCTACGGGGATTCAAGAGAACAGGCTGGTCAAGTTATTGAGTTATTGGGGTATTGTAGTGGTATGATGAGGCCTTCAGCTGTATTTCCATTTCCTCCAGAAAAGTTATGTTTAAGTATACAAAAAACAGTAAGCTACTTTCTGTACCTGCACAAATACAACAATGTCCCACAGTTCTTTGAGGACTGTGATCTCTCGTCTGCAGAGTTTGATATCTCTGTAGTCAGGAATAGTAACGTCAAACAGATTTGTGGACTCCTGTAGCTCTGCTACCTCTTTCTCCATGTCTCGGATTGCTTTTTCAGACTACAAAACAACACATGACAATTGTTATCCAAACCGTACAGTACAATGTTGTTTTAATCCTATAATAAAGCAATGCTTAAACTCCTACTTTCTCCAGACTGATGTAGGGGTGCACTGCCTTGTAAGTGAAGGGTGCCGTTGCTCTGAAAATGTCCCTGAATTTGCTTTGTTTCACCTGAAAAATAAGAAGTACCGCTTTAATGGTCTTCACACATATACAATTTCTCTGGAAACAGCTATAAGTGTGACTTGTCACCTCAAATGCCATGCATCGTCTTCGTAAAACCATCACTTCTGCATTCTGCATGGGTGCCACCTCATGCCTCACTTTTAAGGCCAGTTTTTTTGCCCCACTCCATTGCTCAGGAAGTTCCTACAGACAGAATTATTTTGATTTGTCAAAGGTTGAATGGTCACAAAATGAACATACAGTATTCAGATTCTTTATGAATAAATCATAATTTGTTATCATATTATTTTCGTTAGCACTTGAAAGTGGCAAGAAAATAGGAGCATTAATGCAGTACTTTCCTTACCTCCAGCTGAGAATAGACATGGTCTGGTATGGTCACTCCATATTGTTCCAGGAGGATAATTGTGTCTCTAAGAGGCTCAAACATCTTGTCTGTGGCTGCTTGTCTGTCTCTGACAGCCAACAGGTGACTCATCACTTCTACCAAGCCACAGTGGTTTCCTTTAGCCACAGGCTGGCCTAGCCCTTCAACAGTGGCTCCGACAAACTTCTGCAGCTCATTAAGACTGAGTGGGAAAGCATGCACAGTGAGAACGACTGATGTTACAGTTTGCTCTGCATTTAATAGTCATGCAGAATTTCATTTTACCTGTTAGTGACATATGTCAAGAGGTGTTCTTTAAAAAGCCAGCTCCACTTCTTTATGGTGTTAAGCAGGCTCGCTTTAAAGAACTTGATATCCACCCGAAACCATCCATTGAACACTCTGAAGTCTTCAAGCTTGGAAATTTCAGCATACAGATCCTCATAATAATCTATCTGTAAAATTAAGATCACAACAGAGATTATAATCAAGACACCTGCTATGTATGGGAAAAATGTGATTCATGATTTAAAAAAGCCTTTCACCTGTTCTTTGAAGTTATCGATTGTAGGCGGGCTCTCAGGGAGTGCATCTGCTCCATAAGCCTCCATCTCTTCAGCTGTAAGTACACGTCCATACAGGAGAAACTGGCTGAGAAACTCAGCCTTGTCATCTTGCCAGAGATGGGTGTAGCACTCAAACTTTCTCTGGTAATTTATCGCTTTCTTGAGGACATTCTCCACTCGCTCCATTATTTCCTGTCTCAGGTCCAACAAATCTAGCATGTCATCCATTACATCCTGTAAGAGTTATATTACAACATGAGGAAATTTGTATAGGAATACACTATAATGAGTTTAGAAAGATTGGCACAGTAAGAGAGTACACAGTCTTTTGGGGGTAGAAATAGAATTATTTTTTATGACTGACTTATTTGAACTATTTTGAATTAAACAATGTACTAATACAAAATTCTATACAGAAAATGTACTTGATACCACCCCTGGAGATAATAATACTTCTAGAAGCTGCTATAAGACCGGAAAGCCAAAGTCTCTGGTAGGGAAAAGTCTAAGGTCTATAAACACGTGTAAAAAGGACATACATTTACCATTAATATGAGATAGAGTATGACAGATAGCCATCCAAAAGTCTGCAATGTCGGGGCCCTTGTAGTACGTATGTAAAAACATCCCTATCTATCCGTGACTTTTGCAAGATTTTATTTTACTGCACAGGCAAAAAGGCAACAGATGTTAACAGCACCAAACCATTGCACTATGTAAAAAAGAATGTCTGTTTAAACATCCAAGTAGTACCTGGTAGCTCTCCATGCTAAGATGAGCAGCCACTCTGCTGATATTCACTGAAGTCTTGAATATGTCTCCGACCAGTCCCTCTATCAGCTCATAGAGGCCATCCCCTGCATCTTGCTCCAACGAGGGGAGGAAGACCATTCCTGAGCTACTCAGCATCAACTGAGCCTCAAACAGAGGTGTCTGGTTCGGCCATGATTCCATGTTGTCCGCAAAGAACTGAAGAGAGTGGCTGATGTAGCTGAAGAGCCCCTCCACCACCATCTCATCCACATATTCCAAGTAGGACTGCCATGTTTCTGACGCAGGGTCAGCGTGGAAAAGGACCATATTTTCCTGATGAAATTGTAGTATAATGGTGTAGTATAATGGAGGGATGATGAGCACAAAATCTGTCAATGTTTAGGCTCTGTACTTTTGTAGGTATAGTGCAGGTTGTCACATTTAACTTGAGGGGTTTTATCTATTTCAAAAAAATAAAAGCATATTTATTTACATTGCTTTCCAAGTATTGGAACATGTTCAAATATATCAAGTGATTTTTGATGTCAGAAAAAAAAAAGGTACTGATTAGAAATAGGTTACAAACTAACAGCATCACAAAACTCTACACTGACTATATCCACTGACTAAGTGTAATTTTATCAGCTTTAAATTAGCCATGTTGCATGGTACAGGACAGACAAAGGTTAGATTTTGCTTTATCTTATCATATCTGCATTATCTTATCATAAGGATACTCTCTCCAAAGCCATCACAAGTACAAATTATGAAATTAATAAAATGTAAATAAACAAGGTTTTGAATTGCCTGTGAACAGAACTGTCCTTTAAATGTGCTGTTATCTGATGAAGATGAATATCGCTAACGTGCTAAAACGTTTCTGAACCATGCCAATATTCATATTTTTTGGTGTTTACTTACAGTATAGCAACACAAGTATTCATGAAAATCTATAATGTATAAGAGTGAATATTATCATAAGTCCAGTCATACGCACCTGTACCAGCTGATGGATAGAGTCTCCATCCTTCTTCATGGAGCTGTACTTCTTGCTGACACGGTCTCCCCTGTCTTCCAGCTGTATAAGCAAGCCTTTCTTGTTGTCCTTTCTGCAAAACATGGCCTGTTTGCTCCATCCCTTCATCATTGACTGGATGGTTTCACAGTTTTCCTTGGTTGCACTGACTCGACATACAAGGTCGTGGACCAGGTCTTTGGTGGTGCTGATGAAGCTCCAGCAGTCCGGATCCAGCCATGTCAGGTCAGACTCTGCTCTTGTCAACTGCAGATCAATGGACTCCAGCTCAGCTCTGATGAGAGGAAGTTCCACCTCTAGCACTGTCTGCTTTAGCTTGTTATACCATTGTACTAATAGCTGCAGACTGCTCACATACTGGAAAATACAAGTGTGGAGAAAAGATGTATTTTGAGGTGCAGACTATGTAAAGGATAATAAGAGAGACATATTACTTATTGTTTAACTCAAACAGGTGTGCATGAGTGTTCTTGCCTTTGTGAACATGTCACGCTTCTCAAAAACAGTCATTGCAGCTGCAGGGATCTTGATTTGACTGAGAGTCTGAATATACTTCACATCTTTCAAGACTTCGGTCAGCTGAGGAGTGAAAGGAAATGGTGATTGACTCATATACATAGTCACAGTGGGGTGGTGGTAAAATGTTTTGTCTCAACTAAAAGAAACCCTTGGAGAATATAATAACTAAAATTAAATAACCATAACAAATAACTCTCTCCTCTGCAAGGATGGTTATGTTTTTGCACATGTTACCAAGTCTGTCAGCAGTATGTTAAAAATCTTACAGATTTTTTTGAAAATTAAAGGAGACATACACCTTGCGCCAAGAAATAATCAACCCCAATTAAGTGGTGACCTGCATCTGGGTTTTGCACCATTAGAGGAATATTGTTCTTTGGCCAAACCGAGTAAACTAAAAGATACTAACATTGATCCCAATTTTCAGGGATCTTGAGGGCATGTCAGCAGCGTGAGGGAAGTAATTCTTAAGAGACAGACATTACTACATCAGTCAAACAGTAAGTTGAATAATGATTTCAATTACCTTTGGATTGAAGTTGACTGAGATCAGGTCAGATGAGGTATTTCTGGAGAGAAGGGGCTGGTTCAGGTTGATCAGGCAAGCCTGTTCCAAACCATTACACCAGTCAGAGAAAATGTCCTCCTCATATTGGTCCAGGAGACTCAACATCTCCATGTACATGTAGTACTCGTTCACCATCTCTACACCTCCTGCAGGCCTGAAAATATTACATAATTGTGAGACAACTGTAGTTTTTAAGCCTGGCACAATAGCCATCTCTTGTCTGTTCTATCTATCTATCTATCTATCTATCTATCTATCTATCTATCTATCTATCTTTCTGGCTAGCTATTGTTTGTAATTTTTTCATTCACTGGAAATAGTCAGGTGTTTTTACTGACATGTCAAACAGTGATCTGATTTTTTCCCATGGTGTTTGAATGCGTTCTCTGAGCATTTTTGCCCACTTCAAAGCTCCCGATGTGTGAGCCATGTTCTTGGTCAGACCACTCTCCACCTGTAAAGAAAGAATGGGAAAAGGTTGTTGGATGGACAGTACCTAATGTGCTTTGAATACATATTGCTAATATTCAGTTTTGCTTCCAGTACCTGACTGAGCTGGGATTTAAACAGACATTTACATTTCTCCAGTTCTTCTCTGAAATGCTGCTGCAGTAGAAGGATGTTGGGACTGAATATCTGTCTAATTTGTCTTCTCTCCAGGAAGGGCCCAACAATAGTTAGCAACTAAAGGACAAAAAACAAAGATGTTGGTGTCCCACTTGATAGCTCTGTCACTCACTATTCACTTTATCAATGCTGTCATCACCGTCATCATATCATCTAGTCTTGCTTACTTTAAATGCTGATTCCAGTCCTGAGCAATCCTTAAAGGCCAAGCACAGAAGGCTGGCAAGGCGGCATTCAAAGTCCACAATCCTCACTTTGAAATCCTTAAACTCGTTTTCAAAATCCTTGTGACAAAGTTAACAAATTCAACAGTATTTAATGATGGGCACCAGTGTAAAATCATGCATTATGAATCTATGCAGTAGCTGTTCACGGAAATAAAAATTATTTCACCTGAGAGTGTAAGTCAAGTGGGCTGTTTTTACTGTGCTTCAATGCTTGGCAGTGGTTACTGAACTCTCTGTACATCTGAACAGCATGCTCACTGTAGAGTTTGCCTTTAAGTCCACCAAATTCCAGTTTTTCCATCCTCTGAAAGTCCAGTATAATTTCAAACAAGTCCTGCAAAGATAACATATTGTAATAGGAAACAAAACCACATAAAAATACAACCTCACTGTGACACCTAAATACAAAAACAAATATCTGATCTCACCTCCAGCTGTAGCATACGATTAAAGAACTGGTTGAAACGTGCAAAAATCATGGCAGATGGGAAATCCCAGGGTGCATGTTTCACATGGTTGGCCAACCTCTCCCTCTGGGTCTGGTAACTGTCTCTAAAACATCTAAAGACTTTTACCACCCTCTTCACCATTTGTAGACTTTCCTCTGGATCCTCTCTGAGTAGCAGATCTGCTGAGAGGTATGTAGAAGCCTAAAGGGTGAAAGACTTTATATTTGTGAATTTGTTCACATAGACACCCAATAACTGAAGTCAGAGAAATGTTGATTGACTGACATCAGCAAAGCATAGTTGACAAAACTCCATGCACTGTGTCGAATGACATTTGCAACAATTTCACATGTATGCGTCACTTGATGTGTGTGTTACCTGTTCAATGAACAGATTGCAAAGTTCCTGCAGTAACACTATGATGCGTGCCGGTCTTTGATAAGATTGGCAGTTGGTCCAGATAAGGAAGAGAGTGTGAAACAGTGTTGGGCTGAATGTTTCCAAGTGAGCAAATCCTTCCTTTTCCAGTTGAGACAGTTGTGCATGTAGTGGCTGTAGATGGAGGTCAATGTCCTGGGCTTCTTGAAGTGCTTCAGATTGAGAAAAAAAAGTTTTAAACTAAAATAACATAATCACAGATAATACATTTTGGTAATCACATTATGACATCAGACATTTGACAAGGTGTCCTCTAATCTTACCATCAAATACATTTCCAGTTAGAGTCTTGACTGTTGGATGATAGCTGCTATCCATCATCTCTAACATCTTTGCCATCTTCTGAACAACTGGACTCTGAAGCTACAAGGGAAAGTACCAAACACTTTAACAGAGACTGGACTGTCAGGATATAAAAATAAATTAAATTTTAGTGAAGATCAGGGAGAAAGGGGAGCACACCTGATGATAAATGTTCTGTATATTGCTCTTCCTGGAAGCCCAAAACTTCAGGTCTGCATTGGGCCCTGGATTAGAGCCTGTCATAAGTAGGTCTGATGAATCCTCCTTTAAAATTTTCTGGATCAGATTGGTCCAGTTGATGACCTGGGTCTCTATGGCATGGGCCAGTGCCCTGTCATAGTTATTATACCTGAGTGAGAAAAGATATGTTGAGAGTGTTTGTTAATACTTACAGTATAATCAAAGATCCCAGTCTCTTAAACAAAAGCAAAATGTGTGTGTATTTTCTTACACTTTGAAGGTGCTGTATGAATTTTCTATCCAATCTGTCGCAGTCAGGATAGGAAGGACAGTTTTCCCTGAAACCTGTCCCTGTACAACTGATGTCTTACTGCGCATGCTCTCAACATGTCGAATGATGTCTTCAGACATCAGATTTGGCCACATCTGATGGTTTTTGTTGTTTGACAGCAGTGGAACACATACCTTGCAAGGAGACACAGAATGAATTCACCCAGAACTCATAAAGGCAAGCTAGAAATCTGCATAGCAAGAATAACTGACAGCACATACAACAAAATATTTTTTTATGAGATAGGTGTGTGATGGAGGCTATAACAATCACCTGCTCAACTGTGCTTGACAGCTGCAGTAGTGGTGATGGAGACAGGAGGCCAAAAAGCAGAAGTTCCCTGAAGTTTTCTGCACTGATGGGAACAACTGTCTTCTTAAGGATATAGATTTGCTTGCTTTGAGCAACAAGTGGGACCTGCATTTGAAATAGTATCACAAGATTTTACTACGAACACATATGACACTTCCAAGCAATTAAAGTAAAAAATGAAATGCCCTAAGTGTAGCTAGCTTACTAGTCAAGTGTACACATGCTAAATGTACCAGCTTAATGCTACTGCTATTCTGTAACAACCATACCTCATTAGAAGCAACCAGACAACCTTTTTTTGACGAGGAGAAAAATACAACAGACTCATTTTCAAAGAAGTCTTTCAGAAGTGTCTGAAACTCTTCGTTGTCAGCGCTCTTCTCCCACGTTTGGCGGTGCAGTCGCAGTAGCCCACAAACCTTTTCCTCGACAAACTTTACTCTGACGTCCTCCAGAAAAGAAGGCACACTTTCGTCGTCGGACATGACTGCTCTACTACCATGACATGTTTTCACTTCCTTCAACCAAACGGGGAGGAAAACTGATTCGCGACAGCGCCAGAAACCTTCCCCTAAATTAGCTATTTATTAACTTCGTGTTAGAATACTTTTAAGTTACTAGCTACATTATGCCTGCCTGCAAAGGAGCCTGCCATGAGCGGTACAGTCCTGGGGGCGGTTCAGCATTCCGTTGCTTAGCAACAGCCACTATCCTCAATCACTGCCAGGTACTAAATTTGGCTAGCTCCAAAATGTGAAGGACTAGGAAAGTCATGAAGAACAATTTAACAGCAGCTTATTTATTTTAGTATGCTAGTCTACTACTTTTAATGAATTACTGGAATTACAACTACATTCTATCTATCTATCTATCTATCTATCTATCTATCTATCTATCTATCTATCTATCTATCTATCTATCTGCTGCACCTACTATACTACTGATTGTACTATTTTACATTATTTTAGATGACCAGAATATCGAGCATGTGGGTTATAGGCCTAGAGTAAAATCATTAAAACATTGAATGTACAGAAGGATGCTCTAAATGTAATCCACAATCCATATGGAGTTTTAAAAAGGTAGTCCATGGTGGCTTGCGGTTGTGTCTTTCCACAGTTTGTGCCCTGTCCTGTTCTTTGTGTTTTAATTTGTTGCATCATTTTGCTTTGTGATTGAGTGTCTATTATTTAGATCTACGTAGGCTTATCATTGGTAAATCCTCAAAGACATGTTTGGTATGTGGTAAAGGGCTTTTTTTTTCTTTCTTTCTTTTACTTGGGTGTCTAAGTTTTACAGATATGACTTAGATAAAGGATGTGCACGTTTAATTAAATAGCTGAGCTCGAAATGATGCATAGTCTGGAAAAAAATGTTCACACTTTAGTTTGAGAGACATGTGCATACCATAACCTATAGGCACTTCATTGGGCAGTATGAAGTATTGTCTTTACAGTAATTCAAACAAATGCAAATCTGTGGCCCCTTTTATGACACGTATGCCCCCTTTGTGACAGGACTGGACATGAAGGAGCCTATGTATTGGAGCCACAGACTGTAAAATGTATGTGACGTATGTGTGTGTGTGACTAGTTTGACTGGTATCTTAGCAGCAGGGCACTGTACCCAGCAACTGCTATTTACAACGCACTTTACTACACCTCATTTTAGAGCAGCCTAGGGGTCTGACTGCCTTAAATGAATAACAAAATTATTCTTTGGAGTAGCTTGAAGATTTATATAGCCGAGTGGTACCCTGATCTTTTAGTGAATGCTCAAAGTTACGTATTTTTCTATAGTATATAAACATGCTGGAGATAGAGGATACTATGCAGGATTTGGCTAAAGAATTGTAACACTTACTGTAATAAAATTTCTGGAAATTGCACTGCTTCCTGTAGAGTTTTTTTGTACTTTTTTTCCACATCACGAAACTGATCCTCAGGAAAAAGGAGAGGAGAGTGAGACAAACTCCTCAGGTTTGCAGGTGGCACTACCGTTTTGGACCTCATCACTAACAATGACAAGACCACCTACGGGGAAGAGATTGCCTGCCTGTTGCTATGGTGCTAATAACAAGTTGGAGGCAATGCATTCAAGCAGTTAAGATGAAGATGGCTCCTGATGTAATCCACATGCTCATTTTACTCTGAAAATCAGCACAGATGTTAACATGGTTGAGAACATGAGTCATTAAATTTGCTAAAAACCAGAAAATCCTTACAGCTTCAAATTAGATGAGATCATTACAACTATCATCACAATATGGAAGGAGAGAGAAAGGTCAATATCTCGCACTCCACTCCATGTACTATTATAGCTATGCATGTATCTTTCTATTCCTTCATCATAGTGTGGCCTCCCTCTCAATAAAGAAACAAACACATAAAGGAATATCTTTTCCAATATCACTTTCTGCCAGCTGCCTCTGATCCAGGAGCTGCACGATTGGTGCAGCAAGACAGTCTGCATCAATCGTGCCCTCCCAAGCAACCAAAAACAATTTCTAAGGAAACAATGCTGTTCAAACCTGGCACTATACCTGCCTCCTCGACCATTTTCCTGCCAAGGCTTGTTACACTGCTGAGCTAGCCTTCCTAATATCTCCATGCACTGCTTGTTGTGCCGTCTGCCACAACAAAGAATGTGCTGCAATCTGACTGGATGTATTTAAGTTAATTTACCACTTGCAGTCTTTGTCATTTGTATTAAAATGAGTGTTCTGTTGTAATGCATAATCTCTTTGCTTGGCTTAATCTGTAGAACAAGTTGAAATTGTGTACGTATAATGGTGTGTACTCTTATTGTACGTGTTGCACTTTGTCTTGTGGCATTCAAAATTGCACTAGGTACATCTGTAATACGGAGCAGCTCATCAATGACTGGCAGTGTCAACAGAGTTTTGTTGATGACGCTGTATTGATTCCCAAACTGAATCACAAAACAGCACTCCATCATGACAGCCCGGTCAATCCAACAAGCAGCGGTGAGCAAGCAAATGTGTTATCTGAGTCTAAAATCAGTTATTTGTTTGTTATTTGTTTTTGTTTTTTTAATGATGTACAGTTTCTAATTCTGAACTAAGCTGCCTCTGTATACAGAATCCACAAAGGTGAACTGTCAAGGTCCCTCACAATCAAACATGTTGTTTCTACTTATAAGAGAGGTAAGATTAGGTTTTTGTTAAATTATTGCTAGTTAAGTCTACCTTCATCAGGCAAACAATTAGGTTTCACTTTACAATGACATGGTTATTGCATCTAAGAACAGCACAACATGTGAAGCATTTTAACTGATTTTACTTACTTGTTTTGGGAGTCAGTGTGGAAGTCAGTAGATACATAGATATAATACTTAATTAATCCCAGTGGGGAATTGCATTATGGTGATACAATTCACAGTTCACTTTAGGTTGGTGTGCTCTATTTTCATTAACCTTCTGCTGCTCATAATAAGTATTTTTACCATTAAAATAAAAGTAAAGTACAGCAATAAAAATGAAGAAAGCAAAAGGATCCTGATGAAAATTAAATATGTATTACAATAAATGTTTTACTAAATGTTTATGATTACCTCCTCTTACTCAGATCTTTTACTTAAAAAAAAGTACCAATACCACAGTGCAGAAATACCCTGTTACAAGTAAAAAGTTTTTTTTTAAAAGTACAAAAGTATTAGGATCAAACTATACTTTAAATAGGCCTACCAAAAGTAAAAGTACTCATTTTGAAGAATAGCACTTTTCAGAATAATGTATATTGTATTACTGAATTGTGACTATTGATGCGTTAATGTGTACATCATCACTTTGATATTGCAGCTTGTAAAGGTGGGGTAGCTTGAGAATTTGCCCCTAGTGATCAATAAAGTCTCAATGATATAATAATATCATAATATATTTGTTGATTTTGTATCTGAATCTGAAATAGGCTATAACTAGTAACTAAAGTTTTAAAAAAATGCTGTAAAAAGTATACTATTTGCCACTGAATTGTAGTGGAGTAGAAGTATAAAGTAGCAAATGGAAATACTCAAGTAAAGTACAGGTACCTCAAAATTCTATTTACGTAAATGTGCTTAATTTTCTTCTTTCCACCGATGTTGATGCCAACAGCCACCTGCTGTGTGCACGTTACATCCGACCCCAGGATGTCAGAGGGTCCACACCACAAGGTCGCCCTCTACAGGACTAGGTTGAGTTAGGGCTACTCTCTGTATAGATCATTATTATCGCTGAAAAGATTATCTGTAGATAGTCAAGTCAGTTCTATTTATTTCTTTAGCACAAAATCACAGACCCTTAGATGCTCTCTTAGCTGATATGGAAGGGAAAATCGTTATTTGCTTCTCTAATTTTTTACTCTTCTTGTTTGACAAACATAAAATAAACTATATAGTGAAGTTCTGTGGCGATGCTAAATGAATTAGATTTGGAAATCATGGTTTATGTGAGCTTCTACAGTTGGTTATGCGTCTGTCGGTGTGCGCACCGTCACCGTCAGTGGCGTCCTGTAGAGGGCACTGGCTTTTCTCTTTTGACAGATCTTGTAGGTTCAAGGGACCTGGAGATCCAGCGGGGAAATAAGAGAGTTTGAAACAGTTTGATGTTAGTAACCAGCCGTCTCGTTCTTTGTTTTTATTTTTTTTTTATTATTATAGGCCTAATAGAGAACAAATAGCAAACAACTGGCTGACAAAAGTCCAGAAATCAATTTGTAAGCCATATTTAAAAACACAGACACGTCAGGAGGGGAGCACGCTGCGTGCGTCTGTTGTTTGGTGACCTCCCGTTCACATAATAATTGATCACATTGACTATATAATAATATCTCGTCAGTCATTCCGTCATAAGTCATTGCTCCACCTGTCTGCGGAAATACAGACACGGTAATAGTTTCGATGTGTTGGTGGCAAATAATAGCTTACATGTGGGAAATTTTGCCCTTTAGTGAATTAACGCCCCTGTAGTGAAATGTTAAAAAACAGGACTGCTGTGCGCTCAACCTGACAGTGGGATCTCTGCTGGCAGATCACTCAAAATCCGGCCAGATAGTGCTAAAGCTCTTGGGGTGTTATGTAAGCCCCAGAATGAACAAATTTGTTAGCCCACACCAGAAGGGATCTGGTGATGGATATGGTGTCCTGGGGGACTGGGGAAGCCGCAGTACAACAGCCGGCCGCTTATCTTGAAAGGCTTGTTTTAAGTGCTCCTCTGCTGGGAAACAAAAGCTTTAAGGGCACCCATTACCTTACAATTGTTGTACAATCCCCATTGTTTAGTCAGTTCACACACACATACGTATTAGAGCATATGCCATGCATTAGGATTGGGTTTAAGCCTACTGGTTTAAGTGGCTTATATGGATGAAAGAAAGTGAGAATATAAAATCCTTAATAGGCAGATAAATCCAAACTATAGGCCGCTGGTCAGACTCTAGAAATGTGATTTGTAGTTTTGATCTAGCTCATCTGTCCCAAAGTGCATTAAATTAAACGCTATAGCATTAAATGGCACATAAAGTCATTTTACACTTTTTATGTGTGTGTATGCCTGTGCTCCTGTCTGTGGTATGTATGTGGCTGGGTGGGGTGAGTGTGTTGTGGAGGAAGCTGCATCCAGGCGGTTAGGTAGGACTCCCCTGAGCCAGGCCACTTGTGTCTGAGGAGCTGATTTATCCCACTTAATCAGCATCCTGAGAGACTGGCACTGCCCCCATGGCCATAATGCCTGAGGTCACTGTGGGCTCCTCAAAATGAAGTGAAGCCTCACCAGACAATGCTGCTGTCAATCAGCCTTAACCTGAGCTGGGCCCTTTATTCCTCATATAGTGTACTTGTGTAATCATTCACTCCATAAATGCAAATGATCTCATCAATGTTTTGACTAACACAGGGCAAGGATACATAGAGAGCGTTTTTGCATATCAAATACTTGGATTTCTCACAGTACAGTTTCCCTTCCTGGAGATAGGCTATCCTGCATAATGGCCTATACAGAAGGGCAAATCATGGATGTCCTCTGTGCAATGTTAATCACACATACACCTGCTGAGATGGGAATATAGCTTCTTATATGACAAGCAAACATATGCAAATTCTCTAAAATGATTTTGCATGGATCGTGTTAAGTAAAATTCTGCTTGTCCCTGTGGGGAAATTAACACTTCTTAGGCTGATCGTCAAAGCCAGATGCTGCTGAAAATGCATTTATCTAAAAAACTAACAAGATAATGAAGACACAGGAAAACGCTTCCTGCAATTTGCAGTGGCTCTTCCGCTTCGTTTAGACCATAATTTGTACTTGTTTGGATAGCACATACAGTCAGTGGTTTGGGGTTTGTAGTGGTAATGTCCCAGGGGCTTCTGTCACTCCGGCACCATTATAAATGACAGAGCTGAGTGAGCCTCCTTGGCTGTTTCTCAACATGCTGGCTTCCTCTGGGCCTTGTGTAGCATTTGCAGAGCGTGTGCCCTTTTGATTTCCTAATCCCAGCACGAGCTGTGGAATGCTGGCTCTCCATGAGATATTCCACTCACAGGCCGTGATTTATGTTCTTGTGGTGCACGGCTCAATGGTGAGAGGATCGCAGGTGTTGTGGAGCCTCAGTAAAAACTTTTAATATGCACACCTCGTGGTCTCTGGCAGGGCCCGGCGCAAGGATTACTGCCATTCAGTCGGGGGGGATGGGTCAATAAATGTTTAAAATTCATCTGAGGCCTTATGTCTGATTTCTACAAACATCCATGTATGTTTTTTCCAGCAGAGGTACAGTATCACACTGGATCATTAAACTATAAGCAGCATTGCCTGGTTTGTTTCTATACTGTCTGTTTGAATGAAGCTGGATTTAAATTTAAAAATGTTTGTCTTGTTTAATAAATTTCACTATTGTTATAGTAATGTTAATACAAAAAAAATGGAAAAAGAAATAATACATTGAGCCCATACATACCGCACATAAAATAAACCATTAAAGGCACTGGCAGCAGTTATACTGGCTGTTAATTACTGCACTGTGGTCTGTGTAGTTAATTCCCACTTTAAAGTGAAGAGGTCAACCTTTGCTCATGTCACAGTCAGAGCCTCAGCATAAAATCAAGAGTGCAAACATCCGAAGCTCAAGTGTTTTCCCTCTCTGTAGCCACCACATTATTGGGCATCTCCTTGATATTTTAATTAAAGCTTTGGGAGATCATCCTTTTATCATGCAAAGTGAATTTAAATCAAGGGTTTATTTTTTACTATTCCATAAGCTTTGAGAAATAAAGAGGGGGGGGGGGAGTGGTTTACTCCCCACTGGTGTTGCTGTCAGACTAATGATTCTATGAATGAATGTATGACAATTTGCACTGCAGTAGTCCAGATATGCCACATTTCATTCATACATGTCTTTGAGACTTTTGGCATGTGTTATGAAAATAAACTTACAACCAGTGCCAGTCTCCATAGGCTCAGACAGCTATCATTTGACTATCACTATAATCTAGCATTTTTCTGAATAAGTTTATAACACTGACAAGAGAAACAGATGTAGTTCATCATTAAATGCGATGACATTAATTATGCTGTATCTTCCCATCAAAAAAAATTTCCATTCAGAGATTTATTTGGGTTCTTCCTGCCAGTGAGCCAGATTTTGTCATGACATGTCACAGACAACTTCATATGCACTAACAACCTTCCAGCTTGATTTAATAATAGTGATCCATTTTAATCACCCACCCTACCTTTTCCGCTTTTCATACTTTGCCAGAGGGATTGCTGTAAACTGCACCAACTTACCTGACTGCAACTATCTCATCCTCTAATGGCTGCATTAGACCCCACCTCCCCACCCCTTTCTTTGACTTGTTATCTAGGCGCAGAGGTCAGGAAGGCCTTTCAGTTGTGTAGCCGAGTGTGTGCTGGAAGTGGAGTGACCTTTTCAACTCTATTTACTGTGAATCCCTGAAGCTGTTGAGGTTTGGCCAGTCTTTCACTCATGTTAGTCTTCATACAGTATGTTGGATAATACTTTGATTAGACATGAAGGGACTGAATATTTAAGTGCATCATCTATATTCCAATTTGTGTTACAGACTGGAATTATATATAGAATTATTGAATTTAAATGTCATCATGTTTAGGGCTCTTTATTAGAATTAAGCAGACATCAGTGTTAATTTAAAACTATCAATCAATCTATAAATTAGCATTTGTCTCTGCAATCTAAGGGTAAATTTCACCTTTAAAAACATGTTTGAAAATTGACCACATAAAATCCAAAATTACATTGAGTTGCTCTGAATATCATGAATATTAAAAGGAAAATGTAAATACTGTTCTTGAATGTAAATATTTTGTTGGCAAGAGGAATAGTTACCCACAATATTACATCAGCTCATTTGCCATAGCTGCCATATTGATAGATCAATGCAAAGGTCCAAGTAGAATATATGTAAGTTAACACAAATTGAAACTGTGACTTTGTATGTCATGAGGTCTTTTGTTTTAGCCTTTTATATGCTAAAATATTACCGTAAATAAAAGACTGACATTTCTTTCCTTGTTATTTTAGCTTGTTAAATTGCTGCAACGCCTCAAACTGTTATAGCCATTGAATTTCTGTAGCACTGTCAGAATTTCACCTCTGAATTTATGTTAAAAAATGTACCTCCCCAAGGTTACATAGCAGATTCATTTAGTCCTTACTGTGCCACCCCCCTTCTCCCTCTCCCTCTTTACTGTCCTCCTCCTGCTCCTCTTTCTTTCCCATGTCCATTAGACCTTGCAGACTAATCGAGCAGCACCAATTGCTCCCGTGGTGAGATCATTAAGTAAATTATTTTAAGATCAAACGGTCAGCAGCCACAATGAAGTCCTGTGTAATGGTAAAAGCCTCAGAAGCTGCCACCCACCCCTCTCTCAAATTAAAGCCCAGTGGGGAGAGCTCTGCACCTCTCAGGTGGATGCCCCCACCATTAGGCCTTTTAGCTGCAGGCTAAGGTAGGACCCACTAATTGGTCCTTTGAACAAAACTAACCCACTGACAGGATCTGACTTGTATGCAGCTTAAGAGTGCAAAATTGTTCCTGGCCAAAGACAGCAGTTTTAAACCACTGTAATAGTCCACCTATAGAGAAAGTCAGCATGGACTTGTCCTGGAACGATGGCAACATACGGGTGATCATAATTAGAGTGATTTATAAAGGGGGAGAGACATCTTTTTACCGTTTGGTTATTTAGTTGACAACAATTCCAACAAGAAGCACCATTGTCAAAATTACATGTACTGACTTGCGCTGATTTCAGTTTTCTGTCAGACTTGAGCTGAAAATTTGAATGATATTATGTAAGCCATTTTGGAAATGGTATGACAACGCTCTATTCAAGTATTATTATTTCTTCAGGTAAGCTTAATAGTTTGAAAATCTATTTGTGAAATCTAAAATTACCTTTAAACTCGTGTAAAATTTAAAAACTGTATATTTAACAAGAGTCCCAACTAGATTGTTTTTTAAATTAGAAATTACAAAATAAAGTACAAACACAATAATATTGTATGTGCTGACTGACTGCCCTGTCAGTGGTGCCACATTTTCCGAGTTGTGATGATGGTCATGAAGAACCAAGAACATATGTACATTAGAGAAGTACTTAGCATCAGTATACTTAAATTTAATCAGGAAATGTGTTCAATTTAATCAGTGATTTTCTACAGATTCCCTCTCCTATTTACAAAAAAAAATGCAACACATTTGATACATAAATCAGTGTATTTAAATCTTGAACACGTGAAAACAAATCACCTTACTTTTCTCTTTATCTAATTAGTGTTTAAGACACTTATGGCTCATCATTTACTGTGTCTCTGGTCTCTGTTTCTTCAGCTAAACTTGTGCCAAGCTTGCTTTGGTTCGTCATTGTAGGACATAAAAGCAAGAGCAAAACTCTGATCAGGAAATAAGACTTCAAGTTGAACAGTTGAGAAGCATCAGAAATGTATGTGTGAGTGAGTGCATGTAGGTTTTGTGTGTATAATACACTGACTCAGTATAAAAGCCATTAGACAGCGATTACTCACAAAGTGCTGTCCCTGGATGGATAGGTTGACAGCTTCCCTTTTAATAGGTCAAAGTTTCACTCGGTTTAACATAATGAAGAGCATGTACTGTATGCTCATAGAAGGACAAATTCATATACATTAGACAGAGATTCATACACCGCTGTTGGCCTTTACAAGTGACATTGTTTCCTCAGATTATTTCACATATGTGACTAAGAAGCTACAGTTTTGAGGACATAATCCACAACAAAATGTTAAAAACAAACCACCAGCAACAACACTGTGCTCTTCCAGTTGTTTATTCCCCTCAGCTGAGGAAGTGTTGAACTTACAGTAGCTTACGGTGTGGAGACAGGAACCAATGCAGCAAAGTGACTGTGAGAGTGATTTATCCTCCTTTGGCATGAAGCGTCAGTGTCATCAATCACATGGTTTTAATTAGTGATGGCTCCCCTTTGTGGCTGAGAAATGTGCATGTAATTCAATTTGGGACTCACTGCTGCCTCAAGAACCCCACACAAAGATTTGTCAATCCACTGTAAGTTCATACACACTTGGAACAGTTGATGAAGCTGAGCACACTGAGCTGCAAAGAATACATTGCATCTCAAAAAATATGATACAGTTAAAAAGACACTCATTGCTCTGTTTTTAAAAGGGTTACAAGGATTGGGATGCATTAGTTAATATTCATTCAAATAAATCAGATATTTTATATTTATTTTAACACTGTTCTATTGTGAAATAGTCATTAGTATCCAATATGATATTAAACTGACAACTGAAAACATTTTATTTTGATACAAAGAATATGAAATGACCTTTTTCTATTTAGCAGAGTGATCCTACATGACCAAAACAAAACTTTGACCTACAATGTGAATGGATTTTTTGGGTCTCCCAAAATGTGTAAACTTTTGTTTTAACACAAAATTTTAAAACTAGATGAGATGGAGAGGAACACACTCAAAAAACAAGACATAGATTTATTTTGAAAGGTAATCCAAGGGAAGTTAAAGAAACACAATTTTACCCTGAATGAAAACCCCCCCACATTTCATCAAGTGTCAATCAACACGGCACAGATATAAATTATGCAGAAATAAATTGAGAGAGGCAAGTCCTTTTGAGAAAACAATATTCATTAGCTGCACAATGTCAGTGCTGTCACTATTACTTTGTTTTCCCTTGAAGTAATTCTTTGAAATGGCAATACAGTGATGCAAGACAAAAACAGCTCCTCTTAGCTCTTGACACACAGAGGCCTCTTATCCCTCATTTAAATGTTGGTTTCTTCTGATTTCCTCTTCAATGGGAAGCTCAACTGATACCAGCAGCAAAGGCCTGAGCCTTAAATAAAAAACAATGACAGCTTTGAGAGTTAAGGTGGCCATTGAAATGCTAAAATATCAATAGCAGTTATTTAGTTCTCTAAAGACATTGAAAGTCTCTTATCTGACACATGGTAATGCAAGTCACTGTAGTGATGTTTATTTATAACAGTCATTCACTTTATTGTCAAATGAAAGACTGTTTTTGCATCTGAAATCTTATTTCTTATTGTGAATTTGACCTTTGACCTCATCACAGTCAAAAAGACAATATTTTTGTTCTCATTGTGCTATTGAAAGACATTATTTTGGCTAAATTAAATGAAAAATACAATAGCTTTGGTTTGAGAAAAAGGAGATTAACTAACTAAATTTTTCTTTCCCAATAAAATCATTATATATATAAAAAAAAATATATATAAACATGTCTCAGTACATAAGCATGTGGATTCTAAAAACAGTACTTCAAACTACTCATGGCATAGATGGAGACTTGGTCACACCAACAGCCACCTCATTACTGTTGCTACAGTGTTAGAAAATCACTGGTCTTCACCCTTCATATGACAGCCTAATTTGTCCTGTTATCAAAATACATTTTGCACAATCCGACGCTCTGCTGCAAATAACATCCACAGTGTTTCTGTGTGTGTGTGTGTGTGTGTGTGTGTGCAATGTGTATATGCATGAGCAAATGCAAGTTACAAAGTAAAAGAAAAGAAAGAAATGTGGCAAGTCATAAACCAGTGAATACGAGAAGAGTAGATTACATTTATGATTTTTATTAATGTTATTATTATTAATGTATCCGGTGTTGTATTCTAGACATTTAGACAGTGGGGATTGTGTGGTATGAGTTTATTTGACAGAAATGCATTTTTATGGAATTTTATGTTTTCAGGAACATGTGAAACACAACATAATAATAACAACAACAATATTTTAACTATACAAAGTCATGTACTTATCCTAGTTTTCCTTTTGGTTACAGTGTTTTCATTGGCTCTGCAAGCTTGCTGATCTATTAAATGAGACTGAATTCCCTGCCTGCACTTGGCATAATAAATTCTGAATATCAACTCCTACCAATGTTTCAAATTTATATCATGATCATACAAAATGTTGTTGATTCGACAGTCTGATTGTGCTGCGCAACAAAATGTCAGATTGAAGGCGTCTCTTTTTGTTCTTGGGACAGATCAGCTCCCTTACAAAATCTCCACCAATCATTTTCTTTGATGCCGGTGTTTTGTTTAACTTTTAGAGGTGCTGATTATATTCTGCCTTTTTCCTCTCTGGATCCCCTCTAACAGCGCCAAATCAGCGTCCCAATTCCACGTGAACATGCTGCTCACAATCAAGCTGTCATTTGGTCTATGAAAATTTGGCTGCGCCATTAGCTGATGTGCCGAGAGGAGAAATTCCAGACCTCTGCCTGTGTGGTTGTTTTGAAGGAAATGTTGGTTTCACCCCCTGCTGATTGACTCTAATCAGCCACACCATGCCAACATCACTCTGTCCTGAAGCCCATATACACTGGTGGCTGATTAGGTGGGAAGACTTGGGGATTGAAAAAAACATAAATATTTAGCACGTCTTGATGCTCTATAAACACGAGGAAGGCTGTTTTGATGCATATGTGTAGTCTGCAGGGCCTATAGTGACTGAACTACAAGCAGTGTTTTGAAACGATAACCCGGTCTTTTTTAGCTTCAAACTGTTTCCACGCTGTCGCCAACAGCCGATACTGAAACATAAACAGTATGCTAACATTTAAACAAAGAACGTTTTGGTGCCAGCAGCAGTGACTGTTGCTGTGTTGTCAAAAAGCTTGTTGTCAAAAAGAGCTACAGCCAAACACATCACATCAAGTATTGGCTTGTGTTTCCATGTGCAGAACAGGTCTGACAAAGAAAACATCGTTGACGCCAGGCTCATGCTGTGCTGTCTGGGTCCACAACAGGTTAAAACATCAATGTACCACAGCTCCAGGCTATTCTCATGCTACATGCATATTTTAACCCATGATGGATTCTGACATCACCACATTACGACCTTTAAGGTTAGTCAATGCATGTATAAGTCTTATGCACATAAGTGCAATGTTACACATGCTGACATTAGGAAAGTTCAGGGGCAATGTCTAGGGGCTATGAGAGACAGGTACTTCCTATATCCTGTGGTTGATGGCAAGGGGCCTCACCTGAGCTGTAATCTGGGAGGACTGATCACAAAGAACCAGAGTGAAGTGAATTCCGCCTGTCCTACTTCAAACGCAGCAGGACAGTAAATCAGGCAGGTAGACAACACCAGGCGGCTCACTCATCCCTTGTGTTCACCGCTTCTGTCCCTGAGGGCGCAGGAAACAAGTATGCCAACAATGTCACCTGACAACACCGTGGAGCCATTTCACCACAAAACCATTTTACAGGACTGCTGCGCAGAAATAAACTCTCCAAAACACAGCGGAGGTCACGTTTACACACAAAAGTCACAAATTAGAAAATGGAAAATCTGATATGTAGACAGACAAAATATGGTAAATTACTTTACAATTTACTATTTTACTGTTTTATTTACAATTTACTGTAAATTACACTTGAAGATTCTGATTGTAAAGTTTTTTGTAAAGTGGTAATTTTAGGTGATAGATTTAGCAAATGCTGTTCTTTGCAGACATGTTGTGCTTTTAAGGTTTATTTGCACATCTGCTACCAAAATCTTAACATCAGTAAACAAATACAACAATGCATTTAATCTTTCCGGTCATTCTCGTCCATCTTTAAACATGTTTTAACTATAACAGCATTTGAATCATCACTCATATCAGCAAGTGTCAGCAAAGTCCATGTATTAGTTTTCAGAAGGTTGAAGAATAACACAAATGTTCCGATTACTGATAATTTATTAAACATCCAGTATATAAACATCTGACAACATGCTGTCTGTAAAGCCTTAAATTATGTCACAAGACATTTAAGAAATTCCCAGTTAGGTATCAATGCATAAAAATCACTTTGAATATTGAATTTTCCTCTCTTACTCTTAATAGGTGATTCTGCACAGTTAAATTCTGATTCTGTACAGAATAAATGTAATGAATGCATTTTAAATCCTATATTTACATTTAATACACAAAATACATTTTGCAATATTTTACACCAACAAAGACAAAATCACATTGTGATACTACGCAACAACTTTACAGCATTTCATTGCTGAATTATATTCTAAAATTATCGGAAGAGTTACAGTGCGAGTATATCAGTCAGATGTCTAACTATTGAGAAATCTCATCTGAGGATAGGGTGTCAGGGAAAAATGAATCAGAAAGGAACACCAAGGTCAGTGTGATATTTCAGGGCTTCTACTTTACATGGCCGCATAGCAAATGTAGGCCTTCAATCAAGTCAGATTGGGTGGATGGACTATAGGTACACCAACGCACAGCACTGAGAGTAATGACAAAGGAATAAATCCATCAAATAAAAGGGGTGAAAAAAGGGAACCGCAAAAACTTTCAGGGTCAACACAATACTGTTTCTCAAAAGACAATATAATACTCTGTTTGGACTAATTTTAATGAAACAAGTAGGAACACTTTTGTTTCAAAACAGCTCCAATTTACTCAGTCAAACTGATACAATTAAAACAAAATGAGCAAAAAATTTCTGATCCTTATCTGAAGTAAGTGCTGTTGTGTGCGTGCGTTCCCTTTATTTTCCGAGTGGTGCCTCACCCTAAATACTTTTTCCTCCTATTGAGAAATGCAATCGTTCTTGCATGTGCCTGAGGACAAGGATACATATCTGACTAATAATGCCATACATTACTACCTTGTCATTACTGCAAAATGTTAACTGTTATACAAACTCTGTCTGCTTGCTCTATTCTTTTTGTAACCTATTTGAATTTATACTGAGGGGAGTTTACAAATGACATGTATTAAGACCCCTGATGCTTCATATTTTTGCTGCCAAAGTGGAATATATCCAGGATATTAATAATATACGGGTTGATCCATCTCCCAAGAACCATTTATCTAAAGTTCGTGCTATCTAAATATGAGCCAGAAACCCGATGCACCAGTGCTTTAACAATCAATACATTATCTTATGTGCAAAGTCTAAATGTTCAGAGTTTTTTTTTTTGCCCGAGTGTGTGGAACAAATTAAAAGCCCGGCCAGTCAGTAAAAGACCAATTCATAAAGGTGAAAAAGTGAGGCTGCGGCTGTGACGGGGAGGACCAGTGAAAAATCTCTGCTGACCCTCTCATCCCTCTGCTCATCTATCTCTCACTACTGTCCACTGATAGATTTCCCCTCACTGATTTATGGGAGAAAAAAAATGTCACAGTGGAATGGGCTTTTGATAAAATTGTTCAAGAGATTCTGGGCAATAAATCCTGATCTTTGCATCCAGGTTGCAAGCTACTTTCACATTCTTGTGCCATCAATAAGAGCCGCCAAACATGACAACTAATCAATAACTTTACAATATTCTGGGCAGTTTGGGAAAACAGTAACATTTATATTTAACAGAAAAGAGCAAGTCACTCTTTTATACTCAACAAACTATGGATAAGAGGAGCTTGACTGTAACTTAGGCTGAAAATAAGTCACACTGTGTTTGCACCGCCCGCTGGAGAGAAATTGTTTTTCAACAAGAAATAAACAGAAATGCTATCTATATTATTTAATTATATTATAACTGTGTGCACAGATCTACCAACTCCTGTCAATCTGTTAAATTCCCATTTAGCAAAATATTCAATTGATAGATAAATTATTTGTATTTTGCCACATAACCCATTGAGTAATGAAAAAAATGGTAATTTAGCAATCATCAATCAAAGTGACTTTATATTGTAATGGTTCCCAAAGATGAGCTTATGTTTCCTGCGAAGCAAAACAGCCCAACATAATGGTACTAACAAGTTACAGGATCTCTAGTCCAACATCACTCATGATGTAGTGTTTCTGACAGGAACTCTTCAGTCAGCCGAGTGGCGCCAGGAAGGATGAGTGATTCAGCAAACCTGCCCGGTGTTGTCTCCCTCGTCTCTCAATCTTTACGACATGGCTAAGAGGAAAACAATGAGTCTGTTGCTCAGTACAGGTGTTTCTCAGAGGGGATGACTTGTAAAAACAGGTAGATTTCCACTGAGACGAGAATTGACTCACATAAAAGGCTTCTGCTGCTGCAATAACTCACAACCGAGCTCTGGCCGTCTGCCCAGAGACACTGAAATCATAGCAGTGTTTAATTTGCACAAATATGCTCACAGGAGGGAATATTAAAAAGTCCCTGTGCGACTGAAGGCATCTGACAATGTTTGTGGTAATGTAATCCATTGTTGACCGGGAGATAAACATCAGCGCTGTAACCTCAGAATGACAAAGAGACAAACAGTGAGCCACTTAAAAGAACATATTTTGAAGGACCTTTACACTCTCCATAAAGGGCAAGAAATACTGGAACATGAACTTAAGTAGCTCTTAAGACAAGGTTGTCACAAGAGATGAGAGAGGAGGAAGCAAAAGACAAATAGAAAGCGGGGGAGTGATCTGGCTGACTTTGTCTTTCAGATTAAAGCCAGAGCAACGACCAGCAACAAAGACATTTCTGACAGGATGAGGAAATGAAATGTTTACAGTAAGGGGGCTGATAAGTGAGGCCACACGAGGCATTGGAGAGCACTTGTTCGGACTGTCACTTTGTGCTACAGATGAGGAGCGGTCATTCTTAAAACAGGGCAGTGAAAAATGGTAAGTTGTGCGCTCCCCCATTTAATTTACCCCATCTGTATGTCAACCAACCCCCTACAATTTCAATTCAATAGGGCACTCAGATCAGCAATTTGTTATGTCTTTACAATGAAATTGAAATACTTTCCCACAGCATGCCAATGACTCTTTTCCCACTACAAAAAGATTGAAATTACATTTGCTTTGCTATAGAAATCTTTCATGTATGCACTGATTTAACACATAAGATGCCGTATTGCTTCTGTCATGCAAAGACTGCAAACTTGAGAGGCTGAGGACATCTGAATTATTTCCATCAGTTGTCACAGACTGGCGTGATTTCTAAGAACATGCTCCCAGAGGCCCATTATCCTGCTCTTGTTTGCAGGGGGAGATGAGACATTTTCTCAGTGATAGGCTGCTTTTCTGATTCCTGCGGGGAGAAAAACACCATGTTAATTTAATGTGTCCTGGCCCAAAGCAATATACCAGCACGGGAAAAAGATGCTTGTTCTCATCTTTGTAATCACAGCGGCAGGAGCAGAGGGCACACGTCCCCCGTGTCTCATTTCAGGGCTAATCTTTCATTTCATAGCCCATCTCTCCATATCAAACAACACAAATGGCTCAATTTGCATGACAGGATTTGTAACATGGCGAATCAGGTGTCAGACTCGATTAAACATTACACCGGCACACTATCATAATCAGCCGTCTAATGAGTGTGGCCGCTGGTGTGAGAGGCTTGGATGGATCAGGGAGAAGGGCTTCTCCACGCTGCCCAGCGGGGGGTGAGTAGCTGAGGGATTAAATCAGAGGTGCGGTCCCTCTGGCCCTGACAGAGGGGCTCCTCTGGGTGGCAAGGCTCGAGCCCTGTGATGATGACGAGACAAGGCGACACAGGCCACACACACACACACATCAGGAGGACTGGAGGGGAGAGCTGCTCGTATGCCTGAAACACACAGACAGCCAAGAGGCAGCATCTGAGGGCTGCTTACTCCTGTGTATCCTCAGCTTTGAATACTAATGTGTGGGGCCATTACAGAGGATAGGAGCCCCGGCAGAGTGACCCCCAGCCCTAGATCACATCAGGCTATCACCAAAATGAGGGAACGGGATCATTAAGATGCAACAAGACTCTGGACCAGACATCATTTGTGTGAGAGGGAGCTTTGACAATGCTTTCTCAAGGTGTTTTTTTCCTTTCCAGTATACATTTACATACAAATTGTCGGGCTCATTACCCTGAACTGTTTTCGGATGATTACTTAAAAAAAAAAAAAAAAAATACCATTCAAGAGTGAAATTATTTTTAATCAGTAATAGTGCTAGGCTTTTTAAAAATGATTATTTAGTTGGGTTTTTTTTTTATGGTAGCCTGCATTGAAAATCTTGGACGGAACATGAGTGGTAATTAAACTGACAATACTGGTTGTGCTTTTTTTTTCATGTAAACATCAAATCACATGAGTTGATGTCACTCAGCCTCCGCAGAGCTGCCCCCCTCCCCTCCCTGCTGCCATCTTAACCCCCCTTGTGTACAGTTTGCCCCTCCCATTGTCCAGCCCTTATTGTTACCTGCTGAATATACACTGATGCTAATTCTACTGTTGGCTGTGTTGATGTGCAGCTTTTGGTTCATGGTCCACAGAGACTTTCCTATTGCCACCATCCTACCACCCTCAGCATCAAGGTCCCCCTCCCCCTTACACCTTCCCCCACCCTCTGCCCTGCTCCCCATTTGGGGTGACCCGGGTGCTGTTCTGAGGGTTCCTCACAACCCAGAAGCTGTCAGTGGCCCCCTTCCTTCCCATGAGCGGAACACACAATAGAGAAAGGGCTCCGGCTGAGAGGTTCAGTAGCCATTAACCCCTACCAGCTGTTCCTGCCGAGGGTATTCTGTGCCACAATACGTGCCCCCGAGGGGGCCCTCACGTCCACTAATCTAGCCATTGTTGGCCAGGAATGCTGACAGAAGAAAAGAAATTTTTCTTGTGTCCATGCAAGCGTGTGTATCCATGTGTGAGAGCCGAGAAACGTAGGGCTAATTTCTATAGTTGCCTGTGAAGAAGGGAGACCATGAAGAATACCCTATTTAGCTGCTTGACAAAATTCTTTTGCTTAAAAATGGAAAAACAATGGCAATTGTTTTCAAGTGGACTCCTTTACACTGTCCAAGTCTCTGAATTTAACTAGACAAAATTCCATTAATGTCTGCTGTGCAAAAAGTTAAAATAACTTTATGAGACTTGAATTATTTTGTTATCTGCGATTCATTTTTAATGCATGGCCAGACAAACATCCGGAAACCACGATCAGTTCCAAAGCCATTTCTAAATGGATTAAATTTTGGGGAAATTATTCCATTTTGGTACTTTGCTCTCAGAATATATTAACAATTAGTCCATTTCAATTAACATGGAAATTAAAACAGCATTTTCCAGTCAATTTAACCATGATGCAGCCATTAGGGGCTTCTGGTGTGCTGAGCATGTTTGTTACTCCAGTCTCCAGTCTAAAAATGAAACAAAAAGAGACAGAGATTCCTGCTGCATATCAGGAAAGCAAGGTTTGATATTCTCGTAGTTGCACATGTTAGATATTTTATCCTTCTTAAGAATTCTTGGAAATGTAAATAGCCACATAAAACATGACTACAAATCCAACCATTCATACAATTTGTTGCAAAACTGGGTCTGTACTGGCAAATAAAATCTTCACAATGATTGTACGTATTCCGTAGCACTGTAATCAGAGTTTAATTAAATTATATTCAAATGCTGAAATTTTGCAATCAATTTTCTAGGATTCTTCAATGTAGAGGATTTAAGGTGGGACACTCCTCACACCCAAAGAGAGGTTGTGATATCTGTTTTTCTCTTCCCACTGAGCAAAGTCAATAGATGTGATATCAACAGTGTTGACAGCAACAGGAAGCAGTGCTCCATAGCCGTCAGCAGGCTATGGGATGCAACATTTGCATGAAGGAAGTAAACACAACAACACCTAAAGACAGGGGGAGGGCAGCTCTAATGTAAACTGTTAGGTGAGTTTTGAAGAAGAAAGGTATTTTTCTGTATGTGCTCTGTCCCACAGCCTGTGCTGTGTTGTGACAAGCGGGGGATCTGCATCAGTCAATTATATGTCCCAACAGACTTTTGTGCTAATGAGCTGGTGCAGCCATCGGCAGACTTCCCCTGTCGTCCAGAAAAGATCACTTTCATTGCTTGCAGAACTAATTCAGGGCACAAAAGTGGGAGCTTCACCATTGCAGCCTCTTTTACTGCTCCTTTTGTGGAAGCTTTAGAAGTGCGCTGAAGAGAGGGCCTAGCGCTCAGGCCTCTTCATCTCCAGTCCATTGCCTGTCATTAACATACATATCCATATGAAAAGTGGGGTAAGGCCGGAACAGCTGTCCAGTTAAGAGGCAGTGATTCCCTCTCCCAAATGCTGACAGAAGCCTTTAGCCTTCCTTGGCCAATAATAAACCAAACCATTTAAACAGTCTTTCAGGGAGTGAGAAAGAGATTGGGCCATAATGCTACATTCAGAGGCTTCGGTGGCTCTCATTGGCTTGCAACAGTCTCTAGTAGATTCACAAAAGTTAAGGGATAAACCAGGGAAAGAATTACAAAACTAAGATAATGTGAATATCATAAGACGACCACCGCGACTAGATTCTCCTCTTTTTGTCAGAGGAAAAGATGCCGATCCAGACACACATTGACTTCACAAATTTGATTCAAAAGATTAACCACAACACAGGGGCAATTTTTGCACACTTTTTAAGTGGTTAAGTTGGATTAGAAACAGCACAAATGCAGCCATTTCAGCAGGGTTATTTATGTTAGCTTTAGATGTGACTTCTAAGTGTTGTCATTGGACATTGTAATATAAAATGGTATATTTGTTTATTCTGAGAGCTCTGTCTTGAGGGCTTTTCACCCTGAGCAAAATGATTTGGTCTAAGGGGACTTGAGGAGTGTATGGGGATGGAACTGAGCAATCCTCTTGTTTAAACTTGGGTGGTGGGCATGAAGACAGAGGTTAAGTGACTTGCCCCAGGTCACATGGGAAGTCGTTTACTTAGGGTGGATTTTCTCATCTAAACCCTGGTCCACTTAGGCCAAAAGGGTTTCTATAACATTCCTTTACAAAGATCACTTATTGAACTCTGTGGTTCACATTTAAAATTATGTCTATGAACAGTATGCTGTTCATAGATGTTTTTTGTCTTTCTCTGAAGTCCAAAAGTGACTTTTTGAGGGTTGTAGAAAATAGGAAATAACACTTTGAAGTGTTTTACAAAATCATATCTTTTGGATAATTATGGGGATGATTTGTGCTTTCATTTGCATCAGTTTGGGATAACTTTTGGGATTTGATTTCCCTAAAACATGAATAAACGCTGGTATGGGACTGTTGAAATCAACAAAACATCAGGAGAACACTACGACCAAATACTTACTGCATGTGTGCTGTTTAAAGCAGCTTACATAGTGTATATAATTGCTCAAAATATATTACATTTTTATTTTTTTGCTAAATTACCATGAGTCAGTTATGATGATGGAGAAAATTGTATGGTGGTTGCAGTTGTCCAAGTGTTGGTGGAAAAGTTTTCCCACTCTATCTTCTATATTCATGTTGTTATTTTACACCTTTCTCTGCATTTGCTGAACTGATTGATGCCATGTGAATATTCCTTATGTCAGTCAAAATCTATACAAAATGAAAGTGATTGACAGTAAAACAATAACAAACAGCAAATGTACTAAAATAGATGTAAAAAAAACAACTTTTTTTCCGTGAATCCTTGGATATCTACAGTGGCAATATTTTTCTTAGATTATTGCATATCAGCATTTGTGGAAGTAACTGATCAAAAATACTGAATGATAATAATAATTATTATTATTTTCACTGCCTATGACGTTATCCTAAACCTTAGTTCAGGGATCTTTTTGAATTTTGTCTCCTTCCACTGGGTTTTCTATGCTTGAGATGCCTCGTTCTCTAGAAAAGGAGGTAAAGGGAGAAGCCAGGATCCGGATCTAATGAATAAGAAAAGCCTTTGGTTAAAAGGGGACTGGTTTGTCTCTTCATGGGTCGCTTTTTATTCAGCTTTAGAAAGACGAGGAGTCCTGATTGATAAATCCCCTCCCTTGCCCCCCTGGCGCCTGTGACCCCAGAGTCATCAAGTACAATGCAGAGCACCTTAAGTTTCTAAATCTATGATTGAAAAATAGAAGGAGCGAATTTGTGTCCATTGAGGGAGCTTTGACATGCTTTTACAGCGATGATTATTCTGAGGCTGCATGCCCAGCGGGCTACCAGCAGCTAGCCTGCATGCGGGATTTATTTTCCATCTGATCCTCCTACACCCCACCTCCTGTGCATCAGCAGCATCCAAAAACTACTGCAATGGCACTTGTTGCAAGCGCTTAAATCCAGCGGAAGTGTTTTTTTCATAGATAACCAGCCAACACCTCAGGCCCTTACCTATCACACTCCCCCTCTGGTCTGTCCTTTATTTATCACGGTTCTGCTGTTTGTTGTCTGTGTAAAGTTCCACAATTCATTAAAAAGGGAAAAGGGGGTGGGGAGCAGAAGAGAGGGACAGAGTATGGAGAAGCAAAGCTGGGGCTGTTGTGAGGGAGCAGGGGGTAAAGGGGAGGGATTAGGATGACTTCTTGAACACATTTTCTCCCTTTTGCTGCAATTAAACAAAGTAGGCCTGTGATTAGTGCAGCGCAGGGAGCAGAGAAAAAGACACCCTTGAATCCCAATGGAGGGACCTGACTGAGCATTATTGCCTGACAATGCCTGAGTTTATTGCTGAAACCTGCTTACCCTCCTGCATGGCAAACCATGGGAACTCCAGTCAGGTGGAAACTTTTTCTCCTTTTCTTTTCCCGCTCCTTGTTTTTCTCCCCCCTCTGACCACGGAAGCCCTCCAGGAGCTCACAGTGTGGTTGATGCCACACAGCTCCCCCCTGGTAACTGAGATGTTTAGGATAAGCTCTGCCTGGTTTTTGTGCATGAGCTCACACTTGTCTGCTGTTGTTCGAACACAGTTAATGATGAGCTTCCTCTGTTTTTTCCACACCCCTTCCCTCTCTCCTGTCCTCCTCCTCCTCCACCTCCTCTCTCCGCTCCTTTTCTCCTTTCTTATTTGAAGCTAAGCGGCTGTTTAAGTGGAGTGCCTCCTCCCTCTGGCTCTTGGGAATGCTCTCAAGGGGCCCTTGCCTGGCACTGTGTGCATGACACATAATGAAAACAATTTTACGCTGCAGAGGGAAGTATGAGGCAATTACGGATGTGACAGCCACCTGCAGACTCACCCCCCTACAGTCTCCAACTGCACTCTCCCAACCACTGCACCATTGCCACAACCACCGCACAGTGTCACCGCACGGTAACCCCCCCACCGCCACCCATCCCTCACAAACACACACTCCACCAGCCCACAGCTTCATGAATATGTGATGGCTTGATGATGTTTTGAATGGCTGGGGCAGGTGAGGAGGGGGTGAGAAAGACCGGGGCTGTAATAAGTTGCCCAGCTGGAGGTGGTGTTGTGGCCCTGTCGCCCTGTGGCAGTCCATAGAGGCATCTCTCCACAAGCACTGACCCCGGGATCGGCCTCCTGAGGGGAGCCAAGAGATGACGTGACAGGGGTGTGCAAAGCGCTCCCCCAAATCTCTTGTTGGCCAATTTTACACATGAAGCCTGGCCCAAAAGCCCAAGTGGCAGGCCTAACAGAGCCCTGATTTAATTTGATAACCTGCTTAGTGAATGTGAATTAAATGAGTATTTCACATACAAATTATCTCCTTTCACCTCTATGGTTAAAAGAATTATTCTTTTGGTTTGCAAAACACAGACGTCTCTGAACCTCTTGAGTATTTCTCATTCGCTTTGTTTTATACATCCAGATAAATCTGGTCTAGTTAGTCTGGCTCCCCTCAGGCATAGACAAGAGAGATATGAAACTCAGGGCAAACACTACACATTCTCTGTCCACAAGGCCACGCCTTTAAACATCTCTGAGGTCTGTAAACTGAAAGAGTTGACCCACACATATGATGTGTGACTGTTTAAGTCTTCAATCTGTCAGGTTTCTGTCCCACATCGCTTGTTCTAAAGCAAAGCAAAGCCCCTCTGACCTGAAGATTATTCAGAGTGAGGCCAAAGGGTGTATTTTATGCCTGCCAGTCCCCAAGAGCTGCCCCCTGATAGCTTGAAGTGTCCTTAATGGCCCCGCTGAACAGCAGAGACAGCGGCGTGATGAGTGGATCCTCAGCAACAACTGACACATTAGAGACCAGCTGATAAAAGCCACTGGGTAGGCACACATATGCACACACACACACTGCATATACCGCTTCAGACAATGATGTCCTACATGACACAAAGCACAAGGGTATAAACAAAGACACTAGCTGGAGATGTGAGCATGAAGCGAATCATGAGCGCTGATCAAATGAAACATAGGTGGGCACATGATGAAAAATGGCCCGCCGAAAGTTGATATTATGCAATGGTTTCTGTAACCATCAATCTAATAAGGCCATGAGGACTATATTCTCTCAGTGCTCCGAAGAAGTGTAATATAATAGATGAGAAGATCAAGGTGAAACAGGAATGAATAAGTGAAAACAGCATATCTAAGCATGAAAAATATCACAGGAGACATTGCAGACAGTAAACTGAGGAACTAAGAGATGAGAAGTAGTAAATTAATCTTCCTGCAATATCTTGCGGAAGAGAAAAGTGCACCAGTCTTTATTTCTTATAACAACTCAAGACAAATGACCACAGCCAGTACATTAGTTCTGATAAGGGACATACAAGAAAGACAATGGCTTTCAATTCCTGATTTAATCAACCCCTGGCATGATGCACTTCTGAAAATAACAAAATAGATTAATCAGGAATCAGGACATGGAGGGGGTGCAAGGGCAATTGTCTGATTTCTCTGCATGGTTGCGATGAAATATACATAGTATAATAAAGGGCCTGCTGCTGCCAGTAGCCTGCCACGGCTAGGCACCTGTGAGATTGAAGCTGTGGACACAACATTACCAAAATACCCGACTGCACTGAATTAATGAGACCAAAGCTTCAGTGTCTGCACATCCAGCCACGATCTGGGGAGTCTTAATTTATTTTCTCTTTCCAACTCATCCTTTACAAAAATGACAGTGTCTTCTTATCGATTTTACACTCAGAGATCAATCAGCTTTGCCCTGACTCAGAAAATGTACAGCCCCCTCCCCAACCTCCACATTCAGTGAGCTCTGGTCTGCTAAAATGGCAGGAGGAGTTATATGACCCCCCCCTTCTCACTCACTCACACCCACATATACACACTAAACCATCCTCTGTCTGTGTAAAAGCCTGACCGCAGTTAAAATAAGCTAATCTACAAGAGAGGAGGAGACCGCTTCCTTGTTCAGACTGATTTGAGTCCTCTCTCTCATCCCCCCCTGCCTGCGTTACACTCCCTCACCTCAGGCAAAGACATGAGCACAAAAGAACCAAGGATGAGAGCTGTTTATATACCAGAGCGACTACATGGAGAGAGCTGCCAGAGGAGAATATGACTGGACTAAAATAAAACCTGTCATAGTCTGAAAAGTGCCAGTTTTCTGTTTTAGATGATTGACTATAATATCTCAAAGCCCTATAAGTGAGGAATCAATCTGAGATATAAATGACAAACTGTACATAATCTTTTTGATGAGTGTGAAGATGCCTGTTGGACCAGATGAAGAGGGGGAAAAAAAGTTATCGTTCATGCTCTCCTAAAGGATCCTTTCCCATGTTTGTCAAGATGGAGACAGGGCCAGAGAGCAGTGCTCCTTATGATTCTAGAGGGATGGCATGGCTGAGTATTACCCCCGCCTGGCAGTGGCACTCGGACGCCAGCTGTACAGAGATGGCCATGCTGTCATACTGCCCCTCAGATGGAGCAAACTGTGCCAGCGAGAGTCAATGGTACCTGGCATTGGGCACACACAGCCATTAGCCAAGGCCATTACCTTGCACTCGGGCCTGGAGGGTTAATCCAGGGTTAATTCTATTGGCCTGTCTGGCAGAGGAGATGTGAGCAGACTGACACCACTTCAGTACATTCACTACAGGAATACTAAGTCTGTCTGGGGACGGAGGCACTTTCTCATCATCACGCTTTTGAGACAGTAATAAATGAAAATGGAATTTTTTTGTAGCTGACAACTGGACGGATGAAAGATGTGTTGATTGAAGCGGAGTAAAAATTAATTTCTCAGTGTTCGGGAGATTATCAAAGTTCGGAGCGTGGCAGTGACATTGCATGGGTAGAAATAATTATGTTGCAAATAAGAAAAAGTACAAGAGTGTGAGGGAAATCTCAGCATCAAAGCATCAAATTCTGTTTAATGTCAAATGTCATTATTAACTCCACAGCCAGCTGCTATAATGCCTAAAACTGCCACAAATGTTCAAATCTAAATGGCCACATCCAAAGCTTAATAAAGCCTAAGCAGTAGGTAAATGCTCATGATTGATAGTGTGACAAAATATTTCTAGATTTAACAAGTCCCTCACAAGGACAAGGTTATTATAGGCTTATTACTGTCACACATGGACAGGGTATAACTAAAACAGTCCATCTTTTTACTAGTGCTTTCTACAAAAAAAAAAAAAAACACCCTCAACAACATCATATCAAACAAATTACACTTTATTCTCTGAATCCAGAAAGTTCATTTACAAAGGACTAGCCGTTGCAATCACAGCTCTAATGTAGTAGTGTGGAGGAAAAAAAAGGGTAATTGGTTTGGTAAAGATTGTTTTCCATCGCACCATAAAGCACTACACAATAGAAAAGGTCGTCAATTAAGCAATCATGAATACCAAGTACCATAGCTGATGAAAATAGGCCAGTGGTTTAAATAGATTTGCAAGCAATTTACCTTTTCACAATGTTGGCAATCTGATGCAATTTGCTTGCAATTTTGTCTGCTTTCAGTAGCACTCTGAGCTGACACTACACAGTGCAAATGGCAAAGAGGACCACATAGAAAATGTAAAACTATCTTGGCCACATCAAGGTATCAGAATGGCGCTTCATCAGGAAAATTACAACAATTAGCATAAGTGCTCCAAAATCAACACTTTAAATGTCAGCGCCAAAGGTTGGGCCACAGATGAGCAAGGGTGCGCGATGTCCTCCAGGATGGACTTGCCATGGAACGCAAAGCAATCACCCATCATCTCTTGCCAGTGATGGCCCCACAATTGCTGTGACATTCTCTCAGGCCTGTCATTCTTGGTCACGGACTGTTTTTCCTCTCTGCCTTGATTTGCTCGCAGCAGAATTGTGACAGCCTTGCGTCTACTTCAAAGACAAAAAAAAAATTTTTCCCCTCTAACTTTTTCTTCATTATCTTTCCTCTACTCAGCGCTCAGCTATTATGTATCTCAAGGTCATGTCCAGGTTTAGATACTTTGTCCATTTCAATTTTTGCGGGTTCACTGATTTCTCGCATAAAATGATGAGAAACTGAAATAAACAAGTGACGTGAGCAAAGATAGTGGATCCATGATGACCTGAAACATTTTTAGCTAAATATGAATAATATTCTCACAACAGTGCTGGACCTAGAAGTGCAAAATGCTAATTAAAAAAAAACATTTTGTTTGGCTTTCCTATACAGATAAGTTAACAAAAACATTTCTTTTCTATCAGTGTAAGGTTTATACTCACTACATGAAGCCCGTTTTAAATTCATCTCTGAGAAAAATATATCTGGTGCATTCAGTTTATAAAAAAAAAAAAAAACAGCATATGACAACATTATTAATGTTATGAATATGTTTTGGGAAACATTAATTACTCACTAAGAAAACTTATTCAAAACAAATCATATTCAGAAACTTCTGCATATTGTAAACATATCTATATACTGTCTGTGTAAATTAAAACAAATCTGTCACATTTTTCCAGTATTTAATCTTTGACACCTACCTACAATACAATGTAGTTAACAGACAGAACATGATCCAGATTGGATTAGTCAATCAACAAATTCTCTCAACATTGACGGGAAGCTGAGCAGTCGAGTGCCTTGTTTTAAGAGCACATCTGATGTTTCTGACACCTGAAAGAACATGAGTTACTAATACTCTGTGCAAGACAAGTCGTGCCTGTCAGCTTTCAAATCAAACATCTGATTTTAAGGTGGCACGGCCAGGACATCTCTCATATGTGGTTAAGTGTCTATTATAACCACTCAACATTATCTTTGTGTCTCATCTGCTGCCTTAAGGCACCACTCAAGCAGAACTTCTGGCTTTGGCCAGCAGCTCCTCCCCTCGTCTCGCAGGCTCTCCAGTTGAACTTGTCAGAGATTGCCAAAGGGAACAGATGTGTATGTTGTCTGACTATGTCATGACAGAGCAAGAGCCAGACTGAGAGGTTTAGGAATGGAAAGAGGAAGTTTTATTATGTTTTAGGGATTTGATGACGAAAAGATGGAAGAGTTTACAGACTTGGTTGCATGCTAGTGATTCCTCTCTTTCATGCATTTGACTGCAGAAGGGTAAATGTTCTGATACATAATCAAAGGTGACAGAACAGAAGGTTTATTTATAAGATACACGGATGTATGTTTGTCCAGGCACTAGCAAATACAGCAAATGCATTTCTTTTTCTGCTATAGCAATCCTGATATCTGCAACTGAAGCAAGACAATTTTAGTTTAACGTGACGCAAAGTGTTGATATTGATTTAAAGTAGATCAAGATGACAAAATTTAAGTTTTCATGCAACTCCTCATCTGTTCAAGAGAAAGAAGGCGTGTATTGTACTTTCACCTGATTTATCCAAGACTACTTTCAAAGACTGGTTGGTGAATTCAAGTCACTTTTAAAGCACTCATACCAGTTTATACATCTTAACTGGATACTTACACTATTTTGTAGCATTGGACAGTCATCTTAGCCTGTTTAAGTTGTTTGCATTTTGTTGTAAGAATGTTTTAATGCTGCCCTCGTGGCCAGGTCTCTCTTGGAAAAGATATTTTAATTTTAAGAAGACTTTTTACCAGCTTAAAGCAACACTACGCAACTATTTTACCATAGCAGCTTCAAAATCATTTTGATGGTACGCTGACTTATAATAGAGAGAATGTTACAATGTCCCACTCCATGCCCCGGACACCTGTTCTTGCACTATGTAGCTTGGGTTGAGCAGGTACGATCTCCTGTGAGAAGTGCGAAACGCTTTATGGCACTACGTCACACATGGGTCTAGCTCGGTATTTTCAGTATGGGCATCATGGCAGAGGTGAAGAGTCCGAAGAGGACGCTGACGGAGGAAGCTAAGAAAAGAAACAGAGAAACAAGAGCCCGGATAAGAGCACATCTTGGACTGGCTTTTAGTCATTGGCGAGAGCTTCGCGAAATAAAAGGCTACAGGACAGACACCAAGCTGGCCTTCTTGCTGTTGGACTAGTGAGTAATATTAGCTGGCTTGCTATGTCTTGTGTTGTTGCACTTGTTTGGCTGTGCTAGCAAAGTTGTCGACGACAAGCTTGTCAACCAATGCACATGTACAGCTGCCCATGAGGGTGAATTGCACTCCGAAGACTGCAGGGGCGCCAAGTCTTGAAAAAAAAAAAAAAAAAACCTAAATTCTTGCATAATGTTGCTTTAAATGAAAGAAAAAAATTTTTTTTAAAAAGACTCAAAGAATTTAATCTATAAAACACAGAAAGAAAAAAAGACAAGTATTGGCCCTTCTGTCGTTTTTTATTTTATTCATTGCAAACAAGAATTATTGATTAGCTGCTGAAATGAATTACCTGACAGAACTGTGATGACTAGCACTGCAGCTGACCTATAGCAATGGCATATTGTGTACACAGTTAGTAATGAATGAAAGGGCACTGATACAGTTTAGAAGGTCAGTGAGATTTTAAAGTAAATATTCTAAACAAATAATAAACAATTAGAGATTTAAGGAAGTTGAAATCTTGAAGATACATGATATTAAAACAACAAGGCACAAAGTGAGTGAATGAAAACACCATCAGTTGTGAGTGTCTCTTTGAGGCTCCCGTGTTTGTTAATTTGTCCTTATAGATTTCAGCTCATTCCATCCCTCTAATGCTGCACTTTGTCAATAGCTGGTCACAGTGTTGTCTGTTCCTCACTGCGGTGTATTTAATATTTACCAGCGTCTGAGCCTTATTAAAGCAAGATGAATTAGCCTGGTTGCGATAGATTTTCTTTCAGCGCAGAGTGAAAGAGAGCAAAGTGGAAAAGAAAAGATAAAGGCAGGGAGGAGAGAGGCAGAGGAAGTTTGTGTGTGTGCTCAGACGATCAGCATGCGGGGGCCCCGGCTCGGGAGCGGCCCCCAGCGTTGGAGGAGTTGTGAGCTCGCTGATGATGGGGTTGCACAGATGGGCTCGAGCCTGGCTCCCAGCTCGCTCCTTTGTATGGACCCTGCTCTCTAATTACAGCTGATGACTGTGTGTGTGTGTGAGGGAGAGTAAGGGGGAGAGGGGGAGGGAAAGGGGAACTAGAGTAGGGGAGGGAGTGAGGGGGGGCACAAGCAGGTGACAGTACGAGGAGAGGAACCTGTGGCAGATCCTCGGCACCATCAGGCACAACGTAGCCGCAGCCTGACAGCTAATTAGAAACGACACGGATTTCTCCCAATGTAACAGATGTTGCCTAATCAGTCCAGCTCGGGAGAACCCTGCGCCAGCAACATTTCATGCACAATTTAACCATCTAAAAGGGATGAAATACTTAATGCATTGTAAGGCCAGCACAGCTGTTTCTCTCGTCAGAAAATTTCCCAGTCAAAAATATGCATGTTTTATGTAACTCTAACCGAGTGTTTATAATGCTATAATAGCTGAGAAAAAATTGCTGCCACACATCTGCCAAAGATTTCAGCTCTATTGGTTACCATAACATCGATGGAGCAAAAGACCAAATGCAGATCTGACTTTTTTTTTTTTTTAGACTTGAATAGGTTGTCTCTCCCTGACAAGAAAATCAATAAACTTTCATACAACAGAAAAAGATCTTCTCTGCAAGAAATCAGCAACTGCCATTTTAAATATATTTGAAAATGTTTGTGTGGATAAAGGAAACATATTTATACATTCATTAAAAATAAAATTTTTATATAAATAAAGTCATTGTTAAAATTCCAGACTGCGTGTGTTTTAAACCTTTCATAGTATTTTGGATTTTAGTGCCAATGGAAACTGAAGCTTAGAGGCAAACCTTGAAGGCCAGCGACATTTATTTTTCCCCCCTGTAATCAGCTAAATGACTTGTGTGTAAGTATATGCAGCATGTACACCATTTAAATCACATAATATAAATCACAAATCTCTGTGCCAAGAGGAAACTGTCTGGGATTGTGATGGTAATAATATGTTCTATTTGCCTCACTATCAGATAAATTTGGATAGATTTGTGTGTCACTGTTCCTTTCACATCCAACATTCCCCATCCAGATATTTTTCTTCTATCTGCTCCAGTATTGGCTGTATCTCCTCAACTCTGCATTTTTATCTGATGCACTGGATGACAGGTAATCTAGCTGAAAGTTCCAACAATTGCACACAAAGAAAAAAAAGCCCTGGCTGATGAAATCTGAGCAGTTATCACACTAACCATTACCTGTCAAGCCCTCCGCTTCAATCTAAGGGTGCATCAATTTTCTGAAGAGGAAATCAAGGGCGAGGAAGAAAAGCAGTCCAGATAAACAGTGACAAAGGCCTCTTTTCTGCTGCTTTTATTTATGATGGGATGTTGCTGTGTGGGGACCGGGGCCAGGGCTTTATCAGACCAACTGATACATCTTTGATAGCCAGGGAGTCTTCACCCTTGATGAAGTGTTGCACTTGCCAAAGAAGATTTCGAACTCAAATGACTTTCCCTTGAAAAAACCTGTGGAGATAGGGGAGTCCCTGAACGGCCACACACGGCTGAGTGAAGTGACAGACTGAACAAACAAAAACACAAGCTTGTGTGTGTGTGTGTGTGTGTGTGTGTGTGTGTGTGTGTGTGTGTGTGTGTGTGTGTGTGTGTGTGTGTGTGTGTAGTCTTGTCTGTGGATGACACGTAAAGCTTTTTTGTAAGCGTGAGAAAAAGCGTGAATTCTACGGAAAATAAATAATCCTTGAAAATGGGGCGATGATGTTTATGAGACATGTAGGTGCCAAGTTACTTTGTATTTGGGTGGGACTTTGCCCCCTGCACTATGTCTCCATGTGAAGGACCAAACTGTTTATTTCCTCCTTTTCTTTAAAAAGAGTATTTTCTTTTACATAATAGATGTGTGCACAGAAATACAAATACAATGTTTTATCAAATACTCAAACTGTTAAATAAGACATATTACTGATATGACGCTGTGGTGAAGATTTAGAGCTGATGATGCCACGTTAAAAAGATGGCGGTCAGGTGTATTTAAAAATTAAAAATCAAGGGTATTCAGTACAAAAATAAAAATACACAAAACAACAGAGAGATCCATAAAAGATAAAGTATAAATAAAGGCTGAACATCATGGTTTCAGGGTGCTGTGTCCTGCATGCTGTCCCACCCTAACTGCTAACTTCTACCTAACTGTCTAAACTAAATAAAAACAACCCCTCCAATCCACTTTTAACTTTTTTTAGTTTACTTCAGTATCTCTGTACTCTGGTCTGCAACGTTTCCTTGTAAGATAGACATTTTATAATACAGACTCCACCTCTGAGCCTCTGTTTAGTGGATGTGTCAAATCTATAGGCTCCCAACATCCTGTGCTGTGTCTGTCCAAACACGACCTGAGCTGTGGTCTCACAGTGAATTAATCTGTAGAGCATTATGTATCTCTGCTCTGTGGATCAACGGATCATGACGTTGATTCTGTTGTTACAGTGAAAATACAAATAATGGAACGGATTAAATGCTCCATATAAGTCTCTCTAAATGACAATGTCTTTTCTCAGAAGAAATCAGGAAATACAGCTCAATGAATGACAGCTTCAGTATGTAATTCCTCCAGACTCCAGACAAATTTGCATGCATATATGGCTGAGATGTACCATCATCATAGCTGCTTTTGCTGTAGCACCAGTGTTAAGGCTTTATGGTGGGATGTTAAGGAAGGAGGTGGGACTCTAAGCCAACAGTCCTAATGTTGTGAGAGCTCTCTCTGTGTGTGTGTGTGTGTGTGTGTGTGTGTGTGTGTGTGTGTGTGTGTGTGTGTGTGTGTGTGTGTGTGTGTGTGAGCACATACTGGATATACGCCTGTATGGCCATGCCCTGTAAGGGCTCCCATGCTGACAGTTAACTGAGTAGACAGAAAGGAACCATAATTAGATTCATCTACTGGTATTGACAGACGCAACAAGACTCCAATCTGATCAATACACACACTCACCATATTGTTCCAAATACCAATAACTGTGAATATCCATCTTAACTGAATTAGTTACAGTCAAATAATTAAATGTGCCCTTTTAAACACGGATGACCCTACGTGTCAAATATATATATATATATATATATATATAAATACATTTATTTTTGGTACACATAAAGAAGAGATCCTCATATATGAAAAAATATTACTTTTTCTATAGTAATTGTGTCATGATAAACAAAATCAATTGAAACATTCCTCAACAAACAAAGAATCCTGAAGTGATTCAGGTGCAACAGCCAGTTTCTTTTACAGTGAAAAAGGCTGATTGGGTCCAGTTGTTCAGTAACCCTTGAAGTGATTTGGATCTGGTGGTTTTTACAAGAAACAATGCACTTAATGGTGGATATTTTAAAACATCAAAATCACTCTTTAGTAGGTTAAAAAAACAAAAACAAAAAACAATAAGATTTTGTAAAGAAACCTTCAGCTTCACCTAATTTCACAGAGGGAAGAAAGATGCCATGTCCTCGATCTTAATCATATGTTTGCTCTGCTTTATCAGTATGTACATGATATAGTGTTCCTGCATGAATGACTTTGGCCCTCCACATCCCGCCCACCAAAAGCTTTTCTCTGTGAATGTCCCACCCTCGAACAGAGAATCCATTACTGACAATACCAAACACTCTCCTACTCCCTGCCATTGACGTTTGACCCCCTCAGTATTTTTTTCTCTATTCAGAATCGCTGATAGCTTTTTGTTTGCCATAACTGCCCCACTTATATTTCCACGGACGTAGTCCTGCATTGACTGACTGCCTGGGAGCAATGCAGATAGCCTAGCAGTGTATAGCACATAATAGCCACCATCTTTTAGCCTTTAACAATGCTGTTAAAATCAGCTCAATGGTGACATCTTAGCAGCTGTCAAGGACATCAATACATACTTTGTGCAAGTCGAGGCGGAATTTAAGCTAATTGTTGTCCACTAAAATGAGAGACACTTGATAATTGATACCAATTAACCAACGATAAGCATTGTCCTTGCAAGCCGTGTTAGACATGTTGCTATTTATTCTCAGTAATTATTTGTGCCTTAACTAATGACTTGGATGTGCACCACCACATGAAACTGACAAACCTGATTCTGCTGAGAGGATCTTTCACTTTCCTTTTATAGGATTGAGCCACTCTCACTTCCAACTGTCAAACAACACTACTACTTCATGAAAGAAACACTGTACAATCCATGACACTTGAGAGATTGTCATAAACAATTATTGCTCATTTGCGATTCTGCGAGAAATAAAGAGTGAAAGGTCAGTGTGAAGAAAACAGATTAAAAGTAAGACATTAAGCAAGTTTGTGGTTCAAAAGAAAAGATGAGTGAATGTGGTCATCGCTAACAAACTTGGAGCTTGTTGGTTCGCAAGTTGTGACAGGTCATTACTCACGCTAAGCGGTTGCTAAGAACAGGAGACGCACTCATATTTGATGAATGATTCACGTGTATTTTAATTTTGTCTGTCCTTTGACCTCCAGGGCAGGCTAATGTCTTTTGGGTCACCCCCTGCACACTCACAGGCAGACACTGTCTCCTTCGTCTCCACACACACACACACACTGAGAGAGAGGGCTACAGGAGTCACAGTTAATGGGATTACCCCAGCAGTCCTGAGCCATCCCTAACCTCACCTCCAGGTCCCACTGTGGCAATCAGAGGCATCAGCATCCTTAACGCATCATGGAGAGTGCTTGTGATACCACGCTGTGGGGACCTCTGCTCTCTAACCTCTTAACACAGCAGCACTCTAACTGAAGTGACCTCTGCTGCTTTATAGAGCTACCCCCCAGAGGAGACCTAAAGGCAGCATCCACCGGGTCACAGTATAAGACACCATTAACCCGAAACCTCCAGGCTGGACTCAGCGTGTTTAAAAATCTCTCCTCCGGCAATCACAGCGGCATCAACACCTTGTAGGTTGACCCTGTCACACAGCAGTCAAGATACTTGATCTTTAATGCGAGGGTCACATCTCTAATGGATCTGTACTCGTGTGTCTGTGATATGTGTAGCTGACAATAAAAAGACATGCTAATTTTTATGCTGCTTTGATACTGAAAACACAGGAACGGGTACACATTCCTTCCTATCCACACTCCCAACACGATTACTTAGAAATGAAGCGGAAAATGGAAGCGATTTATTAACGAGACATTAGAGGCACTTTTAATAACCTTCCCATCCTGCTCAGCAGGGAGCTGCGGATTACACCACACAGGTTTCGGTGACACCAGAAAGGAAGTCCCCCGCCGGGTGTGTGAAGAGCGCAGAGGGACACAATACCCAGCCTGGGGTTCTCACATCCCGCTCTGGGCCCTCACCCCAGGGGGAAGGACAATGGGTTAAAAAGGCATGAATGTCCTGCCTATCCAGGATATAATGTAGGTGGCTGCCACTGGGTCTGAATGGCCTGACAGAGTAGCGGAGGGAGAGGCACAAAGAGCCCATAATAAAAGAGATTCCTCGGGTCAGTAAAGCATTGCATTCACTTTGGCCTCCACAGCTCACAGCCTCTCCTCTCACATTCACCTTTAGTCTAAACTGCAACAGCTATAGGATCTATTTAAAGTAGCAAATACATCTGTGAAGTGTAAGTGTTGTGCTATAGTCTAGAAATAAGTAAAATAATCAACATTTAGATACTTTTTAAGCTTTTTTTATTCATCAGTTTTTTTTAAATTGAGGAAAGAAAAATCAGTTTTACAATATATATTGTTAGATGTTATTGCTGCATTTTTTTTTGTTGTTGTTGTTGTTGTTACTATTATAAGCGGTAGAGGTTGTACTGGTACAAATTGCACATGATATATTTAAGAAGAAATGCAAGGTGTTCATTGGAGCTTGTTTGAGTGCACTTAAGAAAAAGGGATCCAGTTTAAAAGGAAAAGTGTCACTCCCACTAAAAGTAGGGGAAGGATTAGAGGAATTCCACAGTATCAGGTGACATATGTTCGTGCAGAAGTGTGAGAAATCAACAGCTTGATTGTGTCCTTTTAAGCGTCTGCGCGCTCACAATTTGCCCAAGCTAAGCGTTGGCAATCTGCTCAGGTTAACTTAAAATACTTCCTCATGCATGCTAATAGTCAAAAAGTGCGTAGATTGATCTTTTATGTTCAAAAAGTGGGGGGGGGGGGACACATGTATCTAATATATGCGAGCGTCTCCATTGACTGCATGGAGTGAACAATCATTAAAATGCGTAACTGGTGTCCAACGGTTACGATAATCAGATAATGCAAGGAGACAAGGGATGATGCCCACACAGACACATGCCTTTACCGCACCCTTAATCTAATTAAGGTAAATAAACTTATAACTGATCTCCTTGGTGACAAAACACTGCTGAGGAAGCTAATTTGCTTCCCTGTTGTGGCTCCAGAAACAGATAATACTGTTTTATTACACAAAGGTCACCAGGGAAATTAACTTCTGGGCCAGCAAATAAAAGAAAGGCCCGGCACTCAGAATAACAAGAACATACTGATTACATTCAATCATGAGAGTCCCAGTTGGATAGGACGCTGACCTTTCTGCTGTCTTGTCAGGAAATAAGATATGTAAACGCAGGACGGGCCACTTACACAGGAGCATCTCTATGTTGTATTGTGGAAACAATCTAGTGAGGCAGCCACTACAAGCGAGATTGTGCGAGTTATCCGTTTGAAAGAAGTTTAATTTTAACAGTTGAATAGAAATTCGTGGCTTTTTTCAGACCCAAAGAGCACTAAATTGGATTAAGAGCACACCACTGAATTCACAATGAGTGAACAAAAAAGTTTCAGTTTCTTTGTCTCCTATTTAATACACCCAGAGTCTCAGGGTATTATTAGTCACCCTCCATTAATAAAGACAATTCAAGTTTTCCTACTTATATGAGATGATTCATGATAAATCAACAAACTAGCAATCATCTGACGATTATCTAAATACGTTTCTGGTATTATTTATTTCAGTTTCTCCAACAAACACCAAACTAGATGTTTCTTTTATTGTACACTTTCATTTCATTTCATTTCATTTCGTCCCTCTCCTGCTGGTGCAGTTAGTCACTGTCTCGCTCTTTCGCCATGATTGATGTTTACAGGTCATAGCAATACTCTTAACTCATTAGTTAGAAAGGGAAAGATGGGCGCACTTGCTGGAGTGAGATATTGCAGAGGAACAGAGGGAGCTATTTCAATGGGGAGACAGAGAAACTTAGCGTCAGTGTGATAATAGCCCCTGAACTATTGCATGTTTCAATCAATGGAGACAGAAGTAAATAAAAACCAGAGGGGAAGATTCACCGGCATCGATCCCCGCTCAACACAGACCTTGCTGACAATCTATGGTCTGGGCCAGTAATGCTCCCAGTCATCCACAAAATCAATGAAACTCATCCTTTCAATAGCATCCAATTATTAGCACAAAGTAAAGGCAGCCTTCCACAATCAATCAGAAAACTTTATTGAAAAGCGACACAGACAAGATAAATGCTAATTGGAATGTGAATAATGTGAAATACTAAAAACAATACTCTTAAAACAGTCTCTTAGACGGTCAGCTAGGATGTTTCCAACTTGGGTTGCATTTCATTGGAGGAACAACAACACCAAGATGTGAGTTTGGTCCACCTAAATGATCAGGATCCACATGGATCATGCTACAGCTCTCACATATAAGAGAAGTGCACTTGAAGTTTTAGAAGATGCAGAAATGGATAATTAAAGGATCAGTTCACACAAATTCAGTGGTGGAAGAAGTGTTCAAATACCACACTATAAATACTCCATTACAAGTAAAGGTCCTGCATTTAAAATAAAAAAATAAAAACTTAAAGTACAAGAAGTAAAAGTGCTCATGGTGCAGAATTGCTCCTGTCAGTGTTATATTATTGGATCATTATTATTGATGTATTAATATATGAGCGGTACTTTAGTCTTGTAGTTGGTTGAGGTGGAGCCCATTTAACTGCTTCATATAGTGTTGCGTACTTTAATTTATAATAATGCATCATATTTTATAAACTGATCATGTGTTTTGCACATAAAACCTCAATATGAAAAGTAACTAAAGCTGTTAAATAAATGTAGAAGAGTAAAAAGCACAATACATCCTTCTGAAACGCAGTAGAGTAATAAAGTAGCATAAAATGAAACCACTTAAGCAAAAGTACCCCCAAATTATACTTAAGTACAGTACTTGGTATACTTGTTAACTTTCCACCCTTGCCCAAATTACCAAAAACATATTTTATCACTTACCTCTGGTGGTATCTAGTCACAAATAAATCAAACATAACTAGAAAAGTAAAACCCAGTTTGGGATTTATTTGCCCAGGTTTTGAGATATCTGTCTCTGAGATTTCTTCCTCCACCCCAATACATTATCTGGAGTAATATAGGCATTGTTTTGAGAAAGAGAGGTTGCTGTGGGTTACTGGGGTGGCTGCCCAAATCTTACAGATGGAGATCTCAAAACTTGGTCAAATAAAACCAAAAACTATCTGCATGGGAAGATACTGCTGGAGGTAAGGGATAAAATATGTTTTTGGTAATAATCCATCCCTGCATGTTGTGAAACTGCATGTACACTCCTCCCATGTGCAATCAAATAATCTATGGGCTTTCTTTGTCATTTCATGAACTGTATCGAAGCTTACAAATAAAATATGTTATTTTGTAATTTGGGTAAATTGACCCTTTAAGCTTGACATCATGACCAGCTGTATGTCAACCTCTCAGGACAGTTTTTTTTTTTTGCACTTGTTCAGTGTGGTCTACATTAGGTGAGGGAATATCCAGTGATCCCCTCTGCCGGCCCCCCAAGTAATAACCATTAATTTCCCATCATAGTTTGTGTTAATTAAAAAAGCTACAGGTTTAATTGCCGTTAAATGTAATGATGTTAGATCTCATGTTCATGTGTTCAGCTCCACCCATCACCAGCTCGTTACTCAGACTTGCTGGATTTAATCAGATGGAGAAGGGAGACTTGTCTCTAATTATCTGCTCCGTTTCATCATTTAATCTTACTAAAACAGCTCCTCACATGCGCTGCAGCCTCGACTTATAATACGTCTTTGCACGATGAGTGTTGATGATGAAACACTGACATAAAGTGTTCTGCCAATGTAATTATTTGTTTGCATTTACTTAATTGTGTGTTTATTCAGAACCACAGTTTATTTCTTGCATGTATTTGATAATCTGAGTGAGTAAAGTTGGGTGGAAAAAGCAGTAAATTAGCTTAGCGTACATAAAAACATGATTTGTGTGTTACTCTGTTTTATTTTATGATATCAACATAAAATCAGCCACAGGACAGTATCATGCAAAATGAATGAGCGCATGATTGGATTTTAGAAGATGCATTCACACCAAAAAATACAGAGCTCTCAGTGGTGTCAGAGTATGGCATTACTCCAGTTACCACAGCAAACGACATCATAATCAGGGCTTACAAAACAAGTGCTAAACTCCAGTGTACGGGCTACTGTAACAGTTTTGGTAAATGAGCCATAACATTTTTTGTGGCTTTGATGCTGACCTACACTCATAAAGTATTACAGGTATTAAAAAAATCAATTATCTGCCATTCTTTCAAAATGGCCTCCCAGTGCAGTCTTCTGCATTGTAATTTAGTCGGGTGCAGAACCAGCTATTGTGCAATCGTGCACTAAATGGGACAGTTCCTGTAGCGAGTGTGGGAGGATCATGGGTACCACTGCGCTAATTTATGAGCCTTCTCCAAATGTCATAAATCTGCTCTGTTCAACAGCTCAACACCACTGCTGTTATAGAACAGTACCTGGTTACTGTGCACACAAGATCAATCAACTCCTCTTCATCCAAAAGCACTGGTAGCTTTGGTAGATGTCACCATTCATAACAGGAAGCTATCAGAGAGCTGTCAATCATATGTTTCTCATTTGCTAAAATAGTTAATGTCAGTAACAGTGACCTTACCATACTCGCTTCAAAAGTCAAATTCCTATATGAAGAGATGAATCATGCATAGAAAGAGTCAAATATCACATCCAAAACTGGGGTAAAATGCATGTATATGTGCATTTCTTGTCACATGACAGTTCTGCGGCATTTGAGAAGATGTCATAAACAGACCCTAAGCCCCCTCAACAATCTCATATCAAGAGCGTGGGCTTCTTTCACTGCATTGTTGGATGAGGTGCTGGTAGAGCACACTTGCTTGCAGTATGGAGGGGAAGAAAATCTGATTAAACAATTAGTGTCAATTAGCCCCGACCAAATCATTCCACAAACAATTGGTCTCTAGTGCCCGGCTTAATTACAGGCGACTTTCAGCTCCTTATCATGAGCCCTGTCGCCCGTGATTCATGTCCGACTCACGCCTGTCCCTCAAGCACCATCAATTATCCACCAGTAAACAAATTCACCGGGCAAAAAAGAAAAAAGAAAAAAAAAAACACAGCTCCAGGTCCCAGGCCTGATTAGCATACCTCTATATATGCTTGTCAGCTGCTGTGCAACTACAAGTGATGAGATGAACAGTGCGCTGATAAAAGCATAAGAAGAGATGATGATCGGGATAAAAAAACGGGGTCTTGTTAAAGTCTGATTTGAGTTAAAATCACAACATTTTTGGAAGAAACTGCCCTGATTCTGCAGGACTTTCCCTCTAGGCTGATGCTTGATTGAACACTGGCACATGAATTAAATTATATCCTGCTATGTTTATATTATGCCCTCATGCAACATAAGTGATTCATTTGGTGGCAGTCTCTGGAGAGATAGGCTGTGTGTATAGTTTACAGTGATAACAGGAGCGATTTTGAAGTTTGGACATGCAAACACAAACGCATACGGGCACAATCACGCCTAAAAATGTGAGGTCAAGGCTCTTGATTTGAACACACAAACACACACACATATACACCCAACATACACAATGCACAAAACGTGTGAAGGGGAGTGACAGCAGGCGCGATGACATGTTAAATTACCCTGGTGATGTATAGCTTAATGAACCCCTTGTGTTGATCACGCTCCACATTAATCAACAGCCATGAACAGATTCCCTTATTTTCTCAATGCTGCCTTGATAAACTGCAATTTCATTTAACCTTGGACAGCAACTTTAATAGCTTCCACAGGACAACTGTCAATACTTCCCTGGGTATACAGTGATTAAATTGCAAGGCGAGAAGTGTGTCCCAGCTTCCTCCTCATGCTCATCCTGCGTCTCCCTCTCCTCAACCCCCCGCCCCCCACCCACCACCACCACCACCACCACCCCTACCACCCCTTTACTTCAAATCACAATTTGTACTTTCACACTCGCACGGTCCGCACTTAAAAACCAAAGTCAAAACAGACATTTTTGGACTCTGGTGTGCCGGAATAATCTGTTGCTGTGTGTTGTGGTTTTCTTTTGACACAGAAATGAATTGTCGCAACTCACTTTTACATGACATGAATGCATTTTTTATCAGAATAATAACCTGGTGATTCTTTTGGTATGTCAGATTTTACTAATCCACATTGTAAAATCTGAGTATTGATTTCTTTTTCAGTTGTAACTTGCTGTCTGTGTTGTGTTTATCCTGTAGAAAATGAACATATCCCCTCACTTTAAAATAGCCTGTAATCTCAATGGCTACTGCAACTATGAATGTGCCCAAAACTTTAACGTGACGTATAAAATAAATTCTGAATAATTATTTTGAAGATGTGAGGTAAGCCGTCCCCGGAGCTAATATTTCCATCACATTTATTTGCCATTTCTGAATGTGGCTGTTGTCCGTGAGCTCAGTGGACGGGATAAAACAAGATGGTGACAGGCAGTGACCTGAGGCCTGTCATAATGATTTTCTGTGATATCCTCCACCCTTGTCAATTTAGCATAAATTATCAGTCATGAAAGACCTGCTGGCTGATTAAAACCAATTGTCTGGGTAGGGAAGGACAAGGCAACCTCTTTATTATATGATAAACTAAGTTAATGGAAGAAGACAATCTCCCCTCTGGGAAATCGGACTGACTCTTAATTAAAGCATTGTGTTTTCTCTGCTGGATGGAAGGGCCTTTCTGTTATTCCAACATGCACTTGAATGAAACTTTAAGGAGAATGCGAGAGATAAACTGAAGCAACACATTCCTCATTCTTCCTGTGTGAGTATCTGAGAGGAAAGGGATCACCAATGACTTGATACTCACTCTCAACAAATAATGCAACTGTGTATTTGTTTATCAAAAACACATGCCATGACTCTTGGTAATTACGCTTGATCTTAGAACACATTATCACCTTTGGAAAACACGTTTCATTATCACATCCAAAGCTGAAAAGATTCCAAGTTGTGTGTTGCAGTAAGCAGAAAAAAATCAGCGTTGTTGCGCAGCTTCGTCTCCGCTCAGGAAACAATTCAAGTTTGCCCTACTGTGGTGCTCCTCCGATGACATAACAGAAAAGCAAACATTTCTCTGTCCTGCGCCTCTCGTTGGCTTCCTCCACCCACACTTGAGAGGTGACAGGCGTACACCCGGACTTCCATTATTATCCAACACAGCAAGAATGCCTCCAGGAGGATAATTACTGAAACTTGAAGAGCCAGGGCTAATCCTAAGTACTTCACTTTGTATGACTGCCTCGCCCGCCTGTCTCTTAGACTGCCGCTCACACTGACAAAGTGCAATGTTGGGCTCAGTGAAAGTCAATAAGAAGACCTCATGGCCCACAGATGTAGCAGTCAAGCCAAATGGCGGCAAAATACACTGTTATCTCTGTTTATCATAAACAACCAGTGTTTGAAACGCTGTAATCTATCACCTCAGCCAGGCAAACAAGTGGCTGGGGAAATGCAGACCATAACATCCAACAAGGCTATCCAACAAATGCCTAAATTCATTATTCAACTAATTTTATTTTGATAATAGGTAGGCAGACATTTGGTGAGAGAAGAGCAAACAATCCGGATAGATTGTGGTAGCAGGCAGGCAGCACTGGCAGCCACTATATAACCTGAACTATAAAGTCCTGGCCAGAGAATGTCACTGCTGCTGTCCTTTGACTGACAGGTGCTGAGACAGATCATTAGCACCCTGTCTTCACATATTTGCGTGACAAGACCCATCACATGACACCCACTGCAATTCTGAGGATGTTCGTTATTTAACATACAATTATCTTAATATAGGGAGACAAATTGTGCCCATCCAAATTACCATTTACATGGTTTCCATGTAAACCAGCAACATGGCAACTGTGAACAAAGAAGCCAGTGCCGGGGTTGTTAAATATAATAAGCAACTTTGAATTAAAGCTTTTAAAACAGCCTGGAGAGCCTGACAAGCTCATTTTATGATTTTATTTTGATGCGAGTGTAATAAATATATATATTTTGACCTACGGGGGGTTGATGAACAGCTTCTTGTTTGGATTTTTTTTGCTCCAGACAGACACAACTTGAAAAAGCAGAAGAGAGTTTTTTGGCGGCTCTCTCCATTCATCCCAGGAGGAACCAGAGGCTCCCGTCCTGCCAGACAAAGCCAGGAACAGCTGGCTGATCGATACCCGACAAAGGCTCAGAGGTTAGAGCAGTCAAAAGATTGTTAACTAGCCATTTTATTTGCCAGACATTTATATCATTGTTTATGGTTCAGTGCACCCCTTCAGTACAGGCCATGCTGCACACCTGTGCTTGGAACACTCTCAGGGCCTCTTCACCCGCTTTTCATGACCTCATGGGCAAAAAAACAATGGCACACCGTTTCCAAGATAGATAGATAGATAGATAGATAGATAGATAGATAGATAGATAGATAGATAGATAGATAGATAGATAGATAGATAGATAGATAGATAGATATGGCTGTTTATATTTGTTTACTGTTTTTTTATCATTAATATTCATGTCACCACATTTTGTATCATTGTCAGCAGCTCATTTGAAAGATGAAAGTGACCCTGAAAATAGCTGACTGGCTATCCATATGAAGGTTTAAGGAAAAGCATTAATATGTGTATGTTTTAGGCTGAGTGCAACGTGCAGGGGCGAGCGTGCACTGATGGCAGGATCGGCCTGGTATATTTGCACATTCCTGCATATGCATGTGTATTTATGTTTGTGTGTATATGAGTGTTGGTGTACCACGCATCCCAGCCGGTAACACATGGCTTTGCTGCTGCCACCGCTCTGGCTCATGTTGTGAGTGTCCCTGCAGGCTGGCAGAGAGGGGAGACCCTCTCTGTGGCTCACCCAGGCGGAGAGGGGCTTCCTGCACATCTTTTGTCACACCATTTGGGCCCTTGTGTCTGTGGCTGCCCCGCTCCGGACCCACTTGGCAGCTCACAGTGCAGACGGACATCTGCTCTTTCCAACCTCCTGGTGAACAGAGAAAACAACAACCAACAGACCCTGCTCTCTCACTCTCTGCTCTGCATACTTTAGTTACACAGTGTCTGTTAGGACAGTAACAATATTTTGATACAGCAAAACCCACATCTATCTATCTATCTATCTATCTATCTATCTATCTATCTATCTATCTATCTATCTATCTATCTATCTATCTATCTAATTTAATAAAGGATCATATGTTTATTAATTGTTATAAATTAATCCCAGAGTTTTAATTATGCACCCTATATATTTCTATTTTAATAATAACTGCAGATAAAATGAGTGAGTAATTATGTGAATATGCACCTTGAGCAACAGCCGTCTTCTAATAGCTGGGGAAAGCCACAAGTGACTATACCTTCGGTTTTCTTCCAGAAAAACCTCTGATAGGAAGAGGCCTTCAGATTATCGCGTTGTTTAGTAAACCTCCACATTAAAGTATATTTCTGCATCTCTAGCTTGACTCCTTTCTCCCGGTTCTCTAAGCGGAGTGATTCTGGAGCACGCAATATTGAACACACTTTGTTCGTGCTCAGCGGCCCAGAATAACTCGGTCATTATGGTGGCGAAAGGGACAGGTTTTGAGTTTGATTTCATGATGGTAATATAGCCCATGTGTGTAGGAGAAGAAAGCCTTCAATGGGGACATCTGTTCAATGCGGCTTACAGTTACAGCCGCGCGTTAAGAACAACCTGTGCACACCATATGAACTAGGACCGACCCTCTAAATGCTGAACGCAACAGGCAACAAAAGACCTGTTTTTTTTTTGTTTTTTTTTTGGAGAGGTAGTGCGCTAGGAATAAATTACACAATCAGATTTTGAAGTGCACGTGGATGAAATATCTCTTGTACCTCTGTAGCTTCAGCAGCAAGACGATTCCTGTCGAGGAGTTATCACACTGACCTCTGACATCAGTCTTGCTAGTATGATCACTTGGTAATTTGTCACCAGAGGCCAACATGTCCCCTGTAGCTGTAGCCCATACCTTGCTCTCCAAATGCGTAAAATCACTATTGCGCACAATATTATGAATGGCCATCTCCTTTAGGAGGAAGAAGAAAGGGGAAAACCAGCTTGATCACAGATGTTTAATTGTTTTATGCTGAAATCTAACATTGAATTATATGTACAAATAATATGTGTATCTCTATATACCTGTTAGGAGTTTGGGTGCATGTAGAGGAAACAGGGGTCGGCGGAATTTTTCCAAGTTATTCCTAATTGAATTGCCAGTGTAACATTTATCTGGCAAGGTCCACAGTCACACCGGCAGCAGGAGATATTGTGTTTTACTCTGCTGAGAGCAAACGTCGAGGGTCAATCAATGCACTGCGGAGCGGAGGAGCACGGTATGTAGGTTTTATTCTCCTCATTACTTTGTCACATTTGATTCGCCTTTAAACACTGCTACATAATGTTCACAGCTTGCTAGGATTTTCGACAGTTTTTGTATGATTGGTTAGTTTGACGGAAATAAAATAATGAATGAGCAGAAAACAGATCGATACAAGTTCTTTCTTATCTCCAACGCCAATAAGCCAAGTGAATGAGTGGGTTTGTGTTTTTTCCCCCCCGATTATCTAAAATCTGTCCTTGCTTTCGTATAAATTCGTGCCTTATCGTGATTTCTCATTTCCTCTAAAATAATTAAATCGACACTTTACGCGTTAGTTTGAGAACAAGCGTGTACACATTTAAAGAATGGGTTAAAATAAAGATAGATATTGAATTACCAAATTAATAAATGTCAGAAAATTGTTTAAACTGTCTCTAAATATTGGTAAATATTGGCACTAAATAACACATGTGCTGTGAGAATAATAATTAAGATCACTGTATGTAAAATGTTGCTGCATCTGTTTCGGAGGGGGGTTTTTTATACTGTGCAACATTATGAATAATTTTGGCTGTTTTAGTTTTTTCGCTCCTTCATTTTTTACACGTGAAGGTAAGGCAGTGTAAATTAATCCAAAAAGCTGTTGTCCAATCCTAGAAACACAAGAATTAATCAGATAGTCCATCTATCACGCTGTGTAATAAAGGAAGCGACATGGGTTAGGCAGATGATGTGATGAATAATCCCTGGTCGTTTTAATTAACTTTTCCCTGTCCTGTAATGACCAAGCTGGTCAACAGACCCGGTCAATAAGCATGTTAATATCAAACAAATAAAACTGCAGATGATTAAAAACCTCCTGCGTTATTAAATTTGAAATTCAAATGAAATTTATGCTTCCAGTGCACACTGCATGCTAATAGCGCCCACAGAGAGTCCCAGGGTTCAACGCACGTTTTGCCTACAAGTTCTTATTATGTAACAGGAGCTTCCTCTATAGATTTAACAAAATGTCAGTGAGCAAAGTGATGAACCTATTCAATATAACCAGCTTATCATTTTATTTTCAGCCTGACACAGAGTGCAATCACTTACTTTAATAAATAATCTCAGTTAACCTGCGGCACCGACATTCTCTATAATAACCCATCTTGAGAAATCTTACTGTTTTTTTTTTTGTTTGTTTTGTTTTTTTTGAATTTTCTAATTTTGAGGCTGAAAATGTTCCAAAGTCAACTACATCGACCCCTCATCATCTTGTTTTAGACTAATATAGAGCACAACAAAATGAATAATCCTCCACCGGAATGCACCATCCACCACTTTTAATCAAAACTGTTAAGATAATTGAACACAATTACAGTAATGTGAAAGTTTTTGACGGTGCAATATAGGTCCACGGACAGAACAATGCAGCCTTTGTATCTTGTGTAATAGTTTGTGTATATTAACTCTTAAGAAGTTAAAACATGCAAACTTCCCCGGGGTAACTTATGCCAGAGCCAGAATAAGTTTCTAATATAAGGAAGATGCAAAAAAGAACACGGACAGGCTTCCATAAAATAAATAAATAAGTAAAACCCCCTGAGTAGCTTCAAAAGATAACGTCCTGCACTGAAATCTGTGAATACACACGTAGGCCTGCGCGCAGGATGAAGTGGAGTTGACCCACTTCAACTTTTACGCACGTTTATATTTGTGGGAAAGAGTTTACATCAAACTTTTGGAGCTGAGATCATCTAAGTACAGTAAGGGGCATTAAAGTCGTTTGAAAACGAAAAATGGAACTTAAATGGGAGTTTCATTTTATTTACAGTGGCTGTTTTGCTTTTTTTTTTTTTTTTTTTTTTGGTGGTGGAGATGTGGTCATAGTTTACCAACCTTTTGTTTTTTCCTACCGGCTACATCACCGAGCACAGGCCATCGTCCCGCTTTCTTTACATTTATGGAACGTGATGTTCTGTAAAATTTCAATTGCCCCCAATTCCTCCTTCCTAATTCACTCTCATTTAACTTTACCTTCCTTCCGCTGTCTTTTATTATGGAGGGGGCGGTGGGGGGTGGCGGAGGGTGGAGAGCTGTCTGAGGCGCTCTATTGATGACCTCACGGTAGTGTGTGGCAGTGCGGCGGGACGGAGCCGCTGATTGGTCGCCCGTGTCACAGCGGCACTTCAAAGCCGGAGAGGAGCCTACAATTGTGGAAGAATGGGCGGAACACATCATTGTATTGCACACCTCTAAAAAAAACAGTGCTCTGATTCATAAATATAAAAAGATCCTCTGAGGAGGGCAGTGTTTTTGTGTGATGGCAACTTCACTTCTAGGGGTGAGTCGAAAGGACTTTCTTACTGGTTTAATTAGTTCTTGTCATTGTCCGGCGGAGGGGGATTAAACTTACAGCAGCCGCAAAGTAGCAGCAAAGGCAGTGCGTCGGTTATGTTTTCAGCAGGCGGTTCGAGTGAGAAAGCTCTGTAGGCTGGATAGAAGTTTGTCCCGGTGCTCAAAACACGCATGTTTTCCTTGCTGTCCTGTTTGGCACGCATTTGTAAGCGCTGTGTGTCGCATTTCAGTTGTCTGCTTTCTGTTCGTCCAGGTAGGAGGTGATAATAATCTACTGTAATGATTTCCAAACTTTTAATGTAAACCATTAGCCATCTGCTCAAACTGTGGAAACTATTTACTAACTTACCCTTCTCTGTCGAGCTGAAGTAGCCTAACCCCACCGCGTAGCTTCAAACGTGTGCAATGAACCTGCTAAACTTGTTAGACTGACCAGTCACTTACAGCTTTTTCTTGTCCTTTCAGGAGGAGCCGAGGTTAGGATCGACTCCTTTAGCCATGTTAGCTGCGACATGTAACAAAATAGGGAGCCCGAGCCCTTCACCGTCGGCAATAACGGATAATTCCTCATCATTTGGAAAAGGCTTCCACCCGTGGAAAAGAGCCGCCGCGAGCAGCTGCAGCCTCGGATCCGGCCTGTCCGGCTTCGGGGTGTCCCGTAATGGATCCGGCATCTCGGACTCTTTCGGCACCAACAGCTCCCCCGGATCCAGTGCTTTTTCCCTCACGTCTGGTACCTCGTCTAGTTCACACTTTGGAAACGACTATTCTGTTTTCCAAGCCTCAGTTTCGAACAGCTCTCAAGAATCCAGCCACCAGCCGGTTTTCATCTCGAAGGTGCACACCTCAGTGGACAGTTTGCAGGGCATCTATCCGAGGATGAGCGTTGCGCATCCCTACGAGTCCTGGTTCAAATCGTCTCATCCCGGTATCCCCACCGGAGAGGTTGGAACCACCGGAGCCTCTGCGTGGTGGGATGTGGGAGCGGGATGGATTGACGTTCAAAACCCTAATGGAGCAGCACTACAAACGTCCTTACATTCCGGTGGACTCCAAACCTCCTTGCACTCTCCTCTGGGCGGATATAATTCTGATTACTCGAGTTTAAGTCATTCTGCTTTCAGTACAAGTCCCTCTCCACACCTGTTGACAACCGGCCAGCACCTGATGGACGGTTTCAAGCCGGTGTTATCCTCTTATCCGGACACAACGCCCTCTCCCTTAGCCGGGGCAGGGGGGACTATGCTCTCCGGGGGTCCACCTGCATCTTTAGCTGGGTCTCCGAGGTCATCTGCCCGGCGGTACTCGGGCAGAGCCACCTGCGACTGTCCAAACTGCCAGGAGGCGGAGAGACTGGGACCGGCGGGCGCCAGCCTCCGGAGAAAAGGTCTCCACAGCTGTCACATCCCCGGCTGTGGGAAGGTTTACGGGAAAACGTCGCACCTAAAGGCGCACTTGAGGTGGCACACCGGCGAGAGGCCGTTTGTGTGCAACTGGCTCTTTTGCGGGAAGAGGTTCACGCGCTCCGACGAGCTCCAGCGACATTTACGCACACACACCGGGGAGAAAAGATTCGCCTGTCCGGTGTGCAACAAGAGATTTATGCGTAGCGATCACCTGAGTAAACATGTAAAAACTCACAGCGCCGGGGGATCCGCCGGCTCTGGCTCCGGGGGCAGCGGAGGGAAGAGGGGGAGTGATACCGACAGCGAGCACAGCGCGCCAGGGAGCCCTCCGTGCCATTCCCCTGACCTGTTGCACCCACCTGAGTCAACCCAGGGAGTAGGCATGAACGGCCTCTAAACCCCCCCTCAGTGAAGTAAAAACTGTAAAACAACAAAGTGGTGTGATGAAATTGTCCGAGAGGACATGAAAGTAGACATACTTTGGTGTATGCGAAATGCTTCATCATGAGTGTTGTCATTTAATGAGAAAATAGGCCTATACGTTTCTTTGACTTTTTCCAAGTGTTTAAGACTACTAATTACATAATTTCATAGCTGTACCATCAGAAACTTCTCATTAATACATCTGCGGTGTGAAAGTGTAATCCAGTTATTGTGGGCACACTGAGACGGGGCACAAGTGAAACTTTCTTGCAGCCTGGTCCAGAATTCTTCCTTGATGTTTTATTTCCCAGGGTATGAGACGAGAAGATAGAAAACACTGCTGTGGAAAATTTAGGCCTGCAAAGTTGTGCTACTGCTGTCACACATATTGTTCAAAACCAAACTGGCACTTTATTATCGAGCAGGAGATATTGTTCATTTTTGTCCCTGTGGGTGGACTGCTCGGTAGGAACAAATACCTGTGGAGGGTGGTAATATATGGGATGGGATAGTTTCGTTATATCTGTCTGATCCCATCAGCCGTTTGATAATGCAGGAGCAGTTGTAGGTTTATATCACATATTGCTATTCACTCTACAGCCTACAGTATGTGCGCCAAGTTTGTAAGTAGGCCATTTGAGGTTACTTACACTTAACTTCGCTGCAAAATGTGTTGTATATAATGAGAAATGTAGGTTAGAATAATTACAGCCCAATGTAAAGGTGAGTAATGTATTTGTCCAGGAGACGATTTTGTATAGGTATTTCTAGTTGTATATGGACTCTAGTAAATATTTGAAAATATACGGAAATGTACTTGGATTTTTCTTTGATATGAAATGTATTGTGGGGAGTTATATTTAACCACGAGTTTTCTTGTATTTAGGGGTCTGTCATTAGGCGCACTTTGAATTTATTTGTAAGTTTTCGAAATCATTTACTGTTTACCCACTCATTTAATTTAAGTAAGCATGTTGTAAAGTGATTTTAATTTTACAATGATATTTTTTTTTTCTTCCCTGCGAGAATGGCTTTTTATGTAAGCCACTCAATAAAGTCAGTATGAATTCAGAAGCAGTTGATCGACTCAGTTTGTTTGATTGTTGAGTCGATAAAATCTATTTTTGAACGGCAGACCAGAGAGTTTGAAATTATTAAATGGCCTAGAATTTATTATTTTATATTATAACATATTAAGTTTTGTTTCTTTTTTAAATAATCGGTATGAAATATTACAGGTGTTGCGTTTAACGACCTCCGTGTACAGCTCGTGGCTTTTACACGTTTTTCAGGCCAGGGTGGGAAAACGGCCTGCAGATCAAGGCCTCACCCAGAAATGAATTTACATGTCAGTAATACAATTCAACGATTAAATGGAGCATTTGCACTTTAATAAAAAAAGAAATTTAAAAGTAAGTGTTGTAGGAATTTAAATTCAGGCTGAATTATATTATCCCACGTCTATGTCCGTTTTTCTGTTGGGCGTGAAAATGAAACTTCCCTGAGGCCGAAGTCAGCACAGGTCAAACACGCCTAATTGTGTTAACACACCACTTTATTAGTATATGATAATTGTATGATACACATCACACAGTTGACTGCATTTCCAAAAGATGCGTACTGAAATTTCTCTTTTTGCTTTGTAAGTATTCTTTTTCCCCAAATTCCGAAAATAATAATTCAGAATTTATTTTTCTTTGTAATCAAACTTTCTTGGTCAGCGGACATTCTTCCAAAACACACAAACTCTTTGTTGACTACTTATTGTGTTAATAAATGCGCAGTAGGTTTAGTGTTTACAGATAAATGCTTAGTAGTGACAGTCTGTAAATAATTAAACAGTGTAGGCTAATACAGTTTAAGAAAAGAAAACACATCCTGTGTCGAGGAGTCTTGTTCCCCTTAAGGTTGGGCTTAATTTGACTTGATCTCAGGTTAGACTAAATCACTTCCCTTTTACTCAAATTCAGAATGAGCAGTATAAGCTTTCAGAAACTACAACTTGTATTCATTTAGTTATTAACAATTTATTTATCCTTATTTGCTATGTATTATATCTTTTGTAGCCTAATAATGTATATTTGGACTTAAATTCCTGTCTGAGGTCACACAATTAGGCCAGCTTGGATTTTGTATTTTCTGTCAGTTACAACTAATAATAGAGATACCCCCAGTTTTTACTACTAATCTTTTTTTTCTTGTTTCTTGGGGTTTTTACGCATTAAATTTACGCACCTAAAATCACATGATCGTGTGCGTACTGACGTTCAGATCATCCTCTAAACTGTGTTACAAAAATGATAAGCATGGAACATATCAGCCTCTCTTATTGTTCCACATATTTAAGTATTGTGTTTTCTGTGTCTTGGGCTTACCGTGAAGGGTCAACTAAAGCCACTATCTTTCAAACTTCTGGTAGACTGCTGTTTTTATGCACAGCGTTGTAGCGCCATCTAGCGCTTCTACGTTCAACCACAGCAACCTAGATCCACTTATCTTGAGAGATTTAAGGTTTGGGGTTCTGGTGTTTTGTCAGGTAGCTGAGAAAGCTCATTCAGAGTTATTTAAACAAGCTCTCTTTCAGTCTTGCTGCATCAAACTAATTTTACACTTTTATCTGTTTGTGCAGTACTCTGAGACTAAAAGTTAATGCTTTGTAGAGATGAACACTTGATGAGGACAGCATAATGTGATCACAAGACCCACTTCACCCACCAGACCTCGCACATGCTGCAGGTCTGACTTGGATGTGTGTCAGTCAGGATTGATGCACAATCTGTAAACTAAATGTAGTCACTGATAATGCTTTCAAAATGTTTGAAATAATAGGCAAACTATAAATTAAAGGTAAAGTACTTACAGGTGTGTCACTCACCCAGAGGATGCCTCATTTTGTTGCAGTACATTAGGACATTTCATCAGAACGATGGATATTCATCACCCACACCCTCTCCAACCGTTTTGTTGGAGTTCCTGAAAAAGATCCATAATAATATAGGGAACATTTGGTTGCCTGTTTTTTTTTTCTTTCTCTCTTCCTCTCTCTTCTGTTATATTTAGTTCAGACACATGCACACATACTCAGAAGAATGGAGTTTCAGATAGTTCCACCTTCGCTTCCTCTTCTCCTGGCTCCTCGCCTCTGTTCATACTTTTCCTGCAAAGGTGCAGTCAAGCAGAAAATGCTGCAGGGACAATTAGTTAAAGTTAAAAGTGAAACCAAGCCAAGTTCAGTGGGGGGGGGCAACAAGCAAAAAATAAATAAAATAAAATAAAATAGCAGAGCAGATGGGCTTTGACTAAATAAATTCTGCTTTTGCTGGGTCACGGGAGGACTCGGGATCAAAGTGTAGAGACATTTCAGGCCTGCAGCACAGTTACCCTTTGATGGCATCCGTAGGAGGTGGATTCCTCAGAGCTCAATTTAAAAAACAAAACAAAACATTGAATTCCTTCATTTTTAATATTCACAAAACAATTAAGATAAAGGGTACAGTTGTTAGGTTCCATGTGTACTTACAGGCTTTATTTAGTCTTTGTTGTAACTCTAGTTGCCACAGTTATTTTGTGTTGCTGCATATGTTTCTGTAAAGTCAGAGACGAGAGAAAAAGACTGTTCACCACTCAAGGAAGCAAATATACTCGCACACAAAAAAAAAAGGACTGTGGGGAAAACATGAATACTTGGTTATAAAGTCAAATTTTCTCTTTAGCATAAAGTTTGACATATTGGGTTTTTTGTTTATTTCATACTGGTTTATTTAAGATTTAGTCTTAAGGGAATACATTTTCAAATTCCAGGCGAGAGTGAACCAGGAACTGAAGTAAAGAAGACTGAATTATTGGAAAAGTAGTGGGTTGTTTAAAAAATGGAAAATGTATTTCATGAACAGACAATCGACAATGTATTACCTAGTTTACCATAATATAAACTGCTATTAAAATGTGTGAAGTGATATAGCTTTTACTGATATGTTTTATTCAAACTGGCCTTGAACGTTTGAGAGAAGACGTAATTTCCTGTCAAAAATAAATAAATAAATAAATAAGTTGAAGTTTTCAGCTTCCTTAACGGATGACTCAAGTATAAGTGGTCAAAAAGTAATCATTAAATCTGAACAGAGTCATTTCGTCCTGATGTCTCAGAGTGCACGGCTCTATGTTGTCATGTTATTAACACCTAACCAGACTGTTGCAGCATCACCTGGTCCTCAGAGGAATGTCCCGCGGCTGCCCTCATTTGAATTAAGTTGGCCTCAGGGAGGAAGGGCACACTTGCCAGGATGAGGAGGGTGAGCTGCCAACTGTGGATGAAGGCCACAATAACAGCTATGGTGAGAGCACACAGTGTGTTGGCAGCCAAACTCAGCGTTGAGCCAGTCTATTAGAAAACATGAAAGAGAAATAATATTATCCTACAATGGATAATAGAAAGTGATGGTTTGAGGTTGTATTCCGCTTAATAAAATTCAAGCTGAATCACAGTCTTGACTGCGGCTTTATGGAAATGCCAGCTGATACTGATATGAAGAGATATATTGGGTTTTCTAGCTCTACCAGCAAATCATAGTGTTGTGGTAACACCTCTCACCGATGATGCATCAGTGGCCAATTTTGTGTTTAAAACCACCAACCGCACTGTCATTGTCATCAAACCAACCAATCTCCTGGGAAAGGCAATTTGACGAGGTTAAGGGGTTAGTCAAAATAATTAACAGTAATTGCTGCGACACTGACAGGGGTGCCCTTATACAATGCTTTCAGCAATTTAGATTCATTTAAGTCACAGGTGGTGTTTCACCTGTCTCATCACTGAGTGGAATACCTACGGGCTGAACCACACTGAGAGAAGCTCTTGCTCTTGCCACACACACCGATTTAATGACTTCATCACACACATCAGCGTCTATAAAATAAATAAGTGTAAGTTCACCACAGGGTCAAGGTGCATACTTTTCTACCTGAAAACAAACTTCTAAGGGAACATGTTCAATGACAGACAAACTATTGAGGCTGCTGAAACTCACTCAAATTAGCATGACCTGAAATTAAAAGACATGATCACTTTAAATGCAGTCATGGTTCTCTACGGTTCCTGCAGCAGGTGAGGCCTGAGCCAGCATCTTGGTGAAGGTGATACGAGCTGTTGTTGTTATTATTGTGTTTCCTTGGCTTTTTTAAAAACCAACTCACAAACAGGTTTACCAAAGCTTTCCTATCACCATGACACTGATGGATAGTGACTACTTCACTGCGATATGTACCGGAAGATCTGTAACAGCAAATATCACAATGAGAGCTGCAACAATTAGTCGACTGCTTGATTAGTCGTTGACAAAAAATGTTTCAGAAACTATTTTGATAATTGATGACTCAAGTTGATTTTCAAGCAAAAATACCAAATATTTGATGGTTCCAGTTTTTCAAATATGAGGATTTGCTGCTTTTCCTTGTCTTACAGTATAGTAAATTGAATATCTTTGGGTTTTGAAGACATTAACATGGACTCTGGGAAACTGTGATGGACACTTTTCACAATTTTCTGGCGTTTTATAGACCCAAAGATTGATTAATTGTGAAAATAATCAGCAGATTAATCAATAATAATAGTTGCAGCCCTGATCACTATGGCAAGATTGCTGCTGCATAATAAGAAAGAAGTGGCCATCAAAAAGCTTCACTGCTGCTGAATGCAGGCTTGTGTACCCGTTGTTGTGTTAGTATTTTATCAGCTCATAGTTACAGTTTATACCAAGTCTTACACAGCTTAATTTTGGTATTTTAATTTCATAATCTTGTAATTTTCTGAATCACTGATTCTACGTTGGTGTAAGCAGAGAGTTCCTTACTTGTTGGACAAGTCTGACCAGATGAATGGTAGAGAAATGGCTCCACCAAGTGGCACAAACATGTAAGTTCCAGACACCGTGTCTAAATTTGAGCCTTAAATTCCAGTTGTCTTGATCTCAACTTGATAACAATGCATGTCATTCAAATCTATAAATCTGTTTCTATGCAAAAGCTGACATTAGCAGACTTTGAGACAGAGGAAATTCCACAGCTGTGAATTACAAAGTATGTAATTTTACCCTGTATGATTTGAAATAGAACAGAATAAGTGTTCTTTTAGTTGAACAAACACACAAAATAATCTTCAAATCTAGTTTGCTCCAGGATCTGTGAAGTTAGATGTGAAGTGTATCCACACAAAAATCTACTTTCTGCTAAAAAAGCATTTCCCAAGGTGAAAGTATTAAATTAGCGGTAAGGAAGTGGAATTGAAGTTATACTGTTGTTGCATAAATATTATATAACAATCTGTTCTTTCAGTTGAATCTATTAACAGTGTCAACATGAAAGAAACAGCCATTCCTTTAAGATGAAATAAAGGGCAGTGGCTCGCTGTTGTGACGACGTTACAGTAATAAAAAACCTCATAATAATACACGTCTCCACTCTACTTTTAAAGAAGGCTCAGTGATTTCCTAAAACAGCTGGGCACTGTAACAAAATATTACCCCGACTGGAGTAAATAGCAACAATTTATGTGTTTTAGTAGCTGTTGGACAACAATGGATCTCTATGACACAGAGGAATACATTATATCAGGTTGTGGAAACACAGGCAATACTTGGATTTGGTCTTTTCGTGAGATTTGTTGAAGATAAAAATTAATTAAAAAGAAATGTAGAGCATGTTGTCACCAGCCTTATCCCATCAATATTCTCAAAACAGCCACAAGGGAGCAGAATATACTCACAGATCTGGCTTCTGTTTGATTTACTGATCTGACTCAGTGCTGATAAGGAAATTGTTGCATCTGTGGGATGCAGGAGGTATGCAGATTTTGTCTGTTGTGTTTCATATTCAAGTAGTTAACACCGACATCATGATGTAAAACAGTGCTACAAAACAAACGGGTCACACGTGAACATTCAATGTGCAGTCAAATATTTTACAAAATACTTTCACTTGTGTAGAGTCATGCTGAAGTCCAGACTGCTGCAGCCACGCTGACCATATTTTCTACATGAAAATTCATAATCTCCTCAAGAGTGCTTAGTTGCATTCCTTGAGAACTAACTGCCTTTGGGTGCCAGGACCAGCATCCAAAGACCACAACAGTTCTGACAGGACATTTCAACTTTAGCTTAGATATTAATCAGCAAAGATAACAGCTGCAATACAAACAATAAGTGTCTCCCAAAGGGGTATTTGAAGTTATAACTTTTCATACACTTTGGCATGCAACTGTTACACTTTAGGGTTAAGCTGTAAGCTGTTGAAATGAGGTTGCCTGTTATATTATTTCTATAAAGATTAAAAAAGATCTAAGGGCCACAGTTAGTGATCTATTCAGGCATTCATCACAGTAAGTGTGTGTTACCTGTCCGCTAAGATAACGTGACTTCCGTCCTTGATGACATTAAGTTCTGTTGTTGACAGTTGATTTTGGCTTTGATCTACAGTCACTCAAAACGGCAGTGATAATGTCACACAGTAAAATCAATAAAACCCAACAATCTCTGGTACTGAAATAAGGATCAAATGCATGACCAAGCAAGAAGGAGAAGAAAACCAATACTGTTGTGACACTTGGCCTCCTTTTGTTATTTCTGGCTTATTACTGTAATACACAACAACAATCATATAAACACCTGCTTTTGTTGCCAAATCTTCCCGCGCTGTGTGAACTGCAGAAGCTGTATCAATATATTTAAGTAATAATTCATCTTTAGGCTGAATGCTAACTGGGTGGATTAACCTTGTTTCTTGTGTGTCTCCTCATCGGATGAATAACCTCCAACCTGTGTGATAGCAGCGCTTTCAGCATGCTTATCACTGAGCTCACACTCCTGTCGAAACTAACAGGTATCGCTCAGTTTCAGGTGTTGTAAGTCTCACGCGTAAACATATGGGGGCATTGTGGGTACTGTAGTTAACTGATCCCGAGAGGCCACTCCCCCGCCGGGGTTCCTGTATTATTTTAACTTCCAGTCCCGGAATGCCCCGTGCCCGAGAGCAAACACGGTGAAGAGCTGTAACTCGAGGAGGCGAGCTTCATAGATACGCCCTAGAAAAGAAGCGTAAATGACAGTGGATTGGCCTCTTTTCCTGCCAACGCGCTGAAGCAAAACATCCCATGCCAACGGTGAGATCGAACTTTGTTTTCTTTTCTCGTATTTGATGGTTTTTCTTCTGGTATTTTTATAATAGGAAGTAGCCTATATAGGATATGCTTTATTAATGTGTAACTACGCTCACCTGTTCAGACGCGGATACTTCAGTCAGTGTGACTGTTGGCAGTTGCAGCTGTGGTTTTTAGTGAAACTGGGGGATTTCGTGTCTGAATCTGTGCTGCTGAGCTTCTTGCTCTGTTTGGATTATTAATGAATGTGAGATTTGTTTGAGAACATTTTCAGCTGATTACACAAAAAAGAAGAAACATGCACAAGATTATGATCAGAATAGTTAATATTTAGTAGGGTTACTGTACTACAGGAATCACAGTTGCCTACAGCTCATAGTAAACAAGACTGCCATGCAGTATTTTCATCAGTATAGCCATTTTTACTGTCAGTGGTACAGTGGCACTACACTTTGATCATAGCAAGAAGCGCCGAGAGAGCCGTCTACTGTGTCATAGGCTTGACAAGACCAACCTGTTTTTGTGCACTGGTGTAAGAAACCACATTATTAATGACTGACTCACTGTGACAAGTCATGAATGGGTGTCCTTTTACACAAACAAGTGACAGACCGAAGAGTTCAGGCTTTATTCCATGCTTTGGAACAGTTTCCAGTAACTGAAGCCCTGCAGGAAAGCCTGGGGCTCACTCTGTTGAAGGGCGCATAGTTGAGATATAACAACTTTTATATTGACATAACTTTTATTGTGGAGGTATTGCTTGTTGTCATGTGTCACAGCATTTCAAAATATATGTCTGCTTATTGTTAAGTTTAGGGCTGCAACTAACAATTACTTTTATTTCATTATTTTCTCGATTCATCTTTTGTAAAATGTCTGTAAAATGTAGAAAGAAGGTGATGAAAAATGCAACCGCAATCTCCAACCATCAAATATCCATATTTGAGAAGCTCTAGCCTGTAAAGTTAGTTGCTTTAATAATGGTTTGATATTGTTGCAGATTAATTTTCTGTTGACCAACTCATTCATTAATAATTAATTGTTACAACTCTAGATTAATTATATTGATATGGAATGTAATATTTAATATATTGGGTATTCATTTTGGTCTACTTCAGGATGGTGGTTGCATCCTTTAAGGATTAAACTAAAGTCATGAATAAAGTTTTTTAGACAAGTAAAAACTGCAGGTAAAAGGAAACAAAATGGAGAAATGAAAACTATATAGTTTTTATGTTTACAGATGAAAATATGGCAGCTGGAAGAGCAACATCCTTCCGTCGTGTCGGGAGTCTCATGCGGAGTAAATCTGAGGGGACGCTGATTGATCTGGAGGACAATGCCTCAGCCAGTGACAAACTGAATGGTAAAACTCTCATTATGAAGCATAAGCAGCCTGTGCTCTGAATCTGAAAACCTGCTGATAATGTTAACAGACGTCCTCACCAAACTCTAATATTTCCACAGGTGGGTATGTGACACGGATGACACAGAACTCCGAGTGGCCACTTTTACAGCCAGAAGTCGCACTTTCTTCTCAGTCAAAAAATCCCTTTTGGAACAAACTGTCTGGATCAAATCCTTTCTTAGATGAAATTGTACACAGCAGCCCAGACAAACACATTTCCAACACATCAAACGTAAAAGAAGACGATGAAAAACATTTGGACGCAAGTAACGATGACGCCATTAGCACATCTTCAAACGAAAGCAACGTGGGGAACTTTTTGGAGAACAAACACAAAGTCAGCAACAGATCTGGGAGATGGAGAAGTGCTTCAGACATCCTGGATGATCTGGAGAGAAAAGTGCCAAAACGGGAGAACAGCTTCAAACCGCCTGGGCCGGTGCTGAACCCAGATTTTGAGTGGCTAAAGAATGACAGAGAGGCCTATAAGATGGCCTGGCTGAGCCACAGGCAGCTAACCCGCTCATGTCTGGATTTAAATATGATGAGCCAGAGTCCAGGGTGGGCTCAGACCCAGGCCACTAACTTTCAGGTCATCTGCAAGATCGGCCACACTGGAGGCTCGGTACAGTTACCAGACTCACAAATTAGCATCCATATCCCAGAGGGCCATGTTCCTCCTGGAGAAGTCCAGGAAGTTACACTGAAAGCGATGCTGGATCCTCCTCCTGGACTCAATAACAACTATATGACAACCATGAGTCCACTTCTAGAGGTGGTCCTCAGCAACATCAACACAAAGGAGCGTATCACTCTGGAGATTAAACTGTCCGGAGAGGTGAAGAGTGACCCATTAAGTCAGGTGATGACTACTGTGGCCGGGCTGGTGTCCAACAAAAGAGAGGGACCTTATCTTAAAGTGAACGACTGTTACATTTACAGGAACATAATGCAGATGAAGCTGCAGGACCTGAAGACACATTTTTATGTGATTGCAGTCGCAGAGGCCTCTGCAATCCAGTCCCCTGCTACATCAGTGTGGGATTACCTTGACCGCCAAATCACAGTAGCAGTTTACGGCCCCAGGTACATCCATCCATCATTCAAGGTTGTAATAGTGGTTTGCTGTCATGAGGACGTTCCACCGAAGCTTCCTTTTTCAGTTATCTGCAGAGGAAACAAAAATCTGCCTCCACTTGTGCTGCAGCTTTGGGGAAAACATGGGTTCAAACCAGACAAAGTGAACGACCTGCACATCGGAATTAGCCTCACAGACTCGATGTTTAAAATCAAACCCGAGGACAAACTGAAAGAAGTGAGACAAAGTCAGCTCAAAATAGGGACAGTTTTGCATCTGCCAGTTGCATTATCTTGTCCTAGTAATACAGAAATGACTCAGTTTAAATTAGATCTAAAAGTGAAGGAATCAAACGTTGCAACTGTTGCACATTTCCAGGTGCCTTCCCCTCCCCCAGCACCCATCAGATCAGAAAAGCGAACATCAAGGCAGATAGAAAGGCGGATTGAAATGGCAAGAACCTCACCTATTCCTGAGGAAAGTGTTCCAGAGTTCCCCAAATTCACAGACAGACCTGTGAACCTACAGTGGTACGGTGTAGCCTTAAAGTCAGTCCTCCGTCAGCCACGTGTAGATTACCTTCTGGAGTATTTCAAGGGGGACACTGTGGCTCTCCTATCCAGAGAGAGTGTTAGGTCAGTGGGTAACTCAAAAGTAAAGGAGTGGTATATCGGATTCCTCCGAGGCAGGACTGGTTTGGTTCACTGCAAAAACGTCAAGCTCATAACCAGTGACCAAGTGATCGACTTCACCGGCATCCAAATCACCACAGACGTCCTCCTGGATAACATGACGCTGCCCTTCAAGAAGCTTACCTACATGTACTCCGCCATCCAGACGCTGGTCACTGAACACATAAGCAGCTGGAGAAGATTTGCTGATTCTTTAGGGTACAGCAACCTGTCACTGGACACCATCAAGCGGAGATGTGCTGAAACTGAGGCTGATAAAGTGGCCTGCGTACTGGAAAAGCTGAAGGAAGACTGCCACGCTGAGAAGACCAGGAAAAAGTTTCTGCATGAGCTCATGGTGGTAAGTCACATTGATAATGAAAGAGAACATTTCAATCTTTGTGTGCCCTGCATACAAGAAAAACAACAAATCTTGTTGCAGCACAGTAAATTCGCAATTTCCCTGCCTGTATGCTCTGATTTCCTGTGCTGTCCATGGTTTGTAACAGTTTATCTCCATGTTTATCACCCAAGGGTCTGCTGAAGATGGACTCTGTGAATCTTGTGGCCCAGGTGATCCAGAACACAGTCATTCTGTCCACTGCTGTGGAGCTGGGAATTCGATGGCGGGAGCTCGCTGAGAAGATGGGGAAACTGTCCAGTGCTCAGATAGTGGGCTATGAGGCACCGCACCGAGGGAAGAGCGGAGAAGTCGGCCCCCAGGTCAGTTTAACAGCACACACTGACACAGCAAAGTAATGGATGTATAGTAGATAATACTGATTATATGGGATTTCTGACGTGCCGTGAATATGATGTACATTTTATTCTACAAATTCTGTATTTCCTGTTGTGTTTCAGTCAATGTGGAAGCCCGCCTATGACTTCCTGTACTCCTGGAGTCTGCGATATGGAGACAGCTACAGGGACATGATCCAGGATCTGCACCTGGTCATGGACAAAATGAAAAACCCTGCCACCAGACAGTGGAGGCAGCTGACTGGTGTCCTCATCACAGTGAACTGTCTCGATATCTTTCGAGCCTCTGCATACCCAAATTCCTAAACTTTATGCAAACGCACTCTAGTGATGACAGCAACCTCCATGCACTTGGTCAAAACAGAAACAGAGAGGTTTTGTTACACAGCAATAAGATTTTGATGTCACTTGGCTCTTTTTGTCGCCTTATTGTTTTGCTTGCTTTGATCTGATACAATTTTTTACACAAAGCATTAGAAGCAACTTTATTGAAATTCAATCAGGTACTTGCACTATGTTTAGATCTCACGTGGTGAGTGTGAAATATGTTCTCACAATATGTGAGCTGTGAAGGAATGGAAACTTCATCTTGCAAAGAGCAGAAAATGAAGTGTAGTTTGTCACTTTTCTCTATAGGTCTGTGCACATGTGATGAAGCCTTAAAGTAAACGTTCATTTTGGTAGATAATTTTCGGTCAAATGTTTATGAGGTCAGTAGTTCAGCTGTCCTGGGTATCAATAATCTCAAGTTGTGTATCAACATTTGTTTTAATTTTTTACTCCTTTGCCTTTTAATAGAAGGTAATATTACACAATTCCCCTTCATTCTTTTAATCATATACGCAATACATTTCTTATAGTACAATTATATTTCCTATAGTACATTACTTAAATCACATATATTTCTTTTAGGATCCACATCACCTTTATGGATCCTGTGAAAGTTTGTATCAGTGGGATTTTTAGGTTTTAGTTTTCTGTGATATACTGTAAGTAATGGACAGTCAAGAAACCGATAAATGTGAACACTGTTGCTAACTAACTGTTGCAGTACTGACAGTGCATTGATCGTTATTGAAGTCTGTGTGTCGAAAATGAGAATGTTCTACCAAAGTGAAAGCTTCCCGATGCCAGTAAACAAACCATGAAGATGCTACTATACAAGAGTCATAAACTATTGTTGTCTTAAATATTAGTGTATTTGCTGTTTTTATACTGTAATGTAATGTTTTAGATATGTACAAAGCAGATAATTTCATGCGGTATACAATGTAACCGTTACATAGTCATTGTGTTGACGTTTGTATGATCAGTGTTCAGAGTGGTGCCATATAAAGTACGCAGTGCCTTCAGTCACTGAGATTTCAGACAACAATGATACTGACGTGGAGACGTGTTGCAAGAGATATGAATAAACTATCTGATTGGTTTACCTTTTAATGAAGATACTAATAAATGCGGGGAGTACAGTCTCTGTAAAATCGTATGCAGGACAATGACAAAAACTACTATACTTGTTATCTAAATCACATTTTAATACATAATAACTTATGTGACATTTGTAATTGTTCCAGTTAAGTAGTGTTAAATCACACCATAGAAAAAATGACTTTTCCCTGAAGTGTTTTTCACTGACTTTGCTTTTCCCTACACTGTTTGTTTAAGCTAGTTTCAGCTGAGAGTATTGTGTGCTGGTTCTCTATCAAACAGAGAGCACAGACTGCTGAACTGACTTTACTTTGGCTCATTGAATGCACCTCAGGAAAAGTAAATCAAATAAGGAAAACAGTATCAGGCAACGGAGTGAACTGATTCAATCCAGAAGCCAAGAGTGATTGTATAAAGTTGTACTTAAGAGGGTTTTTTTTTTGTAAGCGCCGATGATAAACAGTGTAGGATCACTTTGCATGAAGGAGTTTAGAGGGAACATCAAGGACAAAATCAGCTATATGAAACATTTGATTTGATGATTAGTGCAGCGCCAAACAAAAAATTATTTGCACATCACTCCTGAGTTTTTTCTCACTAAAATAACAAACTTTGTATAAACATCCTTTAGACAGAGTAGTCACATCTTTCTTCCTTTTATTACCCTTTAATGCCTCCTTTACCTCCTGGTCAGCCAGAATTATGTCACTTCTTTGGCAGCAAGTAAATTAAAATCAGGGAACTGTACCTCATAATTTAGTGTTAAGCGTAGTGCTTGGAAAAAACATAATTTCCTGATGATGGCAAAATCTTCTAGATTAATTTGACATTTCTCCTAAAACATAAAGGAATGTAAAATCCAAAGTTTTTAGAAGGTGTAAAGAAATGAATATGTCTAAGTTTTAAGCATTTAATAGTGGACTCCCTCTGGCATACAGTATGCACAACACTGGTCTGCTCTCACTCCTCTCACTGCATCCTTTATTAGCAAACACAGAGAGGACAAAGGTTCACTGTTTTAGTGAGAATTGAATGTGAGTGAGAGTCTGTCAGTTTATCTACCTGAAGCTCTGGCTCAAACAAATGACTCATCATAGATAAATAGTCAACAATGAGTTATAGAAGCACACATTAATGATTAATTATCAATACTGAACATTGTTGCGGTAGCTGTGAACATCTAAGAGTATGTCATGTGCTCAGTTATAGTATAAAATATCAAAAATGACCAAAAGGTAAGATAGCAATGTTTATGATTTACTATAAAAATACATGTTATGAGTGTTCCTCTATATTTAAAGAATAGGGGAACACACAACAAATTATATAAGTGTTGGGTTACTATGATGTAGTATTGTGTGTACAGGTTCTTTATATATTGTGAAGGATGTAGCTTTCGCTGTCACAATAAGAAACAGGGTGATACTATTACAGTGAAATGAGGGAGACAAATGAAAAATGTTTGAGGCATCCAATTTAAAAATGGACACTGCCTTTTTGGGTCCCCATTTTTCAGATGCAGCGAGGCATTAAACTTTGTGACTAATGAAATGTGACCACTTTTGTTTTGAGTCTTTTATAGCGACAGTGGGATAGTGCAGAGAACAGTTAATTATTAATATTGCTGCCTGTTTGAGGCTTTACATTTTTGTGAGAGAAAATATTTCACCTCTTGTAAGCAGAATACATTGCTGTGCAGAATGATGACATCTTTCACACTGATATTAGTGTGAGAGGATAAACAACACTGTTCAATATATATTTAACCTTTACAGCCCATCACATGTCCATAATGGTGCTGCTAGATAGTCTTGGTATCGGAGACTGCTTGCCATCGACCCGGTTCACCTGTCGACAAGTCACTACTGAACAGCAGAGGATGTATTGTTCTTGATCACAAAATGAGTGAAACAGAAAAAAACTAAACAGACAATACTTTAGGTATAACACTGCAAATACTGTTCTGTACATGAAATTAATTAAATGAAAAAGAAAACTAAGGTGATTATTTGAACATAGAGAAAAGATTTTCTGGATATAAGTTTGCTGAGATAGTAAGAGCTTTTAAACATAAACTGTCCAGATGTTTCAGCTTCAGATCTCATTGTCTCTGGATGATCCTGCAGTGATCAACTCAAAGGGTTGGAGAGGGAAAGTAATCATATCGCCCCCTACTTTTGGGCACCCAAATTGAAAGGATGGTTTGCAAATGTTGTATTACAAAACTAACTTTAGCTTCCAGTAAAGTTATTGTCATTTATTTAAGAAAACATCAGCATGCATGTGATTCTTGCACAATAATCTTCATCAGGTGTTTTAATGTCAGTAGTGTAAAATGTACCTCATGTACCGCATTTACCCAGTCTGTGGATCCGGAAATATACACCAGGAAAATTAACCCTATACCACAATAGAGCCACCACAACACTTAAGCAAATGGCTTTGGTTTTTTTTTTTTTTTTTGACAAACCACATTTACTCCTCCATTCGTTGAGAGTAGGCTGAAGTGACTCATCTTACCATCATTTTTTTGTCCACTTCTCACTAGACCACTGTCTGTCTTATTTTTACTGCTTGGCTCACAAAAGAACATTTTTAGTTGTAAGAAGGGCTGACTGTGGCAACTCTCCTCTGAACTCTGGACAAACTGTTCTCAGAGAAACGATATGATCAAAAAAAAAAAAAAAAGATCACATATATGTCACAGTCACCAGAGTATGTGTTTATGTCCGCAGCTTCTCCAGGCTGCTGTGTTTCACTCAGAGAGCCGTGCCAACACTACTGTTCCTCATAACACATCAACAAATTAACACATTAAGTAGTGCTGTCACTGACGCTCCTGCCAAACCTGAGCCAACTGCCTTTTACTGTGTGAATATTTAACAGCACTAAGGGAGATACATGTTGAAGTGTCTTGTCTCCTGCGGATTCTTTGCAGAATAAAATGTGACACTGAAAATGTTCTCATACACTCCAAAGTACATCCCTTGACTTGCAGCATTAAAATTCCCAGTAATGCGCTGAACGAGGCACACGTCCAAAAATGCTGAGGTTTGTTCTGCTATACGTACGTTGTGTTTGTTCTCAGCATACTCCATGTATATTTCATGATTTCTTGGCTTCTTCATTCAACGCAAATGCTCACCACAGACTGCATTTATTTCCCAGACAGATGCTATTCTTCATCAGGACAATGGACAAGGTGAAACCTCACAAACAAAGCTCGTCTCAGCTGCTCAATCTGCTGTGGTGATCCAGGTGGGATTAAGGAGAGTTTGGCAGGATTTTATTTTCTTTAAGAGGAGAAAAAATGCTGAAATTGCTGTTTCATCTGGCTCTTATCCCAGCTAACTGCCAAGAAAAACTTGGTCCATTAGTGCATTTTTTTTTTTCATAGAAATGTGGATGATGCACTAACTGAGAAGATGCTGACTGTCCTTCAGATTATAGTGATGCATTTTTTGCTTCCTGTCCTCCTCAAATGGTTTGTTTTCCCAGTTACACAACAGACATGATTGCTATAAACAGCTGCTCTAAAAAACTTCACTTCTAAACGTTTATCACTGAGTTTTCAGTTATTTGATCTTTAATTCACTGTTATTGAGGTGAATATTAAAAATAATCCTTACTATACAGAAGCTTGCAAGGTATATCTGCAATACAGTGCTTTGTGTTTTCGTGGCTGACCAAAACACCTTTAAACATCATCCCAGCACCTGGCAGTTGCAAACCAGTGGGTGGCGCCATTGTATTGATGTTGAGTGAGTTTCAATTCATTTAATGAATACATACCAGTAAATGAAAACATAATAATGGAATCATCATGTCTTTTTTCAGATAAGGAAATTATCTCATATGTCAGCAACACAAACAATGACTTTCCTGAATTTTGCAGCTTGGCATGTCATAAATAATAATTAAATAAATAAAGTGCTGGTACACATTATCATACTTTTTTATGGTAAAGAAAGTGCAAGAATTGCAGTTGAACAGAGAATTTGGGAGATATTTAAAGTATATTTTAAAAAAGGAAGATAAATGAACATAGAAATTGTTGGATTTTTTAGAATATTTATTTCCTAATAAACTAATTTCAACATGCTGATATACGTCTGATATACATAACCATGCTGCTATAGGTAAGTATGCTCAGAGTCCAAACAGTTTGACTGTTTTCTGAAGCCAACAGCCATGGGAGGCATCCACAAATCACTGGTATGAACAGAAGCATTCCTCTGTCCTCTAGGGTATATAATGCTTCATTTGGTTTGCCTCCATGATATATGTAGAGGGCAAGAAGTCATTTAGCTTTCAATTTATTAGCCTGGTGATTTATGCATGCTGCAAAGGTGCTGGTGGTGTCTCCAAGACCACCACCCTTCCCTCTGCCCTCCTCCTCTTTCTCATTGCACCGTAATAATTTGGTAATAGATGATGTGAAAGAGGAGAACATTCAGCAATTAGAAAAGTCAGAAAAAAGGGGTTTACAGTTTCTGTAGCTGCACTTCATTTATCACTGGTGTTTTACTCACTCAATAAAGGATTAAATGCAAAGGACCACAGCAACCTGTACTATGGTTGGAGTCCATAGACATTAAGAAAAGGAAACCCCACAACAAGAGAACACTGCTAAATTCTTACTGAAAATCTGAAATTTAGTGACTTGATTTAGGTCCATTAAATACAATAAATCAGTTGCCTTCCTTCACTGAAATACCTTTTTAAAATGAGAAACATAAATTGCATTTATCACACATAATAATGCATAATATACCTGAAAAGTCTTTTTTAAAACAAGAAAATCAGGGATCTAAATTGTTCATATCACAAAAGTACAGACACTGTTGTAGTTTTGTAAACCTGTAATGGTTTGTATATTTCCAGTTTTAGCTGAAAATGTTTGTGGTGTATGTTACAAGGTGTCGATTGTTGCCCAGAGTTCAATGCCTTTCTGCTGACTAACAGCCTGCCTGGAGCCTCTTCCCATGACCACCGCTGGGAAGGAGGAAGCTCTGTTACCAAATGACTCACAGGGAAAAAAAAAACAACCTGAAGTGTTTGGCAGCGTTCAGAGCGGCTTTGTGAGTAATCACCGTCCACATCCTTGGACACCTCACTTTGCTCTCACTCTCACTTTTTCCATCGACCAAGCTCGCAGAAACTTGAGTTTTGTCATGGCAGAACACTGCGATAAAGATGAAGGAAAATGAGAAGAGACAAACAAATAAGCCCTAATATTCTTGATAAACATCCGAGAAAGCATCTGCACCTCAGACCACAACAAAGTCCCTGAGTTACTGAGATTACTTTGCTGTCAGTGGAATGACGGCAACGTCTTTCTCCAGTTCCCCGTTAGTAGACTGGTTTATTTTTGTTGATGTGATCACATCCTATCTTGCAGTAAGAGGTTTTGTCAGGTGTAGTATGATGGTGTGGGGGAGGTGCAAAGAGCGTGTCTGCTGACAGGTCTGATGCACCAACCGTGACACTCCCAGTTCATCAATAATCTAAAAAACAGATGGAGGGCTGGGAATGAGACATGGTAATGTTAAGGATTGCAGCACAACATTTTAATAATGAGCACTTCACTACTGGGCCTAATCGTTTTTCTTCTTAAAAAGTGCACCAATCTCACAACACAAGCTCTATTAACAGACTGCTTTCCACCCTCAAATCTCAGGCCTTCTTATCATATGAGCAATCATTACAAACTATTGGCTTCTGTATAAAGTATTACTCTGAATACCTTTTAGAGTACCAGTGGTGGAAGACGTATTCAGATCCTTCACGTAAGTAAACGTACTAAGTAAACAATGCAGGACTAACTATAACAATGTAAAAATACTCCATTACAAGTAGAAGTCTTGCATTCATAATCCTATAAGTGCATAAGTATTATCAGCAAAATGTATGTATTGTAAGTTCTTGTTCTGAAAAAAAATGACCCCTCTGAGTGATATATTATTATATATAGCATTATTAGATTGTTAATACTGATGCATCAATGTGTAAGAAGCATTTTATTGTTGTAGCTGGTTGAGGTGGAGCTAGTTTGAACTACTTTATGCACAGTTAGCTAGTGTAGTACAGTGGTTCTCTACCTATGGGTTGGAAGGGAGAAGAAAAAACAAAGTTCTACTAACACAATTCTTTTTTTTTTCTTTTTTTTTTTTTCTTTTCTCTAATGTTTGCCTTTTTGCATTTTGTTAAATATTGGATTATGTTACCTCTTTGGGCCTGAGCAGATATTTAAATGAAACCACCTGAGAAGTTAGGAGGGGGAATCGCATTTGGTGGAAGTGCTAACAACTCATTAATCAATCAATCTATCAATATATGATTACTATAGCACCTTTTATACATAAAAGTTATTGCAATTCAAAGTGATTTACAGGTGACAAGTTCCCTCTGAAAATCACAGACTTATAAAAGATGACAAGGGTCCCCAACTAGACACTGCTTTAAGGGGTCACAAGCCAAAAAGGCTGGGAAACATTGACTCATCTTTAACAATTGTATTTTGTAACCTGAAAAGTAATTAGTGACTACAGCTGTTAAATAAATGTAATGGAGTAAAAAGTAAAATATTTCCAACTCAAATGTAGTGGAGGAAAATAAAATAGCATAAAATGGAAATACTCGTGTTTGCACCACAACCACTGCTGCTTATTCTTACACATTCCTGATACCTGGTATTACTTAAGGAATGTCCAGCAGATGGTGAGAATAGCCATAAGCTGCAGGTGTCGACACAACAGCAAGTAATGTCTTTAACAGATTTGAGCCCTCAGTATCCGAATAAAGCTCAGACAATCCACCTTCACTCTGTCATGACAGCTCTGCAGGTCATCCCGATAGATAGACGTTATCTAATGTTGGTTATATTGATAAGGAAATCACTTTATTTAGTTAAAATGAAGGTGAAACCTTAACTATAAGTAATTATAGTCTTCTTAATAGTTACGCTGTTCTAACTGGAAATATTAAAAGGTGATAATCAAGTTGAATGACTTCACATCTTGAAGAGATCCCCAGCTGGGTGGCCATGATCACACAACTTCCACATTGATGAGTAAGTAAACAAACACCCTGAGAGAAAGAAAAAAAAAAGAAAAACCCTAAAATCTACAGTCAGCCGAGATAAATCCGTCAAAGAAGAGTGTCTTCTTGGCTAATTTCTGTCAACCAAGAGGGAGAACAAGCAGGGCTGAAGGGTTCCCATTCCAAAAACAACATAGCTGGAGAGGTAGCCTATTGTGTCCTGACAGATTGGTCTGACTGAAGGAGGAGGAGGAGGTCGCCTCTAACTGACACACAGGGAGGAGCAGAGGTGAGCAGAAATCTGGGGGAGATGGGAACACAGCTGCGGTTCAGAGGAGAGTTAGGGTCGTTACTACCTCACATAATTTAGAATTGACTGCCTGCAAAGGTTGTTTGAGTGTCTTTGAATTTATTATGCTGTATGCTTTGTTGGGCTGAAAGCTACATAAATAGACTCTGAGAGGGGGGATGTGGAATGGCAAAATCATAAACCATCACATTTTTCTATGAACCTTTGTTTTTATGCTACTGTATCTATCTATCTATCTATCTATCTATCTATCTATCTATCTATCTATCTATCTATCTATCTATCTATCTATCTATCTATCTATAAGCAGTCACCATGATCCTCCACTCTCCTCCTCTGTTTTTTTCGGTAAAGGATTGGAGACCCTCCTCATGTCCTGATCACTCCCTGAGGTCCGCGCACCCCGCCCCCACACCTCTGCCCATCATCCCCCTGTACGCTATTCATCCTCATGTGCAGCTGGAGCACTCTGTTTGACCTCTCCTCTCCTCACCGAGCCCTTATTAACAGGGACTGTGGTAGGACTCCTCGCAGCACTTGTGGTTAGAGTGAAGAACCACACTCGACTACTGACATTATGCTCATCACTTACATAAGTCTATGTGACATGGCATGTTACGCTGCTTTCCAACATGTGCTCTGCCAGGGTTATTTCGCTGGGCTTTAAGCCGCAGATAAAGATAAAGACACCAGCAGTCAGTTCTTCTTTTATTATTTCATATTGGGAGCATGAGTGATGACAATCCAGCCAGGTGGTCCTCGCCAAGTCCTCTGGCCAGTTATGCTCAATATATGAAACAATAAAAGAAGAACTAGATCGTGGGAACAAGACAGCAGTGTACGAGAATAATTTATTTTTTCCTGTGTTACCCAGCATGCACCTGCAAAGCACTCTTGGATGTGGGTGTGCTTTTATGAAAAGACGTTCCACAGATGCCATCATTTACTGTGAGAGTTTTGTAAGAAGGAATAGTTTTAGAGCAGCATCCTTAGTTACACATATTCAATTAAAGGGTCAGTTTATCTTCTGCACAGAGCAGTCTTAAAGTATCAGGAAAGTGACATATTTCTTGTTGTGTTGGCTCTCTTCTCCAGCACATTTGATCTGAAATTAAAAAGCAATAACTATCGGGTTAAAGTGCTGACATTCAGTTTTTATTCGAGGGCATTTACGTCCACATCAGATGAACTGTGTAGGATTTGTAACCTGTTTTATATTTCATTATATCAGAGGGACTATTTCACCAGCAGAAAATTATTCCAATAAAAACAGTTGACAGCGAGGTCTGTGGATTATCAAGAGTAACTGGGGCATTGTTTCTGGAAAGACATGCCGCTGTTGAGTTTCATGAATGTTATTTTTCAATGTTATGAGCAGCACAAACAAAATTCCATTGTATTAGGATGCCGTCACATGTTCGTCAAAAAACATATACCTCAAACTTCAGCACATAAAACTAAAACTATCTGCATAGATACTACTAGCAGTGAGGTTTTTGTGATTTGGGTGAAATGACCCTTTAACAAGGTTCACTGACAGTACAGTACAGTACTTATAGCAATGGCTACCAATGCTCACTGTATTGTCCTAGCTAACAGGCCTTTTAATAGATGTGTTACAGGTCCTGAATGAAGCGCTGGGCCCAAACTGGTGCAACACATTAATTTATGGGGGGGTTACCTGTGCAAACATTTAACACAGTGGTCAGCAATGCTAAACATCTCTTCGTGGCATTAGCTCCCCCTGACCTCTGAACTTCCCTGTATGCCGCGAAAGTGATGCGTACTGACAGCTAAACTTAGAGCGCCTTCTGCTGCCCTTTTACTGTCCTAAAACAGACACACAATAGTCTTTGGTTCTGCCACTGGCACAAATAACAATAAATCCTACTAGGTACTACTATGCCTTAGTGTTTTGCTCTATAATATAGTCTGTTGAAACCCCTTATGGATCACTTAAGTAGACGTCTTTATTACTATATTTGCTATTTATCTGATGTGTAGGCTGACTAAATCTCTGTGTAGTCTACCTTCAATGATATAAATAGCGTTTACTAAATATTAAAAACACCTCTCAGTATAACTCAATACAATTTAACAGCACCACAAACTACAACCTCTCTAAAAAGTTTCAACAAAAACTGAACATTATAACCTTCACGAAGGTAGGATTTATTGCAGGACTGTTGTATCAGACCGCATCCCTTTTAGCTAGGTGTACTCAATAAACTGGCAACACACAGTATCTCTAAACTCACAGTAGCACCTGTCAAGCTCCTATAGTCCGGCCAAAATACGATAAAGCTGCTGTAACTCTGTGAACAGATATTTTCATTGCATGGGTCAGTGCACTGGTCTCTGTGCTGCAGCAGCCTGGGTGAGTGTGTGTGTGTGTGTGTGTGTGTGTGTGTGTGTGTGTGTGTGTGTGTGTGTGTGTGTGTGTGTGTGTGTGTGTGTGTGTGTGTGTATGTGTGTGTAGGTGTGTGTGTGTGTGGTCTGCTGGGGTGCACTGGGCTTTATAGGCAGCAGAAGGCATGACTCATAACTCTTGAGGTTTAAGTTTTAGCAGTGGCAACGGCACAAAATATTTGAGCTGATTCAACTTGCAGTCTTCATTGACAGGAAGTGGGGTTATGTGGGTTAAATGCAGAATTCAGTGATTCTCTGAGCTTTTGCTTTTTCAATTAACACATGGTATTGTGTTGTTGTTGTGTGAGTGAAGTTAGACCAGTGAAACGCTTTCTCAAACCCTCGGAGGAAGGCCTGTGTTTGTTGTGTGTGTGTGTGTGTGTGTGTGTGTGTGTGTGCGCGCGTGCGTGTTTTAAACAGAGATTATACTGCTGGGATGCCAGTTCTTCCACAGACCCCACATCACCCCGAGCTTCCAAGCTGTGAAAACATACTGGAGGTTTGTTGGTTCTTAGTGGCTAATAAGGTGTCATTGTGCGGTAGAGCTGTCTGATATCCCACAGAGTCATTAGGACGACATGAATAGATTTAACAGAACATCTATTACACTCACACATGTGCACATGCACACATGCACCTCTTCACGCACAAAATCAGCCTTTAGTTCTACAAAAATCAATACTTTTTATGAGATAAGATTCCACAACAGGAATGGGCAGGCTTTGCTCACTTCTCTCTGACAAGGTTAAACTGTGCTCTGTCACAGGAATACAGACTTGAACCACGATTAGAACCTGCAACATCAAAGCGCTCGGCTTTCAAAGGCTTTCTTTTACAGCTAACTTCAGGAGTCCTGGCTCCTATGTGTCCAGACAGCTTATAAAGGGCTGTTTTCATCCTCACCTCCCAATTCAACACCCCAGATCCTCTCTCACCCCCACTGGACTGCTGTTATCAGAAATCCCCTGATATGATGTCTGGATTTCTCTACAGAACGGGACATTTTGAGACTATTGCTGAGGAAAAAATGCTGTCATCCAGCTCGGCTGTTTGACCTTGTATGTCCTGAGGGTTGATTAGAGGCTATCTGGGAGTGCTCTTTGAAGAACGCGCCCCTGTCTTTTCTCATCCCATGCAGTTGATCCATCTCGGCGAGCTGGCGCTGGACTCATTGTGGTTAAAGTTTAATGGAGTGAGCATGAATATCACTGTAAATTGTGGGAGCCTCGTATATGTGGAGGACTGTGGTTTGTTATTTCAATAGATATGAGTAGGCTGATAGAGAAACACTGCCTTCCAGGGCTCGAGCAGAGAAAATAGACAGGTCTCTGTGGATCTGGCTCTGGCTCAGGACTTAGTGAGTGAGAGCCTGAGTTGTGTCTGCCTTGATGCGACCTCGGGGAGGGGTGGTTAATGACGCTCTGGGGTCATTCATGACTGGTGTGTCAAGTTGCATGAGTCAGTAATATACACTTGACTTTATCATCAACACCCACTCACTGCTCATTGATAAGGACAAAGGCTTTCTTCATCTGTTAATAGCCACCACTCCAGGCCGAGCGGACAGTCGCACCAAAAAAACAATCAGCGCTGTTTATCTCCTCTTCATGTTCTTGTAATTGTCAGGCCCTGACAGTCTGTAACTGACTGATGAAGGTTTTTCCTTTATTAAAGATCAACACTGGAGGCGTTGTCCTGTGATGACATCATATTCCCGAGAAGCAGCTGTGTTTTCTCAGAGTCACTTCAGCAGCAAAGAGCTGAACTCTACAGATCAATCTGCCATGAAATGTAAATGTAGAGTGGGTGTAAATACTAGCTTTTGCATTATTATTATTTTTTTAAATAGGGGATGATGGTGTGTCCTTATGGTCTAGAGCAGGCAATCATAACATCCCTGGTTCAAATCTGGCTGGAGTGGGGACTGCTTTATTGTTTTTATTTGCTCAATTGAAACATCATGATAAAAAAACATACAGTCATTAAGCTCAGTTGTTATGTGCAGGCAGGGGAGGAAGGAAGCCAACAGGCTCGTCTATGAAAAAATCAGAGATTCAATAAGATGTCATAAATATCAGTCAAGAACACAAAAACACAAATTACAAGAGCAGGTACAAGAAACATAAAAAAATTAAGCAACATGTCATCTCCCCTCATTCCCTCTCACTTTTTCACTGTGTACTACCTAACAAAGGCACAGTGAAGTATTCAGATCAATTTGCTCAAGGAAACGCAGTAACACACCAAAATACTCCCTTACAAGTAAAAGTCCTGCATTCAAAATGTGACTTAAGTAAAAGGACAAGTATTACAAAATGTACTCAAAATATCAAAGTTGCTGTAGTTGGTCGAGGTTGAGCTAATTTGAACTGCTTCACTCTTAGGTATTTTAATCTATAACATGTATGAAAAATCTTAATCTATAAAGTAACCAGTAACGTAGTGGAGTAAAAAGTACACATTTCCCTCTGAACTGTTGTAGTATCAAGAAGTGTAAAATTTTAATACTCTAGATAAGTACATGTAACTCAAATTTGTACTAAGGTACAGTACTTGAGTAAATGTACTTAGTTACTTTTCCCAACTGTAAAGTCAAAATTAAAGCCAAAAAAAAAAAAATTTGAATCACACATTATATATAAAAGTGAATCCTTTGTTTACAGTTGCATGAAATATGTAAAACATAATCAGGTTTTTATTTTAAAGAAACAGCAAAACAAACTGTCAAGCTTAAATATAAAAGTAAAATCTACTGATTTGTTGCTACTTTTGTTACGAGATACAGCAGGAAAAATGATGGCAAAAACATACAGACAAGGTGGTTTGAGATCTGCCTGCTTACCTGTGAGGTGCAGCAGGTAGACAGTGGTGTGTGTGCTGAGATCAGCACCATGGACAGGGCCACCAGACAGGTACACTCACCTTCAGTAGGCCTGAGCTGCTCTTTCTCATGTTGTTTTCAGTCAGCATCATCGCCTCCATATACAGATTTACGACAGTTCCAAACCTGAAGTTATGAAATTTCACATTTACATTGCAGCAGAGTGATATAAATGAATGAGCGTCAATTTTTGAGCCAGAAAATAACTAAATGTAGTAATAAGTAACAAATGTGGTAATTTCTTAGGTTAAAATATTAAATGTTGGATTCAAAAAGAAACACTTAAACAAGCCCGTGTTTCCCCTGGAACAATACTTCACTCTCAGGCCTCCACGAGGATGTAAATGTTTGCTGGCGTTGTGACCTCTGACCCTGACTGCCCCCCTGTTTCCTGAACCAGATGCTGCTCCTGTGGACCACAGCCTTCTCAACCTAAACAAAGTAATCCTCCACTAAACAAGATGGATATTGTATCACCAACCTAGTAAATACCAGAGGGTCTTAAACACAGAGCTGCCCTCTCCTCATAGGACCAACAGGGAATAATCACTTCTTGTATTGTTTTGTGGATGAACAAAAAATACAAACTTTATTTTTACCACAGTTTTACTTATATTTTGTGGCATATTACAAAAACATGCCCTCTTGTGGGGAATATAATTAGAGCATGCAGCGGTGCACCAAGGAAAGGTTTGAAAACCTTCAGCACTGGCTGCATGTCAAAAATGTAAGATTGGGATCATATGTTGCCTATATGAAAGTCCTTTGATCTCACTTGATTTAAGTAAGAGTAGATGGAAACATAAATCCAAAATCCATGTGGGTTAGGCCTACAGAGATGTGCCACGGTTACATAATCTACTTGATTTACAATTACTGGAGATTATGGCAAACACATAACAGGGTTGCAGCAGTGATATGAATGGATAATAGGCACTTTACTGGGATGCCGATGGATGGACGAAGGGATAAAAAATACGCGTTGCTTGCGCTCAGACCTGCAGGAAAAGCAAGGCTGTTACAACATTTTAATTTAAATAATATTTGCCTGTTTTTTAAATGTGGTTTCGTTTCGAAGTCCTTTTTAGTATATGCACAATGAAGCAATTTACTACTCCATTTCCCCCTCGCCTATGTGAACTTAAATAAAAGAAAATTAAAAGATAATTTAATCTAATAAAACTCATACTGGAGTCATAATGATTCATATTATAACGATATTTTGGTTTCTTTTTTAATAATAGTGTAAGGATGTGAGGTTGCAGCGTTACACAGTTATCTTTTCCTACAATGAAGTTGTATCAGGAGCGTTTCTGATAGTTCCTCGGATGCTCCCACCCCTCGCCTCACGTAATTCATCTTCTTGGCCAATCCTGTCCCTCCCCAAAAAAGTTTACGCCATGCAGCCTATAAGAACAGCCTTAGTTTCTCAAGTATCGGAAAAGGCTTGTCCTCCCAGGAACCCATCTATGGATACTTTGGTGTCTTCAAAGCCAGATAGACCTACAGGTGGACTAATTCCGTGACTTCATGAGAGGGGACTATTTTTTTGGACACTTTCTGGCCGCCATCTACCCAAGTGGAGATGTCTGAGGAAAATATGGGTGAAGAGTCGGGCAGCTCCCCTGTCTCTCCTGTGGACAGCCTGAGCAACAGCGAGGGGGAGCTGGACAGACAGCCGAAGAGATGTGGGAGGAAGAGGAGACCGAGCAGGAAAAACGGGGAGGACTCAGATAGCCCGACCCCTGGGAAACGAGGGAAGAAGTCCACCAGCAGCAGCCCCCAGTCTTTCGAGGAGCTCCAGACGCAGCGGGTCATGGCCAACGTGCGGGAGCGACAGAGGACCCAGTCTCTCAACGAGGCGTTCGCAGCTTTGCGGAAAATTATCCCCACTTTGCCCTCGGACAAACTCAGCAAAATACAGACCCTAAAACTTGCAGCCAGATACATCGACTTCCTGTACCAGGTGCTGCAGAGCGACGAGCTGGACTCCAAAATGGCAAGTTGTAGTTATGTGGCTCATGAGAGGCTGAGCTACGCCTTCTCTGTATGGAGGATGGAGGGCGCTTGGTCCATGTCAACATCTCACTAGCACCTGGAGAAATTATGCCCTAAATGGTACGCTAGATTTTCAACTAAACTGCATGATCCGGGCCTTAAACTGTGGAAAAATTAACCCACTAGAAAATTGTTGTACTTTGGTCTAATTCAGCCTGAAACAGCGTTATTTTGTGTACACTTCTGCACAGTTTAGTGATAATTAATGCCTTGTCTAACCCACAGGTGACTGCTGATTCTACTTATGACATTCTGACGGGACAAACCTGGAGTCCAATGCTGGATACATGGGATCACACTATTTAAACCAAAGACGACAGAAGCTCTGCATGGGGATCATTATGCAGAGGCCCGATAGGGACTTGCAGCCGTGTTATTAGCTCCAATCACTCCCCCATTCTGATTTGTTTTCATGTTGTTGACGACGAATGTTGAAAATATCATGTGTTGTTGTTTTTTTTAAAAAAAGGAAAAGAAATGTTTAATGCATGCCTTTGGACTTGTTTCTGTGGAGGTCAAAGTGCATTATTGAAGCAGTTGTCTCAGTTTTTGGTGTGAGACTGGTGATGTAGCTCACATTATAGGCTGACTGTGTGGATCTAACCTGTGCAAAAAAAAAAATATTTTCAGAATACATTTATTTATTTATTGGTGAAACGTGTTACATTGAGGAATAGGTCCTGTGTCTGAAATACAAATACATTCCTATTTTTTATTATGTTTTTTTTTTTTTTGAAATATTTGTACATTTTTTTTGCATTAAAGAAAATGAAGATAAAGGTTTGTGTGTGTGTGTGTGTGTGTGTGTGTGTGTGTGTGTGTCAGTCTAATTGGATTGTTAATGACAGACGGCTGAGTAGGCCAACATTAAAATAAAAACACTGAAATCACGTGGACTTTACTTCACATCAGATTTAATGACACAAGCTTCCACTATACCGCTAGTCACTTGGGAAAACAGATGGAGTTATTATTGGCTCGAGCAAAAGCGTTGGAGAAACATGCAGCTATTTTTTTCATATATTGTTACAAGCAAAAAGAAGGGGGGAAAAATCAGGGTTTATCATTTTTTCCCCGTCATTTATAACTAAAACTATTCAAGCAAAGGCCAGTGTTAACACATAATTAAAACGTGAGAAAAAGTTTTATTGCTGCAAAAAAAAATTTAAAAAAGGAAAAAAATAAAAAATCTAGTGTAGAAATAAAAAAAACAAAGTCAGTCTGGATAAACTAAGTTAAAATTCCATTTTAATTAAAATCTTAAAAGCCTCATGCATTCTCCAGTTTCTCTCTCACTCTCTCTTTTCCTGGAGTTGTTTACAGTTGGATTAAGGGCTGGACCTGAAGCTCACCATTATAAGTAAATAAGTTATACTGGGGTCATGTCAACCTGCTATTGGGCCCATGCATGCTACAGTCTCTCTTCTGCCTGTAGCTGAGCATAAACAGCACTGCAGTAAAGTGTTCAGAATTTTAAACATGTTGCCAATGCAGGGATCAAACTAACACGAATTTCCTCTGTATTGTTTTTATTGCAGAGTAACAACGCCTGTCCTATGATTTTGTCATGATGACAAAATCAAACAATTAAATCATAAATGGGATTATTTTACTATTGTTTTGGCAACACTCCCTTGTGATTTTGCGCAGCATAATAATACATAAGGCTTTCTGCGTCCTTGCGCATGTCCTGTAGCCGTGAAAGGTAATCCCGATTATTGTCACTAAATAAATCTTTCATACTGTTATCGTGCTGTGATTGATCTCAGTGATGTGGGAAAGTGTTTCTCACTGTCCAAATCAAAGTGTGTGCCCGTTTGAAGGTGTGTAATTGGCTTGCGAGGCATGTATGGAATTCCCAGATGTCTATGAAATTTAAGGAGGCCGTGAAGGTCTGTACATAGAGGCTATTCTCACTGAAAGTTTGCTTCACACACACACACACAGTCTAGATCAATAAACAGCTTTTCTTGAAACTTTTACAGTTGAAGGGGATTTCACTCAGTACCAGATAAATAAACATGGCCTACAATGAATATGAGCTGTAACCTATTTGTGCCATGTATCACTAAAAGCTCAGGTTTTTCTTTTTTAAAAACAATTTCCAATTCAGGCCCTTACGCAATGCAATAGGGCTTAAATAAGTTTCCTCTGCCTTTTTCAGGAGAGAGGAGTTGGCAATTGACACGATGCAGAGGCACAGAATGAAACCTATTTAGAACAGATGTTAGTATTTTTAAAAAAGTCACGTGAAATGAGCAGATGTTCAGACTGTGCAGAGGCTCGCCGTGCAGTGCATTACTCTGTAGAGAGAGAGAGCTCGGAGGAGCTTTGCTTCCACACAGACACGAACTGCGAGTCTATAGTCCCACATTTAGATCATCCGGTAGGTTTGATTAAAATGGATTTATAAAAGGGCCACCTGCAGGGAGTCGTAAGGACCTGGCCGACCGCGCTGAGACAAAGGTAGGCTGTTAGATAAAGGTAGACAGTCTGCAATACTTAAGACTGAGTGTAAGATGTTGACTTGCTGATTGTTTGGCTGTAAATATGTGAAGATCAGGATGTGTTTTTTTTAAAGCTTCCAACACTAACAGGCCTGCTGCCGTCGAAGTTTCAGACTACTTTGAAGCGGAGTGTGTGTGTGTGTGTGTGTGTGTGTGTGTGTGTGTGTGTGTGTGTTTGGGGGAGGGAGGGAGGAGGCTTAAAGGAGGGGAGAAACGGACGAGAATTTATCATCCAGCTATTGGGAGAAAAAAGAAACGCTTGCATGACACACATAAACCCCTGACTAAGCCTGTACCAGAACTGTTGTGTCAGACATGGACCATAATCTCAATTTAGAAAATGACTAAATTGACTGCACTATCAAATTACATTTGACTTTTTCTCTATTTCTTTATTATCGGAGTAAAATGTTTCCAAATGATTAATTTGCTCTGATATCTTTGTGCAGCTTGTTATAAAAACCTTTAACTTCTGTAACGTTGCGGTATTAAATATGTGATTTTAATTTAAAGTTATTAAACAACCTCAATTATTATTATTATTATTATTATTATTATTATGAATTTATTAGTGCACTTGGTTCTTGACATTTTATTAGGCTGTAGTCATGGGCGCCTGGCACATATATAAATATAATTATTGTCTCTATTTGTTTTCATTATAAAATTCCTCGGTTTTGTAACCAAATATCGCAGTTCAGTCACGTGCATCTGCAGCGCACAGGTGATATATCACGTCAGACAGGTTATTCATAAATTATATTACATTTCAGTACAGATTCATGATTTATTATTTTGGCCTTCAAATTGTGCTTCTTTTGAATTATTTCACGTTTTGCCCTGTGTTGAAAATTATTGTTGCATCTTATATTTTTTGCACTTAAGAAATCTTTATTTAATTAGGTTTTTAATTCATCATATTACTTGAATAAATATGGTGAAACTGATCATTTGTGTAAAAGACAGTTAGAATAACTTTAACAATATATGTGCTCAAGAAAAGCTTACGTTTGTTTTATGTTGTTGCATTAAAAGGTTTATTTCTGAGCTCAACAGGAAACAGCAGGTGCAGACTTAACTGCCAGTTGAACATTTTTAAGTGAAATTCCAGATTTTCCATTTTGAGACTGAAAGAGAAATGAAAAGTCCTCTAGTTGGTAATCATCGTTTTCAGGCCCACACAGTTTCATCCACACCTTGAACAATGCCTCAAAGTGAATATTAAAGGCAGGAGTAGTTGAGCTTCATGGAGATAAGATCAGAGTACAGGACTGCACTTGAGGCAAGGAAACAGAGGAGAGGCTAAACAGAAACAGACAGCTACAGTGCATACCTCCTGGATCTGGAGTCTGCTGATTATTGAATACATGAACATCTATAATGCAGCTCTTTGTTGAGAGGGCATTTTATTTGATACACATGTGAAAAGTCAGATCAGTTTTTGTCCACAAAAAAACGAGTTAAATCAAGTTGAAAGCGGCCACATTGTGTGCCGTCGACTTCATGTGGATCCACACATCTGTGGCAGATCTTTCATTTTATACATGAACGATAAAACGTTTGTTAAAGATGGAAAATCTGAGGTTATGTTGCAATATGCAATATGTTATTGGTGTGTGATTGCCGTTATAATACCAACACTCGCCTCCCTGTGTAAAGTTGCAGCAAACAAAAGAGGAAATCTGAAGAAATATTTGGTTGGAAATATGATATGAATATAAAATATATACTGTAATCCATAATCCTTGTACATCTCTGAGCAGATGGCAGCTATGAGAACCTGTTGGGTCCACTGACCTTTACTGCTGTTGCCGCTACCTGCAGCTGTGTTTACTTTTTCACATGACAGCACCATGAGATCAGGCATCAAACTATGAAGAACTGTGTGTCAAAGAATAAAGGATGGGATTTCATTCTTCTCATCTGTTCACTGTAGGAAGAAGATGATAATGATAGTTTGCACAACCGTCTTATAATTTAAACAGTTTTGGTAAAAATATTTAAAACTAAAACTGAAAAAAAAACAAACAGAAAATCATGGTGCTTTGTCTGATTATTTGAGTTTCTTTGTCACCAGATTTATAGTTTTGGAGATGGAACAAGATGAATCTGTTATACTGTGAATTAAAGCTAAAATTTAGCCATTGATGTAAAAATGTACTTGAAGCTAAGGATGACAATCCTCTCTTAAATGAAAAAGATGCAACTGAGGACACTTTTACTTCTTTTTATGTGCAAGCACAGGTGTGTCTGAGAATGACAACACCAGTTGAGAGATCCACTTTTTAGAAAAATGCAACAAGACGAAATGTGCAAAATTCTCTTCTCTTATTTCTGCAATGAAATGAAACTCATTTGGCTATAAAAATCTGAAAAAATGTCAAAAGTTCAGCAGGTTTCACAGTGTTCTTTTTTTCATCATCAAAGAAATCCAAACCTTATCTCAGACGTCACAGATTACACTCTCGACAATCAACTGTTCTAGAAAGCTGTAAACTGATAACAAAGTGATCAAAATCACTGTGGAAATGCATGAGAATCTAGCTTTCAAGAGTATTTTCCCCTGAATATAAAACATTGTCTTTATATAAATCAGTTTGATCTTAGACAGGCTCTAATACCGTACCTCTAACCTGGCATAGAGAAGTAAGGATACTTCATGCCAAAAAGCTTTTCTGTGCAGGTTCAGCAGCATTTGACGTTTAAGTAGCGCAGACACCTGTGGTGCAATCACTTGATTTATGTAAATATACAAGAACAAAATAAAGAGAGCAACGACTTGGTATTTGGCTTCAAAAGTATTTGGCAAAATTATTGACTGAAATGTCTTTTTTTTTAATTAATTTACTGATAAATGCTTTCAGACAAACTCAAACTGCATTATTTATCTCTTATATTCCAAAAGTCAAAGAACACTTGTTTCACATATTTTTGCATTTAAGAATTAACAAAAACTGGCAGAAAGAGGCAAAAAATTAAGTATTGAATGACTTGTCTCCTTTCTTTAAAAGAAAAACTCATCTGCAAGATTTAAAGATTTTTTTTTATCCTGAGATCATATAACAATATAAAGCTTTAGTCTGAAAAGTTGTATGGTCCTTGAGGTAAATGATCTGTGTCGAAGTTACAATGCTGAAACATTATTTCTTGAGATATTTGGATAAAAGTGGACACAACATAAGGAATTGTACGCCTTTGGCTGTTTGAGAAAATGTTAAATGGATGTTTGTTTAAATCTGGTTGAAGGCTTGTGGACACGCACCATGTTTAAGTTGGCAAATTACAGATTTCAACTGAAAATGTGAGGCCATAACGGGTCGGCGTTTCATCACAGTGAAAGGCACACTGGTCATGAAGAATGACGCCATGATTTAGGCATGCGATCTGATCATAGCCAGGTCCAGAACTGTCCTTTGATACACGTCCAAAGGGCACAGTCAAAACGTGTGCACCTTGTGTTTAACCTTTTGTTGCATGTGATGTGTGCCACCCAGGCTGCAGACAAGACACGGATCAGTGTGTTTTAGGGGAATACACAATGATGTCACGGACAGGAAAAGGCTGGAAAAGGCTTGGCACCTTTTTGGAACTGGCTGGATCCCCATTGGCTCAGCAGAAACGCTGTAATAATAAACAGGCAATCAGAAAGCAGTGTGAGCGTACACAAAGGCATTGCAAAACTTTGCAGATAATAAAAGCAGATTTTTCACTCGAGGGGGATGATTATTTGTGTTCTTCAGTTGTCCATAAATAGAGGGCCTCTCACAGGAAGTATAAACATACAGATGAGGTGGAGGGCAGCCGTAGTCCAACGCAGTGATTTCAAACATTCCTGTTTATGTTCAATCAAGATGGAGTATATATATAACTGCAGCCCCAGTTTGAGCATGAAATACAAAGGATTATTTTCTGAGGGAAGAGGGAAAAAGAGTACCTCACTATAGAATGTAAACTGTTTGATGAGTGTTTCACTCATTTTGGAAACTGAGGCACACATCTAGAAAAGCTCATAAAGCACATGCATCAGTTCTCTGAGTAAATGTCCCAGCACACAGTGAAAAGTTAAATCTATTCAAATTATTATACATTCAATATCATTCTCTTATAATAGACATATGTGTGGTGTGAACCATGCTGCCATATAAAAGTTATTCAAGATCTCAACTGATTCAAAGTGACCTTTTCCTGGACGTGAACAGAGGCAGAGCACAATTTGTCCCTTATTGAGGCACTGAGGGAAACATGCAGTCCTTGTGTATTGCCCGGGGGGGTTAATAGGGCTCTAATGATGCAGCATCCCTGCTTCTGTCCCTGAGGGCGCTCCACTCCCCGGGTATTAATCCCATTGCCTTCATTAACCTGTTGGCCCACCAGTCCCACCGACACCGAATACCGGGACTCTAATGTCACACTGATAATTGATGTGTTGTTACCTTGAGTTACAATGATCTCCTTATTCCTTCTGAACCATCTTAAATGCTTTATTCTTATCCAATTTAGTGGATTCTTTAGCAGGCAGCAGCGTTGTGTGGGTGCAGGGAAAATTTAAATTGACCATCACTGCAAAAACTTGTTCTAATACAGACTGTGGTGGTTAGTCATTTTAGTAGGATAGAAAGGAAGATACACAACAAACCAACTCTTCACAATTTGTAATGGATGCTATATTTAGTAATGCTTAAAAAAAAGACAAAAATGTTGCTGTTGAGGGTCATTCATCAAGGCGATATGATGCCAAGGCAAAATTAAACTTCATCAATTGACTTTTGCTGTGAAGAATCCGTTAAAAAATGCCCCCATCCTGACTGTCGGTGAAACTGAAGAGGCAATTAGTTTCTTTAATTTTGTAACAAAACCCCAGAGGATTGTATTTACTCTTAAGTGGCTTTAAATAAACTATAATAACACAAATTGTGCTAAAATCAAAAATAGCACCAATAAACTGATTTATAGAACTGACAAATATTACGAGTGAAACTTTACACTTTGTTTAATCTGGAGGGGAAAAAAAAGGAAAATTTGCATTCTGGACAACTAGCTGTGATGTACAGTATATAGAGTGAATGTGAAATTTTATTTTCTAATTTGAGAACTTCTTTAATCATCTTTTCAACTGTCGCCATAGCATTTTTGATGTGTGTCTCATCTGGCTTTAATGTCCTATATAAGTTATGACTCATCATGTATTTCCTCACATCCCAGCGGGAGCGTCGGTGCAGGACGCTGACTCTTCACGCGTGGCGTCAGGATCCTTCAGTCCGCCGACTGAGAAGCCACCTGGTCAGATGACCAAGACAATGACATGAAGGACAACAGTAACAACATGACAAACATTTGTTTGTTTGTTTGTTTGTTTGTTTTATATGTATAAGCAGCTATGATTAGTTTTATGGTTATTTAGTGGATAAAAAAAACTGTGTTTTATGCTACTTATTAAAAAGCATTTTGTCATGTATTTCTCTGATAACTTGTACTGTAATATGCTGTGCAACACAAGCCATAAAAAAATTGATTTAAGAGTTTTGACATTTTTATGAGGTTATTTTTTCAGATTGTGATGCCGATTGCACAGACATATTACTTAAAAACAACTATGTATTTGTTTTATATAGTATTATGACTAAAATATGTATATCTATACATTACACATATTTAAAATTGTCATATTTACACATATGAAATGAATGCTCCTCTATTCATAAAAGTGAAAAACTGCCAGTTTTGCAGCCCAGATTAACAGCCTCAACAGTTATTAGGAATAAACTATTATGAAAGTGAAGTCTGCCTGAGAGCCCATTAAGAACCCATTGATAATCTCAGTGTAACACAACATAAACCTCCTCTTATCTCCTCTGTCTCCATGTCATCAGGATGCCGGCTTCATCCTCCACAGCAGAGGACCGGCTGTTTGTGACCTTAGTGCTAAATCAAGTTCAAAGAGGACCACTGGTGTTTGGCAGATAGTTTTACATAAGGGCAGTGGGAGAACAGTGTGTTTGGTCAACCTCTGGCTCCCCCTTTGATTCGCAGCTCTCTGTGACCCCTGGCAGAGCGACACCACTTAAGGCGCTTCATTCAGCCACGCTGGTTTGTCTGATAAGATCTGGGCGATAACTGACTTGACTTTCAATTCAGTAAACCAAATTATTTTCATTACTTAGCAGTTTTACACAAATGTTCCATCCCTTTTATATATAATTATATTTTGCACATTAATAAATTATTTTGGCAATGTCACATAGAGCAGTCCCACTCCAGTAAAAAGCAGAAATTAGATTAGAGAAATACTTTATGAAACAGCAACCATGAGTGGTTGGATTCCTGAGGAATTGGCCCACATTAAGTCTACTCTGTCACTGAAAAACACTTTAACCAAGGCATTTATTAATTTCCACTGTGTCATTAAGGTATATGAATGCTAATTAGTTCAAGTGATCACTCACAAATGTTGAGAGTTTCCATTTATACATGTAAAATCCCTATTGCATGATTTTATAAAATCCTTTTGGATTGAAAGTGAATGTTGGCATATGTTTCTTTTATTTTATCCAAGGGATATAAAAGAGGAAATACAACTTCAGTCACTGATGCAATGAATTTAATCCTTCTTTATCATTTGAACGACCTGCTTTGGTGCAGCTGATTGGCAGTCCTTCACTTTTCCCCCTTTTAAAATATATGAACAAGATGTCAGAGCCACAGCATCTACCGTGTGAAAGCAGCAGTTTAGTCTGGGCCACGTTCTGCTGTTTTTGAACCAAACAGTCTGGTACCAGCGTACATTATCCAAGAGCAAAGAAATACATGTGGCACATTAACTTTCCACGGACGACATCTGAACACAACTGGAAACCCATCAGGAAAAACAGTACTGTGTTTATTTTGTATTACAAGTGTATTATCACATTATAAGGATGAATAATGTATTGTGTTTAGACTGCTGTTGTTTTAGGACAAAACTCAAAGTATTAATAAAATGATTCTCTGAAGCAGGAGAACGGCTGATTATTTCACAATGCACGCACTTTCCTGTGCTTTTTATCGAACAAAAGAATATGTTTGAAAGAAAAAAGTGCAGTGACCTGCCATTAAAAATAGTGCAAAGTTGGTGAGACAATCGAAAAAAGCTACATTTAATAGTACAAAGAGGTTCTTTACTGTAACCTTGACAAAATACTGCAGAAAGCTGTAGTTTCAACTGTCCTTGGGAACATATGTTTAAGTGCGTAATTCAAGAAATGTTTCACAAAAGAAATGCCTGTCAAAGTATTTGATGCTTTGCAGTGAGTCACCTTTTCTCACGCACGCACACGTTTGCTCTGTTGTATTCATATTATGTGTTATTTTGGTTCATTTCCCTGACCTTTAACACCTGCCCCAGAGAGATGCAAATGCCCAAAGAACATAATGGTTCCCTTCCTGTGTAAAAACTAGGCCGTAAAGGAAGATAATTAGGGTTGTCATGACAACGGGGTCCAGCAGGCTGCCGTGTTCGCTTGCAGAACTTCAAACGGTATCAAAGCTCCACCAGGGCTGGTACACGAGCTCTGGTTTGAATTAGGGACCGACTTCCACAGTCTCTCTTCAAATTCAAGATCAATATGGAACACCCCCTTCAAAAAAAAAAAAAAAAAAAAAACAGGGAGAAAAGGGCTCAGCTAACTCCTCATACAGACAGACCTAGAGATCTGGATTTCATTAGAGACAATTATCTTATCTGTTTCATCTCAATGCTGCCCCAAGGGTTGGCAGGCAGACCAGTGGGCTCTTTGCAGTTTGAGAAAGCCTGCAGCCAGCCAGGGGCCTGTGGATCAGGTCATTAAAACACTCCTGCCCCTGCTGCTAGTGATAAAATATTTTCATGCTTTTGTAAATAGATTTTCTTCTTTCAACCCCACAGGACACAAAAAACACAACTTTTTTCCTCTGGATATCCCGGCGTAAGGACGTCCTAAATGTTGAGAGGACTCAGCCAAAACATTGTTAGTTTTGCTCTCAGGTGAAGCTGCATGAGCGTGTCTGTACTTTCCAATCTGTGGCTGTACTTCATCATCAACGTGGAGCCTGGTTGCTCCAGCGCACGGTCGGCTTGTTAAGGCCAGTGTCACGGCATATGGCATGGACACCTGTCAAAGCAGCATGTACAGTACAATTATAGCCTTAACAGCACTACTCTTCACTAAAAGATGGGAAAACTCTGCTCCGGGAATAATATCAGGTAGTCATGGTGTCTAGTGGGTACTATTAAAGGAATAGTTTGACATGCTAGGAAATTTTGGATTTCTTGCAGAGAATTAGATGAGAAGATTGATACCACTCTCACGTCCCTCCATGCGATGTGTTGCTGCAGCTTAGCACAAAGACTGGAAACGGGGAAACATCTAGAAACCTGGCTCTGTCCAAAGGTAACAAAATCCACCTGCCAGCACCTCTAAAGCCAACCCTGTCTCTTGGAAAAAATGCTTATGTACAGCAAATTTGCTTTAAAGGAACATTATGCAGCATGATTATTTTGCTGACTATTCTTTGTTAATTAAACGTATCTGGCAAGTCACAAATTGTTGATGCCAAATATGTCTGCTGAACGTTCATAGACAATCCCTTTGTAGCAACTAAACCATTATTAAACTTTCTATGGTTATGTTTATGCACTCACTGGACTCAGTTAAGGTTAGGGAAAGATCGTGGTCTTGGTCATCAGTGACTTAAAGCACGAGACACGGCGTGTTCACTACATTTACATTTAATCGAAACTACAATCTTTTCGAAGAGTAAAAATGACGTGTTGGGGTGTTGTGCCGGACTATTTCTTGGCCGAGTGCAGTAATTTGCTTGCGTAAAGCAAATAAGCGTACTTCACAAAATGTCAAACAATTTCTTTAAACAATATCTCGAGTGTGCTCAGGCTCTGACGACCAGCACTTGTTCTCTTTGAGAGGGCGGAAAGGACAGTTTAGGTAATCTGGTACAGTTTGGCTCAGAAAAATAGCTGCTTATTCAAGGAGGGGATGCCCTTTGTGGTGTGTGTATATTTGTGTGTGTTTGTGTGTGTGTGTGTGTGGGGGGGGGGGGGGCAAAGGAGCAGAGAGGGATATGAGGCCCATGCAGGACCTGGAGCTGAAATTGAGAACCCTCCTCATCAGGGGTTAGGGATCATGGGCAGAGACTTCCCTTCATCACAGCCAAGCTGGGAAATGCAGAGGACAGCATGGGTCAGCCCAGACAGCCCGCTGTGTGCTGTTACCATGGCAAACATCCCAAGGGCCAAAGAAAATAGATGACAAGTACAATAATATGAGGTGTAATCACGAAGGTCAGTTGCCTGCAATGCGCTGCCTCCACTCTCAAGGCCCTATATTCTCCAAAAGTGAAAAAAAAAGTCAGTGTACTTTAAGGGAAAACTACTCAGTAGTCATTTTTCCTCCATGCCTCTAGAAATCAGGAAACCTTGAGGGACATGCTCTAGAGACTCTCCATGAGCCGCCATTGAGAGATTCCAGTCCACTTCCATTGCGAGATATTTACTTTCCGGTTCTTTGTATTGGGTGCCCTGCAGATGGAATCTAGCATCCTCTTTAAGGAGGACATTTTATGACTTATTAACTGTCAACGGTTCATAACCTCCAAGGAGCTATTAAACTTTCTCCTGTGGTCACACCAGAAATGCCAGTGTTTGATTTGGACTGGAAAACTATTTGAATGTTTTTGCTCTTCTCCACCCTGCGTGCAAGTGCAACAAAATACTCGAATCGGCTTTAACATCAGATCATTGTGTCAAGATAAGGGTAATAATGTGTTTGCTTTGTTTTGATATTACAGGAGGCATAGTTTGGATTTATTGTCTAAGAACACAGTTAATCACAATAGAGAAAACACAGCGAGGAGACAAATCAAGCAACAGAGAACGCTTAGTGATGATACAACCCTGCAAATATTTAATCACCAATAAGCCATGCAGTTCTTAAAAATAATAGGATAATAATACGATTATTTATTGAAATTGAATAGTTCTTCTCACAGCTGCAGGTGAATAACTGCTGTTTTCCTCATCTACGGACCAACAATACTTTTCTTTTCTACTTTTAGCTATATCATAGATATATTTGTACTTGAGAAATGGTGTCAGCGGCGTGACTAAATCATTTATCACCAGCCAAAAACAACCAGGATGAATAATTGAGTCCAGATGTAGCTGATTCAAGCTTGATACCAGGGTTCATTTCCTGTCTGTGCTTTGTAAGACAACCTATTACACCTCCCAGCCAGCTGCCGGGTGTACTGGCCCAGACTGTATATCAACACTCCTCAGGTGTCAGTGTAAGAATCACACAACACACACGAACGATACTCTCCTATTTTTAATGCACATACTCCCACACTGACAAACATTGAGGGATTATACTGCATTTTTGTGTAACTATGCGTCTTATTTATTCCTTTTTTAAAAATTACATATATACCCTGATTAACCAGTGGTGGAATGTAGATAAGTACATGCACTCAAGTACAGTAATTTTGAGATACTTGTACTATACTTGAGTATTTCCATTTTATGCTACTAGATACTTCTACTTCATTACATTTAAGAGGCTAATGTTGTACATTTTACTAAATCTATTTGGCAGATATAGTTATTGAAGATTTTACACACAAAGCATGATCAGCTGATAAGATGCGATGCATTAGTGTATAAAGTTGTTAAAATTAGCTTCATTTTCTTTAACTAGAACATTAAAATGCTGCTTACACCTTAATGTATAATAAGTCAGTAATACAACACTGATGAGGGCTCTTTTGTCGCCTAATGAGTACTTTTACTTTTGTACAATCTCTTTATATTATAAATGTGGGACTTTTACTTGTAATGGTGTATTATTTCTACTTTTACTTAAGTAAAAGATCTCAAAACTTCTTCTCCAACCACAGTTGTAACTAACTTTCTGAATTAAACTGCATTCTACCAAAAAGGGAAATGAGGGTTTTCAGACAAGCAGGTATAGGGTCAGGTATTCTACAGTTATCATAAAATGAAAAATACAAAAACACAAGGGATACAAACAGTGACACACACACACACACACACACACACACACACTTGCACGCAGTAGCAGTTCCCTTGTTTATTTTATATGCTAAAAGATCTGGGAGGCCATAACTCTCTGGCTGCCTTAAAAGTATTCTCTTCCGGCCCTTTGGCTCCATGTGGTAGCAATTACGTCCTCTGGCTCGGCCATGCAGGTGACTGACACTGAGTGACCACTCCTCAGTACCCATGCATGTGCTAATGAAGCAGAGTTTCCTGGTTTTCTTTTTCTTATAAAGAGTGAGATATCCAGTTTTGTGTTTAGTTGCCTCCCTTGAGTGTTGGAGCGCTTTGACAGTTATATAATGTACTGTATCTGTTGAATGTTTTGGCAACTTGAACGTTGGTATTTTCTGTTCTTTTTTTCCTGGAAAACCTGCTTATGCTCAGATGTGAAGTGAAATGTAGTTGCATTTTGCAGGTGGGACCAGCTCTGCTGCCTTTCAAACTGAGCTGCGTTGTTCATGATCGCACTGAAATCTGTATCCATCCATTTCAGCATGAATTGCATGCAAGTTTGAAAACAAATAAACACCGGCAGAGGCTGTTTCTATGGGGAAAATCAATCTGTGGAGAGATGTCAGGATTGTTAGGAAGAAAAGGTAAATAGAGAAGTGGAGTGGCTTGCAGACTTTAATGCAGTGTTTACACTGTAATTAGTCTTTGCAGAATGAGATTCCTGACAGACGGTCTGAGACGGCGTGGCATGATAAAATAAACTCTAAACAGCGCTGTTTCAAGACATCCTCCATGGACCATAAACCAAGACGGCCTCCACAGACTACAACCACCCCTCTCTAATTTTCAAAATGGGTGGTCGGATTCTTTCTCCATCTCGCTCTTGCTCCTTCTTAGTCTTTCTTTTCCTCCCTTTTCACCCCAACTTCTCCTCTCCCTTTATTTGTTCTCCCTCTGTTTACGCCACTCACTCTCCTCACTTCTTTGCATTGGCATTTTCTCTCCATTTTTGTTTTGTTCCTCCCAGTGTTTGTCCCTCGACTTCCTGCTCCCTCCCATCCAGAGTGAACCCGGGTTGGAGCTACAACTTCCAGCTCTCTGCAGGCCCCTCCGGACTCTGACTCGATGACACAGTCTACAGCCATGCGTGCAGAAGGGGGGACGACTGGGGCTCATTCAGAACTGTGTCACTGTCCACCTGAGCAAACAGAGTCTCGGGGAAGCAGAGAGAGAGAGAGGCAGGGGAGAAACTGGTAGGGAGACCAGGAACCAATTGGTGAGGGAGGGCTGGCAGAGTGACAGCCAATGTACAATAACATTAGTCTTCCGCTTTGGCCCAAGTGAGCACTCCTTCTGGACACAACTCTGCCTTAACGTTTCTTCTTCTTCTTTTTTTTTTTCTCTTCTCTTTTTCTTGCGTGGAGCTCCCTCCAATGGAAACACATTCCTGTCATGCCTCACTGCTGTTCCCTGTTTAGATTTCTCATTACAAACAGCATTACACGCATGGGCTGGAGCTGGCCGGAGCACAAGCCAGGCAGAGGCTGGGGACCTCAGTCCTCCACGGTCTCCAGGAGAGAGATGAAGGAGCTGGGTCTATCACATGGAGACACAAAACCCAGAACCACAGATATTAACTTTTTACCTCCATTAGTTCTGAGGATAAGAGAAAACTAGCTGTTATATATGTCATAAGAAGAAAACTGAACTTGCATTGAACTCCAAATTTTCTGCAGCTGCCTTCTCTTGTTGCAAAACTTCAAATAAAACCGAACAGAAACCTTGGGAAATTTCAAAATCTTTCCTTTGATATTAAACTGTCATGAGAACCGCCAGTCCATCTTTTGATTCTGAAACTTCCCTGTTATGTTGGGATATGACGAACCCCGAATTTCCATCTAGACGATTTATGATTATGAAGTGGAGCTGCCTCACAGGATACCAGAACTTTATGGAAAGCAGACCTCCTTCTTTCTCCACGTGCTCTCTCATCTCCGTCCAAGTGCAGAACCAGAGGACTGGAGCTGCCATGACTCCCCAGACTGTCTGGGTATTGTTGACTGACACCTGACTGTGTCCATTAGTGTGAAAAACCGGGGTTACAACATACTACCTGTGCAAGCATGATGCTGAAGGGGAAAACGGTATGGCAATATCACTCAATATCACTCAAGAACTGCTTGGTGTCAGTAATCACCACTGACTTTTTGTACTTCTGAGGGATAAAAGTGATTTTCCTGATACAGCAGCCAATCAAATAAGGCGTAGCTTAAACTTGTAACTCACAGTGGTTTCCACCCAATAAAGAACCAAAAATCGTTTCCTGTCTTCATCAAGTTTCCACCTGAAACTTTTCCAAGACTCCACACAGCGACAGTCCATCTTCACCAATCACAAAGTAAATGAGCTTTCTGATTTTTTTTTACCACTTTGTAGAGAGAAAACAGACAGCCGTGACGTGTTACTACCCATTTTCTCGTGCTAGAAGGAGTCTCGCTGAAAATCTGTTATCAATTTCTTCAAATCCCTGGAATTACACTCTGTGCTGCAGCCAATATATAAGTGATAACAGTGGACAAGGTCTTTTGAAGATTTGATGTGGACATTCTTTCAAAATAGACTGTCTATTGTCTTTCATGTATAGATGGAGTAATTTATATACAGTTATATTTATGTTCTCTTTTTATCTCTGGTATAACAATAGAAGTTTTATTTATGGAGCTGTCGAAGATGTGTTCAGATAACGAAAAGCTCTGTATGTCTTTATGAATGCTATTGGAGAAGTGACTGATGGGAAACGTAGACGTAAAATGTAAGTGATGACCATGTAAACACAATCTATTGGAGATCTGGAAACAGGGAGAAACAGCTAGCCTGAATCCACCTACACGAACCTCTAACAGATGAAACAAATGAGCTATGAAATGTTAATTAGTCAGCTTTAGAGGTGCTGGTAGGTGGATTTTGTTATCTTTGGACACAGCCAGGCTAGCTGTTTCCCCCTGTTTCCAGTCTTTGTGCTAAGCTAAGCTAACCGGATGTTGGTGGTAGCTTCATATCTTCCGTACAGACATGAGAGTGGTAGCGATCTTCTCGTATAACTCTCGGCAAGAAAGCGATTAAATGTATTTAACAAAATGTTGCAACAAAATTGTCTTTTAAGCCCAGTCACTAAACTTGAAAACTCTGCATTGCGCAGATCCACATATGTAAACACTTGAGTAATATTTGAGGTTTATTTTCACTCACTAATAAAGTGGCTCGGGAAGAAATTCCCCCAAAGAATGCAAGCTGTCCAACTTTGCGTCCAGAAGCCAGTGCTCAGACCAGGAATGAGAGAAAGTCGAGGCCACCTGTTTCCCACTCACTTCTACTACACTCTTGGCATAATGCAGGCTTGTTCATGGCAGATTAACACCAGGCCATATGAGGTGGCAGTGCCAGCTGAACTTCAAAACACGAGGGGGGAACTGCCATTAACTCCAGTGTACCACAATTTGCGGCATCCTATGCATTTAAATCACATGATCCCCTCATATAGATGGTGATTTCCCACTTTGTCGAAAGAAATGCTCTGTCACGACTCTTAGCATCAGCGTGGGCACACATTCCCGTCTGGTCGGGTAACACATTCTTACATTACATTAGTAGTGCGTTATGTTCAGTCAACAACATGCCTACACTGTGCTGTTCTGTTAAAACTGTGATGTAGCACCGTGGATCTGTCACAGTGCTGTTTCACAGTCTGGCTTCCACCCAAACCAGTCACACAACATGAAATTTGTGTTGTTCATTCCTCATTATGAATTATGTGAATTATACAGTGACTCTCCAGGGCACATCAAGACCAGACTGACTTCTGAAACTTTTCAGAGCTCATATATTGTCCAGAAACGTTCACTTCAAACTTTTCATGCTCCCTCAGGATTCCACGGTGGTTTCACACAGCGAGGATAAACAACTTTTGCCACACTGAAGCATGATTTAAATACACGGCTGCCTTAATTTGATTTGTCTCCTAGAAGAACAGATCCATAATTAAATCCATACATCAGGCCATGCTTTCATTTACAAAATGAGGTTATAAACTAAAGATTCTGCGAATTGCTCAGTTTGACGAAAGAAATCTCAACACAACCTACTTGTTGTTTCTTAAGCTTTCTCGTGACCATAAAATGGGGTTGAAAGCGGAGTAAAATAACAAGTAAGTTGGACCTTGTGTTGGGAATATTTGGTCAACCTGCTGTTTCCAAGGTCGAGAATAAAACTTCAAGCTCCGTTGTTCAATTTCCTGAATACTGAATCTGCTTCAGTCTGACTCTTTATGTCAGTGTGTTGTCATTCATAAACTTGTAGAGGTCTTAATATTTCATTATAGATTTTGGTACCTAAATGAAATATCCACAATTTGTAAAATACCACATTTACAGAATGATTGATAACACAGAAAAAAATAGATTTATAACAATATAATTTCATGGGAAACCCGTATACCTACATTTTAGTTTTACATAACGATGAATTTTGAAAATTTTTCCCCAAAATGGAAATTAAATACACTAAATTAAAATAAACTGTTCAGATAAAGTATAATTTCAGCACTTCAAGATGATATCTATGAATATTTTAGACTATGAAATTTTACATAGTAGCAGTAAATTTAGTTTGAGACAGCCCATAGGCTTCAGGCACATCCTCTTTGCAGTGTATTTGAGTGATGACGTTATTTGGAAATTGCACAGATGAGCAAACATGGCAGCAGCAACATTAATGGGGCTTGGAGATCTGCTTTTCCCACTGTCTCCGACCCGCTGCTCAGTTGCACCAACACGTGCCTCATGTATCCACACACAGATGATTCCCTCGGAGATTAGCCTGTGATGTAGTGTGTAGCGTAAACTCCCTTGCATGCAGATGCCTCGGGGGGCCTTTTCAGGGGCTCTCATTTTATTCTCTCAATATATAGTGACATTGAGAGAGCCCTTAAACCCTTCTTGAAAAATATTCCCCCAGAGCAATGCTCCCCCCGGCTGCATTCCTCATACCACATTATCTTGTGTCTTAAATCTCCTGGAATATCTTAAAATATAGAAATGAACCACAGTATAAGAGTTTTGTCATGCTTTCCATAATATGGACAAAGTGTTGAATGTATATTTGTTGAATGATGATTTATTTGAATGATTATATTAGTGTTATTTAGAGGTTAGACTTTGATATATGTCTGAATATTTTAAGAACTATTTTTCTTTGAAGAGTGAGGTTATTATGTGGTGTTGCACTCATGCCATCATTACTGCCTTTCTGTGTTTCCCTTATGATTATGTCCCTAGTTAATACATAGTATTTGCCTTGCCATATAGATCATGAGACAAATCCCAGTGGTCCATGGTCACAAGCCACAAATGGCACAATTTTAGAAGAACTGAGCTGGAACTCAAAATGATCTCTTGGCATGGGCTTGGAGAAGAAATCACAAGTCTTACGAGCCCTCTGGGTGTCATTTCGCCTGGCGGTGCATTCAGGCAACACTTACAAACACGTCCTGTCCAACTAGCTGGAGAGCGGCAGACTTGCTTTATGGGCTCTGGATTGGACGGTGTGAGGGAGGTAGGCACGTAAAAGTGCCTGGTCACAGGAATCAAAGAGAGGAGACGGCATCCCAGGGACGCCAGAGCCCCACTGATGGGATTCTCCCAGACAGCAGAGGCCAAGTTTGCCAGTCCCCATCTCCTCAGTGGAGAGGCCACTTCCCTCGGCCACTGCGGTTCCTCAGTATCACCTATCAGCCAGGTCAATCAGTGGCTGAGATAAAGCAGTTCCTCAAGCCGGATGGTCTTTGAACACAGCAGGAGGAGAACTCCCCCAGGTCTCTTATCTCATTAAACTTGAAAAGGTATATTAATCCTTGAAAGCCTAAGATAACAGTATAGATGACACCAGCCAGGGAGACTGACAGTAATATAAACGCTATCTATGTTGGGTCATCAATGTTTCATCTCAGGAGACAAGAGGAGATGTGGAATTCTTCCTCTCTGCTCTTGAAAGGATGTTTTTTTGAAAATGTTGTCTCCTGCGGGTGAGGTTGTTTCACATGGAGAAATGACAAGTGTTTTTAGACGAAACAACGCATTTTCCATTCAGTTCTTTAAAATGCTTGCTGAACAAATTAAGTTTTATTTCTGAAATACTGTTTTAGGTGTATTAATCTCGTAAAGTATTTGATTTAATGTTAAATGACAGGCACACAAGCCTTCAAAGAAAGAAATCTTGGCCTCACAGACATGTCAGGCCACAAAGAATCCAACAGAAATGAGTCGACTGCACACCAATCTGACATCAGTCCTTTTTTTCCCTCCTGTCTTCTTTGAGGTGCACTTTTTCACACCAGAACACAAAACAGTCTCTCCTCCGTTTGCTGCCAGTGCTGCACTGTCCTACACCTCAAGCATGGTTAACAGCACATGGAAAGAAAAACACCACGTTGTACTACTAGATGCCAGATTCATGCAAATCTTGACATGCACACAAGAAAGCTGGAAAATGTCCTTTATGTGCTGTTTTAGCCCTCTGTCATCTTCAACTTTGGTGGGCAGGGTTTGAAATAGAGGTTCATCTAACAAATTACTTCCTCATTTACCTTCACTCATGAGACAAACATATTTATACACTATGTCAAACTCTAACTTAAGACACAGCAGTTCACCTTGTAGAAAAAGAAAAGGAGAAGACGGAGAGAGGGCATTTGACTTCCTGGATCCCTTAAAAATGTACAAACTGCAACATTAACGAACTGGGTTAGCAAGCTACTGTAGCTACTGCCCATCCACCTGTTCTCTATATCTTCTTACTCAGGGTCCATGTTTTATAAATGGCAATACTGATGCAGTTTAACTAGTTTCTGCTACATAATCTGAATCTACTGTATGAGTGTCCTCTGCTAGTAATTCTCAGAGATTAAAAGAGAGAACATGTTAAATCATATAAGCACTTCAGTGATTTCAGGATTAGTATAGTGTTTACATACGTCTCTGATTCTTTGGGTGTTCGCCACAGATTTTGGTCCCTGACACCAACAAATGAGTGCAAACAGATCTCAAAGGCTGCAGTGAATCTGTTTGTTGTTTGTCTCTTTGTTGCTGAGAAAGAACCAGACATGTTTTTAGTGGTAAGTACTGACCTGGCACTATCATGAGGTGACATATTTTGATTAGAGACCACAGGAAATAACATTTCCACAGCTGTTCCGTGTTAACTGGGGAACTTTGACTTATCTTGGTCAGTGTGACCAGGGCTGCCAGGTGAACCTAAGGCCTCTACTTTAGCAGTTTAACTCCATTATCATGTTTGATTTCATCTGCAGGTTTACTCTGGGAATTCACCTTGCAATTCTTTTCTTATTACTCTAAAAAAAAAAAATCTAAACTCTAAACTGTGCACATATTACTACTCATCTGGGGAACATCAACCCATTATTAGGTTGCCTAACTAAGTTAGCCTCACATCATAACCTACACATTTACTATACATGTGTGGCTGTATAGTAAGGCACCTCCTCTTCCTGGCCTTCTCAACAGTCTTTGGTCAGCTCACTCCTGTTACTGTTAGTCAGGGCCGCAGACACCGGGGGAACACCGGGTCAGTTGTCCCGGGCCCTGGAGATCATCTTGTCCTGGGCACGAGCAAGACACACGGCGGGCCTGCTGTCAATTAGTTTTTCTCAGTACTTGTGGCAGTTGAAATGCTGACAAATATGTATGCAGACTGGTGTGGGCAGCAGGCTAATTTTGTTATTTTCAATGCCTTTAGGTATGTGTTTTACAACAAGAGCCCCTGAAGCCTAGAGCTGAAAACCATTTGCATCTTACTAGCTAGTCCATCAGTGTCTCTCTGTGCACCGCAACAACCCATCACCAAATCCTATGCAACTTATTTATGTCCAATACATCCTGTCAGGCGGCACGGTGGTGCAGTGGTTAGCACTGTCGCCTCACAGCAAGAGGGTTCTGGGTTCGCACCCGCCGGCCGACTGGGGCCCTTCTGTGTGGAGTTTGCATGTTCTCCCCGTGTCCGCGTGGGTTCTCTCCGGGCACTCCGGCTTCCTCCCACCATCCAAAGACATGCAAGTTAGGTTAATTGGTGATTCTAAATTGTCTGTGAATGTTTGTCTGTCTCTATGTGTCAGCCCTGTGATTGCCTGGCGACCAGTCCTGGGTGTACCCCGCCTCTCGCCCAATGTCAGCTGGGATTGGCTCCAGCCCCCCCGCGACCCTCTAAGAGGATAAGCGGTATAGAAAATGGATGGATGGATGGACATCCTGTCATAACATTATATAGACCTTGAACATATAGAAAAGTAAGCTGCAAGTCTATGTCATTAGTTGCTTGGTAATTTCAAACAGAAGTACGAAGCTTGTTCTCTGAGGAGATGCATTTGAAATAGATGCTCAGGTAGATCTTGATTGTCCCACTGTTTTGCTACTTGTCCCAGAGCTTCAGAAACAGGAACTTATTCAAAGTCTATAGAAGTCTATTTACATTACTGCCTTTGGTGGTCAGGTGAGTAGTAACAGTGTTTTGTCGACTCAGCTGCAAAGTGATTATCAGATGAGCTGCAATTGCACTGTGGAGCTGACCTGCTCTGAGCTGATAATGTTGCTGTCACTGAGCACATCGATCTCATCACACTGACTGAACGGCTGAGCGCAATCCTCTCTGACTGTCACTGTCTGTTCAGGCTGATGTGGATCCTGATGACCTCTTTACTGATGCCCCTCTTCACACTGTATGATATGGTTGGTGGATCAGATGGTGCACACAAACCATCGTTCCTCATCAGGTTTGAATGCACAGTATCTAACACTGTAACACTTGTGAATATCCACCTCAGAGACACCATGATCATGCGACATAGTATGACTATATATAATAACCCGCAATAAGTATCCCTAAGTGCCGTTCCAGGGTGTTCTATCAGAAAGTACAGAAATTTAGAGAGAAGCTGCCAAAGAAAAATATAATATAGTAGAAGCGGAGAACATTTGGTTATTTTTCTGGATGAAGCACGGTTTTTCATATTTATCGTGATTGCTATCAACTATGTAATAACAGAAGAGAGAAGCTCAGAGAGGATGGATAGTACAAGTTTACGAACTAAGAGATAAAGCGGGAAAATAAATGTAAAAGATTTGTCATTTTCCAATTAGAGACCTGTCGTCTTGTGGTATTTATTCTCTTTATAGGTTAGGGAGTAACGTGTGGAGCAATACGGGGTTAAATTGACAATGTATTTACCATGACGCTGGAACATTAAATCTCCGTTATTCAACCAGTCAAGGGATCTGCAGTCTTGGTCCTCGGGGACCCAGAATATTGCTGCCTCTTTCTCTTTTCAATCAGTGGTTAGCAGTTGTCAGTGGCATTTAATTACATTCACTTTGGATCTCTGGTGTAAATCAGATGGCTACAGTGGGGCACCATGTTTGGTACAATAGTTGCAAAAACTCCTGATTGAATTTTGAAAAGGGGCCAAGTTGTTAAACTCACTTAGAATTCAATTTATTTCATTTGCAAGGACCTACTTTTCTTTACCTTCTCAACTATGAAAAACAATCTCGAAAAGGCCACGATGCATCATAAACAGAGAGCTGACTCAAGCTTAATTCATGAGGTTTGTGCTCTTAGGTCTAGTTCACGTGGTATGAATACATATAAGCCCTGGGTTTTAGTTTTTGTCAGCAATGCAGTGCTTCAAGTGCATTTTATTCTCACTGTGCTTCAAAACAGACATTATTTCATGATTTGGCAGGCTTTTCGAGTGTAAGAATATGTTTTCTTGTTCATCCCCAGGCATTACAAATAAAGCCGTGAGATTTTAGCCTCTGCAAAGTCACCATTACCATCATCCATCACACGTTCTTGCATGTATGTGCACACTGCATCCAAATGCCTAGTTTTTACAGCACTGTAGGTGATAAAAATGCAGGCCTCACTTAGGAGTCTAATCCATTTAGAGGAAATAGGTAGGCTTGTGTCGTCCTTACTTCCTTACACCTTTAAAAATGCTTGTTTGCTTTTACAACTGGCTCTGTGGGCAGCTGGGGAGGGGCAGCGCAGATGGATTTGGGCTTCGTTATTTTTTCTGCCTTTGTAACAGCTCATTTAAAATCACAAGGGCCTGAAGCCCAAGACAGATGGAATCTACTTGAGAAAGAGTGAGTGTCTAATTTAACTCAAATACTTCCTAATGTGAAGTAACTCTACACCTTTGTGAAAATACTTTAGGAGCTCTCATGAAAGTTTCATGAAAGACTGTGTACAAAATGTATTGTTTTATATAATATACTATTAAAGGTCTTACTTGAACCATTGCATACATTGGGTAGCAAAGAGCAGGCAATCTGACTTTCTATAATCATAACTTGAGATGTTCTCAGAGTGATGTTTTGCAGAGAGCAACATTAGACTATGAGTGAACTTTTCCAGTCTCATCATTGCGTGTATAGCATATCAGGCCAGTCCCATGAACTAAGCTTGCTGTGAAATTGCTAAAGCTTGGATTGAAAGGACCTGCGCAAGTAATATATCACTCTCCCTCAGCTCACCTTATCTTGACTGCCCTAATACTGCCACAAGAAGCCTTGCTTTCTCACATCAAAGAAATGTTTTAAAAGCCTCTTAAGCTCCCTTTAAAGGGTTACAAAGATCCCCTGAAAATAAAGAGCTGGGTTATAGGGCGTAGTGTGGGAAAAGCAAGCTCGGGCTAATGATTTAGGCAGTCCATTTGAGATGATGATGTCAAAATTAAGAATTTAATTTGTGAACTGAAATATGAAACAGAAAGTTCTGAAAAGGTTTTAGAAAGACTTAATGGAGTGTGGTGTGTTTTGCTTTTTTTCCTATATGGACGTATACGTATAAATAATCTGCAAAATGCAATAACTGAAGTCAGAGGTAAATGAACTTTATTTTAAAAAAGAAAGGTTTATCACACAAGGCAAAAAAAAAAAAAGAGAAGAAATGCAAACTGCTATGAACAGACCACAGGACCCCCAACCCCCCTCCACCCCCCCACTGGCAGCAAAGGGGTTCTCGTTACAACCAAATCAAAGGAGCAAGACAACAAGACTCACATTGTTCTGATTGTGTTTACTTACACTAGAAACATTAAAACCGGACAATCTGAATGTACAGTATAAGACAGACAGTTTTGATTTTCACATGAATCCAAACACAGAACCTCATACTAGCATTTTTTTTTTTTACATTTAGTTGACGGTACAAATGAAACAGGAAGGTTTACGGCTATGCAATACATTTGATTGATCACTTTAAGACAGACTATACATGTCGCAATGGGCACTTTCAGGGGAAAACAAAAAAAATAAAACCAAGAAGAAGAAACAAGGTCCCATCCAGGGTTTTTTATTGAAGTAACATCAAACCTGCATGTTGAGGTAAGCATGCCACTAGGGAATACAAAGGAAGCGATTCCCTTTAAAAGGGACTCCCTTAACCATATCCCCACTCACTTTGTAATTCGCCTTGACAGTAAATCAATTCTCAAGCCTGGCCCCTTGGACTCCTCCAACCCTAGGTCCTCCTCTCTCAACATTCCTGCACACATGAATCACTCCAAGTCCTGGCTTCTAGAAGGCATTTCCTGCCTGGCCCTCTCTCTCTTTCTCTCTGTCTGACTCCTCTGCTGAAAGCTGGGCAGGAACCCGCCGAGCTTTGATTTGAACCCAGAGGGAGAGAGGGAGGAGAGCTCGACTTAACACAGGGCCCTGGCTCTGGGACTGCTCCGAGTGAGAGAGAGAGAGAGACAGACATGGAGACTCGCGGTGTGTTGGGAGATGCCTGCACACCCAAGCAGGGATTCAGTGCTTTATCCTTCAAATTGCAATATGAGCAGCAGACCATATTCCAATGGCAAACGCACAAGTCTGCCCTAAGGGAGCGTCCTCTGTTAGGATTTAAGTATACATTCGCTCTAAGACTGATGTTCATTATTATTTCAGTTCTGATACCACTTAGCACGGAACATCGTCACAGATGTTTGAGAACAGCGGAGTTTGTAGTGTTTTAAATTATTTAACACGCTGTGAGGGCTTTATGATAACTCTCATAGTTGAAGTGGATAGAAGAGCATTCAAATATTTTATGGCAAAAAATGTACACAATGAGAACACAAGTTGGCTCTTCACAGCTGTACACCTGTTCAACCTTCCCTCTATAAATCCCCTTTGATGCTAAATCCACAGTATATGTACATACAGCTTTTTGTCAGTTGAGCGGACTCGAGACGAACCAAAGCAGCTCTTAAAAAGAACGGTCTAAATTGTCTTCGTATTATATACACAAAAGTGAAACGTACATATTTTACAGAGATCACTACACAAAGATCACAAACAGAGAGTCTTAGAGTGTGGGATGAGCGAGGCTGCAGCTGAGTGTAAAGAGGGTCATATGTCGTGACAGGGAGAGCTGGCCTGATGTGCAATGGCTGCTGTGTGTGTGTGTAAATGTGTGTGTGTGTGTGTGTGTGTGTGTGTGTGTGTGTATAAACTGCAGGGATGTAGATGTGCATGTTTGTAGAGACTTGTTTATCTGCGAATGTTGCGAGTGTGTGATCTCATCCCTCTCAGATCATGGCTCTTATCACCAGTCTTCCTTTGACCTGGTGAAGATAGGTGCTCTGCTCCGGCTCTAAGCTCTGATTGGTCAGGGCCTCATCCTCGCTATCAAGCGGCTCCTCCTTGACCTTGATGACCCCGTAGTGAGCGTCGGGGAGCTCGCCGCTCGATCCACTGCTGCTGCTACTGCTCAGCGTGTGCTTCCGGATGACTCCTCCAGGGGGCAGCCTGTCCTCCTGCATGCTCTCCATCTGCTCTCTGCGCTGCTGCTCCTCCTGCTCCTCCTCCGACTCCTGCAGGTGTGCACTGGGCTGACGTAACTGCTCAATGGACTTGGACAACAGCTGCAAAACACATTGGAGCCACATTAATGATGACATCCTGCAGCCAGTGATCTTTAACAATCAAACTTTTATCAGGGCAAAGCAAAAAAGAATATCCATTTGAGGTTTCTCCCGCATTAACAGCAATAAGCATGCAAATACATCCAAAGAGTAGCAGAAGGATTTGTTTTACTTTTTAAAAACAAAGGTAGAGTCTTTCTCTGCCCTCTATTTGACCATACTATTTTCAAACTATCTGGATGTCAAAAACAAACAAGCTCAATATTTTGCCAAATCTCTAATCAAATCAAACTCTTAACAGTCTCTGTAACTATATGACTAACCCACAAATAGGTCATATCCATATTAACTTAGCTCTTATTTGACAGTTACTAATTTTTCAGGCTGTCTCATTATAAATCATAAATCATAAATCTAGAACACCAAAAACCACAGTAATCACACAACTGGGAGGAAAACAGATAGAGTACACTGTGTGGTGGACAATTAAGTGTGAGTATTTTCATGTTGATAAATCCAGTCTGACACTGTATTTTGGAAAATAAAGTGTTTGTCTTACATTGGAACAAAACACAAAAACTCAGAGACTGACATTTATATTATGCAGAATATTAGTGTACATGTGTACAGACCATCTGTATCTAAAGGTAATAAAGCTACTGTAACTTTAATAATGTGACAAAGGCAAATGTCAAACTGATAACGGTTTCTGGCTAGTGGCTTTGGTAAACTACATTTTTAGGAGGTTTAGGAGTGGAAGCAAATTTGCTGTTACTGCCGTTGTATATGAGTTAATAAAATTCAATAATGGTGGCTGCCCCAGGTGAGTGGATTTGTGTCACTCACTTGCTTTATTTTTTGTATAAAATACAGTTCAGAATGTAGAAAGTCTTTCCTATGGTAAATCGTGTTTTCCCCTGTAAATTACGGTTATTTTCTGCAAACAGTGGCACCAAGGTACAAGCTGTAGGGAGCATGTTATTGAACAGGCTTGCTAAAGAGGATATCAAGAGAGCATATGACACTCTGCTGAATCAAACTCAGCCAAAGTCCAGTCGAAAGGCACCAATTTATGAGCACATTACACTCTTAAACTGGACAATGTACGCACAGATTTCCACAAAATCTATGTGTGTATCATCTTACTTGCATCAAAAATCTTTTAATGAGTCAAACCGAGGATTAATTATAGATTCTGATCAACATGTGCAACTGGAGTGTCAGAGAGTGTCAAAATGTCCATTGCATTCATGGAAAAACTTAAAGATTTTTAAGAGTCTTCTAGCGCAAAATAATAGTTCAATATTTGTTAAGAGAAACAGAGGCATGTGAGCTGAAAGACTTGACAGAGGAACTCTGTGCCGAGGGATGTTTCCGTGTGTTGCATCTGTGCTAAATCAGACCTACTGTAATGCTGCCATGATTTGATTAGTCTGCCACAAGAGGGCTCCAAGAGCAGGACTGAGAGGCGCCTACCCCAGCAGGTAACCAACAGCATTACTGTCTACAGAATGTAGGCCTTATATAAATATCCCTTCAGCTATAAGAATTAGCCTCCTTAGCTTGGCATTAGTAAACACTGTTCATACCTTTTCCTAAAATCCCTAAGCTCTTGTAAATTTCCATTAGCTCCCCCTACTGTTGCAGGCACTGAAGGGCGTTTAAAAACAACCGTAGACAAGCCTCTGCTAGGAAATTAATTAGGGCAATGTTTCGGAGATCCCTCTCAATAAACACTGAAGGCTCATCCCTGATTAGTGGCCATTTATAACCTCCACTTAAAGAGGCTTTACTCGTGATCTCACTGGCCTGAGTGATCAGAGCAGGGCCGGTTCACGTGTTTCTAGACAAGTCGCAATTATTCCAAAGCTCTTTTCAAATCAAATCAACTTCATAGAGTACTTTTCAATAATTACAGCTGATATTTCAGCTGCCTGACGGTGACACGTGTTTAACATTTTTAGTGTTACAAACGAATTCAGGCAGAAACTGTTTGTTACAGTTGAAGCTGTACATCCGTACTGTGTAACTCAATAAGTGCTTGTGGTGCTTTGCGCTTTTTATCACTTCTAGGTAAGAGTTGCTCTATGGTTCCCATGGCTCTTTCAGGGCCCAGCGTTGGGACACATCAGTATGTGAGCTCGCACAATGCCGCCTTTCACAGTGTCTGCCACCTCACACACGTCCCTCACCAGAATAATTACACTCTGTGTATAGCGAGGTCACCTCGGCCAGCTAACAGAAACACAAATATTGCCACAGAGGAACAAAATGTATTCTGGGCACTTTTTCCTTCATTTGAACTTGACTGAATTGAATTTCACAGAGTTAGCATGTGAACAGCACTGATGCCTTAAGCTATGATAACAGAATTAGTGCAGAGGAAGCATTTCTTCCCCATTTGAAGTCAGGCAGAAGTTCTTGGCTTCGCAGAAATAACACCAGGATTCCAGGGAAGAACAGACAACAGCCCGGGTCTGTAAACCTGAGCTACCACAGATGCTTTTACAAAAGGCTAAAAATAGATCAGCATTTGTGTGCTTAAAATTATTAAATCAGACTCCCAGCAGTAAAATAAGACCTCACGAGACCTAAAAAGGAATAGAGAACGCTGCAAAAAGCAATGTGAAAGTCAAAACCCTCCCCTGAGATTTGAATATTGATGAACAGCAAAATACCTTATTTATATGGACTTGCTGCTGGTACTGTTTCTGTTTCTCCAGGAAGTGCTGGTGTTGCTGCTGGATGACAAGTTGGGCCAGTGTGTTCTGAGGCAGCGGCGCAGACTGGGTCCTGTTCAAGGGCCGGTGTTTTGGTAGTTTAGGCCGACTGCTGGAGGGGCGATCCTTCATGGCCAGAGGGGACTGAGGGTGGGATGACATGGAGCCTTGGCCTTGACAAAAAAAAATCAAAGCTAGTATTAGGTTTCTTCTAAAGTCATATTGTAAATTACTTTAATTTAAAGTACACCAACATGTAGTGTAATGCAAGGAAACGTAATGTAATGCTTAACATCAAGTAATGCAGTCTTACCAGAGGAGAGCATCTTCTGCTGCCTCATCTGCTCCTTCTGGAGGAGGTGTTGGAGGAGGGCCTGGTGACTGGGGCTCACTTTAGACTCAAGGCCTGTCTGAAGGGGCACAGGGCCCAGCAGGTGCCCAGGCAGCCCATGCTTGATTTCTGTCGATCTGTCCTTCAACCCCATGGCGGCCTGAGAGACAGACAAAGATGATAAAGTAATGTTTCTGCTTTACTTCACACTACACATGCTGTGCGCTAGGACTGGTTGTCATTTATGATAGGAAATGTAATGGTTTATTTTAACATGCCAAACTCAAAAATATCAACTGTTTTTTTGTGAATGAAAGTCATTCACAAATCAGTGATTAGGCAATGTTGAAATCAGAGACCATCAATGGTTAGAAGTCACTGCAGCCGATTAACAGGCCTCTGTGGAATGTGCAGAGAGCTAAAAGATGATATATCATGTGCTGTGTTATCAGGAGTTGCACTTGAGTGGACTTGGCCTTTTTAAAAGCTGTGATAAATGAGGTAATGGGGAAGATAAGAGCATGCCTGACACAAGACACTGCAGAACAATATTTATCTAAGGGCGATAAAATCATTTGGGGGCCACAGGTCGGTGAACTGTGGTCGTACAGAGAACCCTGACAGCCACTGATAGAAGGTTTTTCAACACGTAAACTGAGCAGAAAAACTTGCCATCACTGAACCACTAAACTGGTGTATGAAGCAAGATTCTATTTCATGTAAAACACACAGGTTATCTGAGAATATCTAAGAATATGAAAGAATTTGTACTCACACTAATGGGTGAGGATGCAGTTGAAAGCCCGAAGGAGATGTTGGGTAAGGAGGGAGATGTGTATAAGCTCAGCATCGACACAGAGCCCTCAGGTCGGAATAATCTCGGCTGTGAAGGCCATCTCTACATCAAACAGACAGGACGGAGCAAAGACAGAGAGAATTAGGAGGAGGCGACAGATTTAGAAATCCCTCTATGGACCATTTCAAAAGGCAACATGAGCAGTGGCAGAAACATTAATGCACTATGAAGAATAACAGCCCTCCTTGCTGCAAACGGAAAGGTATGACTTTTTGTGATAGACGATCTAAAGGAGTAGCAGGCAGCAAAAGTTTCCTGGAGCTTCACAGAATGGCACCAGTGAGGATGATACGCTATTATAAAACACTGCAAACCTCTAAATCTACCGCTCCACCCTCAGTTCTTCAGTCCCCAATCGGCCTGCTGCCTGTTCTTACTCCCCGGTCCCCACCCTCAGGCTACTCTCTCAGAGAACATCAGCACTGGGGCATACTTCCTGTACCCAGCAGAGCAGCGGACCAGCATGTGGTTTTGGAACAGCCATGTTTATCCTTCCAACCCCTACCAGTACTCAGTGACCTGTATGTGGATATCCGGCCCATATTTGACCCAAGGGACCCGTTCCCTCTGAAAAAGGATACCTAATGTAACGGTGCACAAACACGCCTTGCTTTTGCAACAGGCATGAGGTCTACAGGCAGCCCCAGAGTCCACAAATGACTTTCATGAGAGTCTCAGTATGGGCCGATACAATAGCAATCCTGTGTGTTTATGTTGTTAGCATGTGGATTTCTTTGGCTACCAGTGCCTGGGATATCAATTAAACTCCACAGTTCGTCTGTCTCCCTAAGCCCCAACCTTCAGCCCGCTGTCAGGGCGTCTCTCCCTTCTCTGTGTCGCTGGAGGTCCCAGGGAGAGTAAACAGCGACGGTTAAGCAAAACACAGCTGTTCTGTTAAGATTGTTCAGAGATGTGTCATATCTGCCACCCTCTATAATGGTCTGCTTTGTGAGCTCGGTCCAAGGGGAGCTCTGGTCCGTAACTCAGCCATGAATCTATTGGGAAACGCCTCAGAACAACTTAGAAGAGGCACGCTGCCAGGCCAATGACAGAAATACAATGACAAGCCAACAGCGAGCTTACAGCCAAACTAAAGAGTTTTTTCTTTGCAAAACATAAAACTGATTGTACAGGACATCTGGAAGAAAAATGTTGGATTGAAAAATGTGCAGCATTTTAATTTTTACTGTTGTTTCTGCAATGTATGTGTTCTGAATTTTAACACTGATAGAGTCCATTTATTTTCTTGCATAATGAGTCATCTTTACGCAAGAAAACTCGGGGTAATCAGACATGTGGGTCAAGCTGTGCCTCTTTAATGTCAGCGTGGGGAGCCATTTTCACTTGAGTGTAACAGACAGAGGACAACTGGCTGTTTTTATAGCTGCAAGCAAAAGGGCATTTAATGCCCTGACATAAAATCATAGTTTTGATATTCAAATAATTTGCATGCAGAATAACAACAGCAGTAAGACATTTGCTTCATTTTTTGGCAAATCAATAGCAGTGCTGATGATTTATAAACATACCTCAGTTTTTGTGGTAGTAGGCAGAGAGGAGGGTCCATTTTCAGCCCCCAAGGCACTGGAGGCCCCTATGGGAGAGCTGGGGCCGGAGCCAGGGGCACTGTTAGTGGGCGTAGAGTCTACGAAACATCAAGGAGTTAGATGCAGTATGCACGCTCACACAACACACACACACACATACACAGAGGCTTGGCATAACAGCTGCAGCCTCACAACAGTTTAATGTGTACGGTCATGGCTGCCTGATTACAATGATCTTTGTTACATGAAAGTGCAACGACCATAATATGCTACTGCGCTGCAAAATGGCTGATTATTATGCAGCTCTATAATAATAACACTAATAATATAGGCTTGTATTGTTTTCAGAGAACATTTTAAACACCAGATAATAAGATGTAGACAAATTTCTGCACGTTGTAACAGGAAAAAGACTATTTAACATATAGCCAGCAATATAACATACCCATTAGCTCCAGAGCCCTCTTCTTGTAAGGAGTCATGATGTTCCCATCTCTTCTCTTGAGCATCGGGCTGCTCCTCCTCTCTGCTACCTTCTGCTTCAGTCTGGATCGTACCTTCAGGTTGGGCTCAGAGGCTAAAAAATAAGGAAAAGATATTTTTTTTCTGTAAGTCTCAGTTCACACTATTTGGACGATAGAGAAGCCCCGTCACACGGAAATTAATTATACAATCATGTGAGCATACTCTGACTATTTTTATAGAGTCAATCAGTATGCTTTTATACAGCCTGAACTTTATGAAAGAAAATAGTAACATCATAAAATAAGAGGAAACTAAAACAGAAATAAAGAGACTATAAATCAGTAAAAAAAAAAAAAGCAACGCTGTCACGCTTCGACATGTAACGATTTCAGTTTCAGTGAAATTCAGAGCAGGTTTCAGATAAATTAAATGAGTCAGGATTGGCCCCATTTCCACCTCATCTGGACTAAATTAGGTTGAGCAACACACAGGCTCTAAGTGAAATAGTCCGCTACCTGCCGCCCTGGTGACCACAGTCTGATACAGTAGCAATAGTTAAACTAACATAAAAACATGGCAGATGTTTCAGGCTCTCCCCACGCCCCCTTCCTCCTAATGCAAAACAGAGATACCAAATCCACCATCCGAACACACTCCAAAGTCACACATGCTCACACACACAGCTTGGCCTGAACTGATCCAGATTTACAAATCCAGTCCATCAGTGTTGATAGAAATGCTGACGTAATGTTCTTCACAAGAGACATGTTGCTTTGAAACTTTTCAACTGGTATTAATGATGGATTTAAGGACATTTTGTTTCACTATAGATTATTTAATTTAAAGCTCTATTTAACCGGGGTAGATTTACTGAGCATAGATGCTCCAAAACAAAGCCCAGTTTTATGACACTGAATTTAAAAGTTGAACAAATAGTCATTGTACAATAAAGTCTTATTTGACCCATGTTTAGTTGCCTATGCCCTTGTTTCTAAAGGACCAACAGAAAAGTGTAACTAATGTAGACAAAGATTTTGTGTATTGTCTATATCCATATTTTGCTGTGTGTATATCTGTATGTTTCTGTGTTGTACTGGTTGTGAAAACAAATCTCCCTCTGGGACAATAAATCTAAATGTAATCAAATCTAAACAAGGGCATAAACAGGAACTTGTGAAATACTGAGGTAAAGAGATTCAGCAATGTTATGTGCAACACAGAGATTATTATGTTCTTTATTTTCCCTTTAATTTGGTGATACAATTTGAAAACTGAGAAAGTATTTTAGGGTGTGAATCCTGTACAATATCTATAGATGAGTGTCTTGCTGAATGAAAAAACAGAAAGGACATTTAAAAAATAATTGAGGACATTTCCTCTGAGTCCTTAATGGTCGTTACATGCATAGCGCTAGCCCTAAAAACCTCTGATAAAATAAGACAATTTCACTAATTATTAAATTAATCTGAAAAATGTGTGTGGCACAGATGTGACTGTGTAAAGATTATATATTATAGAAAATGGGAAATAAAGTGGAGGTTGAATCCAGGCAAGGAAATCCTTTTGAATAATGTAAGAATCAGTCAAGTAAATGCTTTTGTGTCTGACTGTTGAGTCGGGCTCCTGTCTTGTCACAGTGACAGTGACTCACTAGGTCAACACGTCTCATGTGGACTTCCCGTCGCCCCTTTGGACATGGAATCCCACAGCTAGCCTTACACACTCAAATAAACAAGCAGAATAGATAAGCTGGTCTTTTGACTGAAAGCCAGAGCACAAAGCTGTATTGAAGTTATGTAAACCTTCTGTTACACAATAGCCAACCTGTTTCAATTATTTAGTTCAGATCAATAATTAAATAGGTCTTTTGCGATGTGTACAATACACAGCTATACATATTGAAGTGGGGCTATGACGTGGAGAGGAGGAGAGGAGGAGAGGAGGAGAGGAGGAGAGGGAGCGGTGATGGGGGCACAGCTAGGAGAGTGGGCCAGATGCTGCTATTTCTGGCTTTTGTCAAAAGCAGCAAAACCCTCTTCCCTAATATGTGGCACAGACCTCTAATCCTGTGGGTGTGAGGTAGAATGAAAGAGAGCGAGGGAGGAAGAAAGGAGGCAGGAGAGATAAATGGAGAGAAAACGCTGTTGGGAGTCGTATGAATCTGCTTCACGCCCTGCTGCCTTGATTGCTTTCTATTTTTACACACTGCTGCCACCAAGCTACGTATCCCAATTGGTCGCCACGGGAACGCCAGACAGCAGCAGCAGCAGCACGGGAACAAACACTTTCTCACTGGTCTCCATGGAAAAAATGCCCTGGTGCACAGAGCAACAGGAGGCAATGATGGCAGTGGCAAAGCGTATACACTGAACACCTGGGCCACTTCTGCTCCAGCTTCTCAGTTAATGAAAACACACAGTAATGGCTGCAATATACCAGAGTCATAAATCAATCACCTTATTACATTTGATAGTGGTGCTGCAGGGCTAGTGGCTTTGCAAGTGAATGTGTTATGCTATCTCCACTTAATCAGAATTTTAACTCTGCTGTCACTGTGAGTGCCGCTGTCCATTAGAGCCTGGATCTGGACAGATGGCTGTGTGGAAAGCTGAGGTGTGTGTTCTGCACATAAGGAGGCCTGCCATGCATTTAGCCTGACATTCTGGTTTAAACTGATGCTGAAATGAATGAATTAATAATGCTCATTGGTTGCTGTTCCTTTAACAACATAAACTTTTAAACCAAGTCCCTCAGATATTCCATGTCGTGAGATCAGCAAGTTTAATTCTTTCATTAATGTTTCTGCTATACAAGGTCAGTTAATATTCTTAACATAGGGAGTTTTCACTTTTACTTTACAGTTTTACCGTTGTAGGATTCTTTTTGAAACTCTTTCCTGCACCTGCTGAATGCACACATTTGGTAACTGGGTCATGACCAGAGTGGGTGTTACACTTCTTACTGCTAAGCTGCTGCTATTCTTGCCACAGACTATCGCGTGCCCTCGGACCAGTCTATTCTATCCCCTGGAAGTAAAACAAAGAGGATGTTTACCAAGTAAACAAGTTAATCACGTGAAATTATTTAAACTACTGAGTGAAATAAAGCCAAGGGCATCGCAGCTATTCTGTGTTAATAGTAGAAATCAAAGCACAGATTGTTACTTACAGGACTACAGGACTGTCTCTGCAGATTATGTATTTGGATTTTTTGTACACTGTGAGGGGCCACAATAATGTCTATACCTGTACATACTAAAACACATGTACAAAACACATGATAAAGAGTTTACTTTGAGTGTGTACTGGTTGGTTCTTGTTTTCAGGGGAAAACGTAAATGCATAAAGCTTGCTTAAAAAAGCCTGATTTCATATTTTCAAGTTTTAATAGAGACTTACTGACCACCACTACACAATATATATTACATGCACATCATAAACCTGGTTGTGAACCTCAACCTCAACCAGAAAAAGATGGCGCTCAGCCCTCTGGCCAAATGAAGCAGTGGGGAGTCGAACGTGGAGCACTCGAGTCATCTCCACTTTGTTTTGAGAGAGCTATCTTAGCTTAAACAAACAGTCCTGTCGAGGTTCATCCAGCCTGTGCCCGTCTTAACTCTGCAACACCTGCCAATCAGCTATCAGTGACAGCCAGTGGCTCAGGGAACAACACTACCTTTGTGTGTCCCCCTCGGGTGCCAAGCTCTCAGAGGACTTTAATGAAGACAGACAGGAAGTGGGGGAGGAAGGCCTGAGCAGGAAATGACCACATATAGATTCAGGAATCCAAAGAGCAAGAAATAGTTTCATCAGTGCAAGAGAGTCAGGCACAGAGATGGGGAGATGGTTTAACCATGAATTAAAGGTTGAAAATGTCATGTTTGAGCAGCAGAGAATGAAATTGTATCCGTCCAGTTATTTGTTTAAACCTGCCTTTTTGTATTCACAGTAAAAGGCAAACAATGCCACCATAAACGCTCTGTCTTCAACTAGTTATTACACTTGTGAGGCTACTCCTTACCTTATGGGTCTAAAGGCATGTAAATATATATTTACAAGACGTATTTCTCTTTTCTGAAGATGGTATGATTCAAAGAGATTACAATAAATAAAAGCTCCCAGAGCTTTCATTTACCTTTCTAACATTTATTCTTGCCAAGCAGAGACTTTATTTACCAGGTATAATTCCTTTGCCTGATCTCCAAATTGTGTAAACATGCAACATGACAGGCCTGTAGTTAAATAACTCAACAAGTATAATTGTTTTCCAATGTAATTAAAAGAGACGCAGAGGGGAAAAGTACATAATGTCATTTGGTGACCTCATTGACGAATCATGACGTTTTTAGCTTGGCCGGCACTTGTGCTCGTGCAAACCAAGAGGCAGGAATTATTCTTATTTACACAGCCATCCCCAAGGGGTTCCTCAAACTTTAAACCAACAAACCTGAGCTGCTTTTTGGTGGGAACCTGCGTCTTTTCAAAATAGTTTTTAAAGCCCATAACTCAGGAGAAATTAATCTGCTTTAATTCTCCCATTTACCACTAAACAGTTGAAAGAGGCCTTGGAACTTGGTTTATTATTGTAACATAGGGACAAATGTGGCTCCTTTTAAATAATGGCAAGGTAATTTGGGTACAAATAACAGTAATTAAAATTTAAACTTGTGAAGTGAAAACTTACAATTAAACTGCGTTGTTGCCAGTGCTCAACAGTTGTGTTTTAGAATAATCCAAATAGGAATAAGGAAGGTTTAAGTTACTTTTCTGGCATGCGTCACCTCCTATGAAAGTTTTGTGTTGAGCCCTGGAGGGATGAGGAGGGGGGCTGGGGTCATAATGAGCCTAACTGATGTTATTAGCAGGTCGTCAGTAACCTCAGGAAATACTCAATAGGTATACTGACCTCTTGATTGACAAGGGTCAAAAAGACATTGACTGTATTAATAACCCAAAGTTGTAAATGGAAAATTGCTAATACAAGGCAACATCATAACACTCACACTTCTAGCTGTGTGTCTGTGCAGATTTATGTGTGCATGTATATATGTGTATTTGCATTTTTATGTATGTGCTGTGTGTGTGTGTGTGTGTGTGTGTGTGTGTGTGTGTGTGTGTGTGTGTGTGTGTGTGTGTGTGTGTGTGTGTGTGTGCAAATTAACAAACCTGTCTTCCTCAAGGGGAAGTCGTCCTTGCTCTCTATGGGTGATGGCAGAGTATACTGGCAGATGGGGGATGTGCCGCCCAGCGGTGGAGAGCTTTGGTCCAGTGATGTGTGGTGAGAGGACCTGATCACACAAAAATACATCAAATTTAAGAGAGAGGGCAATATGATGATAGTGTAGATAATGTTTCTATGTGATTTAAATATCTTTTTGCATTTGTATCACATTCACTCAGGCCAAAACAACAGAAAATACTTACGTGTACCAGAGTTTTGGGTGGTGGATGAAAGAATGATTGACTCCATTGCACGCAGGGTCCTTTGCTGATTTGCTCAACAGAAACTCTTGGAGTTTCTGCTTCACCTCGGTACTGGCCACTGCACCTGTGAGACCAAAAGACGGAACCAAAGGGATTGGGGTTACCCTACGGCTATGGCTCATGATATATTGTTGCCTAGATAATATTACCAATCAAAACTTTACCCCTATTACAGATTTCCTAACCTGTTTTCCTGTATCGCATTTGGCTCACTGCTTAACTTATTTCTTCAGATTGAGTTTACACTATCTTCCAGAGCAGCCACAACTTATGTAGGAAGATCTCCCCCTAGTGGCCTAAGAGCACTATATTTATTTCAAGTTGCTAAAGTGATACTGCAGAGAGATGTTCTTTCCCATTGGAGGGTTACAGTTGCAGGGCACAGTTTCAAATTACCTGACCCGACAAAGTCATAAATCTTGTCTATTATTAGCTATAAGGTAAAAACAGAAATGAAATACTATATCTGAAGCTATTTTCATCGTGCTATTGAAAGACATTTTCTCCTAAATTGTAAGCTTAAATGTCACTAGCCAACCTTGTGTCATCAGTTGCATGTACTGGTTAAGTGCCATGTCATCGTCATCGTCATTATATCCTTGGCTATTTCTCTTAATCTGATGACTAAAGTAAACTTCAGCTTTGCAATTTGTCTTGTTCCCAGGCAAGGAAGGAATAGCAATTACATCTTCCCATGCAGTGAAAACGATATACTATACATGAATTTTTAGCCTTACTGCTATGCAGCCGAATATGATCAGACTCAGAGTGCCATTAGTCCTGGTAAGTAAGAGAAGTGTTGCTTCACCGAGCAAACAAAAACATCTATTCTCACTCGCTTACAGTACTTGTCGAGTTGACTAGTTCTGGTTTTATATACACAGCTTTTGAACAGTGGAACAACATTTTACCTTAGTTGCCTCACCACTGGATATGTCAAAACCTTAGCAAATAAAATCCCAAATATCTGCATGACTACATACAACGGGGGGTGTTTTTTATAATATAGGTGGACTGATCCTTATTTTGATCTCAGTGCTTTGTAGTTAGTTTTGTCAAACATTATTGTGTAGATGTTAAATGTTGTGTATACCACTTTCATTTAAGTATAGTATATGCATGAATTCACGTGGACCCCAGGATGAGTAGTTACTGGAGTTACAACAGCTAATGGAGATCTAAATAAACGATTTAACATCAGGCCAAATTAAAAACACCCCTTTTACAAATAAAATATAATTTTATGGCTAAATTATGGCTAACATGCCTACAAAGGCTATAGTGGAGCTCTACTGCAATCCTGCCACACGGCTTGAAGGCTGTTATCCTAGTAATAATGAGGATAACAGAACATGCACATGAATCAGTGCGAGTATTGTCTCAGTAAGTGGATCATTCAGCTACAGTAAAGCATTCCTATCCAGCTGTTATGCATATTTTGATTAGGCCCCACTCTAAGGTAACGCATTAGAAAAATGATTGAAAAGGGTGAGGGTTACGATTTGGGGCCACATGCTTGCTTTTGCCTGGGGCCCTCAAAATTACTAATTCCGCCCCTGATGGTAAGGAGATGGTAATGATGGCGGTTTCGAGCTCTTACTCTCTCGGGAGCGCTCCTTGCCCCTGAGGATCAGGCTGGAAACATGCTGCTCTCGCCGATGCCTCTCCTGCTCCTTCTCCTGCTGGTTCTGCTGCTGCTGCTGCTGCTGCTCCAGACGACGCTCCTTCTCTGCAAGTTCCTGCTGCTGCTTCATGGTCTGGAGCTCCTGCTGGAGCTGAGAAACACGCAGGCCTCAAGTTAGCATGTAGAGAGCACACTGATAAATATATTTTTTATACGACAGCGGCTTATGTGAACTTCTGCAGTTTCTATTTTGCTGTGATGGACTATTCTGACTATTCTCGTCTGTAAAAACAAAACTCACGCTGTTCTGTAATGTATTGCTCAACACCCTGCCTTGCTGTGCTGAGCTGTGTCTTCTTTTCTGCACTCTGTAATGTTGTCCTGAGATATAATGTTTTGTACTGATCTGCACTATGCCATGCTGTGTCGTGCTCTGCTGTTTTGTACACTGTGGTGCTGTGTGCACTGCTGTGCTGTCCTCCATGCAACTATTCAGTGCAGTGCTGACCTTGAGGTGCTCCTGGAGCTGAGCCTGGTGCTGACGGGTCAACTTCTCATGCTGCTTCTGGAACTCGCTGATTAGTAGCTGCTTCTGGATCTGCTGCTGCTTCTGAATGAGGAGCAGCTCCTGCTGCAGCTGCCTCTCCCACAGTCCCGGGTCCGAGCCTGGCCCTAGCATCCTCAGATCAGTACGCAGATCCAACGGAGATAAAGGCTCCACAGCCAATGGCACGTCTGGCTTAATGTCCACTGCGGCCCACAGAGGGGAAAGAAGAGAGAATAAAAGAGAAAAAGAGATTTGTCAGTCCCTTAATTGCACCTTTACCATTCAAATCATGCAACCAGAGGTGGCTGTGTATAGTATATCTGTATTTTGCTGCAGAACAAATCATGTTCAGAGTTAAAGAGGACACGAAAATTAGGATTCTAAAAATGAGGCATGGAGTTTTAAAAATGCAAAAAATAAAAAATGAGAGGGAGAGAGAAAGAAGGGTCAGAAATGAGGAGGATTCTCAGAAGCCTGTAATTATAATAGTTTCTATAAACAAACATGGGATCACATCCGTCAGCATAGTCTACTGGGAGCAGCTGTATAACAGACTCAATGGACATTTGGCACGAAATGTTGAAATGGTCATTTAAAGTATTTACATAAATCCTATCTTGCCACTGTTTGATAAATAAATAAAGGGAGTCCTTCTCCCTGTCTCTACCGGAACATCATGCAGATATCCCTTCTTAACATAAATGATTTAAGGCAAACTAGTGAGCCTGGAACCCACATGAATTCATGTTTCCTGTGATCTTTCCATCTCTGTTCTTGCGTGCAGACGCTGCAATGTGTGCATCGGTAAGAACTGCCTTTGTCTTTGACAACTACCTCCATTATAAGTAATTGCCAGATACAAAGTGAGAGGGCATCCCTTTGGTCTCCATGCTCTATATATAGGTTGTTCCACAGAGAAAATCGATTGCCAGTTAAGAACATAGGAGACAGGGCTACTTCATCTCTCTATTCCATAGAGGATGATTAGTGATTGTACAATATTTTTCTTTATCTTTTTTACGCTTTTGTTTTCATCCACATTACTGTATCTAGTTGAATCCTTGCTACAGTAAGAAATGGAGATTTTTTTCTATAGAATTACATCTTTGAACCAAATTTTAGTTATTAAATAAGGTGTTTAGGCCTATATTTGATCAGTGATTAAATAAAAATGTCAAAATCTTGGGACATTCAGGGAAGGGTACGCATTGTCCAGACTGTATAATGTCTCTTCCATTTTGAAACCAGAGAAATATTCAAACCTACTTAAAATTCCAGTGGCTGGAGGGAGATTTATTGAGGGCATTCATTGCCGTAATCTTCTCAAGGGTCACATTTGAGGGAACAAACACAAGCAATGTTACTACACCACCTGTTCTTTGGAAGCATGAGAGAAAACTAACACGTTACAATTTATATGTTCACATAAATAATCTTGCGTTGGTCAAGTCATGCATTTATCCTCGTAAACTATAATAAAATGCCAATAAAAAGGAGTTTAAACCTGCCAAAGGAATCAGCGTCAGTCTACAGTAGCCATCAATTAGGAAGCAGTGCCCTCCTGTTCACTGATGCTGTGAAGCTCACTGGCGCCCATTTGTTTTGTCATGTAGCCTGTTTTTCATTGCCACCATTCCATGTGTATGCGGCGGTGATGATTATAAATAGAAACATAAAAGCAAGTGGCGCAATCCTGGTCTGTGACAACCCCCACACCCAAGTATCCACCACCCTAACTTGCCGCTGCCATGGCAACGCTGGCGACGTAATTATGTCTCCCCATCCTGCAGATATCGAGTCTCACTGCATGTCATCTCCTGCCTACGGTGGCAATGTGACATGTTGACTATTATATCAGCCTTTCAGCTCTTATATAAGAAAGGAGTCCCCAGCAGAGGGAGAAAGAGAGAGAGAAAGCATTACAAAACCCTCCAACACACACACACACACTCAAGATTCAGTGGCTAAGTGATAACTTGTCTTAAAACATGTTCAAAGAGTGAAGACAGCTAGAGGGGACTCCCGTGCTGTAATTTTTCTCTGTGTTCTAAAAACAGCTCCAATCAAACAACAGAGGAGGGCAACGGCTCGGCAGGCACAGGGAATAGGCACCTGTAGAACAAACCCTTCCTTCCTGACAGGGAATATTAATCTTAGCTTGTAAGTACTTGACAAAGGACTCTTTTGTAGCAGGCGCTGTTCCAGGGGCAGCCGTGAACCCGTGAACCATTGAAGGGCTCAGACTGTTCGTGCTACTTTTGCCTAATGGACCTAAATATAGCAACAAAAAAGAAAAAAGAAAACACCTGCTGCCTGGGAGAATTCACCACTGAGATGTCTAATTAATCTCATATTTCATTCTGTACCCTCACTGTGACTGGCATTAAGGATCTCCACTTTGATCAGCACATCAAGCTGAGCCTCCATCAGAAAATCTCAGACAGTGGTTCAACAGGATGGGGAGGAGGAGGAGGAGGAGGAGGAGGAGTGTGAAAGCTTAAGCCACCTTTGATAACCAAGGCTGTATGAAATGGCCCTTGAGGAAACCACAACAGCCTCATGTGCCTGTTCTGTTCATGTCCACTCTCTGTCCACTGTGAATGACAATGTTGAGGGAACATAATAAGATCCCAAAGATAGGTAGGCATTGTTCGAGCTCCGCCGAAGCCTCTACCTAATGTATAATTTACAACTTACATTCCTCGTGATTGACATTATTCTCTGTGCAGACTGAAACAGAGAAAAGGTCAAAGTAGGCCTCTGTCAATGTACTTTCCTCAGCCACAGAATACATTAGCCCTACGTATCTTCTGCCACAAATTTACAGTTGATATATTTATGTCAAATGCACCCTGAAACTACCCGCAACTGAAATCTGCTGTTTCTGTATTACAAAAATACTCCTTAGGCAGAGGAGGATACGGAACCACCAGTAACTAGGGCTAAATATAAATGCTTTTCTGAGCAGGGTCTTAATATAGACAATGTGCGAAAGACTGTCACAGTTGTTTGGCCGCCTGCTCAATTTAACACGGGCAAAAATAAAAGCGCAGTGTTGCATTTATGTAACTTTCGGGTCACTTTTGAAATGATCTCTCGCAAAGGAGAGCCTGCCACTTCTGGTTCACTGGTCCTATAGTGTGCCACTGGTGACCATGACTCTTGATATGAATGCTTTTTTTTTTTTTTTTTTTCAAGTGAGAGTGAGGTGCATCCTGATTGGTGGAAAGTGCACAGAAGTGTCTCTAGGCACGGGTAAACAAGAGATTTATGAATGACAGGTCCAAAATTTGTTTTTAGCACAAGGGAGCGACAAGCACCCTGCCCCATGCCCAAATTCCTCCCTGTGGAGGGCCTGCCGGGGGGGGATAGGGTGACTCATGGCCTGTGACCACACTCCCACTGCAGCGTCGCACCACCAGTGTCCCCTAAGTGTTTATTTCTATAACCGATCTGCCTCTCATTAGCCTTGGTGGTGGTTAGAGTGACAATCACAGCCTTAATTTGAGATGTTGGATGGCGGTCTTTTTTTTTTGCCTCAGGCCACATTAGCAGACTTCCCACCCCGGAGAGAGAATAGACACACATCGCCATTACATGTGATGAGTCTGAAATACATAGATACATATAGTAAAACATTATAACTCATTATGCAGGCTCATGTTGGACTTTACCAGTTTTAAAGAGCACCATAACATTTCAATTTAATCTTTTTTTATCCAACTAGCACATAAACTGACAACTAACGTGAGAAAGGAGTTATTAACATTGTAAACATTACCCGCTGACTATAAATGGTGCAGCTATTCTTACACCAGTTAGTTTGCACCTAGAGCTATCTTTCGGTGCCACTGAATAAGGTTAATCATGTTCATATTTTATCAAAAAACAAAAGAAAAAACCTACATGCTGCTGTAACACACCAGACACATTGTGTTGAGTGTTGATAGGTAAGTGCTGAAGAAATTAACAGTTTGAATTTTTATTAAATTGTGGAGTTTTCTTGCATACAAACAAAAGTTGCACCATTGGTTGGACTGTGTATCCTGTCACCCGGGTGTGTGCACATAGAAAAACAGCTCCATAGCGTTACTAGAGGTCAAAAACCCCACAGGGAACCTTTAACAATTATTGCCATAATGTTTATTCAGGCATATAGGCTTAGTAGAGATGTTTTTCAGTAATAACAATGCACATATTGCATATGCACCATAAAAGCAAATGTTTTTTTTCATTATATTTTCTCATTTATTTCATTGATACTAATATTGATGCTAAACGTGTTGTTACAGTTTTGCAATAGTTACATTTGCAAGAAGTTAAACAACACTTGAATCATAAATGTTAAGAATCATACACCTATTAGCTGATTTACCTTGTCATTAGTCCCAGTTTCAAATATTTTGCCACAAATAAACCGTATAAAAATGTTTCTAAATATGTTACATATGGAAACAGGTTGTTGTTACGGTTAAGTAACCTACTTTTTGAGTTTCCTCATAAGTGCTTTTTGGCTCGATCAAATTAAGACTAGTACAACCCCCAAAACATCACCACAATGTATGTGGTGGAGTTTATTTTCCATTAAAACCTATTAGTGCCTATAATGGATAGCTGTTGAGAGCATCTAAACCCAATGTGATACTGACCATGGATCATCGTCTTTATATAGAGTATATTTTATTGATGAAATATCAGTTTTGACAATATACATAATGGCACGCTTTGTGTTTACACTCTGAACATGTCGTATGTCACATGCATTTGGTGCGGGCTAGAGTTGGTTGCTGATCTAAATTCCCTGTCTGACAGTATAAATAGAACCAGCAATACAGAAGATGTTTGAGGGCAAAAATAAGCTGATGCTTGGGACTGCAATGTGGTGCTGGATCTCTCATTAAGTGCCTTGTTATTTTGAGCAGCTGGCATGTCTAAAGCAAGAAACATGTCTTTATTTTTAAGACTCAGGCTCGTCCTTGCAGCTGAGCCAGAGCTGCGGCTTGCAGGCTATCTGCTAACAAAGAGAGCTGAGCTGAACCACCACGGGCCTTTCAATGAGGGGAGCCAGGAGTCCAGCCGTCTCCTGTCCTGCCATCATGCCAAACCGTCTCACAAAACAACAACACGCAAAACCACATATACTAAATCTCTATTCAAGCAAAAAGAAGGAGAAAACCTCAGGAAGCTGTAGGATAATTAGCAAAACCCCCTGTCAATACTTTTTTATCATTACCCTATCCTCTGTGGACAACGTTGGCACCTGATCCTTCAGTCAATACAATTCCTAATAAATCAATCACACAGAGTCAATTGCCTTAATGCCATGAGCCATAGCAAACCCTCCAACCAGAGGAAAAGCATCCCTTAGCATCACTGATAAAACACAAGCCATAAACTGTGCTTTTCTATGACATGCATATTAAATAAAACAAAAAACATAATGCAAAAACTCTTATGTATTGTCAGTTGGGCTTTTTGTTCGACACGCTCTTCACCTTACTATTACCACTGGTTTAAAATAATAACTTACTTCATTCTTATAATGAGCAACTGCAATACTGAAACAAAATCTCATATTCACTTGTATTATTTTGCACGGCCTCTTTAGCAGTGTGCACTTCCAATACGCACGGTGAGGCAACCTGAATGGATACAGGGTACAGAAAAGAGGACTTGAAAGGTGCAGCATTGTTATTGTCTGAAAGGTCCCTATTGAAGGGAGCTTGCATGATATTTTACATAATATTTTGCACTCAGGGGGAACTAATTAGTTTTCCTTTGTTTGAGAGCCCATCTGAGGGCCGTTTTTTGTCAGAACTTTGATGTTACTGACACTAATCAAAATAAAAATGGGATTATGCCCTTTATTTTCACGTTCCACTTGAAATGTATCACCAGAGAAGTAGAGTATCATCTAAAATGTCAAGAAGTTTGCTTCAGAAAACATTTTGCAAATAACCTATTTAGCTGACACAAGGATCACTTCACCAACAATATTCCTGACAATAGATTAAAATCCTAAAACATGAATACAGAGCACATAATAAACCCACTCCGAGGTCTGTCTTAAAGGGAATGTGTCTGCTCTACCAACAACGCATACATGACATCCAGTAAACATTTTTAGACAGATAATGTTAGTCACTGTCAAGTGATTTACTATAAAGTGGAAAGAACAAATTAAACAAGCAAACGACAGAATTCTCTATAAATATCTGTTCCAAACCACCGTTATATCAGGAGCATGCCGAGATGGAATGATAACGCACAGACGCCTAATCTTAGCAGGCTAATGCCATAAACTGAAAATAACTCACCTAAGAATAGCTGACCCACAGAATAAGCAAGGAGCCCGAATTCAGGCGCTCGGTGTATCTGTTGTTTGGCTCACAGGCCGCTAAGGCAGAAGAAGAAAGCCATGCTCCTGTAGCCTGATAGACAAATAACCTGCTCTATTGAAAGAGATGGAATGTGTCATCTCCATGTCATCCTCCTGTCTTATTTTTAAATCTCCTCACGCTTAGCCCACTGCCTCTGGATGTTTTCAGTCACCCGTTTGGCTTGCCTGAAGTCAAACTTAAGGCGGTGTTTTTTGTTATTTTGATGTTAGAGTTTTTGACTTATCTTTAACACCAAAAATACTGACAATCAATGTAAAAAAAAAAAAAAAAAATCTAAAGGCACATTTAACAATTAGTTTAAATTACTCTACATCATGTTATCCCCTCTTGGATAATTATAGATAATGTAGTGACAGCTCAAAGGTCATAATATATTTTTCAGTACGTAAATGAAGCACTCACATGACTCAATCAGTACTTTCTCATTACACATGCTTCTCAGCAACCCACATGACAGTGTTGTCACAGTGCACAATGCTTCAACTCCGAACTCATTTCCAGAGACAGTTTTCACATTTTATCAATAACCACATGCCGAAAAAAAAAAAAAATCATAGCAAATAAGGTGTGACTCATCTTGAGTCAATACAGTGAATAGCCGTTAGTCATACTGATGTCAGCCATGTACTCTTCAATTCAATTCTCAGGCCAAAAATAGAGCAGTCAATGTCTGTGGTGAATATCCTGAGAGAAACCTTTCAGTTGTCCCCTCAGTATTTCTGTCACAGTTTTTCCTGTTCCCTAAAAAGTGCACGCTGACATGGAAGTTCGCAAAACACAACATCCCTTTCATGTTCACAGTGACTCACTTCAGGCAACTAGAGCATGGGAATAGTGTTAACACGTTTCCTCATTTTAGAAGAAAAACAACACCCTATGCATGTTAGATACATTAAGATAAACAGCACTTTTCAACTCATTACAAGACATCTTTTAACACAGATTAAGGTAACAATCCCACTGAGAAAGACAGATGAAAAGGCAGCGTTTACCATCACAAGAGCAAATACCTTGATTCAGGAAGGAAGTGCCTGATCCTACCACGTTGCTGTGCTGAGAAGCTTTGAGTTCTCTTTTCACACAGAATGAGAGACCGGCTGAGCGCAAAGAGTTGGTGAGTACGTGAGAGAGTGAGAGAGGGACAGAGTGAATGTGTGCGAGAGAGGCACAGGAGATAGCGGAGAAGTAGGAACAGATTCAGAGATAGAGGAAAGACGGAGATTGGAATGCAAAGAGGGGAAAATAAAAAGACGGACAAAAACTGAGATTCCTCAAGAGGAGCAGAAACACCGGGCTGTGTGATCACCTGAGTTGTTCACGTTGTGCATCTTGCTCTGGTTGAGTAGCTGTTGATGTCCAACGCGCCCTTCTGTTGTGGAGAAACTTGACTCGCCCTCGTAAATCGTCTGCAGCATACTCCACTCAGCGCTCAGGTCTCATTGCAAGCCTTGCGTTTCCTGTCACCAAGAGCCACCCCTCAGCCACTCAGGGGAGAGACCACGACAACAAGCAACTCTCTCCCTTCCTCTGCCTCCTCCTCTGATGAACCACTCGCACTGTAGAGCAATAACACAAACTGCACACTGCAGGGCTGCCACTCTCCCGTTGTCCTGCTTCAGTCTGGTCCAAACACTAACACAGTATTAGGAGGAGATGACAAGTCCAGCTTTTTTTTTTTTTTTTTTTTTCTTATCTGCCTCTCTCCCTATTTCTCTCCAGTCTGTGGCTTTTTTCTCTCCCTAGTAAAGAGTCTGAGCAGAGAGAGACTGAGCAAAATGTGAAGCTGAGTTGCTAGGAAAGCCGTGTACTGTGCACTGAGCACCTCGCTGAGGCAGAAATGCAAGCCAGGGAGGGAGCAAGCTTCATTTGCATGTGAATCAACAACTGCGTGGCCCACAGGTGACAGAAATAGAACAATGGCCAGCCCTGGCTAAAAATAGGTCAGGCGAGGCGCGGGGATTGGAGCAGCATTGATGCGTTTAAAAATACCACACCAAACACAGCTGTCTTCTTCAGCTCCTGCCAGAAGGCATGTCTCCTGACTCCCTCTCTGCAGATGGAGGCTTGTTTCCCCTCTCTCTCTCTCTCTCTCCCCCTCTCTCTCTTTTCTGATTTGTTGAACCAGTCTCTCTCAGTCAATCTATTTATGTCTTCATTTTGTTCTCTCAGGTACATGGGTGGAATGATCCATTTCTGCCTTCATGTACTAAAAGAGGCACATGTAAAATTTACCTCTGTGCAGTATATTCTATGTTAAATGTTTTGTAAAAAACTGCTGCTTGTCATTTATGTGATTCACAAAACTATAAAAAATATTGTTTTTAGAAATTGTACAAAAAATTATGATAATATATTTCAACAAACACAGCCAAACACAAATGGAATAGCATTTAAGCAAAAATCTTCATTTGTGATAAAAACCCAGCGAGATGTGTTAAGTCAAGCGAGACACCAAATGAACACAGTGTTCATTTAAGACTCAGAGTGTAACCTCACTGCATTAGCTTAGTGTATGTGTGGGGTTCAGTGTGTATCCAGGGCAGTACCGCTACTCAGGAAGCATGCTTTCAGCTAGCCAAGGAAGCCAACTGTAAGATGCCATAACAGCATGGTCGCAATTACATAAACCTCTCAAACTGTGTCAAGAACACCTCTTCAGGATTACACATCTCATTTCCTTGAAACACCCTTGATGCTGTACAATGGGGGATTTTTGAAATTACAAACAAAGCACTACAAGAACTTGAATACTGAATTTTGAGCACCAACAAGCTATGTAGTAGGACCTTTTCAATTAATATGACATCCCAAACTGGCCAAGATCCATAGTTAATATAATCCGACTCCAGCCCATAAAAGTCAAGTCAAATGTTCTATCTGACCACTGATGCAGGGCTGGGTTTGTGGCCAAGCAGCCTGTGCCTTTAAATTTTTCATCTTCCTTCATAATTTGACCTGTCCCCCAGCCAGGGGCGTGGAGCCAGCGCGACTATTTTTAGGTCCTGAGCTCTGACGACTCGGCTTCAGAGACACAGAGAAGGAGTTTTACTGTGTTGTTTCAGCTGGACAAACATTTAACCCCTCAATCCTTTTATCACAGCACAACCAAGAAGCCAAGAAGGAAATGCAAAGCTTGCAGGCTCGCCCCAGACATAAAACAACTACCCATGTATGATAGTGTTCTACTTGATTATTCATAAACAGAGACAACAAGGGGACTGTGCAAGCATTTGTTTTGATTCCTTACTACTTCTCTGTAATCACAAAACTCAAATTAATTATCTAAATTAAAATAATGTCATGTTTGTTTACTCTGTGTAATAGCTGAGAGAATTATGTTCACAAATAGAACATTGTAGCAAATCTATCAAGAAATGATTAGTCCAATCTCCCCTTAGTGACACATTTTAGTGAACCAGATTTAGCAAACTCCTGAATTAGTTTTGGCATTCAAGTTGGCTAAGATGGTGTGAGAGATAACAAGCCTTCAAGTCCAAGGTAATGAAGGCTAAAGACCCAGAGCTCCATCTGTCACGGTATCTGTCAGAGCAGGCAAGCTCTGACCCTGCAGGCTGACCTCAACATAGACTAAGGCATAATTGATCATAAGAGGAAGTAAGGCTGTCACATGATTGACAGTTATTATGACAATGAAGTCCCTATTTATATGAATTGACAATGTGATTCTGTCTGAATCTTTACCAAATCCTAAAATTAAAAGTTCAAAACATATTTTGCAATGTTCCTGTTAGTGTGATCTCCCACTATTACACAATGCAAATCCTGTATGCTGCAAACCCAGAGACTATTTTGGCATTTAATTCTGATCATTCATATCTGAATTTATTTATTTATTTGTTAATTGCTTGTTTAAAGAATGTTCTGCACAACATACATAGATCTGTGCTATATTTTGTCTTACAAAGGTATAAGAAATCCAACCCACTTATCTGCACTTGTAAGTGAATAATTAGTTCCCAGCATCATCTTAAAAAACCTCGGTCAAGTTGACCTACTGCTCTTCAAAATAAACTAAACAGAGACATTTCAGTAGGACATGTTAGCAGCGATTAACCTGCACTTTTTATTTATAACTAGCTTCCTGAGGCTGATGAGGGATTGTGGGATTGGAAATAGCTCCGTCCAATAGGCAGGGTCCAGTAAACCTGCAATGTGGCAAGCCCATTATAGCTCCTACTGCGTCACTGGCGGCCTTTGTCTACTTTAGTCCTATTAAAGCATTTAAGTGTGAACGTCAGCGTCCCTGCTGGAGAGCCACTCCACTCGGCTCTCCGGGGCCGGGGCTCGACTGTCTGTCACCTCTGTGTGCGTCTGTGTGTGTGTGTGGGGGGTGTCTGTGTACGTGTGTGTGTGTGTGTGTGTGTGTGTATGTTTTGACATCAGAACACCGACGTGGAGTGGGGGAATATTAGAGATGAGGGAACAAGTGAGCCAAACCAGTGAAGTGCCCCTAGCGCTTTCCAAATTTAAATGAAAGGCCATAATAGCCTATTTTGAAGAGCAAGAAATGTCAGTATGCGCACACACATACACATGCATCCATACACACATCATCATTATGTTATTTACTCCAAATTAGTCAATTTAAATGATCTATTGGGACTAGAAATATAACAAAGAGATACTTCCCGCCATGGTACTTCAGCTCTTTACGTTCTATTTCAAGAAACTGTGGTCAGAACCTGGGGACTTGTTTTTTCTACCAAATAAGCTTACTCACATTACCACAATTACTGTACCAGTTCCAAATCAACTCCCGAGTTCTGTGGCTTAATCACCATAGCACTGCTGCCTTGTGACACACTGTGCATGATGAAACCCAGCAGGGAGTCAGACTGGAGAAGGAAAGGAGCTGAAGTGAAGTGTTGCAACAGATGAGGGGTGGACAAACACCGCTCCTTATAACTAATTTGATCCGGCTAGAAAATGTTTTGTTCCCCTTAATGGCGGATGATCCACATGTGGGAGGGAATGAGTCAGCCATGTTTTGTTGTTCCGTGTTCTCTGAACTTCAAAGCCCTCATGTATCTCAAACGGGGGTTTTCTATTGTAAAATAAATTTATCACAGGGTGACTCTCATAGCCCTCTTACACGATCTTAATCAATACACATGTTTATTAGAATCTGTTTTAATGAAATTCATTTTGTCCACCTCTCTGACTTCCTACCTATCGCTTGTCTTCCTACCTGTGTGGATGCAGAGTTTCATCATGCCACCCTGGGAGGACTGTGGCGGATGTGATCATTGTCAGGTGCTGATTTCTCCAGTCAGAGGGGATGTTCCTCCCTCTGCATACTAACAGCAACTTCTGACGTAACCATGCCGCCCCCTCCCTGTCCCTTGACTTTCTTCTCTCTAGTGGCCACCCCAAAGCACTGAGGGGGGCAGCCCTGGTACAGGAGGGAAATTACCTCTCCATACCAATTAACTCAATGCCTGCCACCTTACTTACATCAGCCCCTGATGAGTCACCATTGCTAACTGTGTTCCTAGATCAATTTAGCCATGGCACATTGCTGCCCCAGTGTCTGCATGTGGAGTACAGTATGCTCTGTTGGCAACCAAGCTCAGCCATTCTACCTGCTAAAAGCCATGGGTAAAGTTTTGTCACTTCAAATAGCCCATTTTCCCTTTACCTTGCGGTCAGTCTCATAAAAGCACAAAGGCACTGTTGATTTGATGGTAAAATCCAATTAGCCTATACATCTGGATGGGTTATGTGAGCGTGTTTCCCCACTAATGATTAGGGCGCTCTTGCTTTTATTGGGTTACTCTGTCTGGCGTCCTGTGGTATTTCCTGTTGGACTTTCAGGGTGATATAGAATGCACTTAACAGGTTGGATCAAATAACATGAAAAAGCATTTAAAGGTAGTCATGTTTGGTATCTTGAAACATTGCCAACAAAGTTTTGCAATGCAGTTAATAATAACACAGTTACATGGAGCCCATGCAGCTTTATGTGTTACATAAAAAAGACAGAGATGGTGCTATTCAAAGAGAGAGAGAGATGAATCAACATATATACTTAAAAGTAGAACACCTTTCAGAAAAATGTGCTCATTCATCTGCTGTGAACCTTCTATCTGAGATGTGAGAGACAGGATGAACCATAACACAGTTCCAAAAAGGCAAAAACAGCAATTTCAAAGCAATTTCAAAGCATCCACTTATTGTGCACTGACCTTGAGGTCAGTTTACTTTCTAACTTTGAATGGGTCCCTGATGCCGTGCCTTCGTCTGCTGCCATAGGCTTTCTAAAAATAGATGTGGAGCACAAAGGCACACTGGAAACAGAGGGCGGCTCTCAGTATTTTTACTGATCAATGTGCTCATCTCTGCTGGAAACCATTGATCAACTGTTTGTATCAAACTGACCATGTTGTTGTTGTTGTACAACTCCCACCCTACATTCATTTTATGTTCCACTTCGTCCCCCTTGCCCAGCACCTTCTCTCAAAGAAACACAAACTACTGATCCTCTAACGATATTCTAACACCAAAAGGCTTAGCATTGATTAGAGCCTTTGAAAGATCATTCTTAATGTCAGCTGGCATTTTAGCGAGCTATTAACCAGTGAACATGAAGGTTCAGAGGAAACTTTCTGCCTGAAACCACTATGTGCAGAATCATTGCGTCAGTGGCTCTTAGACCTACATCACTGAAATGCCTCATCTGTATCAGACACCCAGGCCCAAACAGACACATGTGACTTTGATGGAATCCAGCCAAGCTTAGCTGACCTTAGACAGTCCCTGAGGGATTAATAAAAACAAAGGTTCTCTGTTCAGAGGCATCCTTCCAATCCACATCCTGCTAGTTGAGCCCATTTATGAGTGGATAATCATAGCATCATCCCTCCCAAGTGCCTTGGGGCTATTATCTTAATATGATAACAAAATATATATTTTTGCTATTACCACAGCTTTTGAAAAAACACATTTTATCAGGCTTGTTTGTCCTTCGGCAAAATACCAGCATTGTTATTTCAGTCACAGGAAAAGTACAGGCAGTTTTCACACAAGTTCCAGATTTTCTTTTAAAAGGGACAAGTCTCACTTCAGTGACCCGAATATGTTACGCACACTTATCAAGGAATAACCCAACAAGATAACATAATGAACACTGTTGTTGTTGTTGTTTCATAATAGGCAATGCTTACTGCTTGACTGATATTCTGGATTTGTCAATGACCTTTAAAGACTCAAGCAAAACTCCATTCATAGATTTTAAAGGTCCATGTAAAAAAAGTGCAACAGGAAACCAAGTTTACTATGGGAAGGGTGGGCTGACGCTTATTGTCCAAGCCACTTCCACCTACGCCACCACTTCTTTACTTGACCACAGCACAGTCACAGTACTCTCCTCCTGTGGTGTCTCAAAGGTCTCGGACGCAACAATACCTCTGAAAAATAGCTCTTCCTCTGATTATTAAGGTAGTGCTATACATACCGGGAAATGTCCCACAGTGCACCCACCACCACCTCTGTTACAATGTTAATGTCTGGACTGCTCCATATGCATAAACCTGGAGGGGCTCCAGATGTATTTTTAAACGCTTTGCTAGGGTGACCTTGAGTTTCTGGATCTTATTACAGCATCATATTCATATACATTTTTCCACCATAGTTACAAATTCACCCTGATGAGCTATCATATAATACTCTTATGCAGTTACACAAACTCCCAAGTACATTGTAAAGACAATGTTCTACTTTTGCAATTCCTATGAGAGTGCCTAAACAAGTCAGACAGCTCCCTGTTTCCTTTCTCCCCTGAGAGGCAAAGGCATGGTTCAGGGGTCACTTGTTTGGTGGGAAAACAATAGTACTCCTACAGTTGCTTCAATCATGGATGAATTTCTTGTGTGGTGTAAGTATTCAACCTCATGCTGTTTTCCCACTAAATCTGAATCTCATCTCTCTCTCTACATTTTAGATTTCACTTTTATTTCACAGTGACACAATTATGTTGTATTATGGTTTGTGTCATTGCATGGGTTGTAATAATGAAGATAATACAAATTACTTATCTGTCTTTTTGTCTCAATCAATTCACTGATTTGTGAGTCTTGTCAGCTTGATTGAGACTGGAAAGTGTAGCAGTAAGTAAGGCAGCAGGAAATGTAATTGTGGGACACTGTCCAATCGGGGTAAAACCCCTGGTGGATCCTTCAGCAACAGTGCACCCTGCAGGTTGATTAAAACAGGAACAAGAAATGAAGAAACCAACAACGGTTAGAGATGCTAGAGATATTACTGTGAACTTTCCATAGCAAACTCTAAGGACCAGGAAGACAAATACTCTGACACACAACAAACACTGTGCTAAAGCAGCTGGACACAAGAAGAGGAAATGTTGCAAATGCAGCAGCACAGAGGTCCAAGCACAGATACTGTAGAAATACAAATCAGGACACTCTGCAAACAAATACACAAACACGCACGTACATACACATACACGCATACACATGCACACAATTCCACATAGCAATATGCCACCATGCTGTGCTTGGGAGTGGCTGCAGCGTTCCTGACCTCTGCCTTTCATCTCAGATCCAGTAACCAAACTGACTTTTCAACCCAGCCCCTTCAGGAACACAGGGCCTAACAAGGTTTGGCTGCCTCGTTTAAAAAAACATGTAGGAATTACCAGCACAAAAACAAAAACTGGTACAACTATGAGATCTCCTCAAAGCTGTGTGTGGGGAAAAAAGATGAAATGAAGTTGAGAACATGGATGTTTCCTTTTTAAGTACAAAGTATGGAGGATTCCTACCTTTAAAAGAGCAAAATAGACCTAATAAATGAGAGAAAGAAAAAAAAATGCATCTTAAACACATCTAAAGGCCGTGAGTAAAACTTCCTTTTCCAGAAGTTTTTCTGTTCTAACGAGAACATAGTGGAGCTTTCAAGCCTCCCCTTTTGGAAACCGTAGATTCTGTCAGCAGCTTTGCTGAGATAATGCTCCTCAAAGCTACAAGGGAGAATTTAGAGAATGCTCTAATGTTGTCACCTCAAAGGGGGTAACATTTTCTGTTTTGGAAACAGATGGGCTGGTAACCCCTTTCACACCTATCTGGCCACAGAGACCTTTACGAGGGGTCTGCTCTTAGATATCCAGCAAGTGTGTCCAATCTCTGTGTAATTCCTGGATCCGTTTGTTCTGCACATTTCACGCCAAGTGGGGAGGGGTTGAGGCAATGACCTCCTGCAGTCCCATAACTCACAGGATGGGCTGAGAGAGGTGGCAGGTACCCACAGATGAAAGGTAACAACAAAGAGATGTTTAGCATGACGCATGGCAGCGCAGTGTGGGCCCCAGAGGATGATGGGATGGCATGGAGTGTCAACAAGTGGGCCTGTGAAGTCTGAAGTTTGTCTGTTTCTGCCATCAGGAAAAATGGCCCCACCCTGTGACAGTTAAGTGACAATCTGCCCCGTTATGCTGGACATATCAAGAACTCTGAAACACAGCTCATTTATCACCTTCACTGATTTCACCATGCAGATTTGACAGACTAGGATTTAGTTAGGGCAGGGGCACTCTCCATGGCGCCTGTCAATGGACATACTGACAGACAGATAAGCAGATGGATATAAGTAGACAGGCAAGACAACATATTTCAGGTACAAATAAACTGTAAAAAATAGCAAGCCTTTAAAAAAATCTCACTTGACTGACAAACTAAAGAATAAAAAAATGCAAATGGAGGTTATAAATATGTTGCTTTAGCAAAAAGCATAGCATATTAATCTATCCTGAATACTCGAGGCAGGAGCCTTAAATCTCCCCATTTTTCATCCACACAAAAGGCCTCTCAAAGACATGAATGATTCATCTCTCCAACTCCATTTGGATAGGAAGTGAAAACAAATGGAGGTAGATCCCCCCAGAGAGCCCTGGGGTCTACAGTGGGGCTGGATGAACAACACTGAGAACACCAGGCTAAACCCACCAAGCTCTGTGTCTCAGCTACAGTGGGAGGTAGATTCCCCCTCTGGGCCACTGCTCTCCTGCTCCTATCTATACAGAGAGAAAAATATCCCTCACAGATACACCACTACCTACTCTGTCATTCAGCAACAGTCCCAGCCCCAACTCTGCACTGCAAGAACCCCTCTGACTATTTCCCCCTGCAGGAGAGCTGGAGGAGATACATCATCGGGTTGGTTTTAAGATTGATTTAAATGTTTTCTGTGTGGGCAAAGCAACTGCCATGAACAGAGTTGCTGTTCAGAAACAACACACACTAAGAGTGTGAGTGAGGAAAAACTTATTTAAGTCAGAATAGTTTTGTGGCACCTGGGCAACGTTCAGATTGTCTGCACAATGTCTGCTGTACAGCCACACTCTTGCTTCCACTGGAGCAGCAGCAGCGGCCAAGAACAGCAAAATAAATAAAAGTGTGAACATGACTCTCCATTGCTTTTTCATGACAACACACTGAGATAAAGCCAAGGACTGCACTCTGCATGCTCCTGTTTAATCTCAAAACGCATGCAACACACACAGAAGACACTAATGAAAAACAGAACTTTGGGGCAATATAAAGTATAAAGTTATATTACTTAAGTTATGTTACTTAAATTGCAGCGGGGAAAAAAGCATCTGCTATGAGGTTTGCTAGGGAGTCAGGGAGTTAAGAGGCTTCAAGTGGACTAAGAAAACATCATGAAGTAGATCCGTAGCTGCTCAGCAATGATTCCTAGGAAGATGAACTGATATTAGCTAACTTATTTCTAACATCACCTGCAGGGATATACGCTAATATTTTCAAGCACTGGCCCCACGGGCCACCAAGCCCCTAAATTTGGTGGCCAAAGTACATTTTTGGTGGCCCAAATGTAAAGTTATGTAAAAACAATACAGAAAAGGCAATTTTACGCAACTTAACACAGCCTTCCTTAACTGTGACACTTCAATAAATGAAAACAGGATGAAAATATATTTTTATAATAATTTATTTAAATTGAAAACTCAAAGTTCTTTGTAAACATATGGTACATATATTCTCTCACAGTCTCGGGATGTTTGTGGAACTGTAATGTTGCTTTGGCGAAGGCTCGCAGTATAGAGATAAAACTTGGTGGCCACCTACATGGAGTATTTGGTGGCCACAAACTAACTTTTTGTGGCCACAGGCCATAGGGCCATGGTTAATGTCGAACCTTGACCTGTATGAATATGTTGTGTCACTGCCACATCAGCAAGGCTCACAACTCCTGGCTACTCCAGGGATGTTCTCTAAATACATGTTTTAGAAGGGTTACATGAGCCTGAGAGGTTAGAGAATTTGTCTCAAAGCAGAGTGATATGACATGTGATATGTTGACTTATTAAAAAACATAAAACTCGGCAAACTTACAGATACATGCAGAAAGTTTTAACCTGACGGTGACTATTTGTCTTGTTCTTATTTGTAGCTTGTGTGGATTACAGCAATAATAATCTGTTGGCAAAAACTCCTGACAGCCTTTTATGTAATAAAGATGGTGTTGTATTTCAACACATATAATTGCTAGTTTTATCCTGTCATTTAAACTTCCTGTACCTTACCGCTGAAGAGAACATAACAATGAGCCACTGCAGAACAGAGACCAGCACCTACCTCTGGGCATCAACAACACCCCTCCTCCCGCAAAAACTCACTGACCCAAACCCGTTTATTCCAGTCTAAGAGAAATGTCAAGTCCAGACCTAGAACTCGTCTCTTTGAAGGGAACATAGCAGCCAAATATAGCCTGCTAGCCTCTACGCCTCCTGACATACATCAGCTCTACAGGCTCTGCTAACAGTGGTTAATTTTGGCCGACTGCCATGTAGTCACTTACTATTAAACATCATAACTATACAAAGAAAATTATAACCAAGCAGTGGAGTGTACACTGTTGCCTGGTAACCTAATGCCATGTTGGGGATTCATCTTGTTATGGAACAGAAAACACTTACAGCCAGAGCCAATAATAGATCCTGGACCACACAAAAAATAGTTTAAGGGTGTCAACAAGCGTGGCCAACACGAAGCTGTGAAACACATCATGAGAGATGTATGTTTAAGAGACAAATCTCACTTCTTAGTGTGCGGTTTTAAGAATTTTGCAAGTGTTTCTGTACTTGCTTGTGGTGAAATTATATAATTATTATTCATCTGTCATTTTTCAAGTGAAATGATGGATAGAATGAGAGCTTATTTCCAAGTGTGAAATCCAGCTGGGTGCTCGGTACAAATCAAAAATATGTGGATCATGACAGAATTGCAATAGCTGACATACAGATTTTAACCTATCACGGCATCACAACGACATACAACTTAAAACCCAGTACACTAGTTTTTATGCATGCAACATGAGAACATTACAATTAGGCTAGACACCCTAACTGTATCAGATAATGTCACAATAGGCTATAATACATTATGAGTTTGGTGTTACGAGTCTTTTGGGCATCATATATTTACCTATAATTGCTTTGCATTAACACAGTATGTCATCATTGTCTATTATGAGTTTTGGGACTCTTATTAATGTCCCATAATGTCTTACAGTATGACTGTCTTGAGATCCATGAACTAATGAAATTATAAAACATCAGACGATGAGACGAGTCATGACATGGAACAACATGCACTCCCTGTGAGCTGTAAAGCTCTGGTTGGTACAACATACACAACCTCCTCATAATAATCATGGCTTTATTTGATAAATTAAAGTCCCGTGCTTAATACATTACTTATAACCTGGTCACCCCAAACTCCTAATTAGTTACGACATATTCTGAGGCTAATACAATGAAACTCTGCTGTGCCGTTAAGTGCTTTCAAAGTGTTACAAACAAATAAATATAAAAGGCCCCCGTGTTAAAACAGCCTGTCAGTGTGAGATTCATTCTTCACTATTAATGTATTATGACATTTTCTGTCATAAATGTCAAATAAAATTGAACTCAGTTATATTTTGGGAGCACATCATTTCTTTTATGGGGGTTCTTGTTTTTCTTAACTAGAACATGCCACCGTACTTCATTTACGCCAATAAATGAGAAGCAAAAACACTAAACCTTCAGACTCTGGCTTTATACTAGCTAGGAAAGCAGGTGTCCACATCTCTAAGGAAAACCTGTTATGAACTACTATTCAAACACTGCTATGTACTGACAATCTTATTTCTTAGACACAGCTCCTTCACAAACCAAATAATCCTTCTCTGTCATTTATCTATGTATGTTTTAACATATTGTTACACTGGCACACCTGTACACAGATACCCATGTACTGTCCACACACAGGCTCACAATTGTGTTTTTCCAACAATTCCTTTGTGCCCATTTGAGGCGGAAAATTGGCTCAATCATTTTGTCATGTCATACTTCACGTCACCGCACAAAACACCACGGCTTTCTTTTTCTCTATTGGAACTGCAATTTCTGCTGCGTGACATGAAGGCTGCCTTCACACTGTCACGGTCAGTCAAGGATGGCACACAAACACAGGAAATAAAGCCGCAGTGACAAACTGTAATTCATCACTTTCATCACTTTAGTTGTGAAAAAAAAAGGAAAAGGCATTGTATTCTCTCCACTTTGATAAACAGGCGCACTCTCACTTCTTATGTCATCTCTGCTAGTAGCTGACTGATTATTCTGTGGCGTCTATAGAATATATTTTTACTGGTACAAATCTGCCAAACGCCAACTTAAAGACAATCATAATAATCCACTATAGATAACATGCATTACACAGCAGGGATGTCATGCAACATGCTGCTTCTGTGAATACTGCTTGCCAATCATATAGCCGAACATGCCAACTTATCAGGTCCAGTGAATAATTCACAGATGCCTGCCAAGACTTGTTCTATCGAAAACATTTTGTCTCATTAACACATTCATTGGTACTATGAAATTATGTGTTAGGCTAAGTGTAAGGTGCTGTTAAAATGACTTTCTCTCCCTGACACAGCTCAGATGGTACCTGCCCCCTCAAGCCATCTGAGCAGTGCAGACATCTGTGAGCATTAACCTGCCAAGAACAAGTCTAATGTAAAAATATTATAAATATTCTGAAATGGAAAGACAGCTGAAGGGTCATTTGGAGTGGCTGTGAGAGGCTTTCATGTCAAGTATGAGCAGTGTTTTTCTTGTGTCACCGTCTAAGTGAAAATGTCAGGTGTACACTGGAGGGTTTGTGGTTGTTGTGTTTTTCTGTTACCTTGCACAGAGAAGATTGAAATGTTTTTGTTGGAGTGACATGGTGTCCAGCAAAACAACCGAGAACCAAATTAACTTTATAATAAAACCCTCATTACAACAGCTGCACTGTTAATTAACTTTCATTTAGTTACAAGCATCCCAAAAGATACTTTAGAAAAAAAATAAGCTCCTTACTTTTGACTCTACCCTGGCATGTTCATGTCGTCATCTGCTTTGTGTTTGGAGTTTTGGTTCTTCAGTATCTGTAAACATGTTTTTAGGAAAAATAAATTAATAAAAACAAAGGAGCAAAAAGCAAAAGTGTGTACAGCAAGCAGTCGAATGTTGAGTACTGTATGTACTTAAGAAGTGGCTATGGAACATAAAATATTCAGCAATATTGGACATACAAATGCAGAACAAAATGTGATATAGACATTGAAATACAGAAGTAAAGCGTATGACGGAATTAGTGGTGGTTTACTCAAGTGCTGTACCTAAGTCCAATTTTGATGCACAAATAGTGTACTTTTTGCTCCACTACATTTATTTAACAGCTATAGTATATTTCAGATTGAGATTTTACACGCAAAATACATGTTCAGTATATAAAATATGATGCACTGCAACAGATTATACTACCCAACAATATATAATGCAGTTAAAATTAGCTCCACCTCAACCAACTATGAGTAATTCTGCATTATGAGTACATTTACTTTTGATACTTTAAGTACATTGTGATAATATTTTCTGTACTTTTCCTTAATTCAAATTTTGAATGCAGGACTTTTACATGTAATGGAGTATTTACAGGATATTGTGTGTATCCATGCTTAAGTAAATGATTGGAATACTTCTTCACCGCTGGATATATTGTACGCCTAATGTAAAGCAGCCTAAGTATAGTGTGCTGAGATGTTTTTATATGTACATCAAAAGATTGTTTTATCAATGTCAGTTTATTATTTAATAGCTATATTAAAATATTAGTCAAATCAAGTCGTGTAGTCTGTGACAAGGGGGGTGATACAGCCTGGTCAGTTGACGGGTTTTTGAATAAGGGCATTCACACTCTAACCACGTTTGGTGAGATCATACATCCGTAAGCAAGTCTATTTATAGGCGGCAGAGCCTGCACTACAATAGGCTGCCTTTCATTTTGCAACAAATAACAGTCTGCGAAAGCAATGGTGATGAGGTACGTCAGTTAAGCAGTTAAGCATTTCTGTGGTTGCGTGGAAAATGTCGCAGCTTGTTTATATATACAGTCTTATACCACGTACAGTTCCGGTCCACTTTTATTGGCGGACTCACAATAGAAATCGATTACAAAACGACCACCTGTGACCGCAGACCGCAGAATTCAATATTAATGCGCTGACTTTACAGCATGTGTTAGCAAACGGTTTTGCTGTCTAGATACCTTTCAAGAACATGCTGGTGGAAAAACATAATTATTCATAAATAATTACAGGCTAGGATAAATACTGATTAACTCTTTGACTTTACTGCCGTTTTGTAAAAGCAACGCTCATATGATTCCTTTTAACTTAAAAACTACAGCATGAAACACACAGTAGTTTGCATATCATGTCGAATTTGTTCTACTCACGCAGTTACTTAAACATAAGAAGGCCGAAGGGGATTAACTGTTTACCTTCAGGACAGGGTTGAGGGTTTGACGGGTGTGCTGCTGCGGTTAGATTAGAGGACGCGGGATGTGCGTGTCGATATGGCAAGCCAAAGGGATCAAATGTCGTCAGGTCGGCACACGTCCCTGGCACATACAACCCTGTAAAATATGGCGTCCTGACGGTTTTCACGCCGCTTTTTGAAAGGCTGCTTTTTACATGCGTTAAAACCTGTGCAAGACGCGCGTTATTTACACCGTTTTCTTGTATGGTAATGAGCCCTTCCTCCTGTTTTACACAGCCAGTAAATCCAGAGTTTTTGTTAAACATTTTTAATAGTTTGCAGCACGTTGATAAGATTGATGCGATTCAGGGAGAATGTCCAAAAGGGGGTTCTCTGTCATAATCCTCTGAATCGGAACTCTGTACAATTTATGAAGACAACACAGATAGCAATCTTGCCTAGCAAGCATCTTTCATGGATGCATTGCATTGGTCTGGCTTTACTCTTCACCGATTGGTTACAAAAACTCTGGATTTACTCTGGAAAACAGGAGGAAGGGCTCATTACCATACAAGAAAACAGCGTAAATAACAGGCGTCTTGGACAGTTTAATGTGCCGTAAAAAGTGGCGTGAAAACCGCCAGGACGCCGTATTTTACTCCGTTTTATGTACCAGGGACGTGTGCCGACCTGACGATATTTGATCCCCTTGGCTTGCCATACTTCTATAGCGTTATGACGACTGAGCTATAAATAGTCTTACTTCGTCGAAAGAGGCGACGATATAAAATCCAAGCCAAGGTAGTGGCAGACTAAGCACAGAGTCCTGTCCTCTGATATCACTGTGATGGAGAGGCAAGGGCAGCTCCGGCCTCTGTGTATCCTCAGCAGGTGCACTAGTCTCTCCGGCAACTTCATCAATCATCTCCCTTTGCAAAAAAAACACAACTGAAGCAGACTAATGGTGATAACTTTTACTGGTGCTATATCCCATTATGTAAAATGAAGCTCAGATAATAAACTGGCTTGCATGTATATAATTTGTGCATTTTACTCTATTCTTATAATATATTTTTCTTTTTATTATCTTAAATTGTTCTAGTGTTAAGTTCTTCCTTGCATTAGAATTTTAATAGATGAATGCACCAGGGATTATGATAATAGGGGTACGGGACACTCAAGTAGCTCGCTGCTTGTAAAGAGGCTAGTATTTGCTTGTTATTGCATGACATAAAATTCAAAAATGTGAATGCTTCAGCTGCATCTACAGACTACAGTTTGCAGTGTTCCACCTCCTAAAAATAGCACCTGTGGCGTCCACAAGTGCACAAAAAGATCATTAAAATGGAAACAGTACCATCTTGTGGTCATACCAGTCATTGTCATCAGATGGGACTCCACTGGGACTTTGACTGGGACAAAGTGTTTGGCCTTGACACATCAGCTGCTGCTGTGCAACAACAATAATTACGAGTGTATTAATACATTTATTCTTAGATATCCAGTGGCTTAGAACATGCTCAGATAGGGTATCAAACAATGGAAAAGAACAGCAACTGTCTGTCATTGCACTCGGTCCCTAACTTCAAAGCTAAGCTGTGAACCTACAGACTGAGCACTTTCCCACTCTTCTGGTTACATAACTGCTTTGTGGTGTGAATTTTGGTAAAAAGAGGAGATGCTTTTATCTCAACCAGGAGCAAGGCCTGTGTGATTAGCACAGATTATATGCAGATTTGTCATCGTCATAAATCTACAGCTGTCCACGGTCTCACATTTTTATTTGTCACTTCAAAGCATTTTTCAGTACCTCTCCTCGGTTTACTGTTTGGCTGGGAGGACAAATGTCTTCCCTTTAGGAGAAGAACAAAGTACCTCTCTCATCTCTGTTCACCTGTTTCCCACATCACTGCTCATAAAATACCACATTGTGTTTTGATATTTGGATACATCTCATCACATCCAGTTTGGCTTTGTTCACCGTAGAGATTAATCCTTCTTGAAATATTTTGAGCCTTGACTTATTTCTGTTTATGCCTTACTATGTCTACCCTTCCTTTAGACTTTCATGAGATATATGACAAGGATGTCTCCTGATTATGTGGTCTCTGGCTTTACATCAACACTCCAGGAACAGTGGTGGGAAACGGTGAGCTGAAATCCTCTCTCCTAACATCTTGCTACTGTCCTGCAGCAGCTGGGAATGACCCAGTGGGTGACACCACTTTCATCCCAGGACCCCGACTGTCCAGCTGTTTGCTATCCCTCAACCTGACGGCTGGACAGACAGGGGCACAGCCCAGCATCAGAGAATCTGAGGCATGATCCTGCATGCATATCAGTGTGGCTGTCTCATCGCTGTGCAGGACCCCACAGCTGGCACCTGGCTGCTAAGGACCATGTCATTTCTCAGCAAGAGGGCCAGCTAAGAATGTCATGAGCTTTGCAGTCTTCGCAAACATGTAGGCATCTAATTGTCAGCATATTTTATTGTAATTGAGCATTTGCTGTGGTGGGGTAACAACAACTGTGTCAACTGGTGCAGTAAAACAGCTGTCTGTCTCAAAAAGTGTTTTTAAAAAGTATATTCATCAATGTCACTTGACAGATGTAAGATGAGGGTTGGTAATGACACTCACCTTTTTATAAACCTAAGTACTGGGAGAACATTTCAACAGTTTGGATAAAAATATTACTTTCAACCCCAATAATGACTGCGTGGGAAAGCATGTGACTTTTTTATATAGAGCGCATAAATGCCATAGGCACATATTTTAATATTTGGTTATCTGTCTGGTCATTTTGTTATTATTTCTATTAAAGTTACTATATTGTTCTGTTTTGGTGTGAGGTGGAAGGACCTAGAAATTGGTGCTTTAGATATTTTTTTGTCCAGCAAAGATTTTTATTATATAAAATATTTCAATAAAGCAACAAACAAAAGCTTCAAAACGCTCCAGTAGAAAGCACAGGAGGTTCAGGACAGTATATATTAACACACACACACACCTTCTCTCTCTCTCTCTCACACACACACACACAAAGGGTCCTGAAAACAAGAAGGGTGTTAACGCAGGGTCAGGGTGCAGTTTTAAAGAGGGGTGGAGATTGGGGAGGTATGCGAGTATGCATCTGCTTTCTCCATTTATGCATTTACTCCTTCGCCCGCTGTTTCTCCTCTTAATTTAATTTGTGGGACCCTCCTCCTCCTCCTCCACCTCAGCCTCCCCAGTGAGAAAGTATTCCTGCTGAGGTTACTGTAGCCTTTGGGGGGCTTAGGGACAGATCCAGGAGGATTACCCCCAGCAAAGGTGACCGACCTACACCCAAAATCATCAACATAGCTGCCACAACCTTTTCCCTCTCCCCTCTCCCCTCTCTTTGTATCCAGTGCCTTGAAATGCGAGACTACCCTGGAAAGTGGCCTGGTGAGCATAACCCACATTCTTTCACAAGACCCCTGCTGCCTCCCTCACTCACAAAACTGTACTACTTTGCCATACTGCTTATTTATTATTCCTTAACAGCACAGATGCCACTTGGTGGAGAGGAATCACAAGGAGTAATCATCATCAGCTTGAGACATGCAGCAGCCATATTGAATAAATTACAATTGTTTTGTTTTGTTTTTACTTCTAACATGTTTCTGTAGGCATGCAGGTTTATAATCAACCCCAAATGGGATAACTGTCTGTCAGACATTACTGGTTTCAACAGAAAGAGAATCATCATTATGCTATGTTACCATTGTTCTTATTTTATTTCTATACTGAACTGTTGAAGCTGAATAGCTGTACTGCAAAAAAAAATTGAATAACTTGCCACGACATGATCTGACTGTACAATAGCATATACAAAATTGTTTCCACTATAGCAGCAGATCTTATAGCCCTGGATTGCTACTCTGTGAACTTTTTAAACTCAATGTTCTGATTGTCACTGAGTCACTGAGTGCACCATAAACAGACAGTTTTGTGTCCAAGCCTTTTGGCACTCTTCCATAATGTCATCCCCATACCAAGGAAATCACTGTCCCACATCATCAGCCATGTTGGCTCTAACATTCCACGAGTGATTGAAAACGTTCGAGAACAGACACCCTTATTTTCAGGATTATTAATGCACAGACTTCTTTGCATCTTTTGTGTAAGCAGAAATGAGTTTATATTCTTGTCTTGATCTGAAATCACTAACACTTAGAGTGCACATTTTTGTTCTAAGTTGTTTTAAGTTATTGCAAATGATTATCATTTTTAAAACACAGGGATTACAAAAGGTTGCACAAGTCAATAACGCTCTCAAATTCACCCTGTGTCAATTAAACATTCCTGAATAACAAGCAGTGCAGATATTGACACACTTTACATATTGTATATGAATTTCTCATTAAGCGTTTATTCAATTTGATCCAGCTACTTTCAGAGCCTCCTTGTAGTTGAAGGGTTAGTCACTAGAGGGCCATATTGCACCACATTTTGGTGTTAGGTCACAGGACCTGAAACAGGCTTGCTGGGGATTTAAACCCCACCAACCTGTGGGCTTTTCAGAGCTCACGTTTCTCTAAAATGGTCATTCAGTTCCACGATAAATGCCACTATACTGTCCATTTATCTCACAATAAACCCAAAAGATATGTCCAAGAGTTTATTAGTCAGCAGACAGAAGTATGTTGAAAAAGGTCTATTAGGAGCATATGGTCTGAGTTGTGCAGGTCCATCCCTTTCCTCCAAACAGCTTACAGCACAGTCCTTTTATTTTGTATCCAAACTATGCACTGTGAGTGCAAGATAAATGTATTATTTACCCAATCTTTAACTCCCAGTTGTAAGCTACTACCAGACTGTGTATAGACTACAGTACACAGTGTTTATGGAGTTCAGAAGCGGATGGCTGGCTCCAACCAGGTTGTTTATACAGTTTGTTGTGTCATAGGAAGATTTCACATTTTTTTCACTAAATTATGTGCATATGGGTCAGGTGTGACAGGTGTTTGCATCATTAAGAGTATTACTTACTTCAGCTAGTAATATCTGCACAACATTTCTGACGTTGATATAATACTTTACCCCCAGTGGCTCCACTTGAGTTGCTCTGCGGCCAATGGCAGGATGGCTCTCGCTGTTTGTACAACTTCAAGATGACTCACGGTGTTTAAACAGAATAATAAGCAGCTGTTACCGAAAAGCCGACCAAACGGAGCCACATAGCTCGATAAATTGATTCGAAAGAGCGCAGTGCGGTTGTACTATAATGTAAATTAATTTCACGCCGGGTAAATAGTTAACGTCGTATATAAAATATCTACATTTATTATGACACGAGCGCATGCGGCTATGCAATATTAAACCCAGTGCGTCTGTCACAGAGCGCTGTTTAGCAACAACCAACCACTAGCCCCCTTACTAGGACGTGCAGCGCGTTTGGCCTATTGAATTGCGCCTTTTTGGGAGGCGAAGCGTGGCGGCGGCAATGTTATGGCGTTTCCGCTACTCCTCCGCTTCCATGCCATCGGGTTAGGAGGCTAGCAAGAGAGCTAACGCTAGCGTCGCGCAAGGCCTCCGGCAGACCAGCGGGAAGGAGACGAGCACCCCTTTATGAATCTGCATGAGAACAATTAGAATCCCAGAAATATGGTGGTTCTCAAAATTCGAGACCAGGTAAGCGATCGTTGTGTCAGAAGCCGACCTGAGGTGACGCTGCTGTTGGCGGGCTAACGTTAGCTTAGCTGCCCCGATTTCAACCTTCGCCAGCGGAACGTAATTCGACTTTTCTCCAGCTATTCTCCGAGACGGAAGCGTTTCCTTAAACGCTTTCACGTGGAGCTACATGCTAAATTGTCACGTAAGAGGCGAAAGCCAGGTACAACACAGCTGGGTGAATCACATCTGGAGTCCTTTTTGTTTTGTTTTGTTTTTTTGTTTCGGCGTTAATAAAAAAACAAAAGAAGCATCACGTTTACGTTGAGACACATGCTCGAGCGGTTGTTGAGTCGTAGCCGGCTAATGATACTGTGTTTGCCCCCAGCAATTAGCCAGAGCCTGCGTGGAGCGCTACTAGCTGCTCGGTTGGGACGTGACTAGTTAGCGTGTTGTGACTAAACCGTACACGGCTGGGCTTGAGTTGTCGCTTTCTGTGATTTAATAAGAGCCACTAAATCTGTCTAAATGTAGTGTGACGTGATTACCATAACAACCACGGCGATCTGTCGATTGTGACGTTACTGTGACATATTTAGCTGGCGATGTTTTGTGGTAGCTATAAGATTGGATAACGTGAACACATAAATAATGGTGTAGCGTTTATGCACCGATTCACCCAAATGTTTAGTCTTGTTTGAATACCACCACTTGTAGAAGTGCGGATCTGGCCGGCTTTGTTCCCTGTTCGCTGTCTTGAGTGCTTTTATAACAGTGTTATGGTTAAGTTATGTTCTTGGTCACACGCTATTAGTGTCTGTCCCTTTCGAAATACTGCTAATAATTAAACCCTTTCTGTTAGCTATTTAGGAAGTAGTTGTTTACCAAAATGTATTTATTTGTACTATATGAATGGTATACATGCAGGTAAATTGCTGTGAAATGGTTATGATAAATGTGTTTAGTGCCTGGCAATGTGACAGTATTAGAGATGTGTCCTCTAACTGTATTAAACACTTGCCACCTACTTGTGAAAACGCTTTCTGTTATCATTGAAGGGCTGTGTGTTTTGGACATGCCTGCTGTTCTTGTAACGTAATGTACATGCATGTGTGTTTCATTGTGTGTGTGTGTGTGTGTGTGTGTGCGTGAGCGATCGTGTACCTGGGCTCATGTGAGCCGGTGGAGTTGCCAAAGAGCTGTCTCCATGGTGATGGTATTAACTAGGCTGGCTTGTGTGAGGAGAGGAGGTGCATAGTCGTGCAGCCAGAGCAGCATAGAAAATCTCCTACACCAGTCGTGCAGGACTGGAGAACTGAAGACGACAAAATGCAGATTTGTCCTTCCTTTTCAGAAATCATCAAAATGAAACAGTTTAAGAAGCACAAGTGCCTGCTTGTTACCCTGAATTTATCAGTAACTCTAACCACTATTGTGCCCTGCAGATATTCATGGGGCATTAAATTAACTGAATGAGAGGATTGTCGTATGTTTTTTAAAAAGCGACTGTAAGCTACGTGGTCATAATGGCAGTCTTTGTCTTGCTTATTCTAAACACTTATTGAGCATCAATCCGACTGCTGAAATGCGTCATGTGGCTCAAATTTGTACAAGGGCACAGCTTATCTTGTCCTGTTTGTTTCGATATACTTCAAAGGGAATAATCTTAAATTGCCATCATCTATACCTTGAATTATCCATAGCAAATTATTCACAATAGACTTTTATTTTAGTATAAACACAGTAGTGCTCACAGTGTTTGACTTTTGGGTTTGTTTAATCCCAAGGTTTATTGCATACAGGACACACAGCACAAATTCTAAGTTTGAGTGAAAGTGCTTTGCTCCGTGCTCGATTTTTATAAAGCTTAGAGTACTATGTGAGTGACACTAGATAACAACGTGGTTATTTGAAATGGTAAAGTATGCGGCTCAAACTATGGCATATCAACTAGAGGTCTTTTGTACATGAAGTCGTATAATCTACATGGATGCACATTAGCTAATCAGCTAGCCGGGCGGCCTGGTGGGTTAAATGAGGGAAGTCTTAATGAATAAATGTACTCTGCATGCTACATCATTCTGACTGTATGCAGGAAGAAATCCAGCTGATGGAAATGATTGTATGCAGAGAGATGGACTGTTCAAATAAAATATTTGGTCAGTGTTTTTGTCATCAGGCTTATTTAGTACTTCCCTCATTACTCTTCGCAGTTGTTCCACCAAAGACATATTTAAAGCAGATAAAGGCAAAATACAAGATCATACAGGTGTTCATTCCAGCAGGTGATTGTTAAACCTGCTGACTCCTGGGGGAACCCCCACCACCCCCTTACGTTTTGTTTTGGATACATGGGTGCGCATTGCTCATTCAAAGGTTATGATTGCTCACAAGTAATGAAAGTGCTTAATAATAGCTCACCTGACACAATATTTGCCAGATATCACAGCTACTACTTGTGGGGGGAAAACATTTAACTGTGGTTGTTGCAGCTCTAAGCCCACGTTAAACTCGACTGAAGTCAGGGAAGAGTTAAGTTTTTTTGGAAGTCAGGAATGTTCCATCTGGGTCTTTCATGGGTAACCAGTTGCAGCCTCTGGAAGGGATCCCCTGCCCTCACTGTTCTCCCCATCCATGCCAGCCTCCTCCCACAGGCAGTGGAAAACTGCCTGATCAAAGACTCTCTGCTGGTGTTGTGGTGGATCAGATAGGGGAGTGCAGCAGTGTTTATCTGGCCAACATGACACATGAAGGTCCATTAGCACACTTAATTATGCAGTTCGTGACTGTTGATAGGGGCATTGATCTCAGCATTGTTTCCAGATCAATTTGATAACACCGAGATCTAACACTGATTACTGACAGAATGAAACATGAGCGCTGACAATCAGCTGCCTGCTTGTTGCTTTCTGCCGCACCAGGCCATCCAACATGGTGGTAATGGTAAATTGACTCCCTTTGGGATTCAAACCTGTCATTTATGGTGTGGCAACATCATGCTTCACCAACAAGTGAGTGATCTATACTAGCTGGTGGTCAAAAGTAGAAATGTTTGCAATTGCAGCTGCAGCCAGATATTGAAGTTATCGCCTGAGGTTGTCGTAACGCTGACAGTTGTTGTGAAGATGTGGCGGGCAACATGGACTAGATGTTGTAGACGCCAAGGCGTCAAGTTTTAAGTCTGCTGTGCGGGAACATTGGGTTCTCAGTTCAAACTCACTATTCAGAGACATTGCTCAGAGACAGAGACAAGTGTTATAAGAGAGCCTTGTCTTACAGGAAGTGTTGGCAAAATGCTGCAACAGTGACTAACATCAGCTACCCGTGCATGGGTAATATTACATTCAATCTTTAATATGGTCTCAGTTACATGTCTTAAAAAACAGTTATTTTTGGCATTTTTTGTGTATGCACAATGGAAATAAGGAAAAATATACAAAATGTTGCTTATATAGCACAGTCCAAGTCCACAGTAGTATTTTCCCTGTGTATACGCGCCTAAGAAGGGCGGGGCCAATTTAACTACTTTTAAGAAGCCAGTGCAGGAATGGCATGATCCGTAAGAATCAGGCTTCACAAAGAAGTTCAACAAGTTTCTCCTTTACTTCCGTTTTACTTTGGAGACTGCTTGCTGTCATGTTGGATGTGGTGAACCAGATGAGCTGAGTGGATGTTGTCCTTTTTTTTTTTTTTTCTTTTTTTTTTTTTTGTTCGTCTCCGTTGAAGATCCAGACAGTCACAGGAAGTTAGTCATGCTAATGATTAAAATGTGTCGGGAGAAAAAGTGAAGATGGACAGCACATCAGTCATTTGGAGCACAATGCTGGACTCCATTCAAAGATTGGGATATTTCTCTCTGTGCCATGGGATAGACATGGTTTTGCTTGCCAACAGACTTTACCACAGAACAGAATTAGAAAGTGGCTGCTCAGCACTTGTCAGTATCAATCCTGACGGTCTGCCTCCATCATACTCTGATTTGTGGAGTCATCATTCTGTACCAACCTGCTCTCGTATCTTTTCTTCTTCTTCACAACTTTAACATTTTCTATGCTTCAGTGTGTGCCTTTTTTAAAGGATTTTAAACAAGAATATTTAGGGACTTTTTAGCAGCCTAAACATGATTGTGTAATCCCTGAGCAAATGAGTCGCGTGTGTATTGTGGTGCTTGACGACAAGGATCCTGAAGTGCCTCTAAGGTTTAAGGTTTCCAAGGTCTGAATGGTTATTGTTTTCTCAGATTTGACCTATTTGAGACAAACAAGGTTTTCACTTACTGGTCTTGCATTACATTTTTACTCTAATAATGAAAGTCTGAGATAGTGTTGCATGTCAGCCACAAAAACCTTGGAATTCAGTTGATTTTGACACAGCCTCTTTCTTTTACAGCCTGCTTTGCTGAAAGCTATTTTCAATGTGGACCCAGATGAAGTACGCTCGCTCATATTCAAAAAAGAGGATGTGAATGCACAGGTAATCCCAACAGTCTCTCACTAATCTCTGCATCTGTTTCCTCATATTATTGCTGTATTTTAAAAACATCCCAGCAGCACTGAATTTAAAACCCCTAATGTATCATTGTCCTTGAAAGGCCTCATATAACTCTTTCAGTAAATAGTTGCTGAGTACAAAACAGCACATTTGCTTTTACAGTTCCCACTGCATGATCTGGCTCTGCTTATTTTATTGCATTCCTCACCATTACTGAGTTAGTGGGGGTGTTTGTTTCAAAATAAGGCTGGTCTGTACTTGCTTGGGTTTCACTGAAAGGCTTTTCAAGTCACTGGATTTGTGTTTAACCCACTTTTGGCCATGAACTGTGACCGTGTGTCAACATTTAATGGTTATTTCTCCTTTCTAGCATTGGAATGTTACAAATAGTGAAGAAAAAGTGTGGTTTTAATGTCACAACAGATCAGGACCATATTAACTTGTATAAAGTAAAGAAGGAATACAAGGTTGAGATGTAAATGCAAACTGTCTTTCTGTTGACGTATTACAGGACAATGAGAAGCGAACTCCATTGCATGCTGCTGCCTATCTCGGAGATGCAGAAATTATAGAGCTGCTGATTCTTTCAGGTATGTTTTTTTGAATTTCTGTCATTCTTGTGTAGAGCGTTTAGTGAATTTGGGCCTGTTAAAATGTTAGTGAGATTGTTAATATGTGACAAATACAGCCAAATTAATTTACCAATTTAGGAAGTATGGTTTTCATGATGTTTGCATCCACTTAACTTGTTGAAAATCACCTTGAGAAAAGCCATCATCACCTTTCTTCTCTCTGCCGTACATGGATGTCCTGACATACTGGTTTCTCTTTTCTTGGTATTGAAGGGTGTGGTAAATGATCGCCAATGTTAATCTCTCTGAGAGCATAGGACATATTTCAAATGTGACACTCAGAAAAATGTTATGCCTACGTGGCCAGATGGTGCATCTGGATTCAATATTGTAAAATACCTCTACATGCACCACTCTTTTCTTATGCTTATGCAGATTTTATCTTCATAACTGTCAAAAAGGTTTTAGTCGTTTTGTTGAAACGTTGACTAGATGTCATGTAACTGTATGACCTTACACAGTCTGACAGCCAGTGTCCTCTGACTTGTAGGTGCCAGAGTAAATGCCAAAGATAACAAGTGGCTCACTCCTCTGCACCGGGCTGTGGCCTCCTGCAGTGAGGTATGTGGATGTTCCTCTGATTTGTACTGTTTTTTTGCACACTGTTTTACAAATCTAAACCTCATGGAACTTAAACCTGCTTGTGATGACTTCTTGCAGGAGGCTGTCCAGGTGTTGCTGAAGCACTCTGCGGACGTAAACGCCCGAGACAAGAACTGGCAGACGCCGCTTCACATCGCCGCAGCGAATAAGGCTGTCCGCTGCGCTGAAGCCCTCGTCCCACTGCTCAGCAATGTGAATGTGTCAGATAGAGCAGGCCGCACTGCGCTGCACCACGCAGCCTTCAGCGGTCATCTGGAGGTAATATTAAGCCTAAAGTACTGTTTGATTCAGCTGTGAGCTGTACTCGAAAGAAGTGCTGTAATGCCTTTAGTATTGATTTAGCTGTACCTTAATGGATAGAAATGGCTGTACATTTGAATATCAATTTCTATAAGAAACAAAACATGTACTAACTGACTATGTGGCTGTATAGTCTGTCCTGTTTTTATTGTGTTTTAAAAGTATAACCACTCAAGTAATGCTCACATTGTCAGATAATGTGTCATTCTCCTCTATAGAGAGCATGTACCACGTACACAAAGTTTTTGTTAGCAAACCATCACACCAGGCTTGATGTTGGGTGTGTTCACCTGGCTGTTAGTATATGCTCCTGATACTCTCCTCTTACTGAAAGGAAGTGTTTCTGCTTGCCTCATAAATGTGTAAACACAATGTAGAACTGCAATGCAGAACAACAACTGTTACCTTTATGCATGTTAAGGAAGTGTGAGGTGAAACAATCAACATCCCCATATAGCTCTGCTGACTTCCTTCTGTTAACAGTTACAGTCATGGCCAAAAATATCGGCACCCTTGCTATTCTGTCATAAAATGCAACCCTTCTCCCAGAAAATTGTTGTTGCAAAGTCCAACTTGAAAACATTTCACACAGAACTCAAAAACTGCACTGGACAAAATTATTGGCACCCTGTCAAAATTGTGAGAAATAATTGCATTTCAAGCATGTGATGCACCTGTAATTTGTCTTTAGACCCATTTGTGGCAAGTAACAGGTGTGGGCAATATAGTAATCACACTTGCAACCAGTTAAAATAGAGAAAAGTTGACACAACCTTTGGGTTGTGTGTCACACTGAGCATGGAGAAAAGAAAGAAGAGTAAAGAGTTGTCTGTGGATTTGAGAGCCAAAATTGTGGAAAAACATGGACAATCTCAAGGCTACAAGTCCATTTCCAGAGATCTTAATGTTCCTGTGTCCACTGTGCGCAATGTCATCAAGAAGTTTGCAGCCCATGGCACCGTAGCTAACCTCCCTGGACGTGGACGGAAGAGCAAAATTGATGTCAGATTACAACGAAGGATTGTTCGAATGGTGGATAAAGAACCTCGATCAACTTCCAAACAAATTCAAGCTGACCTGCAGACACAGGGTACAACAGTGTCAGCTCGCACTATCCGTCGCCATCTGAATGAAAAGGGACGCTATGGTAGGAGACCAGGAAGAAACCACTGCTGACAAAAAGGCATAAAAAAAAGGCTGACTGGAGTTTGCCAAAACCTATGTGACGAAGCCACAATCCTTCTGGGAGAACATACTGTGGACAGATGAAGCAAAAGTAGAGCTTTTTGGTAAAGCACATCATGGCACTGTTTACAGAAAACAAAATGAGGCCTTCAAAGAAAAGAACACGGTCCCTTCAGTCAAACATGGTGGAGGGTCAAAGATGTTTTGGGGTTGCTTTGCTGCTTCTGGCACTGGATGCCTTGACTGTGTGAATGGCATCATGAAATCTGATGATTACCAAAGAATTTTGGAGCGCAACGTAGTGCCCAGTGTCAGAAAGCTGCGTTTCCACCAGAGGTCATGGGTCTTCCAGCAGGACAATGACCCAAAACACACTTCAAAAAGCACTCAGAAATGGTTACAAACAAAGCGCTGGAGAGTTCTGAAATAGCCAGCAATGAGTCCAGATCTGAATCCCATAGAACACTTGTGGAGAGATCTTAAAACAGCAGTTGGGACAAAGGATCCTTCAAATCTGAAAGACCTGGAGCAGTTTGCAAAAGAAGAGTGGTCCAAAATTCCAGTAGAGACGTGTAAGAAACTCATTCATGGTTACAGGAAGCGATTGATTTCAATTATTTTTTCCAAAGGGTGTGCTACCAAATATTAAGTTAAGGGTGCCAATAATTTTGTCCAGTGCATTTTTTGAGTTCTGTGTGAAAAGTTTTCAAGTTGGACTTTGCTTCTCAGATTTTTTGTGTTGTTCCAATGCAAACAAAAGAAATAAACATATGAATACCAAAACATTTGCAATTGCAACAATTTTCTGGGAGAAGGGTTGCATTTTATGACAGAATAGCAAGGGTGCTGATATTTTTGGCCATGACTGTATACCAGCCATAACCATAGTATGTATTATTATATAGATGGCTACATACACACATACGCTCTGACCTATTCTTATATTCCACTTTAGACAAATAACAAAGCTGAGCTTCTGTTGTATCGGTGTATTGTAGAGTTTTGAAAGGGTGATAATTATCAGCCTTTTGATCTGAACACCAGGACAAACTCTCAAGTTGGAGAAGCCACAGCTCAACAAACAGTAAAGCTGCTTTCCAATGAACCAGTCAAGCTTGTTTAGAAAATAACACATTTTCAGATGCAGACTGACAACTGCGTGCTGTCATACATTCAAACATTGTGGTCAAACACTCAAGGACGCAAGGTGCACAGTCGGTGCTTGTCCAGTCACATGCTTGCATGCAAATGAATCATTGCAGTCATATACTCGCACGCAAATTAGTTGGAAATGTCTCGTCTAATGAAGTGCATAAAAGCTGTTCAGACAGCCTTTTGGTTATGCTGCAATATTCCACAACAAACACACAACAAAAACTGAGGTGAGGACATGCAGTTGTAGCCTATGTTCAACTTGATAACAGCCTGTGCATAGGCTTCAACAGCGGTACACTGTGGAAATGGACATACTTAACGTCCTCTTGTTGATGTATCTGTATTGAATGTATGCAAAAGGTCAAAATGTTTGTGGTATGTGTTGGCCCTGGTACTAAGGCATTAAACACCATGTATAACCAGTGGTTATACAAGCTGCCACACTGACTGAAAGGCAGCAGAATTAGTAGTGTTCAGGTTGCAACTTCCCTTGACATATTTCCTGATTGCTCTTCTTTTTTTTTTGTCTGTTGCTGCTGTTAGATGGTGAGGCTCTTGCTCTCAAGAGGAGCAAACATCAATGCCTTTGACAAGAGGGACCGCCGTGCAATCCACTGGGCAGCCTACATGGGTAATAAATCAACCACAGGGATTTTTACATCACATTATTCAGAGAGTGCCTCTCATCTTGTGGTCAATGGAAGTCTCCAGGACTTTTTCCTTTCTCCATCATTTTTAAAGGCACCAAAATGAAATGTTAAAATGAATAATCATGGTGGATGATATCTTGATAGCATAGATTCCTGTAATTAAATCATTCTCTTTTTATCTTCAGGGCACATAGAAGTAGTGAAGCTGCTGGTATCTCATGCAGCCGAGGTGGCCTGCAAAGATAAGAAATCTTACACCCCCCTACACGCAGCAGCCTCCAGTGGAATGATCAGCGTTGTCAAATACTTCCTGGACTTGGGGGTGGATGTGAGTTCCACCCACAAGCTTATTGTCCTTACACTGTAGACACTGCTAGATATTATGATCTGATCAGGAGAGAACGGAAACATAATAACACATAACTTATCCTGATGCACTTCACATGTTTTGGGTTGTGTGTTGGACAGAACAATACCAGTCTTGATGGTGAACAGCGGTGTCATGACTGCTTCCTGTTTATCTTGCCATCTAGATCAATGAGCCCAATGCGTATGGCAACACACCCCTCCACGTGGCCTGCTACAACGGGCAGGACGTGGTGGTGAACGAGCTCATTGAGTGCGGAGCTAATGTCAACCAGGTAAACGAGAAGGGCTTCGCGCCTCTCCATTTTACCGCCGCTTCACGCCACGGGGCGCTCTGTCTGGAGCTCCTAGTGTGCAACGGGGCTGATGTCAACATAAAGGTGAGTATAAAAACCAGAATGTCGCCTCTCGCTTTTTAACCCTGATTACTTGGAAAAAGATTGCTGGCACTCCTTTTCCAGATACAGCTACGTCATTGAGGAATATTAACACTAGTACAGTCAAAACAAAAACAGAATATTTGTGGTTTAGAGTCTGTGTTTAAACAGTCACACTTGTTACTTGTGTGTGAATCCAAGTGTGTATTTGTGTTGTTGATATAATTGCACTAAAACTTGACTGCCTTTTTTTCCTACCGTTGATAGATGTCAGAAATGCAGTTTTATAGCTTCTCGTAGTCTTTTGGAGCCTGTTGTTTGGGGAATATACTTTATAGATGGAAGCCATAGTAATGACCTGCATTGTGATACCACCATGTTTTTGTTTCACTCCAGAGTAAAGACGGTAAGACTCCCCTCCACATGACAGCCATCCACGGGAGGTTTTCTAGGTCTCAAGCAATCATTGAGAATGGTGAGCTCCTCTAGAAATTCAGCCTCGCTGACTTTATTTCTTAACTCTGGACTGCAAAACCAAAGCTGCTTCTCAGTCTAACAGCGGCTAACTGCTTAGTTTGTTTGTTTTTTTTCCGAAGGTGCCGAGATTGACTGTGAAGATAAGAACGGAAATACACCACTGCACATTGCAGCTCGATACGGACACGAGCTCCTTATCAACACCCTCATCACCAACAGAGCTGACACGGCTAAGTGAGTGAGCCCGTCTGCTCTTTTTCAGCAACTGTTGCAACTTTAAGAGCTGCATGTTTTAAACCTTTCCAAAGCAGACATGTCTGTTATGTAACTGATACAGATGATTCTGTACTGTTAATAGTAATTCCCTACCTTTAGTTTAGCACCAGTGATATTTGGCTGATACTGGGTAAACCAGCATGATTGTGTCTTTTTCAGACGAGGGATTCATGGTATGTTCCCACTGCATTTGGCTGCTCTCAGTGGATTCTCTGACTGCTGCCGAAAGCTCCTGTCTTCAGGTGAGCAACTCTTTGTTCATGTTGCATGGCGATCACAATAGTACTAACTTAACACAGTACGAAATGACACAAGTCTTACATTTGAATGGTTCAGATACAGCCAAAAGTCTTGACAAGGTTTGTCACTTTGATATCCAAAACTGTACATCTGTACTGTAAAACCTCATATACAGTATGCAGGATCTTGTTCATAATCCTTTAATCTGATGCAGGATTTGATATTGATACTCCTGATGACTTTGGAAGGACCTGTTTACATGCTGCAGCTGCTGGAGGGTGAGTACAGGACAGCTGAATAGTATGTTTAATATTAACTGTGTAAGTGTTTAGATGTAGTTCATGACCTATAAAAAAAGAGTATTATATTATATGTATCATCATCTTCTAAATCTCCCTAACCCCTCAGAAACCTGGAATGTCTCAATCTTCTCCTCAACACGGGGGCAGACTTTAATAGAAAGGACAGCTTTGGCAGGTTTGAAGCATTTAATTGTGGATTTGGAGTTTGTGCTCTCCTAGTTTCTTGGTCAAATTTGAACAGGGAACTGAGCTGTGTTTGCTTTTCCAGGACCCCTCTGCACTATGCTGCTGCCAACTGTAACTACCAGTGCCTGTTTGCTCTGGTGGGCTCTGGGGCCAGCGTCAATGACCTAGACGAGCGGGGCTGCACTCCTCTCCACTACGCCGCTGCCTCTGACACAGATGGAAAGTCAGTAACACTTTGAAAATTCAGTTCCTTAAAGGAGGTGGTGGCTGTGTGGGAGGCGGGCTGTGTTTGAGGGCTTTCATGGATGAAAGCTCAGTTGCATTATTGGTTACGCTGAGTAACAGTTTAGACTTGAAAGACGGTGTCGTTTCCTTGACTACAGCCTCTTTCTTGTGTCCGCAGGTGCCTGGAATATTTACTGCGAAATGATGCAAATCCAGGGATCCGGGACAATCAGGGCTACAATGCTGTGCACTACGCCTCTGCGTACGGGCATCGCCTCTGTCTGGAGCTGGTGAGAACTTCACTCCAGAGTACACGACACATAACAATCAGCATTTCCATATTTCTGTATTGTAATTATGTTTAATGCATTGCTGCTTCTCCCACTCTCTTCTACAGATTGCAAGTGAAACGCCTCTAGATGTGGTAAGTTGAATTTATACTACACACAAACACATTCATCACTCAGACTGTGCAGATCTTTTGTCTGACTGATTGACGCCTTCAGAGTAGGCCACAATGCCATCTATATCTGTAGTACTGAGCTTCACGGCTAAGCAAGTGATTCTCTCTGAAGTAGGATCTAACTTGTGTACCTGGTTTATTCAGCTAATGGAAACCTCAGGGACAGACATCCTGAATGACTCCGATGTCAGAGCCCCCGTCAGCCCCCTGCACCTTGCTGTGAGTAATGTGTATCATCCTTATCGTATCGTCTTCATTGTGGCATTATCCTCAATCTCAGTTTATTTACGTGAACTCCTTAAATTAATCTTTCAGGCATACCACGGTCACCACCATGCTATGGAGGTTCTGGTGCAGTCTCTGCTGGATCTGGATGTGAGAAACAGCCAGGGGCGCACACCCCTAGACCTGGCTGCCTTTAAGGGCCACGTAGAGTGTGTGGACGTCCTAATCAACCAGGGAGCCTCCATCCTGGTCAAAGACTTCACCTTGAAGCGAACCCCCATCCATGCTGCAGGTAAGGACCTGGAGTTGGTGGCTCACGAATTTGAATTTTCAGACCTGTATACAATATAATAAAATTTGCAATATAAAAAAAGGTTCTATGAGTATGCTAATTTTGTGTTTATTCTTTCCCTGCAGCTACTAATGGTCATTCAGAATGTTTGCGTTTGCTGATTGGAAATGCTGATCTTCAAAGTGCAGTAGACATTCAAGATGGGAATGGACAGTAAGTGACATTTCTTTGTGATTTGGTTTTTTTTCCTCCACTCATGTTCTAAAGTAATTTCTGATATTATTGTCTGCTATCTCTTAGAACCCCCCTGATGCTGTCGGTCCTGAGTGGACACACAGATTGTGTGTATTCTCTGCTAAATAAGGGAGCCAATGTAGAAGCCAAAGATAAGTGGGGCAGGACAGCTCTACATAGAGGGGTAAGGACCATTCTTACATACACTGACACATACTGTATATGCACTGTGGGACAGTTTTTTTTTTTTTTATACTCGTACCCTAATTTTGACAGTCTGTTTTTATGTTTTGTGTAGGGGGATTTTTCCTGCCAATATCAATTTTAACTGAACTTTTTTTTCACTTCACCATTCACATTTTTCACTGTGATTTTTTGTATGTTTGAGATGTTGCCAGGCATGTTATAAATATACAAATATATTTTTGATATGGGCAGTGCCGCCGTGCCCATTTGTCTATGGAAGGAATTAACTCCAAAACATTGGTCAGCTCTCATCAAAGCATTTGAAATGCATAATCATTTGGGATATGATCAGTCAACAGTAATAACACTAACAACTACTGTTTTCTGGCCGCAGGCGGTGACCGGCCATGAGGAATGTGTGGAGGCCTTGCTTCAGCACAGCGCCAACTTCCTGGTGCGAGACTGTAAAGGGCGTACACCGGTCCACCTGGCAGCAGCGTGTGGACACATTGGGGTACTGGGAGGCCTGCTGCATGCTGCCCAATCAGTGGAAACACTCCCTGTCTTAACAGACAACCAAGGCTACACACCACTGCACTGGGCCTGCTACAATGGTACAGAGATGAGGGTTTGAAGACCTCTTATAAAACAATACATTTAGTTATGGAAATGTTGTTGAGGACAAATGTTTTAAGAGGGCCCTGATTGTGAGCACCTCGAGTTAAAGGCCAATGTGGTTAATTCTTTCTTTTTCTGCAGGTCACGATACTTGCGTGGAGGTTTTGCTGGAACAAGAGGTTTTTCACAAGGCCGAAGGCAATTCTTTCAGCCCCCTCCACTGTGCTGTGTAAGATCCTGAGCTGTTTTCTGTTTCAATCAATTCGCGTGAGGACAGAGCCTCTAACAGATAAAATAATTGTACTCTTTTCTTTAGGATCCATGACAACGAAGGTGCTGCTGAGATGCTGATAGACACTTTGGGCCCTGCCATTGTCAATGCCAAAGACAGTAAAAACAGGTACACACACTCATACAAACAAGTATAGTTGCAGCCTCAATCAAGCAACTTAGTCCAGTGAATTAAAGGTTCACATAATGAATCGGATGACTATTTGGTTAAAAAAAATTGAGCTTGTTCTGATATTCTTCTTGCAGGACCCCACTACATGCAGCAGCCTTCACTGACCATGTAGAGTGTCTACAGCTGCTGCTGAGCCACAACGCTCAGGTCAACAGTGTCGACGCCGCAGGGAAGACCCCACTCATGATGGCTGCTGAAAATGGCCAGACAAACGCTGTTGGTATGACTGCTTCTCTACTTTAACCACCGGACTGGAAAATATCACTGCCGGATGTTATAATCAGTGCTGTATTGAATTAACTTCAATTTGTTTTTCCACAAATTCACCTTCCCCCTCTCGCTGTTAGAACTGCTGGTGAGCAGTGCGAAAGCAGACCTCACTCTGCAGGATGCTGTGAAGAACACCGCACTTCATCTCGCCTGCAGTAAGGTTTGTATTCCCATATGGTGGCACTGTTTTTACATTCTACAGCAGCAAATACCCAGTGTGTTCCCGCAAGTATGTGTTGAAATACTATAAACAGTGTGTTTTTACTGGTTGTTTTTGATATTCATTGTGCTCTACCTGTTTTTTACAGGGACATGAAACCAGTGCCTTGTTGATATTGGAGAAGATAACAGACAGAAACCTCATAAATGCCACTAACGCCGCCTTACAGACGTATGTATCACTTGTATTGCATTAGTGTCTTGTCTCTTGCTGCATCTGAGTGATGACATGGAGTGGTAGTGTTGGTGGATTGCTGTGGGGATTTGAATTATTAATGTAGAGATACAAATTGTAAAATATTGACTTGCCTGTCGGCACATCCATGTTGTATCTTTCTTTTAAGGCCTCTACACGTGGCTGCAAGAAATGGTTTAACTGTGGTGGTGCAAGAGCTGCTTGCAAAGGGAGCCAGTGTACTTGCAGTCGATGAAAATGGTAAATTCACAGTATTATTTTTCTTTTTTAATATTTATTATCACCTTTCATATATTTTTATTGGTTAATAAATGATTAATTAAAGCAATTATTGGTTAGCTACAGCAAAAATACCCTTATGAATGGCTTTTGGGCTGCTTTTATTTTCCAGTTTCAAATTATTCCATGCTTGAGACATTTTAGCTGCTCGTTAACCTTTTAAAACATTTGCCTAATGTTGTGGATAATGTTCATTTAGAAAACATGACGGTTAACATACTGTATAGACGGACCACAAAGAGGTTAAAACAGCATCAGAATTTGATCGGGTGAATCAGCAGTTCTCCAGAATTTTTGTCGTGTAGCACATATCTTGTCAGCGGGTATACTGTTTAAGAGGGAATTCAGTCTCACAACTATTTTTATTATGATCGATTTATTGTTTAGGTAATTTTTCTTGCAAAAATGCCAAACATTCCCTAGTTCCAGCTTCTCTAAAGTGAGGTTTTAAGTGTGATGATAAACTCAGTGCCTTTGGACTATTGGACCAAACAAGCAATTTGAATACTTGGACTTTAGGAAATTTTAACAGGCATTTTTTCCCTATTTTTGGCATTTTATGGACCGAATGATTAATCAATAAATCTAGAAAATAATCGGCAGATTAACCAATAATAAAAATAATTGTTAGCCCTAATGCACAGGCACATTGCTTGTCCTGTTAATCATGTAATTACTACTGAATCATTTAACAGATAAATAAATATAGAATATGTAACCACTATCATTGTTTCAGGTTACACACCCGCCTTGGCTTGTGCCCCCAACAAAGATGTGGCAGACTGCCTAGCCCTCATCCTGGCCACCATGATGCCTGTGTCCCCCTGCGCCCCAGCACCCACCCTCCCTTTCAGTGCCATTAACCACTACACCACCAGCCCCTCCAAGAGCGTCACCTTCGACAGCCTGCCCGTGCTGCGCAGCGAGCACAGCTCGTACTGCAGCTTCAACAACATCAGCCATCACGACGGCTTCTACAAGGACGAGGAGCTCAATGACTCGGATTCAGAGACCTACTGAGGGACAGGAGGAAGTGATAAATGCATAAACACACACACTGTGTCTTAAAAATCACCCACCGCCAGCTTGGGAGGGCAGAAGAAGAGAAGAGCCCCCACAGGAGCCTTAAGAGTCCCCCCCACCCCCACCAGAGAGCAAGAGAGGGAGGAGGTGCAGCAGGCTGGCCCACACTCATCCCGACCTCATCCAGCACCAGGTGTCCTTCAGCTGATACTGGACCTCAGTAACCGCTGCTTTACCAACACTGACTTCTTGAGTGCTACAAACTGTACTTGATGGGTGACAGCGGCTTTTGTACAGCAATAACATGCTGAAGAGGGATGGTAGCACTTCAGAGAGAGCTAAACCGACAGGGACCAAAAGACATGGATGCATTTTAACCCAGTTTTAACTGTAAATGAGATTGATAATTTTCGGGTTTATCAGTTAGCAGGGGGGCGAAGGAGCCAGTTTTCATATTTGAAATTTCTTGAGTTAGAGAAGCTTGATATCTGCACACTACATCTGTCAGAATGCACTTGTCTGTAAATCATACAGGGGGAAAATCATTTATTTTTTGAGATCAAAATTTTAATATACCCATGTTCATGTCTTGAACTCCTTATCTTCTAGGAAGGAAATCTGATTTACTGACCTGAGTAATTTAAAAACATTTGATATGTGCCCAGGTTATTTTTAAGTTGATCAGCTTTACCTTTGTATATTGACCTGTCCATTGCGGTTTAGTCTTTCAAGAATAAATTATTTGTGTACTTTCGGTTCCTATTTATGTGTTCATTTTGTGCCTTCATTAGTTACTGAGAAAAGATGGGTTTGTAGAGGCAGCTGTGAAAGTACAGTGATGCATACTAGGTAAGTAATGAGACATTTCTAAGAAGCACTGATTCAGTACGGAGGTATCTGAGGCTCAGCTTTTTGAGAAGAAACACTGTAAACCAATGACAAGACAGCATTTGATTTACTTCTGTTTGAATTAGATTTTTGCTCTTACGTTAGTCAATGTTTTGTTGACAGGTTTTGCTTGCTTTAATTAAAGAAAAAGAAACCACTCGATCCTACCATGATTCAAAACTCCCCTGTTGAAAAATCCTTTTAACTGGAAATATGTACAATACATTTGCTAGCTTCATTAGAATGGAAAAAGATTTTTTTTTTCTTTTTGCTGCTTTTTCTTGAAGAGGGATGAAACTAGCATGTATATAGAAATTATGACTGTGAATTCAATGCTCCAATGAGTTCTTTCAGTACTGAGATTGCTGTATATTTTATGAGTAATAAAGAAATGAGTTATTTAATACTGAACATGGAGTCTTTTTTATGGAGTATTCCCTTTAATTCTGTTGAATGCATGACACACTTGAAGCAGTTTTGATAAATAATACAATTAATGGCTGAATTCCTTCCAGCTGCTTCAGTTTCAGGGTCCTTCTATTGTGCATGCTGAACAGAACAGATTGTTAATGTTATTAGTAACACCTGTGCTTTTTCTACACTGACAAGTCAAAATGTCTACTGTGAAAAATGTCCATGAAACAGAATTAACAAGCTGTACAGCCCCTTGTGTACCGCTCATTTCAATGCACTAATATGAGATTACTCTCGTGATTTTATTCCATTTTATATTTTTGGTGATATGTATTGGTTTTAAAACTTTCCAATGACTGCTGATATTTATCAATTTTACATTATCTTTCAGGTTTTATTTGTACTGATCCGTGATTATTCTCTCAGTAATCTATTACAAGCGTGTCTTTGTTTTTGTAAATTATGTCCTGTGTGCGGCCTTGGCCAGGGCACTCCTGTAAAAGTTATTATTAGTAGAATTTGCAGTGATAGTTAAGAAACCAGAAGTGTGAGGTGTCCTTTTGGGTTCACTTTGTGTTACTTGCTGCTACACTATCCAATGAATTCTTCTGAGTTGCTGGTCTTCATGTTGTAGAGATGTTTTTCACAACCTATGGCAAGTGATGCACTGATCACCCATCTTCCAAAACGGCAATGATTTAAACAGTATAATGATTTAGGGCTATTTAAAATATAGCCTTAAACTCTCTAAAGCTGGCATTATATGTACAACTTTTTTTAGTTTATGAGTTAATGAAGTATTTCAAATATTTAATAACTTAAGCACGCGCCATAGGTGTTTTCATCAGGATGGGGGACAGTTATTTCAGCGCTTTTCTCGCCTACAGAGCGCACCCAACATTATCATTGCCAGAAGGAATGAAAGAGCTGCAAGCTCATAGCCTATGAGGCTTCTCTATGTCTCAGGCAGAAGGTGTAGCTGCTCAAAAGTTGTCATCCACAGGCTTTTCTTTTATACTTCTTCTTTTATAGTAGCAAAGGCAGGCGTGGCACCGCGTGGCATCGCGCAGCACACGCGCAATGCCGGGTTTGCTCCAAGAAGTGCTGCAGCTTCCTTTCGTCGCCCATGTTAACCAATTGGACTGTTCAGACAGGATGTGCCTTCAGTGTCTGGCATGAAAAAAAAGGTAATCTAATATATATAGATACACCGATCAGCCATAACATTATGACCACTGACAGGTGAAGTGAAGAACATTGATTATCTCGTTACAATGGCAGCTGTCAGTGGGTGGGATATATTAGGCAGCAAGTGAACATTTTGTCCTTGAAGTTGATGTGTTGGAAGCAGGAAAAATGGGCATGTGTAAGGATGTGAGCGACTTTGACAAGGACCAAATTGTGATGGCTAGACCACTGGGTCAGAGCATCTCCAAATCTGCAGCTCTTGTGGGGTGTTCCCGGTCTGCAGTGGTCAGTACCTACCAAGAGTGGTCCAAGGAAGGAAAACTGGTGAACCGGCAACAGGGTCATTGGTGCGCATGAGGAGTGAAGGCTGGCCCGAGCTATTGTAGCTCAAATTGCTGAAAAAGTTAATGCTGGTTCTGATAGAAAGGTGTCAGAACACACAGTGCATCGCAGTTTGTTGTGTATGGGGCTGCACAGCTGCAGACCAGTCAGGGTGCCCATGCTGACCCCTGTCCACCGCCAAAAGCACTTACAACGGGCACGTGAACATCAGAACTGTACCACGGAGCAATGGAAGGTGGCCTGGTCTGATGAATCACGTTTTCTTTTACATCATGTGGACAGCCGGGTGCGCGTGCGTCGCTTACCTGGGGAAGACATGGCACCAGGTTGCACTATGGGAAGAAGGCAAGCCGGCGGAGGCAGTGTGATGCTTTGGGCGATGATCTGCTGGGAAACCTTGGGTCCTGCCATTCATATGGATGTTACTTTGACACGGACCACCTACCTAAACATTGTTGCAGACCAAGTACACCCCTTCATGGAAACGGTATTCCCTAATGGCAGTGGCCTCTTTCAGCAGGATAATGCGCCCTGCCACACTGCAAAAATGGTTCAGGAATGGTTTGAGGAACACGACAAGTTCAAGGTGTTGACTTGGCCTCCAGATTCCCCAGATCTCAATCCAATCGAGCATCTGTGGGATGTGCTGGACAAACAAGTCGGATCCATGGAGGCCCCACCTCGCAACTTACAGGACTTAAAGGATCTGCTGTTAACGTCTTGGTGCCAGATACCACAGCACACCTTCAGAGGTCTACTGGAGTCCATGCCTCGACAGGTCAGGGCTGTTTTGGCGGCACAATACACAATATTAGGTAGGTGGTCATAATGTTATGGCTGATCGGTGTGTGTATGTATATATATATATATGTGTGTGTGTGTGTGTGTGTGTGTCAGTTGTGTCTAGACAGAGAGCGAGAAAGTGAGCAGACACACAGAGAGAGAGAGAGTGCGCGCGCGCGAGAGCGGGAGAGTTGATCCTGGAAGTGGAGAAGTAGGCTACAGGGAGTTGTATGACCCACAGCAAATAACAACAGCAAAAAAGATCATCCCTTAAAAAAAGCAAAGGAATAGAATCGCTTGTTGACCGGCGGGGAGAAATGGAATCTGGTGTGAACAGCCAGGCTACTGCTGGCGCTAGACTTGGCATATAGTGGCTCTTTGCGGACCGTCTGCCTCCTGCAGTGGTTGGCGCTGTCGCCGCACAGCAAGAGGATTTTGGGTTCGAACCCACCGGCCGGCTGGGGCCTTTCTGTGTGGGGTTTGCATGTTCTCTCTCTCCGGGTACGGCGGCTTCCCCCCACAATCCAAGGACATGAAGGTTAGGTTAAACTGCCCTAGATTTGACTGTGAATGGTTGTCTGTCTATGTCTGTCTCTATGTGCAAGAATAACATAGCAGGAGACATAAAAGCCAATTAACAAACAAACATGAAGTAACCTACAGAGAATATCATTGAAGAAAATATCATTAAATAGCACCATGGATGCACTCTGGACGCTTTCAGCAGATTCAGTTACACAGCTGTAGTTTATGTTTCAACAAAAAGCACTTTGATGAAGTTTTAACTGTGACTTTTAATGTATTTTCACATGGAAGCTTCAAACTCTAATGTCACTTTAACCTTGATGTTAAATGAGAGTATTCTGAGACTATTAAACTTACTGTATTTAAAATCAGTGGGATGTTTCAGATCTCTTCTGGTCATCAGGAAAATTAACTTTTTCCTGCTGACCTTTCAAGCTGTGTTCTACAAACGAAGAACAGTAGGTGTCACTGCTGTGCAAGGAAAGAAGAAAAACATGGATGTCCTTGTCCTATAACTGATCATTCCTGAAAAGTTACATTTCCTGACAAAAATGCGGCTATATCAGGAAAAAAGAGTTCTGATTCTGTCCGACCAGCCAAACATCTCCTTCTGAAACCTTTCCCCTATTCACCAAACCCACTGTCAATCACAGTACTTGGTCTGCTTAAATGTTTGTCAACCCTGTTCAATATAAGCCTTTGTACCAGAGCTGCAACGTTTAGTCGATTAATCGATTAGTCAGTCTACAGAAAATGAACAAGCAACTATTTGGTTTGATTTGATTTAATTAATTAATGTTAGAATATTATGCTGAGCTGATAAACTATAGGACCAAGATGTGTGTGTGTGTGTGTGTGTGTGTGTTGTGACGGCCCCAGGGCCTCTGCCAGGGCTCGGGTGTGTTGTGGTGTTGCTGTGTTTGTGTGTCTTTCAGTGTTGGTCCTGGTTGGATGGAGCTGAAGCCATCAAGGAATTGGAGGCAGCTGGCAACTGTCATCAGGATGTATAAAACCGCCCCTTCCTGTTTGCGGGATCTCTTGGTTTTTTCCCCTTGCACCATGTTGTGTTTTTGGTTTTGTTGGCATTAATCTTAAGTTCACCTGGGAGTATGTTTTTCTGCTAGTCTTCTTTGTTAGAAGTGTTATTTTGGTTATATTTGTTAAGTTAGATGCGTCTTGGTTAAATAAAATTCCTTTCTTTTAGTAACTCCCTGCCTGTGCTTCCTTATTTGCTATGGTCTCCGAGCCGGGCCATAACAATATAGATAGATAGATAGAACTGGTAAATCTGGTAAACGAAAGGTAAACACATCCTTGAAATAATTTACCAACTATATCACTTGTAATAGTTTGTTCCAGCCTTTTGAAGCTGGCATGAATATCAATTTTAATGTAATTAATTGTAATGTAATTTAATGTAATTTTTTAGCATCAGTTGGTTATAAGTCATTAGAAGGAAGGCTATTTCAGAAAAAAAAAGTGAAATTTAGCATTACTGTTCATGCTGTATATATCTGCTGATCATGTGAGTCCTAGAAGATTACTGATACTTAAGTAAAATGTAGTACATTACATTTAAAGATGTTTAATAACATTTTTTCATAAAATTCCAGTTTCTGTGGGGTCACTCTGGTTCATCAGGGATTTGAAAACATTTTGAAATACAAACAGGTCATGTACATACTTTTTAAAATAGGTCCTTTATTCTTTATTTTAATAGGTTATGGAGGGGAGATCCACTCTGCTGCCTCAAGGGTTCCTAAAACTCATTAAACAGATGCACTCCTGGCCACATAACCTGATTTATAATGAGTTTGCTTTCTGAGTGGATTTATTTGTTATTGGCAGTGGTGAAAGAAGTACTCAGATCTTTTACTGGATTAAAAGTAATAATACCACAAGTAAAAATACCTAATTACAAATAAAAGTCCAGCATTTTAAGTAAAAGTGCAGAAGTATTAGGAGCAAAATGTACCTAAAGTCTCAAAAGTAGAGCTGAAACGATCGGTCGATGGACAGAAAATTCATGCAACTATTTTAATAAACAATTGACTGTTTAAGTCATTTTTCAAGCAAAAGTTAGCATATTGTTATTGTTTTTATTGCATTTTAACATTGTAGCTGGTGAGGGCGCAGCTAATGTCAACTGAATTATATTCTGGCGGGTCATTTAATAAAGTATAACTATAGCTAATATTTTCCTGAGAAATGGAGTATACTGTATGTAACATCAAAAAGAAAGTAGTCTACAAGTAGGCCTATTTCAAATGTAGCTAAATGTACTTAATTGGGCCAGTAACACACACAGTAACTGCACATTTTGATTGGTACACATACAAACACGTTGAGTTCAGACGCATGGTGCATTGTTGATAGTTTTTTTTAACATATGTTCGCCGTGGAAGCCCATTTCCGCCAGTAAAAAAAAAAAAGATAAAAGAAAGTCGAAATTATGAGATGATAATTATAATTATATAAGTAATTATAATTAATTAATAGTAATTATAAGTATTTCATTTCTTGCAAAGCCACGTTTAAAGTAGTCCTCAATGTACTCAAAATCCATTTCCATGACAAATTAACCAGGAGAACTCATGCCAATGAGCTGCTACTCTCATTGTTGTTTGAAAGTATCTCATAATTATGACTTTTTATCTCATAATTTTGACTTTTTTATCTCATAATTATGACTTTTATCTCATAATTTTTTTTTTTACTGGCGGAAATGGGCTTCCATACCTAACAGCAAGAGAGCGTCCGACTATCGCGTCGCGTTGCGTAACGTCGGACGCTCTCTGTCTATATGCATTTCTGTTACGTCATGTAAATAAACCACGTACCTGTGCGCTCGAGATCAGGCTGGAGACGTAAAAGATGCGTGAATACTTGCTATCTTCCTACGTTTGTAATGTTACTTTTTAAAACAGAAAACACACGTTTTATATTGTGATATTTAGATGTTTATTTACTGGAAATGGGCGGCACCGACGCGGCACAAGGGTTTTGGTTTCGGACCCACCGGCCGGTTGGGGCCTTTCTGTGTGTGTAATCTGCATGTTCTGCCCTTGCCTGCGGGGGTTCTCTCCACTCCATTTCTTTTCTTTTCTTTTCAGCCAGGCATCAGCCGTGCCACCCATGGGTCTCTTTGGGAAAAGTGGGTGGCGTTGCTGTATGCGCACAGAGGCGCAAAGCCACTCGGCTGCTCCTGTTTGTAACGTGACTTGCAATAGTTGATGACGGCTTCGCCTCGCTTGTAGCTCTGCAGGTACGCAACAGTGTAACAGTTCGCAGCTGACAGCGATGGACGAAGTGACAGGAGCTCAGCTGATTGCCGAGTCTCTAAAGGCTCAGGTAAGACCGTTAAAAAAAAAAACACACAAACATTGCGAAGATTTATGAAGTATGCTAACTTATAAGTTCACTTACCAGCTGTGTCTGTACTGAAATGAAATGTAACAATGTAACCTTGTAATGGCTGCAAAAAAAAAAAAAAAAGTGTGTCAAAGTTCAAGTGCCGCGCTGTGAAGTTTAAACTTTTAATACGATGCACCAATGCAGTTAATTGTTCCATAAATCGGACTTCCTAAAACTCGCATATTTCAGTGTCGGTTTGTTAAAGAGACATTTCTCTCCCTGCAGAAAGTGGAGTACATGTTTGGGATAGTTGGTGTCCCTGTCATTGAAGTGGCCATGGCTGCTCAGGCTGCAGGGATCAGATATGTGGGAATGCGCAACGAACAAGCGGTAAAACACTTGTTAGCCTATTATAATTACTATTCTGCAACACTGATGTTTACCTGCGCTCATAATCCTTAACAACACGATTACAGTGATATTTTAACTCGTGTCACACAACAGGCATGCTATGCAGCATCTGCCGTTGGATACCTCACTGGGAGGTAAGACATTGAGTAACTGGACAGAATAATGTGAGCAGCTGGTGTGTCAGTTTGTATCTCGCATGTTGCTGTCTCCTGTGGTTATTTGTCTCCAGACCAGGTGCCTGCCTGGTGGTGTCTGGACCTGGACTCATTCATGCTCTGGGTGGGATGGCCAACGCTAACATGAACTGCTGGTGTGACTCAACAAACTGATGCTGCTTTTATGCAGCTTGCAGTGTGTACATTTGTTTTAGCACGGCTCCTGTGGGCCCTGTTACGTCGTTTATGAAGTGTATGTCGCCTTTGCGCAGGCCCGTGGTTGTTATCGGAGGGTCCTCGGATCAAAACCAGGAAACAGCAGGAGCCTTTCAGGAGTTTCCTCAGGTAATGCTCGCCTTCGTGTGGATTTTTGTCCGTTGACGCTTCATTAGATTGACACCTTTTTTCATTTGTCGCTAGGTGGAAGCATGTCGCCTTTATAGCAAGTTCTCTGCTAGACCCAGCAGTCTGGAAGCCATACCTTCAGTTATAGAGAAGGTAATATAGACCAGCTTATTGTTACATTGTCTGTCTGATCCTTGTTGGCCTTGTTTCCTTTATCACAACAGACTGAATAAGATATTTTGTATAGTTGGATGATATTAACAAAAATGTGATTTTTATTGTGTTTGTTTGCTCATAGGCAGTTCGCACAAGCATCTATGGGCGTCCAGGTGCGTGTTATGTGGATATTGCTGGGGACATGGTCAATGCTAAAGTCGACAGGAGCAAAGTCAGGTTTGCTGTAATTTTTGCAGTTTTTTAAATGTATGTTTTTTTCTGCTTAGTATGACTTCTGTGAGCCCAGGCGTGTAGACATTCAAGGCAGTGTGTTTCTCCTGCAGAGTTGTGTCCTGCTGTCCAACTCCACCAGTGAGTTTGGCTGACCACGATGCAATCACTGAAGCGATCTCTGTCTTGAAGGCAGCTAAAAGACCCTTAGTCATCATTGGCAAAGGTAACATCAGAAGAAACTCTTGCAATGTCTCGAATTATTACATTGAATAAGCTAGAAGCCCTGCATGTCCTCCATCCTCGGTGAGTCAGAGTAGTTCGTCAGATAAGTCTTGATGATATGAGTACTGTTGTGCCCGACAGGAGCAGCCTATGGCCGAGCAGAAACTGCTCTGAAGGAGTTTGTGGAAATGAGCGGTCTGCCATTTCTGCCCACCCCCATGGGGAAAGGGGTCCTACCCGATGATCACGCCAACTGTGTGGCCGCTGCCCGCTCAAGGTCAGCCTTCCTCTCACTATAACAATGTACAATTATTTTAGCCAATATTAACATTATCATCCTATATTTGAAGGAAACATCCTGAATCTCCATTACGTATTAATGAATGTATATATCACAAAACATCTCTTTATATTATGTACTTTATTACATCATCCATATAAATACACCACAGGTTTCCAAGAGTAAATGCACACATTTTGGTTATCTACAAAATTCAACAAAATACACACTTTTCCAAAAGCCAGGTTTCTCCACAAAAGAGGCATTCATGTCCTTTGCAATGACATAAGTCAAGCAGCATTGTATCTGAAGTCTCAATCTGCAATCTGTGCCTGGGTGTCAACTTTCTGAATTGCTGCTACTACACTTTGTCTGAGTGCCAGAGAAGAAGAGGTGCTCCTTTTCATGGCTATTGAAGAAAGACTTCAATTCTATGCATACACTAAATGTATGTATTCAGTAGTTTTTGTACATGGTATTAAATTTGTTTTTGTTTTCTCCCTTTTTGTCTTAACTTCACATTGCTCCCCCTCCTCCTCCATTGTTTCTGTTTACCAGAGCTCTTCTCCAGGCCGACGTTGTGCTGCTGCTTGGAGCCAGGCTGAATTGGATCCTGCATTTTGGTCTGCCACCTAGATTTGACCCTGATGTCAAGATCATCCAGGTACGTAAATGACCAAGCCAAGTGTCAGTGTTGCCTTTGACACCGTCAGAAATAATGTTAAGAATACCTCACTGGTATAAAGCTAATGGTGTATTTACTTACTAATTTCAGCATTGGTGTAAATACTTTGATATTGTAAAGTCAGTGCAGTTTATGCGGTTCTTGGGCCGTATCTCCTGCACTGTGTTTCACTGTTGCTGCAAATGTTGTGCTGTCATAACATAACTTAACATCACTGTATGCAGGTTGACCTTTGTGCTGAGGAGATGGGGAACAATGTGAGGCCTGCTGTTGCTCTCCTGGGAGACATCAATGCTACTGTCACGCAGGTAACTGCAACTCAGTCGACACACAAACTCTCACATTTTGGATGAATCTGTCGGCTTCTGTCACAATATCCTGATGTGCATCAAAGAGATACTATGAGAGAGCAGCTCGTGTGTGTGTTTGTGGAAAGCGAGTATGTCTTTGATTCATTGTTTGTTTGTTATTGTCAGCTCCTGGGGTGCCTCGGTAAAGATGGCTGGAAATATCCCTCTGGTACAGAGTGGTGGAGCACACTGCAGGACAAAATTGCTGCTAATGCAAAAATATCAAAGGTGGGTTTAGACTCACTTTTGAAAAGCCTGTGATATGTTGCTGTATGTGGTTACTCAAACTGTTTATCAGTATGTCACATGCTGATGACTATAAGTTAATATAATGTATGTATGTAATATGCATTTTAACAAGATTTATGCCCTCTTTCTATCCACAGGCGCTCGCTCTCCAGTCAACAGTGCCCATGAACTACTACACAGTGTTTCATCACCTTTCCCAGCTGCTGCCACATGACTGCATCATTGTCAGCGAGGGTGCAAACACTATGGACATAGGACGCACTATGTTGAACAACTACCTACCTCGACACAGGCAAGGCCGTCTCATTGAAGCAGCGCACTTCTCAGTTCACTTCTCAATGTTTGCCCCACTTCTCTGTTACTGTAAACTGTACACAAAAATGCTTGTTCTATAGGGGGATTATTAGAAAGGAGCACAAGCCCAGGAGCTTGAGCTAACAGACAGCGATAATGTAGGGGGCCGGAGTAACACATAGGAGTTTCAAACCGAAACCACAATATTATTGGAAACAAACTGAGGAGTGTCCCTTTTAAGGGAATCACCCTGCAACTGATAAATGACCCAGGCTTCTTACTTATATGTTTATGCCTGTCCCCAAATGCTCTCCTGAATTTGGCTATAGCAGACAGGTATGGTCTTATTGTAGGCATCTTAAAGGACACCTGGATAAACGGAAAGAACCACTTCTTTGAGCAAAAAGGCTGAGGTTTTAATAGCGATACCTACTGCGAAATTACCCTTGTTGAAATGACGAGGCTGAGAACTCAATTTAGACTCATCTAGTATCAGGCAATTGTGCCATCTCCTGCAAAAATAGCAATCCTTTCATTAAAAAAATGTAAACTTTTGCAAACAGCTATGCTAGCGGATGAAAGCAGGTGCTCCAGCTAATGTTGCATCCCACTTTAAGCCACCCTAACCTTATGCTTCCTCCATGTCTGATGGAGAAGTAAAAACCTTCAGGGAGCTCTAAACTTTTTCACATGATCAGGAGCAGTTAGAGACAATTAGAGTTAGACCGATTGTTTAACTGTGTTTGACTAAAGCAAGCTTTTAAGTCTCTGAAGATTTAAGTAGATTGTTGTTAGCTAATACTGATGATGATGTGCAGGTTGGATGCTGGTACATTTGGGACAATGGGAGTAGGCCTTGGTTTCGCTATAGCAGCAGCCACTGTGGAGAGGAGCGAGAGCACAGGCCAAAGGATAGTCTGTGTGGAAGGAGACAGTGCCTTTGGATTTTCTGGCATGGAGGTTGAAACCATGTGCAGGTGGGTTGGTTGCCTCCCTTTCTATATGTAATATACACTTCAACCCCCTACTGCCACTTAACTGCACATTGTCTCTGTGTTTTTTAACAGGTATAACCTACCTGTGGTCATCATTGTGGTCAATAACAATGGTATTTACAGCGGAGTGGATCCTGAGACGTGGAAAGAAATGGCAAAAATGGGAGACCTGACCTCTGTGTGAGTCACACATTATTGGGCAAATGATCATAATACATTCGCTGTAATCAGCTGTGATGTAGTGAAAGGTATCTTACGTCATCATGTTGCTTGTCAGAGCCCCTCCTGTGACCCTCCTACCTGAGGCCCGCTATGATGAGGTCATGACAGCGTTTGGAGGTCGAGGGTTCCTGGTGAGGACGGTGGAGGAGCTGCGCAGTGCTTTACAGCTTAGCTTGAGTGACTGGGAGAGACCAAGTCTCCTAAATGTGCTTATCGACCCCTCCTCTGACAGAAAACAGCAGGTAAGTGTCACCTGTTAGGAATATGTGTGGGTAGAGTCATCTCAGTCATCCTGAGCAGTGCAGGTCAAAATGAAGGAATCCTCTGGAGTTTTACTGTGAAGTTGGTTGTCATTCATTTAAATGGCTTCTTAGGCTGTAATGGCAGGCAGGAAATCTTCAGCATTGATCCTGTGGAAATTCCACGCCCCCTGGTGGTCAAGGATGTAACTGATGCTGCAGCGCCACTTTTCTGCTGCTTAAAATGCTGTTTCAGTATCAGTAAATCGGTTTTTCTTCAACATGGTCAGTGCCCCAACCCAGGGGGCTGGCAAAGGTAAAGTTTGAACAGTTGTTCATAAGGAGGCATGGCACCACCACAGGATAAATGTTTCTTGTCTGTCATTAGAGCAAAATAAATCATTTGGGTTTATGGCAAGACACCTTTAGCTTCACAATAAATGTCCATTGCTGAATACAAATGTCCAGACTTCTGTGCACTTACGGGCACATACATGAAATCTGGGGGGCCCTCACTTTTTGCAGACTTCCAGAGCGTCAGGTATAAAGGGTCAAGAACTTGGCACTGGTCATAACGATTGAGATCTTAAGTCTCCTCTCACACCGCATTTTATCCCCTCGTGGCCCAGCGCCCTTGCAGACATGACGTGATGACAGTGAGCACTTCAGACACGTGACAGTGTATATGACCGAAGGCTGCAAGTCGGATTCAGCCCCCCCCTTAATTTTTTCCTGGTTCCCCTCCAGGAAGTACAACAGAAAGGAGATGGACAATGACTTGAATGACATTGACAGTCGCAGCAGCAAAGCCAGGCATGATTAAAAACGGCAGCATTTCGGCTCATGATTAGTGTAGAGCAACAAACAGCTTGGTGTTTACTTGACTCTCGTCTCATCCTTATAGGGCTACGTGACTGACGTGCCTCGCCAAACAATAATCCGCACACTCCAGGTGCACCGCAGAACTGTTGTATTCCACTCACAATCCCTCCACCTCACACCCACCTGACCTTTCTATTTCAGAGACCCCATAATTAGAAAGCATGGCCCGCTGTGTTTATGTTGAATGTATCCACGCAACCCCTGGCAGACATGTTTGAAGGTTGTATTGAGGGCTGTATCCATGGTGCTGAGCTCCATGATTTGTCCAAGATTGTCCCCCTATTTGAGGTGTGCTGCCCTCATTGTTTGCATCCTGACTGTCATCCATATTCAGGTTTAAAGTTGAGTCTCAGACAATAGATGGGGATCAACTATTTATTTTGTCTGGCACAACTCAGTTTTTGAATGTGGAGACTAAATGGATTCAAAAGGCCCATTACATAAAATAGCGCTATCATCTAAGGAGGTCTAATATACCGCTGTGTTGTCTGTATTTGCAGGAGTTCCCTTGGCTCACTCGCTCCAACTTATAGACTGAAAGAGGGATCTGCTTCCTCCCCCTTGTCCAGAAAATTATCAGAACAGCTGTGACAGTTTTCCTCGGTCAACTTAAACTGGGAAAATATAAAGCTGCTCTTGTTTTTTGTGATTGTTTCCATGAAATAACTGACTCTTTTTTTTATTGATTCTTACTACACAGTAGTATTAAAACTAACAAAAGAATTAATACAACAATAAAACATTTTTACATATACAATGAGTATTATTCATCTTTATTCCTTTATGTCAAATGATTTTTTTCTTTCACATAATCTAATTGGTAATGTGATTAACATACAGTATACGGCTATTAAAATGCTGGGAAAGTGAAAATATAATTTTATGGTCAACTTTTATGGTAAAATTTTTTTTTTTTTCAAATTTCTACATGAATACATTTACACCCTCCTTTGATTTCACACCTTGTCAGGGACATCTTTTAAACAAGTGGATAGAGGATTTCTTGCAGCAGTGAGTATTTATTAATTAATTTATTTTAATGCAGCGCAAGCTTAGAAAAAAATGAGTGAGTGCACAGTGTGATCAATTTTTATTAGATTAATGTTTGTGTATTAATTTATATTAAGTTGCTTACTCAATCTCTTGCAGACATAAATGATGCAATGTTTCCCCCCTCTTGTGCTTGTGTAGTCAATGCAAAACATAGAAACATCATTTTCATATCACTACAGTTGTGATTTCCAGGTTTCTTTTTTCTTTTTTCACATCCCCCAGAGAGCCTCTTTGGAAATGCAGACGCTTAATTTTGTGGGAGAGACAGCGCAATAAAACCGATCTGGCTGGGACTAAATGGACACCACAGTGCACAGGGGGGTGCACAGTGTACTGCATAAAAACAAGATGTACTAATAAATACAGACAAACTAAAGACTGATGCACTTATTAAAGTTGTCTCATGATGCACACATGACACCCTCATACAGAATGCTATTTGAATCTTTTGCAGAAAAGCCCACTGTGGGTTGGTCATGACAAGCCTCCTTCGTGAGCGGAGTGGAAACAACAAAAGGCACCCCCTGCAGTAGTAGAGATCTAATATTGGCACCCGAAGCAGCTGGCGGGCTGTCTCCTGTAATTTTAGCGCACACTGATGCAGAGGAAAGATTTAATGGGCATTGGTTGGCGTACCCTCTTCTGAGGGCGTAAAGGAGGCCGAGTGGAGCGAGCTGAGAGGGAGGGGAGCAGAGGGAGAGGACAGTGAGGAGAGAGAGAGAAAGGCAACGTGTGAGGGCTGCTGTGGCTCAGAAATAAAGTCAGGCAACTATCTGGAGCAGCATGACTCTTCTAACACTTGGACTGTATCTGCCACTGTGGTTTTGTTATGGACTGGCTCAATCTTCTTTTCTGGACAGCTTTATTTCATTCCCAGCAGGTAAGAATACTGTAATCCTGAGCCTGTGTGTGTGTGTCTGTATGAGAGTAGGTGTGTGTATACTGTACTGTACATACAGTACTATGCATGCACAGGTGAGTGGTGAGAGCTGGGCTGTAAAAGCATGGATACTAAATGTCTTTAGGATTCATTCTGAGCTTATAATCTTTGTAAAATACACTTGTTTTTATTATCCCATGAGGTAGACTGGAAATGCCTCTATAAATAGCGAGACCAGCTCCAGTCCTTCAGTGAGAGACACAGGCACTTCATATCTGTGTCCAGTTCTAGGATCTCTGCTGGGGTGTCATGATTTGATAGTTTGCACCTGTTTCCCTGCCGCTTATGCTGCTCCTGCATGTTCAAACCTCTTTGATTTGTCCAATTTTTTACTGTATGTATGGGATATTTGTTGGCAGTGTGTCACATTATATTTACCTCAGTTGCCCGTGCATGTCCACATGTCACAAGGACATTACTCCTCATTTTGATGAAGAGGTCAGGATTCACACTCATTTGTTGCAGACGCAAAGACAGCACATTAAGCTGACCTCTTCTGACTGTCTTCTAATTTTGACACCTGGCATTATTGCCCGTCTGACTGTCTGCATGCACACCTTGCACAGCTCTCAGATCCCAGGAGCAGCAGAAGAGATTCAACCCATGCTGTTTAATGAGTCCGCCTCCACCCCCACTGTTTCCTCCACCCCCTTCACTTTGGCGCCGGCACGCTCATGTGAGTCAAAGTCATGTGACTTTCTATTGTGGAATACAGTATTTGACTGTTGATATGTCCTTGGTTGATATCCAAACTGCCCCACACTTACTGTCTTTTGACCCCTGAATGACCCTGTTAAAAAGTTTAGATGGTGGAACACGTTTGTCCTTTGCTGTGGGTTGTGAATGGGAAGAATTTCAGACATAAACTTCTTTGACAAACTTTATCAACGCTGTTATAAATCGTAAAGGTGTCATTCTGTTGACTCTCTTCTATCCAAATGGCATTTGTCAAAGCTGTAAAATAAATAAAGAATTTTATTTGTGTTTTCATTTTACAGAATGAAGGCATTTCAAATCATGGTGGTGAGTCAGAGCCGGGCAATGAGGACAAAGGTTCTGCCTGCGTCCGAGGCCCCCGTGGGCCGGCTGGTCCCCCTGGCGTTGAGGTAGGATCCAGACTCTTCCCAAACATCATGGTTGTCCCAGCATTAATAATGTACTGTAGATCTGGCACCTTGGCATTGTCATTACACCATTCCAACACACCTCCCACAATTTCCCTTACATAGGATTCACTGTCAGTATGGCTAAATCAGAGAGTGTCTCTGTTTCATGTCTGGGTCTGCATGGTTTCAAGGTGTTAAAAATTAGTACTCCAACAGCATATTACCCCCATCTCCTCTCCAACTTGAGAGTTCCTGTAGAGCAGGAGATGGGGATTTCTCTGGCCCTTTGCAACACAGCGGCCCATTAACGCTCTACATTTAGCTCAGACACAAATAGCCTTTTTCCACTGCCTGCCAGTGAGCCACACATCATTCTCAGAAACAGTTCTGAAGAGCTGTCTGCCTGGAAAGGCATACTGGGTTGTGTAAATTCCAGAGATTACCAACACAAGCATGTGTTTGTGTACACTAGTGATGAAAGATATTAAGACATTTTGGTTCAATAGGTGCTTTTAAACGCAACCTCCTCCTCTGTTAGCCCAGCATTTCGTAAGTGAAAAGCAGATTTACCAAATGATTGTTAAAGCTTTGCCCAGCACAGACTGTTACAGCACCAGCTGGACTGCAGCAGCGTTTCAGTTAATCCAAGCAGACCCACAAGGCACTCTTTAAATCAATAGTGGCCACTCAGCCTTTAGCTAATTGAAACAGCAGCTGTGGGCCTCCAGAAGCAGACATGACTTTGTGGTGGGATGTTGTGGACAATAAAAGTAATTTAGATAGATATCTCTGTGATTTATGAGCGTGTGTCATGTATTTATTGTGTTTTTTATGTTTATCAGGGTCCACCTGGATTACCTGGGATAGGAGGGCCCAAGGGAGAAAAGGTAAGCAGTTTACTTCCTCGTGTTCTAGTCTCATCTCATTTATGTGGCTCATTATACATTTTACAGGCTACTCATTATTTTGTAAGCTAAAGTTTAATTGACCTGTTGCACATGACTGAAACATGCATGCTGGAAATAACAACTGTCCTCGTCCCCTCCTCTGCATCCTGTTGTCAGGGAGAAATCGGAAGACCTGGGCAAAAGGTGAGAGTCTCCATTAATCACTCCATATTCTCCGCTAAGTGGATTTACTCAAAACTGAGATACAGTGCCTCTGCCTGGTCTCCCTAGCTGTAACTCAGAGCGCTGCCAGTGCCTGGTTGTGTACATCAAGAAATTGTGAGCAAGTACAACCTTGACAGGAGACAGCACAGATACGCTGACAGGATGCAAGGGATGCAGAGCTGCTGAGACTGGTTTTTCTGATGGCAGAGGGAGTTAACATGCTGTTGGTCTCCTCTGACAGAAGCATATTGCCTCCCTGTTGACCTCTTAAAGACACGCAGCATCATGCATCCCTGTCAGGCGGCCCCCCTCTCTATTAGAACGCACACGGCTTTATTAGAAAGCTTGCGACACCACGTCTGATCAGGGCAGGCGGAAGAGAAGTGACCTCCTAAATGATCAGTTGCTGTGGTTGAGCAGTAGAAGTGGCCCAGTGGGAGAGCTTCCCTGGCTGGTGGCCTGACCAAGCAGCTTTGCAGCACTGCAGTGCAATTTAGCTTAGTGCTTCAGCCAGGTCATAAATCATTTTATTTCCCACAAGCACGGGCTCCTGTTCTATATACAGCCCATCATTTAATTAAAGAGAGCAAAGTGACGGGGCTCGTTAAAGTCATTCTCCCCCTACATGTGCAGCAGTGTCTGATAAATACTGTGGCAAGCCGGTTGTCAGCTTATGCAGCAAATCCTGCACTTGCAACCGGCAAAGCAAACAGGCAGAAGAGGCCCTGATTTCATAAACAGATAACTGCTTCTTCAGCTGTGGCAGCAATTGTTTTATTAGTCTTTTTACATCAGGTATTTCTACATCTGAGATCACGTGTTAAAATTGATGTCTCCTGTTAGGGTCGAACAGGTCATCCTGGACTTCCTGGGGAGCAGGGACCAGCTGGATGGCCGGGACCAAGTGGGCCCAAAGTGAGTAAGTCAGACCTCATAATGTAGATGATTTAATATATGACATGCCATGAGACCAGTAAGTGCCAATTTAAGGTAGAGTAGATGAATGTTACGTATTATTTGTGTTCAGTTCCATTTGTGCAATGAAATACTCTGTTATGTAACATGCAAACAACCTTTTCTATATAAATGCTTGATTGAAATAGTGCAAAAGAACCTTCTTAATTCAAAGTCTGCACTCTTAATATTTTGGTACATGTGTCTACAAAAACAAAGCCAATACACATTTGTCTTATTCCTAATGTTTTCCTTTGAGTCAGGGTGAGAAAGGTGACTCAGGGCTGATGGGTTTGCCTGGAGCCAGAGGACCAATTGGGCCACGGGTATGATCTACATTATGAAGTACACTGATCTGGGATGATCTCACTTTCACACCACTTATTTCATCTCGGATATTTTGTATCTTTGGTCTTTTAATTCTAGGGTTTACCTGGATATAAAGGGGAAAAGGTATGTGACCGTTTTATTCATGAAAGATAAAACATGTTTTCTGTTTCATCTAGACTCAATGTTATGTAACACACTGTGATCTGCTCCACCAGGGTTCTCGAGGTGATCGCGGCGAGAGTGGAGTGAAAGGCGACAAGGTAGACAGAGTTTATAAGTAGGGCTGTTGCGAATTAAAGTAGTAGCACTGTAGTGCATATGTGCTGTATGTGATCTTAGCTGATGTTATAATTTACTGTTCTTTATTCACAGGGGGCAATGGGTTTCCCAGGAATGCTTGGACAGAAAGTGAGAAACGCATTCAAACAAGGAGTTCTGAATTTGTTCTGCAGAATTACGACTTTCCAAGTCTGACCAAAGTGAATGTTGAGCTGATCTGATTTGTTGTTCAGGGTGAAATGGGTCCAAAAGGAGAACCTGGAATCTCAGGAAACAGAGGACCCACTGGGCGACCAGGGAAGAGAGGCAAGCAGGTGAGGAGTTCGTTGGCATGCGGCCATTTGTGCCTCAATTTTGAGTGTGTGATGAGCGATGCAAGTGGGACATTTTGAGCACAGAAAAATGTTTTTTGCTAGCATATGTTGTGGAGAAAATACAACGAGCATGCAGGCAAACTTTCAAGCGCACAGAGAAGAGATTTTGAGGGCAAATGAGTAAATCTGAGTGAGGGAGGTTATTATTGTGTGGATAACATCAAACACATGCATTTTATTAAGAACAGTAGATTCTTTTGTTGCTCAAATTAAATTATTTGCGTGTTCATAATTTCTCTTCAAAATGTAATTTATGTTCATTTTCTGGGCATAAAATGTCCCATTGCACACTCAGTATTAGTTTGAACCTTTTGAACCGTTTTGTTTTGCTTGTGTTTCAGGGAGTGAAAGGAGACTCAGGCAGTGTTGGTCCTATGGGACCTTCAGGCCCACAGGGACCTGCAGGCCACCCTGGTCCTCCTGGTTCACCTGCCACAGGTTAGAACTTTTCCCATTTTCCAACAGAGCAGAAATCTCCAATAGATTTAAAACTCTTGAGGATACTGACATATTGCTCAGTCAGGGCATGGATTTACCTACGTCCACTTTGAAGCGATTGGTTTGCGTGTGGCTCTGCACTTTCTCTGTTCTCTAAGAGCGTGTGAAAAGCTGTGCAGCCAGTGTTAGGAGTAGCAAACACCCCTGTCAGCAAAAGGAAGCACACTTTAGACCAGTGTAAGAGGCAACACCGGTAGTCTTATTTAGCACCAGAGAAACTTTATCTCCTGAGGCGAAACAAGATCAAGTCAAGCTGTTGTCATGACATCATGCGGCTAAAATGGATTCACAGATGGCGAGCCTCCCTGCAGTTTATGTACAGTATTATGTCACCAGATAATTCATGTGACATTTGTTATCTTGATTAGGTTTCCAAGTGAATTAAGTTGATTGTGTTAGCTTCTTGATAGATGAATCAAAGATACAACATTTCATGTCATACAGTATTTATATCAACTACTGCAGCCCGTACTCTCAACAACACCTCAGATTAGCTCACTAAGCCTGAAATATTCTCTTACTTGGCACTAAACCTGTTGCCTCTGTTTGCCTTTTATTGCTTTGTGTCTTTTTATAGAATATTTTTCCCCCTCTGTGTATGTTTAGGACTATACATGCTTGGAGCAAAGGGTGCACGTGGTCCACCAGGGCCTCCTGGAAAGTGTAGCTGCAGCTCCCTCAGTAGTTCTCCATTTGATGATTATCCTTCCAGAGGAAACTATCCCAAAGTACCAGCGGTGAGGAATTAATAGTCTCGTCAAATTCAAAAAGTGATGTACAGTATTTTGTGATTATGGCCTATACGGTACATTCAATACTATATCATTTGACACATCACTGAAAAACTTAAATCACAATTAAAATGTTAAGGGTTTTTATCAATATGGATATACTGTATGTATTTAAAATCTCTTATATTATGCAACTAGATGTTATTTTCACCTGTGAATTTTTAGAAAGCCTGGGGTTATTGGGTTTTAATAACTTTTGAGTTAGTTATTTAAAGATAAAAAGTTTTGAAAGATAAAAGTACGCCTACTGGGGAGATGGATATTGCTTTGAGACACATATTGCCAGCTGGGATATTAAATTTTGATGCTCAATATCTCAAAACTGCACTCCAACGGGACTCAGACTTATAATTCAAAATGCACTAAATATTGAAAACATCTCCTCACTTTGCCTTTCATTCAGATATTCGTTGTAAGCAATGAGGAAGAACTGGAGCGCCTTCACACAGATAATGCTCTTGCATTCCGCAAAGACCAGAGGTCTCTCTATTTCAAAGACATTGATGGCTGGCTACCAATCCAGGTATCATTGCATGCAGCAAAATCTATTATTTTTCATTTTTGTCACATGGTGACTTTTCAACCAGTTTTTTCTTTTTTGTTCAAGTGTGTTTTAAACTCTGTAAAAGACTTTCCCATTCCAGCTGACGCCGTTCCAGTCCATGGAAAACGCACCTGATGATGAAGGTTACTGTGGCGACGGGATAGTGCAGATTTCCAGCGGGGAGGAGTGTGATGACAGGAACAGAGTCGTCACTGATGGCTGCGTCAGTAAGTCATGCGCCCATGTTAGGTGGTCTATGATAGCTCCTTAGCTGTACTTTGCTGTGCACATATAACCTGACCCCTCCACCTCTGCTGTCTCCCCTTACCACAGAGTGTAAACACGCCTACTGTGGAGACGGATACCGCTATGAGGGGGCTGAGGAGTGTGATGGAAAGGACTTTGGATACCAGACATGTAATTCATATCTTCCAGGGTAAGCACAGTATACTATATGTTGACATAACTCTTTGCTGCATGAGAAGTTGTTTTGTTGACATGTTTAAACTGACTGAAATGTTTCTCCTGTTATTTGCAGATCATATGGTCAACTCAAGTGCACACCATACTGTGTTATTGACTCCACAAACTGCAAGTACTTCACTTGAGGAGGAAGCTGGACAGTGCAACAGGATCCTCTGTGTGTTATTTGCTTGACACATAACAGGAATTTTTTCATGCAAAAAAAAAAGAACAATAATGCTCCAAGCAAGAGACTCTGAAGGTAGAGGCAGCCAATAATTCTAACAAAACATATATCTATATATAACTCCTCTGTATCGCTGCTGAGATGCCACGTAGCTCCCCGGAGTTATAGTCGGTCAGTGGAGGGGAAAACCTTCACCCACACATAGGAAATGCACAGGACAACTGCACTCCGTCTTAACAAGCAGGACTTAAGACTGGCCTCCTCACCATGCCCGATTGGACCGGAATCAGCCTCTGGATGCAACAGTTGTGTGACAGCCATGCAGAGACTTAATTAAGTGCCAGTGGGAGATGTTACAGAGGAGCAGTAGCCGGGCCAGAGGCGTATTAATCTTGACCCAGTTACTGTTGAGAAAGAGAGGCAGTAGGACATCCAGAGCCATGGCCTCAGGTATTCTACTGCAGTGTGAATGACAGTGCACAGCATTTGCATGAGGCTGGGATTACTGAGACCATGACAGCAGCTGTCACTATCCAAGCATGTAACCCATCACTTTACTTATTATTGCCACGACAAGGTTCGTGCTGTGTAGTCTCAATATCACATCAAGAGTTTTGGTTGTAAAGTTAAAACCAGGCATATAGTGAGATCAATATGTATGGTTAGAGGTGGAGATAGGGGTGGATAGAGTGCATGAATTATGCACTTGTAATATTTCAGTGAGACTGTTATACCAGGAGGCCACTACTTCAGAGGCCGACTTGGCTTCATTAGCTTGTAACGGTACTGTTCTTGGCAGGGACATTCAGTCTGGACAAAGTTTCATAAATCCAAACATTTCTCAGGAACCAACAGGTAATGTAGCTCCACACAGCACCTTTCACAGGCATCCTCCACTACTCTCTTTGTAAATTAAATGGCAGTGACTGTACGCTGAAGCACACAGGTAACTCAGACAAGAGCTTTAAAGTATCGACAACGCGCAGTCCTCTAGGTATGATCGAGTTTCTGCGCTTCAGTAAGAAATGAAATATACTGTATGTGAAGGCTTGAAACTGTTATGTCCTTAATTTTCTCACTGCACAGGAACGGCTGGAATAGTCTGTAGCTGCTAAAGGGGGAGGAATTTCAATTCCAGTCTGTTCTATGGTCATTACTGTATTTACTCTAATACCTCTTTATCCAGTCTTTCTGTCTTACAGTGTATACAGCAACAGAGAAACTCAACAGTAAACTTAACAGTGTACATGTAGTCTGCCGTGTGTTGGGCACCACTGGTGTTTGACGATATAAGCTGACATTTTCCATAAGCTACTGTATGAGTCGCAGTGCCAAGGGAGACCTTTTTCTCAGCCATACTTGGATGTAGTCAGGTGTTCTGAAGTGATTCTTCTGTAAAAGCAATTGAAAGATAAAGACTGTTACTATATTGTCTCCGCATGCTTTGTGATACCGTGCTAATGAGTGTGAAACGCTTCCACTTTGTCAAACATTGTTTTGTAAATCATTGCATTCATCAGCATAGCAGGTGTCTTAAGTCTTGCTCTGCCCAGAGTGTAGCTAAGTACTGTATGTATGACACACCGTATATGAAAGTGATGAACTGTGCCACGCACAAGGCTGAAATACCTTTTGGAAACTATGTTGAATGTTCTGTCCGTGGCCTGTGCTCCTGTACCGTGTATGCACAACAATGCTGAAATATAACATGCATGTGGTAACGTACTGTAAGGCTTTATGAAATATTAGTATGCACTGTGACTGGGATAGTGAAAGTTCATTTTGTTTCATTTTTCTGATATGATTTATACAGTTAGTTGTAGATCATTTTAAAAAGAAATGAAAATAAAACAGGAATTTAAAATCATTCAAAGCTTTTCACTGCGTCTTTAAACTTTAGTCAGGGGTTTGTCAGCAGCTTTGCTTCCTGTCTGTTGTGAGCAAGTGAGCTGTGCAAAAAGCCAATAGACAGTGATAGAGATGCTATTGATGTTCCTTCAGAGCACTCAATGTAAAAAAATAAATAAAATAAAAGCAGATATCTATCAAGTGGACAAAAAGAGCCTGTCAGCAGCTCCTTGCAAAGTGCTATGTTAGACTAAATAGTAAACAGACCACACAGTGTGCTCTCGCTGTTTTCTCAGACATGGCAATGGGTTTTTTAGCTTTTCATTCTGTCTCGATGAAGCCCCTCAGAGCTGAGTCTGTGCCTGGAGATGTGGCGCGGGGACAGCGGTTGGGCACGGGCAGCCAGCCAGCGTTGCAGCAGAGATGTTTGAGGCTGGACTCGACCATGTAACTCTATTAGTGTGCCGTATTTCTTCTCTAAATCACATCAGGACAATTTGTCTGCTGAGATGCCCAGAGTAAAAGCTTACCTTGGTGTATTTATCCCATCATGTGCATTCCCCTGACCAGGCCAATCAGATTTGTACCACAGATGTCTCAGTACAGCACTAAATGTCGCTGGAAATGCAGTGGCCAGCCTGATTCGACTGCTCTGTAATGAAAAGATCTGCTGTGTACACAGAAGAATCCCCCAAGTGAAGTTTTGTGGCGTTTGGGAACCTTGAACAGTTCTAGGCACAAATTAATTTATGTACTAATAGCTGTTTGTTGTCAGCATTTTATTTGATTGGTTTTCCCTGTCTTAAAGGCACTGGATATGAAGTTAAACTTATAGGAAGCAGGGTCTATTTTCAGCCCTTACAGGTATTAAGTTGAACTGAAATCAAACACTTTTTTCCAACAAAAGGGGTTATTTTAGTGCAGGTCGGGTGGTGTAGCATTACGTTACTTCTGTGGCAGAAGGGGCTATGCAAAGGAGGCCACAGGGACAGGAAGCAGGCAGGGACCCAGCTGTTGGCCCAAGCCAAGTGAAAATCCCTGACCTATAGGCAGGAATGGCTGGCATGCAGGGTGCTGGCAGAGGACAAACTACTGCTGCACATGCAAAACACTCACACACAGACAGCAAGGTATGCAAAGGTGTTATTTAAGCTCAGTGCCACTATTGTTCACACAAACTAGAACACCTGTGCAGATTTACCATGTATTGCTTACTCGCTGATTAGTTTGGTCAACAAGTGACATGTAGAGGAGTGAGGGTCAATTATAGCTTCAACTTTTGTTCATAACTATTAGTGAAGTCGCCAAGATTAACAGAAAATGGCCTAATAAATAGAAACATGGTTGTTTTGCCTCCGGGCTCCTGTCTGATACAAAACATAAGACAACATATTTGACTACAACAGGACTGGACACACACTTGAGAGTGTTGGAGACAACATAATTATTTATTATGTAAAAATCAAATAGCATCTTATATACAATCATAGAAAAAACAAATCAAATGTTTGTAATATTACAATGGCGAATTTATCTGCAACAAGAAATCAACCTATTGCACTTAAACCTGCTGCAAATGACTACACAAGAATTATTACTGTACGTATTCCCGAAAACTCAAAAGAAAAGTTAAAGTTAAAAATACTATGCGGTATGTCTCGGTAAAAAAAAAGTCCTATGAGGGTGTTCCTGTTTTGTTTGAATGGCTCAGTGAATCTATAGACAAACTTTAACCTGGCCGGGAGGTGGAGTCTAAGCACTCACTTTTTCATTCTTGAATCGACGTCATAAAATATTAAGTACGGCTGGTAACAACACTCAAGTGCATTTAGAGCAGTGCATGAACGAGATGTTGAAAAAATGCTGATATCTGCAGAGTAGACTTGCTGAAGGTTACTGTTCATTATCAGTAGAGATGAAGGAGAAGCAATGTATTTTAACTTTCACGAGCCGTCCATTTATTAACTTGGTTAATTCAAGGCCTTGGCCAATATTCAGATTCCATTGGCACTTATGTTACTTAATACATAAAACCATGCGATCAATAAACATGCTCTATGGACAAATGTCCATACATTCACACAAAAGCTGAACTAAAATGCTCCCCATTACTTTATAACTTAAGACATAATAAATAGACATTGTGAAAATGCATACTATGCATAGGTTTGTGCAGAGGATGACCACATAAATAATCAGCAGTTGTCAGTACTTGAACAGCTACACTATTATTTCATTCTTGTGTGTTGTGGTACTGTAAGCAGCTCACATGACAGCTCCTTTTTGGTCCCGTGGAAAGTCTCTAGAGCCATAGCTCATAACATGTTAGCGATGTAAAACTAATAGTCAACATTGTCAAACTGCAGGATTTATATTAAAATTTCAGGGAAAGAAACAATCAATATTGATAATAATTTTCACTAAACTTCAACAGTCAGTGCAAGAAAGAACATTTACCCAATACACTAAAAATCAGCCCAGTATGCAATTCCATCACATACTTAAGGCATATATCGGGCTTTCCATCAAAAGAGTGCTTTGTGTTAGTTACAAGTCATCATGTTTCATGAATCCAAGGAAACAGGACTTTCTTGATTAAAAATGTCTTTGCATTCTGATCAGTTCAATCACAAATCATCTTCCAGAGAAGTTACTAGAGCCAAATATCTTGTGATTATGTACCTTAAAACACATACAGTACATAAAAATCCACAACACAGCGACAAAATGTGCACCAGAAACAACTGTCACCATGACCTCCACAATAGGACTTAAAACCCCTACAATGGTCTTTTAAACAAGACCCAGAAACCACTTTTGTCAAACCATACTGTCTTAATTGTTAGTGCTTGCTTTGCCCTTGTGGGATCCCAAATACAGACATTAATACCTTCTTCAAACCTAGACCCTCTACTGTTGTAGAGTTTAACCACCGGAAACGCCTCACACTGATACGGGACATGCTCACACTACTTTGTACACAAGATGCACTTGATGCATCTGGCACTGTCCTTCAGCAGTTAGCCACTTCTCTGCCCCTGTGGTCAGGTTCTGCCTTTCCCTGAACTCGGATCAGCTCTCTGTTCACATTTCACACCACTTCATCTGACTCCAGGTTGTACTCTTCATACAGGGCATCTAGGATGGCCAGCTGCTTCTCCATGGCAGGCAGGTACACTCCCAGGTCCCTGTGCATGCCACTGGTGAAGCCACCCTTCAGCTCGTCGCCCCCTCTTGACACCAAGGCGGCACTGAAACTTTGATAAGACGGGGCAGCTCTCAGCGCCAACTGGGAAAGTAGAAACATGCGTTAGTCACACTCCACGAACAGATGAACCTCAGAGGGGAAACGCATTGGTGAGTGTAAGAAATACCTACAGCAAATACGCCTCGCACAACCCATCCGTGATATTGCCGAAGGGTCTTTCCATAGGCATTATCTGGGTGAAAGAATAGACAGAACATGAGGAATCTCGACAGTGAACACGCATCAAGTTTCATGTATTTTATTTTATTTTTTAACTAGTTTGTAGATGTCTGGCTGTTCATCGTAGAAATCAGACTCACTCAGCGCTCCCTGGATGTCTTTATGTCCTGCATTGACCTCTGACAGAAACTCCTTGAGGAACTTCAGGCCTCGTCTGAGCCACAGCAGAGCCTCGGTGGCCGAGTTGCGCACCTGGGCAACATCTGTCTGGACTTCATGCAGCACGATGGACTGTAGTGTGGGGAAGCTATCGGGTTCCGACATCAGCTTCTGGTGAATTTTCTACAGGGTTAAGAGACAAGGCGATATAGACATGAAGGAAATAGATCCTGAATCTACTCTGCCATCATTCTTATTACTAACGATAAAACTATAAGAAATACATTTTAACAGCTCAGTTACTTGATCTAATGTACAGTGACTGAACAAGAATAAGAGTGATAAGTAATGTCTGATTTTCAAGCTTAACAAGGACAGTATTGTACACAGCAAATGTCTCCCTGTGGACATATATAGTAGATTGTAAAGTAATAATGTTGACTTATCCTGTTTGTCACATTATGTTTAGCACAAGATTTATTTTAGAACTATGACACATTTTCTGTTGTTGAAGAGTGAAATTTGTATCGATGACATGTACACGTACCTTGATATTTCCAACAAAATCCATTTTAACTGGTGCAAACACTGTGGACCCCAGCTTGTCTGAGAAGAAAAAATCCATGATCATTTCTCTGTTGCTTATCTGCTGTGGCTGTTAATAGTCAGTGATGAACAATGCAGCTGCCTTGTTTTTTAAAAGAAATGACAAAGGATAGAAAACCCTGTGTAACAAAAGTTCAGGACTAAATTTCACCTCTTGACTGCAGATTTGAGGGGTAAATAATAAAGGCTTGTGTCACACTAGAAAACCTAAAATCTTTAGTAATCCTGAAGGTGATGCAGCATGCATGGCTTACAGGATTATCAAACACAGATATCACTGGTATCTGGATCTGTGTCCAGATTTGGTGGGAGAGCCATTAATAGAGATTCACAATGTTTTTAAATTTAAAAGACCATTATAGAAGGCATCTTGTTATGATTAATTCAACGTTTTGGCAGAACACTTCCATCTCACCTGACTATCTGCAAATTTCTCATACCACCAGATCATTCTTTATGACCAACAATCCTTATCCAACATCTCCTGCTAAATATTGGGTCTAAAAAGCTCTCTAAAGTGACGAAGGACACACAAGCCAGACATCTTGTGTGTCCATCGTCACTTTTTTTTGACAACCGCCTGACATTTCCTCCCAAAATTGGCAAACAAGAAACACAAATGTTTTTCAAGTCTTGCACTTGTTTATATCGTTACTGTGACTGACCAGCCTATCTATGTGTAGTACACACAGACAAGGACACACACAGGCACAAGAACATGTATGAGCTTATGATAAACCTTGTCATACAAAAGGCTGTTATGGTACAAAGAATAAATAAATAAAACCACTGAAAGACATACATGTGCAGAAGGAAATAATGAGGGCATGAAAGAAAAGGATGATGATGAACCCAAGACAGAAAGCTTCCACCTCATTAGTTACGCACAGTGTGAATGACAGAGCATGCACAAATGACAAGACAAACAGTAAGAAGAAAGTTTTCCTTATACAAGTTATAAAGGGTGAAATGACCACATGTGTGGCATCATGAGGAAGAGGAACAGAGTGGCAGGTTAAGATGAGGAGAGACTGAAAGTGGCCGGCCTACCTAATACAGGCACTATTGCATAGCATGAGTCCAAAAACTCTTGAGTAGGGATACCATTGTCGTCGTCCAGTCTCATATCACTAAATCTAAAAAAAGTAGAACAGATTCAAACAGGAGAATATATTAGAGGTAAGTATGCCATTTCAATTTTTATTTGATCAAATCAAACAGAAAAAGAAAAGGGTACAAACGTCAAAACCAAGTCAGAGAAATGATTCACACAGTGTCATGCAATTTTATGCCTGACAATACCTGAGACTATTCTGCTACTTTGTCTACAACTTAACAGAGTTGTTTAGCTAATGTTAATGCTCTAACTGTCCCATCACTTTTAAAAGACCAACTCCAAAATGTGCATACTGTAGCCCCCCCCATCTTGCAGCTGAATACTGGTTAAGTGAGACAACGATTAACTCCATTATAATAATAACGTTTACGTCATAACTGAATATTACAGGAATGATTATAAACACTCTAGTCCATTGTTCAGTTACACTCTTGGCTTTAAAGAAAAGAATGTCAAATACGTTGGAAATACAGAGTGAAACAAAAAAGCTTTACAAACCCAAATATCAGATGAGGGCCTCTCTGTGTCATGTGATCAAGAGAGAACACACTAATATAAAACACTTATCATGACATCTTGAAATGGATTCAGTTAAAACCTGTTAATATATATTTATTCTGTGCAACACAGTAATACAATTAATATTTTTCCATAAATTAAGTAACTGTGCATCAGAAGTGCAGTGTCTCAAAGACAAAAATACTACATATAGCTTAGATTGGTTAATCCTAATACTGCAATAGTGAAATATCACAGATGATCATAAAGTAACTAATGTGTCCTAAAGGATGTGACCTTCCTGAGTAGCATTTTCATACCTGTGACTCATTGTGCTGAAGAAAGTTTCCACCTGCTCGGTGTCTTCTGGCTCTGTTGAATCTCTGGAAGTGTCGCCTTCATGTTGCGCCTCTTCTTGGTCTGGAACAGCTTCCTGTTGGTGCTGAGGCTCGACAGCGTTCGCTTCCTTGTTGTTGTTGTCATGCTCTTGACTTTGGTCCAGTTTGTGCTTCTCCTCTTGTTTTGTCTCCTTTTGATCATCACCTTCATTCTCCTCACCCCCCTCGGCTGGTTGGTCGTAGTGTTCGATCTCAGAGGTATTCTGGGTAGTGTGTAAAGTAGAATCAACTCGCTCCTCGTGGACTGAGCTGTTGCCGTTGGCTGCATCGATGTCTGTATGATACAGTAGACAGTAAGACATGTATGTTACCAGACAAAAGGGTTGAAAACTAACAAGCTTACAGAATATGGTTTCAATCAGGATGTCCATCGCAGCAGGTCCAAGGCCCAGTTTTCATCAGACTGGTTGTAACAAATTGTGCAACTATCATGTAGACTCATTCTCTTCAACCACTGGCAGGGTACACCGACACAAACCTCATGCTCATCCTTCATTTATTGCTGCTCTTGAAGTAAACTAAGTTTCTTCCACCTTCACAGTTGGAGTCGTAAGGTGTGACTGGTTTCAGTTGTGGCTACACCCAACTGGGATTTAGCATTGTACTCTGTGAAATGCTGTACTGCACAGGATTAAGAGAGAGCAAGCAGCAACTGCAAGATGGCAGCACCAACAGATTTGTAGCCTGGGTGTAGTTACTCTTTAGAACAGGGGTTCTCAACTTATTAGTCAAAGGTCAGCATCTGCTTTTTCTTCAAGGTCAGAGGTCCGAAACGATTGGCAATAACAAAACAACATTTAACATGAACTCACATAACTTTTAAGCAACATAACTCAAGATAGTAAAAATACATTTGATCCTAGTGGGGGAAATGGCATTGTTTGCCTGCAATCAGTTGCTGCTCTGTGGAGACTACTGTCTGAAATGGCTGTTCTTGGTGTCATAGTGACATTTTACATTACCACCATAATTACCACTCTTCACAATCCCGACTGTTTCTGTGCAAATCAAACACATGGGCTTTGTGCTGGATTGGGGCAAAATTAACGCATATTTGTCTGTCCACTCGGTTTTCTTGGTAAATTTTGACAATGACATTCACATCATTGGCGACGGCTACTCTGTTTACAGGTAGGCTACTCGTTGTTGCAATTAATTAACGTCCCATCTCTTTTGATTTGGTCAAAAACGAAACTCAGGCAGACACAGCTCAGACGGTTAGTCCATATTTATTTCTGACTTAGACATATTCTTACAGCTACATTTAAACTAGTTGTAGAAATCGTATACTAGAGAAAATGAGACACGTTCTGTGTCTGCGATTTAGGGGCTGATAGCAAATTCTCCGGTGTAACATTACTGTGTGAACTCGGCACACAGCACTCTTTCTAGCAGTTTACGTCGCCATGACAACGATGTCAACGATAGGGAGATTTAAGTCAGATTAAAACCACATTCATCTGGGGACAGGATCGCTGTGAACGATCTCCAGCTACACTGTATATTCACCATTATTAACAATTTATTGATCAATATTGTATGTATGCATTTCGTTCGAAAACGTTACACGCTATTGTATTCCCAACACGAGGTTTGGGCTGGGTCCAGGTTGACTTGCCGTTCGGTCTGGATGCGGACCAATGTTTTTTCATTGCCTTCTCTTTTTGTTTTGTTCTTCAACTCTTTCTTGTCTCTTAAAACTTTTTATTTATTTATTTTTTAAATATTTCACTATTAAACAATTGTGCTAAAATAATGACTATATTTTCTTAAATTTTTGTAACAGTGTTATCTGGCACTGCTGCGTTACCAAAAGCTGTCAAGTCTGAACCATGGTTTGTAATATATTCTAATGTAACATGATGTAAACTATGTACCAAAAGAAATGTCTTTTATGTACTGTATTACTTTTAAAAGTTACATTTGGTTGACCAATTTAAATAATTCCTATAAAGTGCTATATTCTGTTAAAATACTCACCTCATCAGTACAATTAAAAAATTGCAAGTTTCCTTAAAATTATGTGTGTGTATGTGGGGGGGTTAATATATGCATAGTATATACAGTATATTATGGATAACCTAAAACAATAAATTGGAAAAGACTGGTCTTATTTTCCATCACCGGAGGTAGCTTCCCCTGTGTACTGCTAAGAGAAATGCAATAATGTAACTGGGCATCCATCACTGTCTGCTCACTAAAAAGGCAATAATCTATCCTCATCAGTTCAGATGATGTACACACAACAACGAGATCCCTTTTGTTTTGTGTGGTCTTTCCTTTATGAATGACTTACCTGATGGGGAAGGTTGGTGTTCTGGTCTATCTGGCTCATCTGGTCCCTCTGCTCCAGAGTCAAGGCTCTGGTTGTCATGTGCAATTGCTTCTCCTGAGGTTTCAGTCAAATCTCTCCATCTGGAATGAATTGGGAGAGCACCATGTTAATTCTAAAATGCCACAGAAACATTAACAAGACAATATTATTGTATCAACAGAAAACATTTGAAAGGGTATTTAATTTTCACCTCAATTTGCTGGGTGCTATTTTGAACATCTATGTGACGGTTAATGATACATGGAGAAGCAGCGTAGACAACATAAATACATAATGACAGAAAAAAGCAACCTACCTTTCTCCAAGGTTCTGATTTAAATGATTGACAGGTTTAAGCTGTTGGAGGAAAAAGACATTTGAGAACAAGCCATATTTTTTTTATACTAGTTGTGATTAGGTTATGTGAGGAGTGGTGACATAAATGTACCTTCTGAGGTTTGATGGCTGCTACTGGAGGAGATCCTGGTGGACTCTGTGTTGCCATATCTGTACTGAAAGTACGATTTGCTATCTGCATGCATTCCTCTAGAGTCTTAAGGAAAGTGGTGCATGTAGACTTCACCATGTTTCCAGTGTCTATGCCTGTCTGAAAAGGGCACACAAACATACACGTAAGCTAACACTGTCACATATCCCAACATCGCCCTAAATGTCCCGACAGGTAAGTATGTTGTTTGGCAACAGTATGTTAACAAAATCTGCTCAAATCTATAAAGCAAAGGTTTAAAAAAAGAATGTACTTGTAATGACATTTGCTGCCTGTCTGGTCTATCAGTAAGCGTAAGCACTTGCTTGTGGCAAATGGGCTGCCCTATACTGCAGTTTCACACCAACAGCAGCTTCTCTTATTTCATCGGCTCAACCATACTTTAACCTTACCTCCGCTGTGTCTCCCAGCTCATCATTCTCCTTGATCTTGTTTACTTGTTGTAGAAGAAGGTCACAGTACAATCTGAGTTCTGACATCTTAGTTTTCAGTGCCTCTGTGTTCTCCTGGAGCTCTGTAATAGTAACAGCAAACGAGCCAACATTTACAATAGTAAAATACTAGCTAGCTGCGTGAGTGCAATTCATGCTATGTCAGATTAGGACGTTATGGCATCCAAATACCCTTTTCTCTCTTTGTTCGGTTGTCTGTAAGGCAGGCTTTGGCTGTTCCCAGTGCCACCAGCCATTTCTGCCTCTCTGCTGCATTGATGGCTCTGAGGTAAAAGTACTGCTCTCCTGGTATGGTCAGGTCAACTCGTGTAGAGTCAGAGCAATTAACTAATGAAACGCAGCAGCAAGCAAGGAAACACAGAAGAAAGTTAGTTACTCACACCTGCACAATGAAACACAGTAAACAGGACAAAGTGAGCCATACCGACCTTGGATTTCACAAACTGAAATTTTAATGCTGCCCTTGCAACCTTTCCAGGCATCTTCTTGAGAGTCATAGTAAGACAAAGTTCCCCCGTCAAGCACAAACCAGCGAGGTTGCCAACCTGGGAAAAAGAAAACGCATTAATAATGTTTAGGTCATTTCTCAAACGCTGCTGTTTATTTATTATGGGTATTTAAGTTTATATAGATAGATAGATAGATAGATAGATAGATAGATAGATAGATAGGACATAAAACAGCGTTATCTAGCTTCATAAACTTGGAAAGAGTTAACCCTTACGTTATGTTAGCAACAGCTAAGCAGTTAAATCAGATTATAATGACAGATGGTGGGAACTAACGTTACCTTTAGCTGGCGCTACCTGTTAAGACTTAATAAATAAAAAGGTCAACTTCGAATTCGTTAAACAGCTAATTTATAGCAGCAAAGTCAAAGAGAGCCTGGTCAAGTTAAAGTGGCAGATGAGCGCAGCTGAAGGCGGGCGGCGGCTAACGTTAGCTAACGTTAGCTCAAACTCAACTCAAGTACGCTACGACGTTGTCATGCTAGCTAGCGCCCCTAAAACGAGCACGATAACCGAGAACACCCGACGACTGTGGGATAAACTTACCACTTATGTAGTTGGTCCATTTATACAGCATCCCTTCCATTGTTTAATTATGCGTTTTTGCCGTTCATTACTTGTTTATCACAACAAGATATGATGCACGGCTGACTGCAGCGACTCCATCGGCCCCCGTGAGTGCGATTCGCGGAGCAACGTCCTCGGCTTCACAGCTCGGCTACGTAGATAAAAGTGCGTAAACTTTTCCGCGAATGGGGAGCTAAGCGATCACGGGAGACGCTACGGACGCTACTCCCATTTAGATCAGAGGGATTTACGTACTGTGGGTGTAGATTGCGGTGATTGACACGGAGAAGAACCAATTGAATGAGAGAACATGCAAAGGGCGGGGCGTTGGAGTGAGTTCGTCCAATTGTAGAGGGGGGAGGGCAGACAGCTGAACAGAGGCCGTGTTCATTGCAGAAGTTGGCTGCCACGTAGTTGGCGTTCCTGCCATGCATTTATTTTAGGTTGCTGTATTTTGTGGAAAGGTTTAAATTAGCTTTTTGTACATTTTGCGAGTAAGTGAGCTATTGTCTATCAAAATGTTTCTTTTTTCTATTTGTTCGATACTACCCTCACTGTTTGTGTTTGTCACTGGGGGGAAACTGCCCGAGCCAGAAGTGAAAATTGAAGTTATACATAAACCCTTCATGTGTTACCGTAAGTCAAAATATGGAGACATGCTTCTTGTTCACTACGACGGATTCTTGGAGAGTAATGGCACCATGTTTCATTCAAGGTAATTTGTTGCCAGAAACTGTTATAAAGCTGCATGTATTGCTGTGCAATTGTGTTACACTCCATGTGCAGGAAAAGTTACATTGGGTAAAAATCTACACTATGCTGCAGCCAACCACTTGTCAGAATCTGTGCCATTGTCCATTCAGACCTCAACATTAACTACTGGCCTGTCCTTAGTTAGGTGGCAACCATTCGACTCTTATTGTACATATTTGTGATATATATTCTGTGTGCGCTGGACTTTTCTTTCTCAAAGAAAACTGTGATGGATCTTTGTGACTCTTGGCAGCCGCAAATATGGGGATAGAAATCCAGTATGGTTCACTCTTGGGATCCGAGAGGTGCTCAAGGGTTGGGATAAGGGTCTGCAGAACATGTGCACAGGAGAACGCAGGAAACTGACCATCCCTCCATCTCTGGCATATGGCAAGGAGGGAAAAGGTAACAGACAATAGAATTTAGAGATGAGTTGCATCTTCCTGTGTTACGCCATAACATATCTGTGCTTCTTTTACATTAATGTTTGCAGGCAAGATCCCTCCAAGCAGTACCCTAATTTTTGACATTGAGCTCATGGACATTCAAAATGGTCCCAGGTCACACGAGTCTTTCCGGGACATGGATCTCAATGATGACTGGAAGCTCTCCAGACAGGAGGTGTGAAATTCTTTTAAACTGCTTTTTCCTTTTGTATTACGAGTATATTATATATATATATATATATATATATTGTTGCTATTGGTGAATGTCATTATTATTCTGTCTACACTTCAGGTGAAAGAGTACCTGAAGAAAGAATTTGAGAAACATGGCTACTCGCCTAATGACACACATCATGAAGTGATGGTAGATGACATCTTCAAAAATGAGGATGAAGATAAAGATGGTTTTATATCTGCGAGGGAATTCACCTCCCAACACGATGAGCTCTAAAGGACTGATTTCATCCACTTTTTAAAACTACCTGAGTAATTGTTTCATGAATTTCCTCCAAAATAGTGACATGGATTGAGGATAGTGAATTACTTACAGGGCTGTTTTACATTGACCTATTCAAAGGGCTTTTCCCCCCCCCCTTTTTTTTAATTTTTTTTTTTTTACATACTTTTTGAACAGTAGTCTTACTCTTGGTTGAAGCCGATTACATCAGCTCCATTTTGTGTCATTTTATGGAAAATGACATGCATTATTTATTTATATCTCCATTCTTAATACACTGATAGTGGCACCACAGATGCATTTAGGCTACGGTATTGGGGTTTTTAAAAATTGTTTTAATTAAATAAATGTTTTTGAAATAAACAGAACAATGTTAATTAATGTTTATTATCTTTACGATACATGTGCTGAAAACCTGTGTATGCACTGGTGATGTGATACTGGATGACGGTAGTTTGTTTTTCTGTGCATGTCTTCATTAATCACTAGAGGGCACTCTTGTCCTAGACTTTGGTATCATATTTACATGTCTTAATCTAATCAAATCTCAAAACAGAACAACACTGAAACAATGTACTGTCAGCAGTCCTTCTCTTCCAGTTTCTAGATTTGGCAGACCAAATGATTGAAATGAGAGAACAGTTACATATACCATTTCACATCATCAGGAGTGAATCACAAAAAAGTATGCATTTGGCTTATATAGTACGGTTTCAGTCACTTGCAGTGATGAATATTCCAAAATCTGTGTTAATCTGTGATCTTAAAGCAACCATCATATTCCCTCAGTAGTATTAAAAATGTATTTTGCAGTGAATAACAAAAATGCTGACTAAGACAGTATCCAAATGCAAAATTGTCATGTTTTTGAGTAAGTATTTAAGTTAATTGAGAACAATCCATAAACAGGAGGGGAAAAACCTCCATTTGACATCATTGACTGACCCTTGTCATACTCATAGCTCTGTCAAATTACATGCATTATACATCAAACACCATGCGAGTCCACATGGCCAACTTCCTATTTGTTTTCCATCAGGTAATGAGAAGTGACTCTAGGTTGAATCAGTCATTAATAAATTGGTTCTCAGGATTGTAACTTTTGTAAAAAAATAAAATGTTCTACGACACATAAAAAAAAAAAAACTATAAAGTACCTATAATATAGGCAATCACAACTTATATATGTCACATACACTATAAGCTATCAGGAGGCAGTAGTTAGGATGGAATCAGCTGCATCAACAGGAAGAACAATGTTTCCAAGACTGAAGAAGCCACAGAGATGTGCGACAGCTGCCAGTGCTCTCAGTCTAGTCTTTTCATTCAACCATACAAATGAAAGCTTTGTAAGATCTTGGTTGAGTGAATCTCGACGGCCAATATAAGCCTCCCGAGTTAAATTGACCCCCCAAAAATTGACGCAGAAGAGGATGCAATCCACCCCCCATCCCCCAACAGTAAAGGCTACCAACAAGCATAATCATCACATGCTAAAAGTGTAGAGTATTAAAGCCACTGTAAGACACATAATATCACAGTTGTTCCATTACAGAGGTGCATGAAAATCGCAGCATAAGTGAGTAATACTATGGTGTAGAGACATACTGCAGGTGTGCATTTCAGTTTTGTTTGTTGCCTATTTTAAGTCACCTACTTAAACTATGACTAATCCCATTGCAATTCTTTAAATAAATAATAAAGAAAGAGGTGTTGGACAGAATGCTATTACTGTTGTGCAATCTTTTCCTGCTAAAATTACATTCTGGTGAACGCTGACATGCACCAGTGATATTCTCAAGAACCACAAACTGATTTTAGAGTAGCAAGCCAGAGTGTGAGCACTGCGGTGCAGCTATGTCTTTTTTCACAAAGAGCACCATTGTTTTTCTCACCGCTTAAGTTCTATGGTATCTGGCAAAATTCCACCCTGCTGACCACACCTTCAGGTAAAACTGGATGAGTGGAAACGTTATATGGCAAGACAGAGACTGACCATTAGAAAAGCCTTCTGGGTAAAATACCTGGCAAGGACATGGCAATAGCTGTCACAAGATTAAAAGTTAACCACATACCTGTGATTCACCGCGCCTCAGGCCATGAGCACTCATCAGTAGCACAGGGCTGGGCCTTTCTTCTGGCTGAACCTCTTCTACAGCTGTTACACTGTGGCAAGATTATGTTAAATGGAGTCACACTATTTTAAACTGAAGTTTTCTACCCTTTAATAAATCATCGTTTGATAAATTACATTTTTAATTGCAACCGTCACAAAAATACATTTTGATAAAATGGATTTGTAGAAAGGATTTACTTAATCACATGAAACCAACGGTGAAAGAAACATGCTCGGTACAGCTATAATATGACTATTAACTTCTATGCCATTGTGAAGTGAATAGCAACTACCGCTGCACCAAGTGATGTTACTGGCTTACAAAAAGAGAAAAAGAAAGGTCCAGATCATGTTTTTCACTTGAAAAGATCCCAAATTACAGAATGTAAACAGAAATACTACAAAACTGGCAACCAACATGTGTGCAGAAGAGCTTTGCTCATGTGGTGCACAGTCTGCAATATGACATGTTAATTAAAAATGACCAATATTTAATCCACCTATATTACTCACCATCACACGGAGTACATTGCAAATGAAAATGGTAAATCCACAAACCGTCGCTCTTCTGATTCTTTTCTCTTGTGAACAGTTTTGTATTCAGACATCAATTCAACAAACATCATTCTCAACAGTATATATTATTGTGACAAAAGAACATGATGCAGAGTAAAAATAAACATCTTTACAAAATAAATCTTTACACTTGTTGCAAAAAAGTGCTTCATGAGCGCCCAATTGTCTCATTTCTCATGTTTTAGTACACACAGTTAAAATATTGATCATTACATGATCTGATTTTATCTACAATGACATTTTAACCAGCACTCCCACTAAAATCACAATATGCACACAATGTCGTGTGGGAACGTTGGCTTGGCTGCAGCTGTGAGGCTTGGTTTACACAGCAGCAGGCTTTCAATGATTGACGACCTGCCTGTGGCAGATTTGACACAGCGCTGTCATCATGACTGAGTCTACACCAGGTAGTGACAGTCTTCAAATTGATGAGAAGAGGGAACAGCACTGTAGGTAGTTAAAAATACTGGATGCTTTCCCAATATAAAAATGATGGTCTTGGCTGACTATGAAAACCCAAAACTTACAGTAACAAGACAATGTCAACACTAAACCAACTTCAACTAAAACAGTCATGCGAGAAAGAAGCGTTTCAAGTTCAATTTGATTACAAACTATTCTGAAACTTCATTAGAATCAAGGTGGCTTGAATTTCCTCTTTGACAGAATAAATAATTGTTCTTCGTTTCTGTTATAAGGCCTGCATGCCTCAGTCCTTAGAATAAGACATCTTCATGCTCTATCATAAGCTGCACCACTAGCTTCTGCTGCCTCATGTCATTCAGGGTTGTCAAGGCGTTCAGCTCCGGTGGCTGCATAAGCGTTGGACCAAAGACAATCCCCAGGTTCTCAGCGTTCATTAAATTGTCCTTTTCGAACAGTGTCACCCTGTAAAACACGAGAAGATAACTAGTCTGTAGGGAGAGTCGAATCAGGCAAAATACAAAAAAATATTTCAATGTGGTTTTCTTTTTGGGTCGTGAGGGGATTCACCTCAGCAATATTAAATTCAAGGATAAGGCTGGCATTATTCTATAATTCTCTTATTTTCAAATCCCATGAAAAGACCAAAAGCAATAATGCGTCAGTCCTTCTCTTGATGCTTTTCAACTTCTCTTCCTCTTTTTGTGGCACGGGTTACAAACATCATTATTTAAATAGGCTGAATACTTTCCTGAAACCGCTGGGCACTGTAATTTTTTTTAGCAAATGTTACTCAAACAGGAGTAAAGTGTTAATTTTCTGGGGACTATTTTCAACTGCGGATTAATACACAGGTGTTACTCTAGTAAGTATTTAAGGCAGTAGTTTGGTGTATGTGGCATCAACTCAAAATAAACTACAGTGCAGTAGTACAGTAGGATCAAGTCATTGTTGGTTTTGGTCTTTTCAAGGGATTTGTACATTACCAGTCTTATCTTTTAAATAAAAGAACTCAAAACATTGCATGTCCTTGTACTGACAACTTCTGTGTATGAACTGACCTCTTGAGGTGAGCCATCAGGTAACGTAGGGTCTCGTAGTGGGCTGGGGGGAGCTGCAGCAAACTCTCATGGATGGCCTCCAGTCTGGATTCAGCATTTGGAATTTCTGCATTACATTAGTAATACGATTAGTATCAGAGCACCGCAGGGTACCAGTAACAAAGCAATGGCATGGAATAGCCCAGAGTGGAGGAGCTCTTACTTGCAGCTTGGATAAATTTGGAGTACAAGTCAAACGTAATGACTGGAATGGGAAGGTCTCTTAAGTAGAGCTTCAAAGCACCAGCAATGATGTTGATGTCTGCATAGGCACTGGCGCTGATGTCAGCCTTTTCACCATCTGTGTGTAATAAACAGAAAATGTCTGACTGACATGCCATTTTATATTTGGCTACTATTCTAAATAAAAGCTGAATGTTCTTGTGTACGTCACAAAATAACAGACAGTACTGTCTCGTGCTGTACTGCAGCCAAAACAAGCTTCTTATTGAAAAATGATGAACTCGTGAACTAAAACCTCAGAGACCTGGATCCCGGGGCAAAGAAATGTGAAGTCAACAAACCTCGGTCAAAGGAGAGCCTCACGTCCTCTATGTGCTCTGAGAAGCCAGACACTCGGTAGAGACCTTCAGATTTCATACCTGCAACAGAAAATTGGAAAGCTTGTCTCAGTTTTTCTTTTTTCCCTCCTACCACCCTCCCTACCTCCCATTCTGTGCCGCAGACATAAAAAACGAGTCGTAGGAAATTTAGGCCTCGATTCTAACAAAAGAATCAGTGACATTTCTAATGATTGCAAACTGGTGACTGCAGAATACTTAACTCAAACATTCATGTTCTACTTTCCTTTCTCTGACGTGATTGATGGGGTTTCCAGTAATGTGTTTACTGATTAATAGCACTCTACCTCTCAGCTCTATCTCTTGAATGCACATGTCCACCACCATGGGTCGTGTCTTGTTATGAGCTTTGACAAGCGTGGTGAGGTCACAGCTGAACACTTTCTTGATCCTGCGCAGGTCCGGCTGGCAGTCGCTGGGAACTAGTTTGGAGCACTGTTTGTGTACATTCAGCCCACAATCTAGAAGAGCAAGAGGGAGATAAACAGAGAGAGATTAGTCCCAGACTGATGATAACACAACCATCACAGCAGGCTTAAGACAGCAGTTTGAAATAGGTTTCCCAGAGTCGGTGATAAACTGCACTGTCAGACAGCACAGCCGCAGCTAAGCTGTCTCTGTGCACTGCGCCAGAGGTAGATAACAGCGAACATGGCAGCATGGGCGGGGGTTCTTGTTGTAGTTTTAGTCACATGGCGCGTGCGGGACAGCTGGCAAGAGCTGAGTGTGTTTCCAAGCTGTGTGGCAGCTGAAATCGTTCATCACAAAGATGTTTTTACTGCCTGAGTGACGTTAACGCTGGTCTGCTGATTGGGGTCCTCGCTCTCAGAGAGAGTGTAGCAGGAGATAAGAAAAAAAATAGAGGCTGGACAGGGAGTGAGAGAGGACAAAGAAGTCTCTCCTGTTTCCCATAGCACATGGGGTGTCTGATGATACCAGTGTTTGCCTCTGGCTTATCAGCATGGCAAATGTCTCAACAACAAAAACTCTGTTTGGGGAAAAAGTCCACTGATCACACCAGTTTCCGGACCGTCTGTGCACTGAACTCTAATACGCAATCAATCACTTAGTTCTGCTGCTATATTTGGTCAACAATTACAGCACTTTTGACCTGTATTTGACCTGTGTTTTATCATCTTTTACATATTTTATTTGTACATTTGGATATAAATGCTGTCAGCACACTCATCACATAGCATTTCTTTGCACAGTAACCAGTTATAAGGGAAATAGCATGTAAAAATATCTAGTTACCTTTCATTTTGGTATGACTGTGGGAAGAGGTTTCAAAAAGAGTGATAGCAGTTATAGCTGTGGTTATATAAAAGTGTCTGCGCCTCACTGGGTTTTTCTGAAAACTGTGCTTTGATGAGTCACTGACAGGAGGATCTCAACTAGTTTGTCACAGATGTGGAAAAGGGAAAAGGGAAAATAACCATAAAAAAACGTGACATAATGGAACCACAAATTAAAAGGGGGAATTTAGAGGGTTAATGCAACTTTAACATCCGGACAGGACAGTGTTAGCCACAGATCATGACAGATCAGATCCATGACATGCAAATTTGATTTTGGGAGTGAATAGTTACCTGAGCAGCGGACACCCTGGGCGATGAGGCCCCACATGAAGTTGGCACAGTACTCGCACCAGTGTGGCCCTCGAAAGGTGTGTACCTGTGGTTAGAAACGACATGGTTATCCACACAAATACACACCCACATACTGCAAGTCATTGCTATGCCCAAACTGGAGAACCTCCCTTTTGATGTTCTGGATAGAGATTGTGATCCCAAGCTACAGTGGACGGGACCCCTCGCCAAATGAGAGCATTTGTATAAACAAGGCAGATTAAAGGATTTACTAAAATGTGTCTGGCATCTGCTCCTGGGCAATCGGATACATGCAGGCAAGCACAGAGGCAAACCTGCAAGTCAAAATAACAGATGTACAGCTACCGTGCACCCTGAACAGATAGGATGGCAAACGGAGCCACACACACACACCTTCATTGGTACTTTGAATAGGTAGTAGTAGACTGATGAGTGAAGAGGGCATACAGCAGGTGGTGAGTGGATGGTTTTTGTTCTTTTTCAAAGGGGAGTACACAAAAAGCTGGGGGTCATTATAACCTGTCTGTTAACTGAAACCCAAGATACAATTGCAAGAATGTTGAGGAGCCCAGAGGCAAAGTATACCTAAATTCTCCTTTGTTTATTTGAAGAACCATAACTCTATTCTACTTTCCACAATGTACTAAGCACTGACACTCTCTGACTGATAGTGAGGACACTTTTCAACTCTAACTGCTTTTACAAAATCAGCAACCTAAAACACAAATGGAACTAAAAGCCTTTAAATCAATGCTAATCAATCTGCTCTGCTGTTAATGGCTTGTGATATAGCGTATCCTTTAGTTCCCCTCAGTGCATATGGGTGTCAGCTGCATGTGTTGTCATCAAAACAACGCACACACTATGGTGTATGATGGGACAAGCAAACATCTGAGGCAAAAACACATCTGTAAATGCATCTCTCTTAGGGATTACTTAACGCACTGCAAAAAACTGTGAGAGCTAATAGAAAACTGCTGAGAATGTATTTGTTCTTTAGGGGAAAATAAAAATTAAGTTTCAGCAGCCATCAAACTTTTATTAACAAAAACCTGCTCACCTTGAAGTTGTGTATCTTCTCATAGGAGCACTGCTTCTCCGGTGTATCTTTCAAGGCACTCCGTCGCACCAGAGGGGAGGAGATCTGTGGACAGGAGGCCAACAGTTTAATAGGCTTCCACAGAAGTGTTCCCTTGCTCCCCAGTTTGACTCCCAGAGCCAAAGCCAGCAGCTCCTGACGCTTCCTCTCCTGTCTTTTAGCCTTGTGGGTAATCAGCTCCCCTCCTAAACCTCCTCTGTTTTCTTCAGCCTCCATGCTCGCCTGGTTGGGTTCCCACAGACTCTCCATCTCGTCTGGGGAAAGATGTGGAGGGGAGATGTGGGTGCTATGCAGCAGACGCTGCCGGCAACAGCCCAGCGCAGTCGAGGCAGCTACACTCCACTCCCCTCTGACCCAGGAGGGCGACTGATGACAGCCAACACGGGATTGACTCTGCATCTGACCTGAATCCAGCAGCGGCAGCGAGCAACAAGAGCAGGGGGAACAGGATCGGCAGTGGGCGGCCTGAGGGCAGGAGTGTGCCATAAACAATGGCCCTCTTTCACACGCCCAAAAAGGAAAGAGAGAGAGAACAGGGTCCCTGATAGGGAGGGGCCAGGAGGTTGAGAGTGAGGGCGGCCGGGTGCTGTCAGGACCGCTTCACACAGCTCAACAGCTCTGTAAAGCAGGATCAATCATGCAGACGCCCCCCTTTATAGCACAGAGCGCACTCCCATTAGCACGCTGCCTTCCAGACACACTCCACTTCACTTAACTGGAGATAATGCTCTGCCAGCAGCTCTCAGTCAGCACTGGGTCTCCTGAACGGGTCACTCAACTGCTCAAAGACCAAGATTCTCTGGCCTGACAGAGCTGAGGTTGTGTCCTCGTAATTCAAACAGATCTTGACCTCCAGCTATGTCAGTCGGCTGGTGGAATTCCCCACACTGCCGTCGAGATTGTATCTTCCAGACACTCTGACTGCAGACTGCTCCCGCCAATCACAATCATTTGTCTCAGAGGACCAGCAGAGCCAGACCATCAACTGGGATTGGGAGGGATTACCGCCATAATCCTTACACAGGGAATAATCCCGCAGTGCCCAAATCCAAGTAAAATCCCATAGGAGGCTCATTTGCAGGTCTGCAGCCATATAGTATTTTACCAGTGGGGGTCTGTTGCTATGTTCATGCTGAATTTGTCCCTATTAGCTCTGCTTGTAAACAACCAGTAAACAGCACCACATGGCTGTCTGCTTTTCTAATTAACCAAGAAGCTCTGAACCGACGTACACTGACAGTAGAGCAAACCACATGTCAAATAACAAAAATCTGCGAGATTTTATGCCGAACAGCTATTTTACAGAACAGCTGAGCCTGGACATGGGAAGAGATCGCGGAAAATAAGGTTGAAGTGATTTATTAAACAGGGAGGAAAGGTCAGAAAGCCAGTAAGTGCCGGATATGTGATGATAAAGAGCTGGAGCAAAAGCAGAGTGGCGAAGCGGAGAGCAAAAGACCCAAAGGGCAACTGCAAAGCTGAGATAAAATGAAAGGATTGGCAGCTTACAGACACGGAAGCAAAGTAGAAAATTGCTGTGGGCCTTTTGTGTACCAGCCATTTCTTTTTGCCTCTGATGTCTGGGGGCAACAGTTAACTGGCTGATAGCTGTGAGATTGACAGGACAGGTGAAGATACTTGTCATTGTGGTTGACATTCTTTGAAAAGACCTACACATACCATACCATACAATTCGGCTCTACAGCTAAGTCCGAGGGGACAGATGAGTAGACCACTCAGATATTTTAGCCTTGCGAGGTTGGAGGGAGGGAGGGAGGGAGGACGAGGGCTGCGCTCTTTGTCTGCAGGCAGATGGCTTCTTGTCTCTTAAAGAAGAGCTTGGAAGAAAGGACACAAAAGGTGGTCACACAACAAGCTCTGCTTTCTTTTCAGTGGCTTGGCTCTTTTATTCCCGCAAGGCTTTGTGAGAGCTCAGCTGAGCGGACTCTGTTGTGAGCGAGTACTTGGAATCATGGGAAAACAGCACAGTGGGCTCTGACACAGTAAGACAGCAGGATACAGCTACCCACATCCCAAACAAAACGGCCCTAACAACATGTCTAACAAAAAGTAAAATAGACATACTGTGAAGGGTAAAGCAGTCAAAGATATCAGCCATTGTTCAAAAATGGAAGAAATTGCCACTTTTGTTGTCAATAGGAACACTGAAAATTGATCCATTTGTCTGTGGTTGAGGCTGAAAATAAATAACCACTTCTAAAAGCCTGGAAATGTACTCTTACAAGTCTGTATGAGGAGCATTTTTACATTTTACAACTAAAAGACGTAAATGGCTGTTTTTGTATTTTTGTAACATGAAACTCTGGGGAGAGAACAGGTTATTATCCTAACAAACAACATGACAATTTCTTTGGAAATCTTTCCAGGGCATGTGAGCAGCCGACCAGCGTGTCGACACCCTAAGTGAGATGAAACCAGCGTGGTGAGCATCAGGAGGAATGTGGCAGAGGTTCTGACCACTGAGCAAATTCCTGCACATGCAAAGAGAAGGAAACTCAGGGAGGTTGATCTACAGGTCGAGTCAAGTACCCCCTCTCCCCTTCTGGGAGCATTTTAATTACACAAGAATTTGTAGTCAAGGCAATATGGTGGCGTCAACCTGACACCGAATAAATACATGTGAATGTTGACTATACAGTGAGGCTACTGTGGCTGTAATGCCTCAGGGCGTGGCTGTGTAACTGGTAAACATGAAGTTTAAAAAGCAACCACAGATTCAAGCCATCAGGCCAGGTCTCTGCTTCTTGGACACATAATTTTCGAGCAGACAGAAAACATTTTTCTCCCTTCTCACCCTTTTGAAAGTGACTGGCAGGTGGTTTTGAAACGCTGCCTGATGAAGCCTGCCATCATCATCACAGCTGTCACTGACTCAGATCCTCGTGTATAAAAACTTGGCAAGAGGAATATGAAATCAGTTTTTACAAAAGCGCCGCGATAACTGACAATGTGACATTCAGCTGGAGACGTGATCCAGATTTGCTTGCCAAAATGGAGGTTAATTGGAGTATGCAGTCCACAAAATTTCAAACATGATGGCTGCAAATCAAACAGAGTGCAGCAGTGCTTGACACTGTTCAATAAAGCACTGTCTGTGTGCTAAGCAAACACAGCTTAGTCTGCATGACTTGGAGCACTTGTGAGGGCAGTTCTCTGCCCCAAGGGCTTCCTAGAGGTTGGTAGTGGCATGTGTATGAAACCTTATATAAAAGCAGTATAAGTCAATGGACTACTGACTGACTGATGGCCATTAGGTCAAAAATGCTGCATTACTGGCTTATGTCTCAAGTTACAAAGACCAAACTGAAGACTGATATTAATACTGCAACTGATGCTCCAGCTGACAGGGCTGTCATGAGTCTGTCATTGACTGACCGTCAATCTGACAAACTACAGGCTGACATTTTGAAGACAAAGTATCCCCAAAGCAATAAATCTGGTCTTTAAGCTGAGAGACACATACAAGATGCAGCTCATAAAATACATACTCTCTGAAGAGGAAAAGCCAGAGAAATCATTAGTATCTGTTAATAAAAAGAGCTTGGTGCGTGTCTTCATCAGGCTAAAAAGAGAGGAGGAAACAAGATAGGATTGCCACCTAGTGGAAGGATAGTTCTCCAGTAAGAAAACAGACATTCCTCCTTCCTCACTGATATAGTAAATCATTCACAGACTTTAATCCGACAGCAGCTCACAAGTGCCAATGAATACAATGTGCAATTTGTCTCACCCAAGATCAGTGTGTCTGATATGCATGGCAGGCAGAGCAAAGTCCCAGTCCCCTTGGTCATCATTACCTTTCAGAGGACGCGACAAAGCATGGCAGCAGTGAACACACCCAGGGGCTACAGGGATAATGTACGTCTTACTAACAGGACAAAGTGTCCTCTCAGTAGCACTCTCATCCTACTGGAAATGTTGAGCAGCGTGGAAGCAGATCAAAATCATGGTGTTACACAGTGTCTGTCACAGGGCCCAGGGAAATGTACCAGTGAACTTACATGTACTGAGATGATAAAACGACTGAAAGGTTCTTTTCTAAATGAGATTTTTTGCTTTAATAAAACCGAAACATCTAATCATTAAATAATTCTGGCTTATTATGACTGTTGGGACAGTAGGTAACTGAAGTACTTGGATAATTCAATCAAAACTGAAAACAGTTTTCAAGGCTCTCTAACATTCTACAAATATTGAATAACAAACCTCAAGTTCGGTTTCAATCAAGCATTTTTTATTGTACAAATGGAGCACTTTTGAATAACTAAGCTCTCTTTTAGCAGGATTCACTAGTTAGTCTCTAAAATGTAAGATAACAGTATAAAAGGCCCATCACAATTTAACCAGGGGTCAAAGTTACATATTCGATTTGCTTGCTTTGTCCAATCAACAGAGCAAAACTCAAAGATATTGCATTTAATGCAATAGTTTGACATTTAGAGAAATACGCTTGCCTGGCAATCTCACAGTGACAACAAAACTCAAGGAAGTTACTGGTCCCAGCCAAGAAATAGTCCGGCACATAACTCGCCATAACACCCTAATATGTCATTTTTAAACTTTGGTTTTTGTACAAGTTAAACAAATGAGATATAGCATGTTAATTAGTGATACCAAGAGGTGCTGGTAGGTGTATTTTATCACCTTTGGACAGAGACAGGCAAGCTGTTTCCCCGTTTCCAGTCTATGCTAAGTTACGCTAACCAGCTGCTGGCAGTTTCTTCATATTTACCCTACAAACATGAGAGTACTGATGTACTCATCTAACTCTCAGCAAGAAAATGAAAGAGCATGTTTCCCAAAATGTCAGACCAATCCTTTAAGATGAAACAGACAAGAGCAGCACATTTGAGAATGTTCCAGCTTGATAAATCAGTACACAATTATTTGATTATCAAAATTGTTGACAATTAGTTTTCTGTCAGCTTGTTCAAGTAGACGCTTGAACTCTGTACCTTTCAAACAGCCTCTGTGCTCTACACCACCCACAGTGCTCCAAAAAAGTACAGTCCACTTAAAGTAAACACTCACAAAACTCACCCTTTCATCTCTCTGGAAGGTGACCCTGCGTGGCTCTGTGCGTCCACAGCTCAGCCTGTGCACCATCTTGTCCTTGAGCAACGAGGTGTAACCAAGATGCTCGTAGATGGGGTTAGTGGTCATTTTGGCGATGTACTCCGCCGCCTTGGTCTCAATGTAGAGAGTGATGAGGGCGTCCGTCACAAGGTCATGGACTGACTCGAACCTCTTCTCTCCGACAAAGTGCTTCCCGTCGTAGAACAATCTGTAGTTGAGGGTCTGGTGCCCAAACCTGGAATGAGACACATGGATGGGGGATGTGGGAGTAAAGATGAGCACAGGTTGAATCGGTTGAGTGGATGAATAAAAGTGAACAAGGTGGAGACTGAGCGAGGACTGGCCTCCTGATAGGGCTGAACTTTCAGGGATTCTGTTGCTGCATACTGATGGTGTTGGTACCTTAAGGCCAAGGTGTGAGTCCCTGGCTGTCTTTGGCTCTCCCTGATGAGGTAAGCACCCTCTGCTCCCACCAGCAGCTCATCTGCATATTCTCGAGGGATCATGCCATGAAATCTGTAAAAACAAAAAATAAAATGCAGTAGGTATAACTCATTTTCTCCTCAAATACACAGATATTTACATTTTGGATTGTTAAGCTCAGGCTCTTACCAAAGCAAAGCAAAACACATTAAAATGAAATACTCATCCACCCACTTAAACCCTAACCACATCTGATGCAAGGCAGTAATGATAAATAAAACCATTCTCTGCAAAGTAATATTTGAAGAAAAAAGAAAGCATGAAAACAATGACAGTAATCAAGTTACACTCACTCTCTGCCATAGTATTTGGGTCTGCTCTCCATCTGTAAACCAGAAGAGGACATATTGGCTGGAGCAATGTGATGTGAAAACTCAATTAAATGGCTTTGCAAATTGTTCTTACAGCCTGTGTGAAAGATAAAGGACTCTACGCCACAGGACAGATTATCTCCATCTGTGCCCCCGCTTCTATTCACAGCTACCAAACCATAAAGCCAAATCACAGAGTGTGCAGACGAATTAGAGGCAGTGCCAGAAAACAGCTGCTGATAGATGGCCAGCTGCAAAGAATTAATATTTAGCGTGTTACTGTGTCACGTCAGGGTGTGTCGTGTGTCTGCATTACAAATCTCGCAAAAGATATGGCTTATCTTGCACATGATATAAACAACATAACATCATCATGGAGATAAACTATAATAACAAGAGTTTTTTTTTTTTTTTTTAAACAGCACTGTCAGTGTGAACCAACCTGAATGAAAGAATAATAATTTATGAACATTTTATATTATTCAGACCCTCTTTCCATACATCTTCACAGATGATAGTGTAGAATTCACAGTTATGATCATAATGGATTTGATAATATGTCAAACCTCATTTTGTGCTTTGAATGAATGGGCAGCGACTAATCTCACACAGCCAGCCCACAACTTTCACTTTGCTCATCATAGCGTGGCAGGACTCAAAATGGGATGAGACATGCATCATTTCTGGTAGGCTGTACTATACAATAGAAGATTGACAGTTCTCTCAGCGAGGGCAGTAACAAGTACAGTAACTTGTTCTATTAGCTTTAATCACATAGCTGAGGGAATAACGTCTGTGCTGTCCATCCAAAGTGTTCCTGCTGCTTGCATCGAGTTACTATACTTGTCACTGCTCCTTCTGTAAATTGTTACTGTTTATTAAGTCTGTCTTAAAACAATAATCAGGTGTCCATATGAACATTGCTTGCTGTAATCGTTCCCTCTGTTCATAAGTAAGAGATCCCTTCCTAATGTGCTTCCAGTGTAAGTGATGAGGGACACACTCCTCGTTCTGTGCAAAAATGTATTAAGCTTATCTGAAATTAATATGAGGTTTCAGCTGTCTGAGTTAGACAAATCAAGTGGATATCATCCAAAGTTACAATCCTATTAGTACAAAACTCCCTCTTTTACTTGGAAAAGACTTGGAAAATTGTGAACCTATCCTTTAAGTCTTTTAGGGTTAAAATGTGCTAGCTACAAAACAGACCCTGCCCACACCTGTCTGGATGAACACACTTAACCACTTGCTAGGACAGAAAAACATGGCGAATGTTCTGAAAATGTCAAATTTCTCCTTAACTATCCACCAAAATACATTCCTAAATAAATGTAAGGCAAAAAATAAACCATGCAGTTGGAGGATCATGCTTAATTTTCTAACTCTAGTATACTACATAGTTTTAACTGTTTAAACTCATGAGGAGTGGGAGTTTCAAGAAGCAGCGAGTCACTCCCTGTAGGTTACTGATTGGTCTGGCGTCCAGCTGCCAGGCTCAATCATTTCTCAGTGAATGTTTTTCAGGCTAAAACCTGAGCAAGAAAGCTGAGTTTGCTAGATGTAGTGTGACTGTAGTCTGGTAGACTGGTTTCTGAAGCAAGGGGGAAAAAAAATCTGCCTTTAAAAAGAAATAAAAGGTGCCACATGTGATAAGAAAGAAAAAGAAATCATTCTGCTATGTTCATATTTCTTGCGTCTGCCTTTTGATGTGTATTTTTCATCTTTTGTGAAGCTCGGTGTATCGGATGTTTTTGTATAAAATAGGCTATATAAATGGAGTTATATTATTATTATGACTTATTGTGTCTGTGGTTTGTGTATTTAATTTCAACCATAAACAGCTGTAATACTGAAATGATTAGTCAATTGATCAATGAGTCATTTGACAAAACTAAATCAATGTTTAGGGGTAATTTTCAAGTAAAATACTAAACTGCTGTTTCTAACTCCTCAGATGTGAGGTATTACATGTTGACTCTGGAGAATTTGATGCTGGCTATTATTTTTTAATATTTTACAAACTAAATGGTTAATAAAACTAATAATTTCAGCCCTATACAGTAGCCTATTGTATACAGATTTACAGATGTACTGACCTCCTGAGGACATGTGATCCTCTTTGGTCTCGGGGCTTCCTGCTGTAGCTGGTACACTGTTAGAGAAACACATGCATGTTAATTAAGGCCCTCTGCCCCTCTGAGTTATGTACAAAGCTCAGCGCAAAGTAGTAATTACACACATATTGTAGATTTGTTACCAAAATAACACTTAAGATGAAGGAAACTAAATCCGGTGCAGCTTTCATACACAGGACTCTACTGGACATAAAACAAAGACTCCACTTAACAGCCTTTGGTCCAGCTTCTGACCACAACTCTGACTCAGTGCAAAGGTAACAAGGCACAAAAGGAGCCATTAGCTTATATATGCAATGGCTTGCATGGCAGGAGCCATATACAGTATCTGCAATCCATTTGTGTGCACTTGCATGTGCACAATATTCCCGTTGATTAAAAAACCCAACACCTGAATACAAATGCTGCAAATCCAAGCTTCTCTGCATTAGATGTACTTAAAGTATTGGGAGAACTCGAAGTAAATCAGTGAAGCAAAGTGAAAATAGAATTGAGGGATTTGCGGCAGGCAGAGTAATCACCACAAACACCTCAGCAGCCTCACAGAATAAGCACATTACAATTAGTGATTGGAAAGTGAGAGAAGCCAAAACGCTGCTGCAGTTTCCCAGAACTGGATGTCTGTCAGAAATATTACCACAACAGAAGAATCAGTAGCAGAGTGTGGTTCTGTTCTTCATATCCAATTTTTAATCCTTCATGTGTCTAGAAGTGGAGTTTCTCTTTTATTTGACAGACTTCCACATTTCCAAACCAGACTCTATATAAAAAAATCCTGATAATAACAGAATAACAGTCTTTTCTGTTTCATACTGTAATGCACTCGCTCCTGGGTGCGTGTTTGGCAGTCTATAACCTTGTGAGATGTGGATGAGGACTGGAGACTACAAGAGTGTCCTCATTTCTACAACAACCGGTACTACAGCAAAGAAATCGCTGTGTGAGGTTGAGCTAAGCCTTCACCGCAGCAGATTCTCCAGGCAGGGGAAGGAAGACTCCTGACTGTGAATTCTCATGTTTTGTCAGGCTGACTTAAGCCAACCAGCAAGATCTGGACATCATCCATTCCTGTGACACAGTGAGCTCTAAAAATACCTCAGCAGAGGACCAGTGGAGTCAGGAGAAGATGGGAGACTTCAGAAAAGCAGCATTATTGGAAAATTATGCAGAAGAATTTATTAACAGGAAAAATGTATATAAAAGCTATAAATTGTAATTGGTTAAACTGCAATCACTCTCACACAGACAGTTTCCTGCTGAAATGATTTGTGCTCTGCTTTAACAAGTGCATCACATGTATTCTGAGGAGTCAACCCACTTCCTCCCACATGGCAAAAACATTGTATAATGAGGTGGGAGCTCTGAGGACCCCATTTCAGCTGAGTCTCTTTGCAGGTAGACAATCTTATTTTCCCCTGTGATGGTAACCTATTTTACTCAGAGATCAGGAATCCGCTGCTTTGCATTTCGTGCGTGTGTGAATGTGTTGTGTGGGCAAGTGTGTTGGAGTGTGTGCCTTTTGTGCATGTGTGCGTAGCCTTTTGGAACCTGCAGCGTATCCAATTGTACCGTGTACAACAAAACCCAATTCTTCCAAGTATAGAAAAATGTCCCTTTCTTATTTATAGATCACAAATAAATGTGCTGTTATTTAAAGAAACACACTAAAGGCCAAAGTCAGGTTAAAACATTGCTAATCAGCATATAAAATTAATTAATTACTCACAGTAGGACTTCCATATGGGCGGTTGGTAATCCTCAGGGTCTGTAAAACACAAAAATAAAGCAGGTTTCTGTTAGAATATTAACACCACTTTGAGTTCCTATGTCCCGTTTTCTCTCATTAAAACCTCCATTTCTATGCCTTTCCCAGTGGACTGACTGGGAGCCCTTCACCATGCTTATGTCACTGTTGTTTATCTCTCTGTTATAATTATGCATATGGCTTTCACACCGTGCAGCTGCCTCTTGAGATGCACCAGCGAATACACTTCTAATCAGTGTCTCTGCTTCAAGGGCAGTCGATACAGATGTCGGCCTGTTTCCCTAAACATCGTGTCGGCACACACCTGATCTATATTACCCGTCGGGCAGGTCTACTCTGAGATAAGAGTACAAACACACCAATCAAAATTAAAAAAAGTAAATACAACTTAGACCTCACCACCCACAGGAAGACTTTCCTCTGGGAGGTGTGGTGGCTGATTTATGATTATGTGAACACATTCCTGGAATATATAATGGAGTATGCTATTATATTAGCTTGAAAAGAGTTAGAGAGAGGATGAAGTAAATTCCCTGTAGCAGCTGATAATTTACTGTAGTACCTACCTACTGAGTAAAGTAATGACTTGTAATAAAACGTGTCACTAAATGAGTCAAAAATGTGGCAAAATTTGCTACGGTATTACACCGTCAGTAACGTGATAAAATGTCTTGCCCTCATTATGACACACATGGTGCAGCATATTTTTACTCCTAATGCAATAATGATCTACATCTCACACCACAGCAACTCCATATGTTGAGGAAGGCCAAGAGATGTGGTTAAAAGCTTTGGATACAACAAATAAATTGGACCTTGTCTCGAGAAATGTTAAGTCAAGCTACTATTTCCACGGTCAAGTATGAACCAAGTATGTTGCTTCTGTGTTATGTCACAAACAAAGCTTTAATTATATTAATTTGAAGATAATATGAGCTATTACATCGCAATATTTTTGTCAACTCATCAGTTAAAACAAGGTACACCCAACAGAAAGTAATAATCCTTCGTCTAATAACAATCATTTAACGTATTGGTCATAATTTGACCCATTTACAGAAACATTTTATTGCATATTTAAAAGTCACTGCGTGTCCTGCATGTTCAGTATGCCAGCATGCCTCACACAGCGAGACTGACTGGCAGGATCCAAACATACAGTATCAATCATGGTGGTCTATAGCTATCACATAGGAGGTGATACTACATGCCAAATGCACAGAAAAGCTGCCATGACAAGAAATGATTCATCTGCCTCTCAAACATTTGGTGTAATACCTCTCATTAAATTCCCAGCAACCACTTCTGACAGACTCAATCGACTGTGTGAATAATGAATCATGTTGGTCCAGAAGATACACGTTGATCATTTAAAACATTCCTCTGCAGTCATCATCAGATCGGCGCCGCACCCCTCTGGCCAGAGGGAAAGACATAAAACACACGTGAGAGGGTGAAAACCAGTGAGCACTTGTTGGATGTGGGCACTGAGGTACGGGCAAAATTGTGAAATGTACTCACATAAAACGGTATCACTAGCTCTCTTAGTGCATAACGTCTCTGTATATTCTTGTGCTATATTAACCTATCTTTTTTAACTGATGGTACTTGAACAGTAGGCAATCAGAGTGGGCAATCAGAGTATTTCCTTCATGCTGTTTTCTCTGCTCACTGCAGCAGGAGTGTGACTGCAGGCTGGCTGCAACATTATCAGACATACCAAAAGCTCATCATTGCTTCTCATCATAATAGCACGGTTAGTTCGGAAAGAGCTGAATTAATTCCACAGGAGAGATAAGATAGGTGCTTATGATCAAATGCTGAATAATTATGCAAATGATGAAAAAGCAGCTCGACTGAGAAGTGGATGTTTTGAGAGTAAATGTTGCTGCTAAAGCCCTCCGCAGAATGTCTGCCTTCAAAATACAAATAATCAGTCTGCTGATGTGTGGGCCGAGCTGCCTCGGAAAATGTATTGTCCTAACACTGAAGCTGTGTCACTGTGTATTGCACCGGCAACAACCTGAAAGATTTATTCCACTGCGGCTTGTTTAAAGAATGCGATTTCATCTGGTTGACTGCCAAGTATTCTCTTTTCAATCTGATTCTTCTTAATGACGAATGGCATTTCAGTCTGGAATCCTGCAGCGGCTTCGGCTCAGAAAAGGGAGCTCTTAAGGGTCGATTCTGATGCAAACGCTGGCTCACACTTGCACAAACATACCCACACACAAAACGTACAAATACGTTAGGCTACACTGTACATACCCGCTCTCAACCAAACACACACACACGAGCGCAAGCACACACACACGCACATAAAACAGAACATCAAAAAGATTTTCGAAGTAGCTTGGAGTTTGTGCAGTGTCTGATGATCAGGGAGAATTTAAAATTCTGGAGCAGCCAGAGGGTTCTCCCCCCCCCCCCAAAAAAACAGCTATTAATTGTGTTGCCCTCCATTACTCCCCAGTCAGAGGCATTCAATAAAATAATTACCGGCGGGTGTTTGCTTTGGTGACAAAGAGAATATGTGATGAATTAAGATAAAGCTCACCTAAGACCCCCCCCCCCCCCCGAGATAATGTCTGCTCAGCTGTAGCCCTACAGCAAAACACCCGAACACCAGCGGAAAGAGGGTAATTGATCACTTTATGTAATGTTACTTGGCTGGCAATGTAATAACGTACTTTGGGGGGGTTATTTGCTGCATATGGATAGTGACACAGTAGAGGTAATATGGATCTGATCATGTTTCACTTGCCCTTTCCAAACAACAGACAGGCATTGATTGGTTGTTGGATAAAACAATATATGCAATGTCTGTTGTGTCAGGCAAGCAGAAGTGCTTGCTCTCTTTACACCCAAATATCATCTGATCGTCTTCAGGGTTTGCACTTGTACACTGATGTAGCATGAGAGGCTTTTTGAGTATGACACCAGGGATTTCTAACAACCTGGATTGTGCCAGAGGGAAAGGAGTTTATACTATGTTTAAAACACTGAAACACCAGGATAGATTGGACGATTGGATGGTTGATGATTTAGATGACTCTACACAGACTCGTGTCTGGAGTATTATTAGTATCTATGGGCTGTTTTCCCATTTTCAATACTTAGATGTCCTCATGGAAGGTTCACTACCTGTCAAGACCTTGGTAGATCTACCCTTTTTATTTTAAATAACGTGAAGTTTTTCCACTCTCTTGAGTGTCTAAAGTTGGAGGGTATCAGATTAATTGCTCTCTGAAGGCCCTGAAACTGGCTATGGAAGTAAACTTGATTTGAATTAGCCATTTGACAAACTTGACACAAAAAGAGAATTTCAACTACTTATTTACCCCTTGATTTAAAAAAACGTTTATTTTTTATGGCCTCAATGTAATTTATAAATGAGATACAGAAATAACATTCTGGAGTAAAACTCTGAGTGCAGCGCAACAGATATAATATGCAGACCGTCACACAAAGACACACACACACACACTCGTGTCAGTGGGATGCAGCAGAGCTGCAGCAGGGAGACCATCTGTGCGTTACACTGGTCCAAAACAAGCATTTCAACACTGCCTCAGTGCTGACCAGATAATATGTGACAGGTATGAGTGCCTCTCTGGAGTGTGTTTGTGTGCTACTGGGCCGGTCACCCTTAGTGAAACTGTGTGTTTTGCTGTTAACAAGAATTGTAGGTGAGTTTGAAAAGTGACAGGAAAAGTGTATGTGTCTGCCAGAGAGTGTGTTGTTGCAATTAATACAAGACTGACTAATGGGACATGTACAACCAGAACTAGAATACTTGGGGAACAAACCTCCCCCTCACTGATGCTGCAGAATAAATGTCACTTAGTCAGTATACATGACACAAATCCAGTCCTACATGATTTACAGTGTTAAGAAATAAATACAGTGGAAAGATTTCGAGGTGAACTGCAGCACTTGCCAGAAACATGTACAGGATTGTGTTGAGCAGACAGCCTCTCTGTAATACATGGCTGTAATTCTGCCTCCCTTACCAATTTTGTCATTTAAGGCCTGGAGCTGAAGGCATACTTTCATGCTCTATCCCTCAATTTATTTTCAAAGCTTTATTTCCTGGAGCCGTCTGGCAAATGGTGTAGCTGCTGGTACAGTGCATGCTTCCATGCCCACCCGTGCCAAAAATGTGTAGGAATCTCCCTGATCTAGACGAATAACCAGAAAATATCTTACCAGGGAGAGGGAGAGATTGCAACATGTTGCAATCCTTTCAGTTGGTTTGTCATCTTTTTATGACTGGCCTCAAAAATTTAGGACATCTACTATTTTTCAACTGTGTATCAAGGCTGCAGTTACAGACTGTGTGTAGCCTATATAATGCAGTCCACACATTACAAGGCAGTTTGTCTACATACCATTGTTCCTTTGTTTCAATCAATTGCAGGAAGTACACAAATTAATCAATGTTGCTGTATGCTGCCGTAATATAATCACCATTACCACTATCGTAGATCAGTACTCAGCACAAAAAGCTGCCATCAGCTGGATGAATGAGTTGCATGAACTTTATTTACAAACTCTCCCCCCAAACAACAGCCTCCAAACAAGATTACTAGACAGACCTATCATTAGAAGGAGAGGAAATAACTACACCAAGAGCACTTTGTTTGCAGCCAGAGCAGATGACCTAATATGGAGCAGAAGATTCATTTTTGAGTCATGTGCCTCATCGACAAGATTATTCAAATGTTGTGTCTGACTGCCAAAGAGCTCTGCATGAAAATAATAATACCCTTGTGACAACCACTCTATCCCTGGCAGCGGCGCAGCTTGTAACCTCTGATAATTATATTGAGAGCCCAACAGTAATGACAACCCTCCAATGCCACAGAAAGAAAAGACTTTCCTCTTAAAGCAGCAGTGGTCAAACAGTAAAATCCACTGCTTTCTGAAACGCACACATGAGATAATGCTTTGTGAAGCATGTGGTTACCACAGGCTATATCAGCTTGGAAACGACTGTCTGTCCCTCCCATTGGGCAGTACCTTGGGAAATGTGACTCTGCTGTGTGGTGTGGTCGCGGTGCAGAGAGAGTAAAACAAACTATGTGTACACTATACAATGTCCTCACCCTGCAATAAACCTATAGCTTTGCCATGCAATGTTCTTTTTTTTTTTTTTGGAGGTGGAAAAAGTATCCCTACACGCTTTCTAGACTCTTCAGAGCAAAATGTAAAATACTGGTGGAAACAGCAAACATAAACCAAAGTGCTGAGCCTGGTATTCTAAACAGCCTCGCCCCCCTCTTGTCACACACACTGTCTCCCTCACACACGCCTCTGGTTGTTGGTGGGGCTTCCACATCAAACAACACTGTGATAGTGGAGTTTGTACTTTATACCCTGGCAAACATGAGCAACGCGCTTTATCAACACATAATGGGATAAACACTGAGACAAGCAGGGAGCTGCTATTTCATTCTGGGTTTGTTTGCACAGCTGCTAACCCACTTTCGGTTCTCATTCTGTGAAAATTGAACCCTGAAATTGAAATTTTTACAAATATATAATAGGTGCTGCTCGTTGAACTATACCTCATTGTATACAGAGGGGATTTGATTGGAGTTTTCTGCACACTGTAGCAGTATGAACTGTATTGTGTCATCAGACCATAGCATATTAGGATTTTTTACAATGTCAGAACATGTCCCAGCCTGGTGCTGCGTTTTGGGAAAATGGTAGACTACACAGGCCAAAGATAATCCTTAAAGCCGGCCAAGTGGAAAGCCAGTAAGGGAATGGTGGAGATGATTGGCAATCTAATGATAACATCCAAACCCAACGTCAGACTGGCTGCATGTCACAACCTTATAATCCCTCTGCACACGAAAGGTGCCATTTCCCTCTAATATTTCCACCACTGCATCCAGATATAACAGATGGGGATGCTTTTCACTTTTCGTTCATCCTAAATCACAGCAGTCACTGGAAGCCACTAGAATAATATGTTTGTTTAATGTCTACCAAGCACGTGTGAGATGCAGATGAGGAAATAAGATGTCACATTTCCTGGTGCATGTTTGTAGTGAGCATATGTTAGGAATGGCTTTATACAAGACAATGAGAAAAGTTTGATTCAAGCCAAATAAAGGCAAGCACATTTCAAAGCACACAGACAAGCAAAATTATAAAGTTCCCACAAAGGAATGTCATATTGTTATCAGTATGCCTCAGTGTCTAGTTTGAGTCTGGGTTGTGTGAACTCTTACCAGAGGACACAGATGAACCTGAGAGGCTTGAGTTACTGGATGCTGCCATCCCAACCAGTTTCACGGCTCGGTTACTCCCGTTTGGCCAAGGTGCGCTCGCAGCAGCTCGTCCCCGGCGGTGCCTCCATTTCATTCACGTCCCGATGTGCTTCACCTTTGACGACTCCACCGGTGACTATTTCATGTCTCGGCTGGAGTCCCGAGCCCACCACCCGTCTGTCTGAATACGCCGATCCTTTCCCTCGGCTCGCCGCGCGCCTTGGTGAGGAGCTCACGCTGCCGCATACAGTGAAGGTGCTGCCGCCACAGATAAAAATAGTCAGACAAGCTACAGGAATATACTCCGTGTGGATCAGTTTCTCCAGAGCATTTCCTCACAGTGGACACACAGAATGTGTAGGTCTAGATTTGTGCCATGTAGAAATCAGCTATGGTTTCCATGTGCCACTTTAAGGACTGTAATAAACACACTACACTGCAGCGTAGACGCGCCTTCTTAAAGTGAAAGTTTGGAGCAGGGTTAAGCAACCCCGACTGGCAAAAGAAGCCCAAAACAACAGACTCTAGTTCTGTTTGCAGAATCCAAAACAGACGTTCAACCCACGGTTATATGAGATTCATGCAAAGGCCCAACTGCATAAACCACATTATTCAGGCTTTGGCATTGCATATTTTCATCAGATGTCATGCTATGTCATGTTATGTTGACAGAGCCAGAATGAATGGTCAGTGTTTTTTGCGCCATCTGGTGGGGCTGCTTTCCCACTTTTAACTGGGATCACAGACTATAAAAAGATGTATGTAGTGTCTGTGTGACATTAATTACAGATTTTGAAGGGAGGTTTTGAAGCCCAGGGTTTTCCTCAATTTCCTATTTATGCTTTCATGCTTCTTTCACTGTATCCTCTTGTATTGAGGAACAGCTTGGGTTGATTGCCGTCATATTAATTTTGCTTGTGACTAACGGGATGCTGGTTTGATCCCTGGAGTGGCGGGGTAGACCTGGGCAGTTATGCGAAAGAGCAGCACTCCGTTCTCTGTCATTACCACTGCTGAGCCGCCTCTGAGAAAGACACTTAGCCCACAAATGCTTCAGTGCAGATGTTCAATGGACAACAGATAAGAAAATGAGCTGTGTTTGCCTCAAAACACACCAATCTTCAAGCCTGATCAGCTTATTAAAATAACACTAATCATTAAAATTGCCACCAAGACAGACTTAAGAATAAGTGAAATCATCCTCCTCACCTGTTCACCTGAGCTGTCACATCACTGTCCACAATTTGCTTCCCAGCTGTGAGTATAGCTTCTTCATTTCCATTGTGCACTGCATTGTAGGACAAAAGTGTCTGTCAACACCACATGCTAAAATTAAGTGATTTTAGATTTTATAAAAAGGTCCTAATATGGCAGAGTTGTGTGTCAGTCATCTTATCTTAGAGTTCCTCTGCCCCCTAGTGGCCAAAAAGCAATAACTGCAGCTTTAAAAATCTCAGTGTTTATACTAAAATTCGTATTTGCATTAGGTGTTGATGCTAATAATAGCTTTTTTAAGGCAAGCATTCTAACATTTATAGCAGGACACACACAGGTATTAACATTAGTAATGAGGCATTTTGACATGTCACAGTAGGAAAAGCACAGGTGTGAATGACAAAATTAATGATGGCTGAATTCCATTTAGCTGCTCCAGTTTCAGGGTCCTGGTGTTATTCATGCTGGCTCCCCGTCACACTGTCACGGCTTACTGGGACACTTGAATAGAACAGACTAGTCACCGTTAATGTGATTAGCAACACCTGTGCTTTTTCTCCTACAAGTGAAAATGTCTGTCGTGAAAAAGACCCATAATAATACTAATATAATATAGCCTATGCAATACAAATGAAAAGAAATCGTGATCTTAGTCTACATGGTAGCCTTTTTAAAGCTGCATCAATTAATTTTAGGCCACTGGGTGACAGACACACAGCTCTCACATAGTCTTATCAACTAAAGGTATTTTGGATAACATGTTAACAAAACATTACCAACTTACACATCCAGCAGACATGGAGCAACATTATCATCCCACTGGAGTTGTGTTTCTGGCCACCTGATGAATCCAAATCCATTATTCAGTGGTCTTTTTGCTCTGGTTTTGTCTCCACCAACTCCTGAAAATTATTTATTTATATATATATATATATATATATATATATATATATATATATATATATATGGCAATGTTGAGAATTTTTTCCATTTTTCCATTGAGGAGATTTGACTTTGAGGTGTTTTTGCTTGGATGATCACAGCCAGCCTTGGCTTCACCCAAATTATTGTAGTTTTGAGATGACAGACAGAAGCAAACCCAAACCAGTCATGTAGTGTCCCAGTTTTTGTGCTACCCAATTAAATAGAGTGTACAGTAGGCTACAAATGCTGACTGAGCCTTATTTTGGTAGTGAGTTTAAAATAAGCACTTTAACACTTTGTGCTGAACAGGAAATAATAAAATGTGTGCGCTTAAATTAAACAATGAACACAACTGCCCCATTTAAATGTGATCATTTAAACATTTTTTTAAATTAGTTTATTAATTCAAGGATTTATTATTATATTTATTTGTTTTGTGAACTACCACCAGCACCAGAGCTATCTTTTTTTTTCACTTCACCTTTTTCCCCAGCTGTGACACCTGCACTGTGGGACAAAAGTGTCCGTCAACGCAGCGCTGAAAAAATGATTTTAGGATTTAGCTGTACTTCACTTTGCCATTTTCTTTTGCGAAGATACACAGTGCAGGCTAAAATATGCCTTCAAAAGAGATAATGTGACGTTATGTCCATACAAATGGGTCATTAGGAGACCCACATGCTTACCCTCAAAAATACAACAGTATAATGCATACGGTAATACAATTCTGCACAGTCTCTGCTCCTTAATTGTCAGCTTTGTATCCCATTTGTTTGTCTTCTAGTTGTAAGTAATGCTCAGCAGCAACTGACTAGCTACCGTTTAAACAAACAGTTTAAAACCAGTTAACTCACCAAGTCAGACTAACCTACTTTGAAATAGGGCTGTTTTAGCAAAAAACAAAACAAAAACAAAACCAACGTTCATCCGTCTGTTTAGGCAACTCAGCTAAGACGCCGGGAGTTTCCTGCAAGACCTCGTTGAGGGCCGATAGACCGCCGTGGTAAACCAACGACCACGTGATCTCATATATCATATGACCCACGCAGAGCTGATCATGTGACTCAGCCTTACAGGTACAGCCTTTTCAGCCAGTCCACAGCGAACCGAGCGAAAGACGTCTCGATGATTAAAGGCTGAACTGTCTCCCGTTGCCTTAGAAACGTCAGTGAACATGAGGTGAGTTTCAGCAAATTAAAACTTGCTTTTTCACTTCTTCGGGCTGCTGTGCCTGTGGTCGGACTGTTTTGAAACCTGAGTGACTTGCAGTGTTTGAGGTTCACGCATCATCGCTGGCCTGTAGTCTGATATGTATTTTGTAAATATTGGCAGGCTGTGGAGGGAAACTCTGGGTTTCCTTTTACTGTGGGCCCGTCTGGACTCCGCGCACTCAAGGAGCTGCTCGTCGTTTTTCTGCCGAAAATCTCACCGTGTCAGCGGCCTGAATGGAGTCGACCCTGGGTCTCCTCTCTTTCTCACTCCTTACCTGGAGAAGGGCGCCATAGATGAAGGTATAGGCACCCACTTACTGCCTTAATACTGCAGTCAGCAAGGTTCATTGTTATGGTTTTTATTGCAGTTTGCCTGAGCCACCAATCAGACACCTTTTCTTTTTGTTCCAGCCAGGAAACTGAGTCTGGTAGGAGATCTGCCAGGTGCCAACGTCAAGAGTTATGCCGGGTACCTCACTGTCAACAAAAAATACAACAGCAACCTCTTCTTTTGGTTCTTCCCCGCACTGATGGTAGGCTCGGACTTCTTCTATACAACAGGGGCATTACCGTCAGTGTCAGCAGGAAACGGAAAATTGAATAGAAATAGTCATTCTTGTGCTTGTTTTCTTTGGAACTCAACTTGATTGTACTTGGGGTATTTTAACTGTGCTCCTTCAGCCAACTTGTGATAAGGAATTGCACTGTGTATATTTAGTCAGCTGCAGTACAGGAATGCAAGCTATGATGGTAGACTTTGTTAAAAGTCAAAAAGTGTGTGTGTGTGTGTGTGTGTGTGTGTGTGTGTGTGTGTGAAAGCTATAAATCAGTAACCAAGTCTCATATCTGTATTTCATACTTCATTGTAGTAATGTCACATGACACTTCCACGACTGACACCGAACGCACATTTGTTTTTTAAATTCAAATGAGCCCCACATTATAGTGCATGATATTTATGTTTCTCTCCCTTAAAAAAATAATTATTTTTTTCTTCCCGCCACTGCTTCCAGTTCGGCCTCTGTGAATATGCTTCTACGTGCGACACCTACCATTTAGAGGAGTCTGTGTTTCCTAATGTGCACACTGTATGAGAGTTAATACATCACTCGCATATTTAAACACATTTCTGAGACTCCTCTAACAAAACAGCAGACAAGCACGACATGCTACTGTGTGAAATATTGTTAACAAAATCAGTCAAATCAGACATAAAGAACAGAGGAAATGTATTTTTTCTAAGCAAATTGTTGAGTAAACAATATGTTTGCGCATCTTCAAACAGTAAGCATTAATGACTGTCTCCAATCTGTTTTTGCTTTATGGTAAATCTTAAAAAAAATCTATTAAATCGTAGTCCATTGTTGATATTCCCACATTAGGTGACAAAAGACAGATGTTTGACATTTTAATCTTTATTACTATCACTGGTAAGGAAGTTGAGTGCTAACATAGGTCTGTCCAAATAAATCTTTTTTTTTTTTCTTTTTTTTTTTTTACCTTTGTCAATAAACTGAAGTCACCACTGGGTGGTGCTAGAGATCTTGACTCTCTGTGTGCTCTGACTGACAGGAAAGCCAAGATAAAGCTCCAGTCCTGCTCTGGCTGCAAGGCGGGCCCGGTGGTACCTCCATGTTCGGTCTCTTTGTGGAACATGGACCATATGTGGTGTATAAGAACTTGACTGGTAAGAAGTGATTTGGTGCTACAGCGGCATGCATAAACACATACTGCAATCCTTATTTTAACCTAATAAGTCTGAGCCCTGTATAGTTTGTGTTAGAGCGTTGTTTAGCTTTCCTGATCTCTTGTGTTCTTTGTCATTGCAGTTGGTTCGAGGGATTACGCTTGGACATTGAGATATTCAGTTTTGTACATTGATAACCCAGTACGTATTACTTATTTATCTTCAAAAAAGGCCAAGCCATTCAAGGTTTCTCAGCTCATTCGTCTTTTTCATGTGCATGAATATTTACTGACAAGTCGTTGAGGAAGAGTGTTTTGTTTTTCTAGGTTGGAACAGGTTTCAGCTTCACTAATGATGACAGAGGTTTTGCTCAGAACCAGGATGATGTTGGCAGAGATCTGTACAGGTAAAACATCCAACTAAAACATAGTATTCTTGTCACTTGGGTCTTTAAGTCTGGTGTTTGATTGTTACTAACTCTTTTATTATTCCCATCTCTATCTATAACAGTGCTTTAACCCAGTTCTTCCAGATCTTTCCTGAGTATCAGTCCAATGAGTTCTATGCAACTGGGGAGGTATGTTTTTTTCTTCTTTTCAAGATTTGCAAATGAATATAAATACCTATTTAAAATATTGTCCTAACCCACGTTAACCCTCTCTGTCACCATGCAGTCTTATGCAGGGAAGTATGTTCCTGCCATTTCTTACTACATTCATAAAAACAACCCCACTGCCAAAGTGAAAATTAACCTCACGGGGATGGTTATCGGTGATGGGCTCTGTGATCCAGAAATGGTGCGTATGTGACACAGTCTCATTTTCTGACATTCTTTAAACGACATCATCTTGACTTATGAATTGTTTATACGTTTTATACACTTTAAATTTCCACTCTAGCATGGCGCTTTCCACTTCTCTGCTTGATCCCGTCAGGTGTTATTGGTACAGCAGTCTGCAGTACAGTCACGTTAATGCAGAAATTAGATGAGTATAATGTTTTACTTCTTTCCATTTCAGATGCTGGGTGGTTATGGTGAGTTCATGTACCAAACAGGCATGATAGACGAACTCCAAAAACAGTATGTCGTCCAGCAGACAGACTTGGGGGTTAAACTCATCCACCAGCAGAAGTGGGTGGAGGCCTTTCAGGTAAGAGATGCTGGGTGCCTCTTACATTAGTCAAAATACAGGTTGCTGTTATTTATCATCATTTGTCGAGATTTACACTCATTTCTAATTGTTTAATCAATTAATGCCATTTTCTATTATCACATATTTCTGAAACAAACATTAGAATTGTGAATAAAACCGAAGAACCTGATTGTGAGTGAGATTCAGCTGACTTGTCTGACTTCAGGTTTTTGATAGCTTGCTGAACGGTGACGTGGAACCATATCCCTCCTTCTTCCAAAATGCTACAGGCTGCACCAACTACTTCAACTACATGACATGTCAGGTACTTAGAAGCAGTGGCAGAGCTCAAACTTTACATACAAATAAACTAGTTATTACTTAGTCTTTGCACAACCCGCTACATTTGTTTTTGTGTGCACCACAGGAGCCTGAAGACCAGGAGTACTTCTCCCAGTTTGTGACTCTCCCAGAGGTGCGACGCGCGATCCACGTGGGGAACCTGACGTTCCACGACGGCTCGGAGGTGGAGAAGCACCTTCTGCAGGATGTCATGAAGAGCATCAAACCGTGGCTGGGGGTGCTGATGGACAACTATAGGGTGAGGGGTGTAGGATTATCCACTGTGGTTGTAGTTTGTCTGCAAAACACGTTTAATTGTTTACATTGTTTTGAATACAGCTGGGAGATGCAGTATATTGACATAATGGTGTACGATTATTATAGCATGATTGAATATTCTAACTAAATTACATTTGGCCATTTTTAATCACATTATTGTTATTGAGATATTTGGTCAAAAAACATGATGTTTTATTTTTGTCTATCATCAAGAGAAAGTCCCTCTAGTCCCTCTCTGACAGTCTTTCTCTGTTTGGTCCATCTCTACGTACATCCAGGTCTTAATCTACAGTGGTCAGCTGGATGTCATTGTAGCAGCCCCACTGACTGAGAGGTTCCTGCCTACTGTCAACTGGACCGGGGCTGCTGAGTACAAAACAGCCCCTCGCTTCCACTGGAAGGTTCAGCCCAGCGACACAGAGGTGGCAGGTTACGTGAGACAAGTGGGAGAGTTTTACCAGGTGAGCAGACAGTAACAGCAGTCGAAACAATGTGAAAAGTTCTCCACGAACACCTGTTTTCAAAATCTGTCCTCTTGTCACGCAGATCATCATCCGAGGAGGGGGACACATTCTGCCGTATGACCAGCCAGCGAGGTCCTTTGACATGATTGACAGATTCCTGTCAACACGGGGCTGGGTATGAAATGTTTTGGTGCTGATCAAAGCACCTCCACTTTGGAGAGCCTATTGATGATTATTGACTGTTGATTTGAAAGACTGTTGATTGTCTCAGGCAATGTAAATCAGCATGTTGTTGGATTTGTACACAAGTTTGCGTCTATTTTTTTTTTTTTTTTTTAACATTTTAGCAGAGGTGACGTTTGGTTTAAGACTTTGGACTGCTCTCTGATGCACTGCAAATGAAATGAGTTCTCTTTTAGCCTGGATCAAGACCTCTGAATCGCTGCCCACATTTCAGATTTTTTTCAGCGACTGAAATAGTAAAAATTAAATCATTTTATGTTGGGATTGTGTGAGAGAATATATAGTTTATGTTGCATTCAATTATTACACGCTTGAAGATTAAATGTACAGAATGAACCTTCAAACCAGAGCTAAATTGTCTTGAAATGAAATGGTTTTTTTTTTCTAAATCTGATTGTCTTAACGATGAGGGAAGCAACCTTTTCTAAAGGACTTCTGTCGCAGTATTTCACTGATATGGCAGCACCTGTTGATAAATGGGAGTTCTCCTTTCAAGTACTGTTTGGTTAATCAACAAGATGTACACCAGGGGTCACTGTGCTCCAAAGACATTTCATTGGATACCCAGAAATTAAAAACAAAAACTGTCACTTCACAGAACTGCTGTGGTCAGTCAATGCATATTAAAACAGTTTATACCATTTAGATCTCTGATTATCTGAACTTAAAATAATATTTGATTACTGAATATCTCTGAAGAAGGTATAGGGGCCACTTTGCATCTTGCAACAATACACAATGCTTGTTAATACATAATTATATTTATATTCTGGCTACTGCTGTGGCTTTAAAATGTGGTCGACACGCTGCAGTGTTTCTGTAGTGATGCTGACAGAAGGCCACAAAGATGTTTGTGTACTGAAGTTAACTGCCATGTTATTTCATCAGGCAACTATCAAGATGTCTAGACAGTTCAATAATTAATGAGTATTCAAAACCTTTAAAGCATCTAACTATTTAATGAGCAGTTATGTCTCAAGGACGAGCATCGGGAGTTACTGTTGATCATTAGTTCTCCTTTAATAGAATTCTTCAGATAGTTTTTGCACTCTGGTTACCTGTACAGGAAATAATTGTGTCTCTAGATTTCAAGTACAGGTAGCTGTGACATCGAATCACATCCGTTAGTTGTACGTTACAGAACAAGTGCTTTATTTTCATACCGTAATGTAACTGCCGTGATACTTTTAACATCTGTACAAATGCAAAACAAAACAAAATGGAGACAATGTCATTATAGACACAAAAAAAAATGTACAAAGTTATGCAGGCAAGAATGGATTCATCAGTTCATTACATATACACAATGTATTTAAGCGCTGGAATGAGCCTCGACGTACAACAAAAGGCAACAAGTGCTATGCAGACATTATTTACAAGCATGTACCACACATTTACTCCCTTCAAAAAGAAAGGTGGTTGCATTACATGTACAGGATTACAGAAATGAATGACATTATGTACAATATTTATAGTTTTAGATTTAAAATAATACAATTATAACATCATTGATGTGTAGGAATTGTTCTCCACCTCTCACAAACCCACACAGACACACTCACACTGCATGTCCACCTGTCCTTTATGTCTGCCTCTACAGTAACAAATGTCTTTTTCTGAACCTGGATCCTCTGTCAAAAATGAAACTAGAGACTCTCATATCTAACTCTAAAATAGCAACATCCTCCAAATGATTCCAGTTGAAAGTATTTTGAGGTCATAACCATATTTTCGCATGCAATAGGTTAATTTGGAATGATTAACAATCTAAATATGGTTTTACAAACAACCTTAAAATAAGGCAAGCTTCAGTTCAAAGGGTTGGTACAACAAAGCCCTTTCCAAGAGAATCTATTTCTCTGACTCATCGACACACGTATTAAACTGCACACACATACTCCAAAGTTAAGACATGACATAAACTTGAATGTAACCCATTATGAGGATAAAGATTTTTGATTTACATGTAAGCTTCCTTCATCTTTGACAAAACTGGAGCTGGAGTTCTTTTCTTTAATTTTACAGAATAAAAAAGGGCACAGGGTCCTTAATTGAGCCTCATCCTACAATACGAGCTCTAGCTTCTATCTGTAGACATGTGATGCATGCCAGGCACAGTGTCTCCACAAAGCCAAACACAGTTAAGTTTCTCGCTGGTGTGTGAAAAAAAGGGGATCTCTGAGAATTACTCGGACCTTAATATGGCTATTCAACCCTCTGGCACGACAGAGGACAAAGTGCATAGACAGCTCTGTGATCGCTCCACCTGTCAGTGGAATGTATTTCATCAGTGCATTATGGTCATCACGCTAATGAATCGACAATCCTGGCCATAGAAAAGAGAGAAAGAGTAGTTGTGGTGAACATGAGAAGGCGTGACGTTTCAAGGCTGGAAAGGGGGATTTAAAAAAAGGATCGATCCTGTATCATTATCAGTACATCCATCGCCAATCTGATACTGCAGAGGAGGCCTGAGAAAGAGAGGAGGAGAAATTGATGGAGAAGTCAGAGGTCAAATGGAAAACGGGTATTTTTCTCCTTGGTCAGCTGGTTTTGCCCTTACATGCAGCAGACATCCACAACAAAGCCAATAACAGAGAGAACTCATTAATAATACAATAATATGCTGAGAATTAAATAGTTTTGATTGTTTGAAGAAAAAAAGTTTTTGCTGTCTACAGTGAGCCAACAAAAGATTTTAAGAAAGATTCAGGCACATTGTGACATTTTGGAAAGCACGGGTATAAATTGCTCCTCTTTAGAAACTGTAAAACACTTTGCCAGTTGTGGGATGCCAGACAAACTTTCTCACACTTTTTTTTTGTTTTTCTTTCTTTCTTTACACACCTGCTGAACTTTGTTCTGCAGAGGAAAGAAGACAAAAACACAAACGCATAATATACATCATTCACATGCACACTCAAAACTATGCAGACGCGCGCAATCGAATGTTGTATTCATTTGGGATTTGGATCCAAAATGTGGGTCCAGATGCACAATCACAAAAAGAGGCCTCAATAATTAAAGCTTCAGTTGGTCCTGGAGAGCGGAGGAGTTTGTTTCAAACCCCCGAGCTGCCTCACTGGTATCACAGTGTACAGTTCTGTAGCTGAAACAGCATCGCATGTCCTCGGGACCAGAGTGGCTTGGCCAGGCTGATCATAATGTGGACATACAGCAGAGAAGGTGATCAATACTGCGATGTATTGCTTCCATTTGATCGTGTTTTCACTGTCATGCTGTACTTAATCACACTCTTTAAGAATACCGCTGACAGGGAAAAGGTTAACAGTCATATATACGTTTCTAGGAAAGAAAAGGATCATTACACCTGCTTGCATATTCCTGTCTTCAAGACATCATGGTGACAGTTTGACTTGGCTTCGGAAGACAACTTAAAGGCAGCGACATCCCACATACTTACTCGGAGTCTGTTGCATACACTCAACATACCGTCCACATGTGATATACAAAGAGTGATTTGACTCATTTTTCAGTCCATCAGGCATACAGAGATGTAAGGTTTGCTTATAGAGATGACCGTCTGAGGCTTATGTCTCTTTTCTCTGGTTCCGTGACCACCATGGTCCATTTTGTACCATTACACAACAGAAAAAGTCACTTAAATGCTGCATGAGATTAGCAAAACTCCCTTTTTGCTAAAAGCAAAAAAAAAGAAAAAAGAAAACACATTAAAAAAAGAGGCAACAAACTATAGAACATTTATGCGTTAATAGAGTTGGTCTATAAAAATACATACTGTAGCTACTGTATAAAGAACAGCCTCACAGGCCTTTGAGGTTTTTCTTGATGGAGGGAGGGGGGGGGGGCAGCATGTGCAGCTGGCAACCCACAGAAAGCAGGGTAGTAGGGGGGTTGTTTGGGGTTATAGTCTCTCCTGTCCCTAGTGGATTGGGTTAATGTCTGTGCGGTGGTTGGCTTGCCCGTGCACACTGCTGCCCCCTACGGTTGTGGTGGAGGTGGTGATGGTGTTGTGCTGAATGACCTGCTGCTGGGAGCACGCTGGCGCTGGACTGCCTGCCGGACTGCTCTCTGGACCTGAGGAGACAGCAGAGACATCAATGAGGATGGACGACATGCATGTACAGTATGTGTGCGTGCGAGTGTAAATACTATGACCTTCAAGCTCAACGCACAGGCTTCAAAATATAACGTGACAGTAAAATAAATAATAATAAAATAACATTTAAATAAACACAGACCAAATCTCATTATTGTTAAAAAAACAGCTTTATTAGCAGATACATTTCAAACACATAACACACTAAATTCACACCTAAAGTCTCACCTGTCATCCCAAAATAGGATGGATAACACAAAAATGGAAAAGTAAATCACTCAACTCCATAAACACGCCTGATGAGTTTTGGACACATTGAAAGTGACATCTGTACACAAGCTAGACTCATCGATGAAAGTCTCTCCCAGCCCAGTCTGGGAGTTGGCTCTCTTCTGTATAAAAGAACCATTCAGCCAAGGGGCTGTGAGCCTTATTTTCCTGTGCTAACGCCACACAGGGAGGTGCCTTATCCTAATTACATGGAAATGTCATTCGTATCCGTATCAAAGGGTGGGGCTCTGATGTCATGTGCGGCGGAGCCGAGGCACAGCGCAATAATCAGCAAGATCCTGGGGCATCCATGAGAGTTTGGATGCCAATGTGCAGCCTGTGACGTCTTTCTCACATCAAGTCGCGGCTGCCTCCGGGCGCAGAGGTGCTGTCAGATGGAAAAACAGGTCTCATACGGGATTCAGACTACCAACTCCCAGTCCAGGCCGGCTACCAGAGTGTGCAACACCCATATGTGAAAGGAAGAGTCCTGTAGTGAGCGTGGGAGCTGGATACCAGCACATAGGCGCGAAGAGTCTTGGCAGTCACTCTGTGTCCATCACAGTTCAGTCTGTAGAGTTTAAACCTTTCCTCTGGCAAGACAATTAACGGCGGTGCTATCTGCACTGCAGGGCTAAGGCACACAGATGAAGGTGTGTTTTTGGTTAAATTCCCAAGTGTGTGTGTGTGTGTCTGTTTGAGCTACTCACTGAGGTAACCTTGGGACTCTTTCTGCATAGTGGTGATGGGACAGTCCTTGTGTGTGAGGAGAAGCTGCTTGAGTTGGGTCACCTCGTTCTTTAGCATGGTCACTTCATTCTGAAATGCAGGAAAAACACACAGGCATTTTAAGATCATCCAGGGAAACAACAAAAGCAGACAATGCTATTATTGTATGTATTCCCATAATCAGGGTTATTTTATGTCTTGGATTGGGCTTGAGACTTCCAATTTTTAACTGAAAACCTGTGTTACAAATTTGACACATGGAGTTTGAAAGATGAGGGCATTTACCAGGCAGGGGGGGTCAAACAAAAGATGATATTCAGTTGCATTATGGGAATTGTAGGATCCAGTGTTTTATTCGTTTTTTAATCTGTTTCTTGTGAGTCCCCCACCTTAATGGAAGTGCAATGCTAAATCACTAAGCCCTTTTAAGATAACTATCCACAGTCCAACACTGACAACATCCAACTGATCTTGTTAATGTTGGACTCAAACTCAAACTCATACCAATCTAACTTACTGCCATTATCTCTGGTGCAAAATATCATGAAGTTAAGTTCACTGTGTACCTGAAGCTGCATGTTGGTCTGAGTGAGCTCTTCCGCTTTCTTCTCTAATGACATCACCCACACTTTTCTCTTCTGTCTGCATCTTGTTGCTGCTGCTCTGTTCCGCTCCAGGAACTTCCGCCGACGTTCGTCCGGATCCTCGTCCACTACTCGCCTGCGCCGCCCGCCGCTGGGGGGCGGAGATTGCATTGTCTGTGTTGGCTGCATCTGCTGGGTTGCAGGTGACATCTGAAACACGAGGGGGAAAGATATCAGCATCACTGATCTCTCTCTGATGAGTGTCCAACCAGACAGGAAACAATTCTGGCACACCTGGTTAACAGCCAGCCACCTGTTTGCTGTCACCGCTCCACTGCCCTCTAAGCCTAAAAACAAACATCTATACATTACCTCCTGCAGCTATTCCATGTCTGGCAACTTCCCCAAAAACAACATCTGGTTGTGCCACGTGCCCTGTGAGCCGGGCTGTAGGCGTCAGGACTGACAGAGTGAGTGAGTGACTGGGCTGATTCACCGGCCTGCCCACCTTGTTAAAGAGGTGTCAGGAGGCCGTTTTCCACCGCCCACTTCCACTCAGACTAACACCACCAGACACAGTCAAAAGACTAATTTCTTAAACCGTACGTGCACTGACAGATCTTGACATATACTTGGCAAGGTCAAGTGTTTTTAGTCTTCAGATCATTACCATTTTTATGAGAACCATGGAAAATACAAGCTGCTTTAATGGCCGCTGTGCCTACAGAGAGTGTTGTTTTAATGCCTTAATGATACATTTGGAACATACAGTGAATTGCATTTCTTGATGTCGGACTGTCCTTCATCCAAAATGCTTGGCATTGCAGAGGGCGATAGACAATGCAAGGACAGCGCATCTCACGTCACGTTATTTTTAATGCTGTGAGCAATACTTTCAAACTTTCAATTAAAATTAAACCAAATATATTCGCATCTAAGATGTTCCAGGACTATTAACTAAGGATGTCTGTCCATCATCAGGATCAGCATTTATAAAACGTATTCTGCACCTGGAGCATGTTGTGGCCACATAATGGACAGCCCTGAGCATCTTTTATAATTGCCACTTTATGGCCCCTTCATGACCCTTTCCCTCCATGGCAGGCGTCCGACACTGACCTGTAGCTGACCAACCTCAAAGGAAAAAATAACCTTTGAGATGGCTGCCAGGAAACTACTTGGCATTATGGCTGCAGCAAAGGAAAATTGTGTCCGTCCACTGACTTACTGTGAATTTGAAGCATTATTTCAGTTATACTAAACCACTAATAGCTGACCTCAAAACTGCTCAAAGGGCTTCTAAAGCGCTGCCTTGTTTTAGCCATGGTACCTATACAGTGGCTTCTAGCTATATGAGAGGTTTTAATGTGCAGTGTAGTTAATGTGTTATTGAACTTGTGGCTGTCTGAAAGCTTCGGCTCTCCCGGGAATGTGCTTTGCTTACATGTGAAGAAGAGTGCATTGGATGGTGCGGTGAGGTCTGGTGTGGGTGCCCGGGATGGAGGTGGGGATTGTGGGAGTTGTGATGGGGGTTGTGTCCCTGCGGGTGGTGGTGCTGTCCACCCTGGCCGTGGCCCTGGCTGTGGTGGTGATGGCCGTGGTGCTGGTATGCGTGGGGAGGGGCTTGCAGGTGCTGGTGCGGGTGTGAGTGCATGTGATGGTGGCCGCCTTGCTCCTGCCGCGATGACATCATCTCCATCATGTGGCCCATGGAGTTCATGTTGCCGTTGGCGATGGCACCCGGGTGGTGTGAAAGTGCAGCCTTCAGCCTCTGAGTAGACAAAATGGACACCAAACACAATGTTTAACATCATTTTCTATGAATATTCAAAAAGAAGAAGTTTGCACATGCTCTCATCTATCAGTGTGCTGATTATCAACAGTTACAGAGCGGGTTCATGTGCTGACTAGGAGATGATGAATGACTCCATAAATCCATATGTCAGGAGAACAAATCAAAGCCACTTAGGCTGTCCTCTGTCTCTCCTTCAGTCTTGTCATTCTCCCGCTTTACCTTCCGTGATTGCCATCCCACCAGTCCCTCCTCTTCATATTCCTAATAGCCTCTCTCTCCTCTATGCACGTGTGTGTGTGTGTGTGTGTGTGTGTGTGTGTGTGTGTCTCTGGATGCCTGCCCATGAGATGAGCTTGCTGGCAAGGTGTGAGCCTCTGACTGCTCCCTTGCTGTTGTTGACCCAGCAGGAGGTTTGTTGCTTTAACCGTGTGGTCTACTTAGCACTGGCTGAGCCAGTGTCTCTGAGTGGCCTGGGAGGGAGACCAGAGAGAGGCTCTCTCAAGGTGCGCCTGTGTTCCTCGTGTTTACTCAATGCACCTCTCCTCAAGAGTCTGTTATTCTGGGCATCACATAAAGACAACTGCAAAATCCCAATCCAAATATACGTGCCGAAATATGTCTTCAGGCTTCATCTTTTGTACACAAACCCAGACAAAATAAAAAAAATCCATGTCTGAACCCTTTCATGACTTTTTCACATTTTAACAGCTTTAGGAATAACAGGTTGAGAGAGAATGTTGAGGCTGTTAAACTTTGATTAATGCACATCTTTTTACCAAGTGCACTGCTGAAGTGAATAAATACTTAATAAACTTAAGTAAACACTAAAGTCCAGTCTTAGATCCTGCCTGTAATTCATCTACTTTTAGCAAAATGTTAGCAACAAAACTGAAAACAAAGGCATTCATTTCAAGGCTACTGTTGTGAATTCCACAAAGTTTTTTATTCTCTTTCCCAGTGTTTCCTCTCTCTCCTCCCTTCCCCCTTCCCCCAGCTGCTGTCAGTAAGTCCATGCTGTATCCAGGGCTCCATATCTTTTAACAACCTTCACATTCATGATTCCCATAGGGAATGGCATCCAGCTGGTCTGGATCACTACGCTAGGACACGACCAGAGCATCAGCTCTCCACTCCTCTCTCACACTGTCCATGGGTGGAAAGCTTTTTACCAGGAGGGAGGAGACACAGTCAAATAAATCATTTTAGAAGTGGGACAGTCAAAAAAAAAGCATACCCTTCTGGTTTGTACTATATTTACAAATTACATATACATATTTGTAGTCTAGTTGTCTTTACTTGGCTTTCCAAGCACAGCATGTGTACAGAGAACTGCACATGAAACCGGCACAGTGAAATTATGACCTTGCCAAGCCTGTTTTGGCCTGAGTATAGTTTCTGCTTGTCAAAGAAAGGGATGCCTGACATAGTGAAACAGTAACTACATTTCTGGAGCTACATGTGTTTGTCTTTGTCTGTTGCACCCTCATTATGAATGTTATTTTAAATTTGCTATCTTGATGTTTATCTCCATCTGATCACACTCTAACCTTGCTAACCGCCTTCACCACAGCCTCAGCAGCACAACTCTCAGGGGCCACTTCTTCTTTGTGACCAGTGAGACAGGGGTTAAAATACCACAGAGTCTACACTAACACACAGCGGGCGGACACAGGCCTGCAGCTGTCCACGACATCACAGTCATACTGAGACTTACTGAGGGCAACAAGCAGCAGCGATAAAGGCTCTGACTTAGTGTAATATTGTTATTACTATCAACAGTACAACAGTTACAGTCTGTTTATGCTCTTAAGCTTTTGTACTGGATATCTATAAACATGGTATAAACATGCAGAAATAACAAACAGCTAGTTGACATGCAACTAAAATGGAAAATGGATTTAAACAAGCTTACAGATATCAATCATAGTCACCGGTGTTGACAAGGACATCTTCGGTGTATCACAGGACGAATTCTGAGGCTGACAGCCCTGACTAAACACCTTCCCTTCAGCCTTCAGCTTGTCAGTCAGCACCAGAGAGGTGAGGCCCACCCCCCTCGTGAAAGAGAAAACCAATCAGGGTTTGACAATCTCCTGCCACTTAAGTCACAGAACAGGCAATCACCTGAATGAACAGAAGCCAGAAGAAGCTGCTGGCCGGCTGTCTATCTCTGTACTGTGTTTTTGAGGCCCTAGTAAAGTTGTAAGATGCTCATCTGGGGCTGCCTCACTTCCTACCAACCAGGCGCCGAGGGAGAAGGACAGAGAGGGTAAAAGGGAGGTGAAGGGGGACAGTGAGAGAGAGAGAGAGAGAGAGAGAGACCAGGGGTGGGGGGGGGGGGATTAGATGGCTGCTAGTGTCTCCTCCCCACACACCATCAGCCCAAGACAGCGAGTGCTCATTTATCAGTGTCTCTGAGAGCTTTCCAGCTGGCAGTGCAGCGCTATCTGTTTATTAATTGAATTAGCCTGCATCCGAAGAGGCCCAAGAGTGTCAGAGTACAGAGGCAGCTCAAAGAGCTGAGGGGCCTCTCCAAGAGCCTTAGCGGAGATGGTCATAAACAGGATAGAGACAAAACAAAGACAGGAGGACCATGCATGATCAGAGGGCTGACATGACGCACAAAGTGAAGATTATACCAGTTTCACTAAACAAAATTTGCAACGTAGGTTAATATTTATACTGTTGAACCAAGACAGCATGTCTGAAGCAAAACCTATCCCACATAACAAACAGATCCAAGAAAAAAAGGACAACAGGCTACTCAAATAAGTGGCAGATATTATATCAACACATTCAAATTAAACAGTAGAGTTTAAAGAAAAATGCATGGCTTACATTGTGTCAAAAGTGAAAACCCTTACCGTGTTATAAGCGTTCTTGAAGCTATCTCTGCACAAGTGCCTGCTACTGCTCCATCTGGAGTTGAGACTCCATCTCAGTTAAACCCAGCTCGGCCAAAACTTAAGTCTTTGTATCCAGAACCACAGTGACGCAACTACGGGACGTTAGCAGAGCGATGATGAGCAGGCTGTGATTCTTAAACACCTTCATCAGCTCCCTAATGACTCTTTAACACATGGTTGTATTTCCCCAGACTGTGCTGAGCACAAGGACTTAACCACCACGTGCATTTTGCTCTAATAACACACACACACATACGTATACATTTCTCCTGCAGCAACATGGCCACTACAGAAAACAGTCATTAAATCAGTGCAGGTGTTAGCCTGTGGTGGTACAGGGCACGCTCACAGATGGGATGGCACACAGTCTGTCCTACCACTGTCTGCCCTGCTGTTGTTGAAAATTGGAAAAACACAGCAAAGACACAACAAGAGGATGAGCAGTCCATGACACCATAAAGACATGTCAGCCTCTACCAGGATAAATCTATAAACTAGCAGCCTATATACATGTAATCGCATGCATTTGACACTACATTTCCTGCATTCTGTAAGTGTACTTAAAGTAGTAAGCCTATTGATTTTCCATTGTTAAAACACCATCCCTGATTCAGCCACCTTTTGCCCAGAGGGGAGCTGTCACCTCTCAGACCTTTGCCCCCTGACCTCTCCACTCCCACTCCTTTTTTTAGGCTTCTCTCATTTATGTGGTCTCAGAGATACCAGGTGATCACCCATTAATGATATTTATTAATGGCTGCTTCCTCTCTGACACAGGGGGCTTTGAGTGATATCCCTGTGAGTGCTCTGGGCACATCCTGAGAACACACTCAGGTTTCTCCTCGCCAGATGACTTCATATCTATTAACCCTGGGCGGAGGAAGCAAGTGCACGGAGCAGGTACAAAAGGAGGAGACCACGCCCGCCTCAGGATGGGTAAATCAAACCAGTGAGGTCAGGGTGAGCATTTTTATTCCCCTTAAAAGTGGAGCAGTGTACTATCAGGGGACCTGTGGCCCTCTGGCGCCTCACAGCAGGTTAGAAAGATTTAACCAGTCTGTGGAGTCATAGTTTAAGTGCAAAAAGATCACACTTTTAAAATGGAGATCTTCCACTTCACATTAAAGAGTCCACTGAGAAACATTAAAGCTTCTGTCTGTCTCTGTCAGCCTTTTGTTAACACAATACTAGCACAGTGATCATGTGTAAGCACACAGTATTTCTAATTGCATAATATATCTTAGCTGTAATTTTCCTGGCAGTAATTTTTGTGGCCCCCTGACTCGCACTCCAAATCCAACATGGGTTCACCATCTGCAGTTGAAAGCAGGAGTTTGGCTCTGCTGCTTTGCCAAGCACTCAGAGGATCTAATTCCATCCTCCTCATCTCCACCACCACCACTACCCACCAGTGCCTGTCTGCAAAACCCACTCTCTGTGCCCTAAAACTCCACACCCCCATTAGTTCAATTTTATTAGATTTCCCTCTCGCCCAGAGAGGCAGTAACATCCCCCCCTTCTCTCTCTCTCTCTCTCTCTCACACACACCTCTTCCCTGTTCCTCCACCCCCTCTGCCTCTGCTTGCCAAGAGCTGGGGACTGTTAAACTGATTTCCTCAGGGAACGGCGGGGCAGACAGTCTGATGGGAGCGCTGGGCTGTAATGTCGCCCCCTCTCTCTTCTCTCGGGGTCTGGGCCAAGCTGAACAGAGCCGGGCCGAACAGAGCCTCCCTGTGGTTCCAGACACAGACGGCGAGATGGACACAGGCCGGCTGTTCTGCCAGGGCCCGACGCTCTGGTGGTGCTCGGAGGAACTGTGGCAGTATGGGCGCAGCGAGACACATGCCCACTGAGGAGCATGCTCCAAAGCATGCGCTCATACTCTTGGCAGCTTCTCCACCCTGTCAAGTTAATGGATGGGCCCCTGACTCCAGTCTGTATATCCCCACTGTTCCCTCTATTGTAAAGCCCTGCTCTAGTGCAGCCTACATGGTTATCACTACACCCACTGCCACAATCTTGAATGCAGAGAATGCCTCAGAGTGAGAGAGACAGACAGAGCATGAATGCAATAATAAACACTAACATATGTCTCAATTTGTGGCATCAAAAGCGACAGGCAAGTCATGTATCATCATGTTAATTAAAGTAACTTGAAATATGATGACTTGAATCAATCACAATTTCAAAGAGGATTAAAATAAGAGACGTCAAATGCTTGTGTATTTCTGTTTGAAACTGGACGCTTAACTTCCCTGTCACTCACTGTTTATATGTAAATTGTGTTCCTATTTGTGTTTGGAGTTTTCATTCAGACCTTGTCCTGTGATAATAAATACTCAGATTTCTTGTATCAACATATACAAGATATTTCTATTAACATTTGGATTAGGATCACACATTGTTAAGACACCCACAGGCACAAGATTCCTCTTGTGCTCCAACATATAAAAATGACCGAGAAGCAATCGATTCTCCTTTCGAAGAGAAGAAATATATGAAAAAAAAGAAGGCTGTAAACTTTGATCACCGTGCTGAGGACAAAACAAGGACGTCTAGAAAACAAAAATGGGTCTAACCCTGTAAGCATTAACTGGTTTGAGAGATGAGGTAGTGACCTAACTGGTCAATATTGACTACTCTTTTTCAGACTGAAAATCTCTGACCCAACAGACTTTTTCCAATCACGCCTCCAGCTATTTTGGAGTCCAGTGAGTATCTCGTTCACTGCTCAGAGGCTCCAGGGGGGCTCATGGTGGCTGGACCAGTTCAGTCTGGCCCGTGTGGTGATGGCAGCTGGTTTACCCAAGCTTGGCTCTACCGGAGCCCCGTCCCATTCATGGGCCCTGAACCATGACCAAATGGCCTTCAAATACACCTCCCATCAGCACAGCTAAAACAACACACAGTCATCCAAAGACAAACAGATGCAACGCTCTGCGCCACAACTGCCACCCTCGTCTATAACCCCAACACACATGGTCACAGAGACATGCAGAGGGTTAGGCATACAATCGCGCGCACACACACACACACACACACACACACACACCCACACACACACATAACCACTCAAATATAAATGCACCAGTATACACAGTCCTTAAAAGACCTCACTGTATATTAGCTTTACAATGTCAACTTTTAACTTTCAGCTTTAAAGGTTCAAATGACAGAATCTAGTTACCTGTAGTGCTTTATCTGCTTAGGTTTTATCTACGTCCATTTCAACCAAGATGTTCTCACAAGAGTCACTCTTTGTTCACATTTTTAATACATGTGAAATGTAAATGTAATTGCTCTGAATGTGTCAAAGCATTCAAAACCCTGTTCCTGACGTGGGGTTAACTACAGATTTACTATCTGATTACTATAGAATTATTACAGGGTTTTTTTTCTTTATAACTTAATAGCAGACAATGGCAGTGGCTTCTAGCACTTGCCACAAATTCTGCTCTTCCAAGTCTCATAGTTACTTGAACATGATCACAGAGTGTAGGTTGTTGTATTAAGCGCTTCTAAATAACATAGAAAAGAAATCTCATAAGTTACATCACATTGCTTACCTTTTGCCAGGTTGACTCTCTAATGTGGAAACTGCAGCGATCTCGCTGATTGTGTTTAGCAAATATATCTATACAAGGTCTAATATTATTCTATGGTTCAGCAGTGATGTGTATGGAGCTAAAGATGCAGACCCCACTTTTGTGTAAATAGCATACATCAACCCGTGAAAGCAGTGTGTATAAAAGGGGCAACTGTGGTTGAACACATTGTTCATTATCACAACAAACAATCCCATTGGTGAATAGGACTCACAAAGGCCGTCAAATGAGAGGCAGAACATCTTGAAACACAGCATGTCCATTTACCTTTGACTTACTAATACTATATACAGTATGTCTCAGTGGTTCAGACAAACCAAACACTTTGGCACTGGCAAAACAGTGGAAGCAGTGAGAGAGGGGCCCCTCTACGGTCTGTGTCCAACACTGATAAAGTGGCAGATGCACATTGATCCAACAGCTCCTCAGTCCTGCACTCCACTCTGCTGAAACCACTCGCCTCCATAGCAATAAAGAGAAAGATCATATGTTTATCATCTACAAAACTTTCTTTGCATCCAAGACACTGACATTTGTCCGCTCTCTCTGTGCAGCACTGCATCTCAGCATACCTTGCCATGCGTCTTGTGTCCTGTGTCCCTGTTTGACTGCTGTTTATCGCACATCCACATGTTTACTTAACTAACCACACATATGTATATAACAGATCAGTATCAAATACTGTGTGCAAACTTTAACTTCATGGTTTGTTTTAGCCCACTTAGTCCACAGATGTGTTTTCACTCCAAGGGCAATGATTGCCAGAGAGGGTGCCAATGCAATGAAAGCGAGCCATTTGCACACACAATCGTGGGCATGCACACAAACATATACAGTATACATATTCTTGAGCTCAGTGGAGCAGTCTGCAGATTCAGCTGTGCTCTTAGCTCACCGTCCCTCTCCAATGACATCATACCCTGACAATGCCACCATTCATACAGATGTTGCTTACAAAACCTGGAGTAAGACTCCTATTGTGTGTGCTGCTCTTCCTCACAACAAGAGGTTTAGCCAGAGGTGCTCCCCTACTACGGTGGAGGAAAATGAATGGAACACGTAATAGGATTACCATGTACGCTAATGGTTTAACTGCTTACAAATGACTTCATACTGAGCTAATCGCTTAATCAATCACCGTGTAGCAGAGTTGAAAACTGACACATCTGTGGCAAGTTTTCTTTTCTTGGAATTTCTAAAAAGAATATGCATGTAACTTTCTCATTTTTCACTTGTTGGCTGTTTAGGGCAAAACTTGATCTTTAAGCCTATTAACCCAAATGCCTGTTGCAATTCTGTAACTCTACTGAAACATAAGAACAGTAAGGGTTGTGTAAATGAAATGTAAAAAGCTACAGAAACACTTTGATTATTGGTCCTCCTGTGTCCTATGAAATGTTTCTTTAAGAGACGCACTGTTTTTTTCCCTCCTCAAGTAAAAAGGAGTACATTTAGAGCATGCCAGGAATTATGTCATCCACCCATCTAGTGCCAGCTCCACAGCCAAGAGAGCTGCAGTGAAGGAACATATAGTATTGTTTACCTCGTAAAAAACTCAGCACCTAGGCTGATGCTTAGTGACAAATTTATTGTCCTTAGTAACAATGTAAACAATAGATAATTGGGAGATAATAAATAACACATTTTCATACACCGGCCCTTCTGTCTGAAATTAGCAGGCAAGCAGTATGTGTGGAAAGCATGGAGTTCATTTTAAAAGGGACACGAAAACAATGCTGAATTCCACCACTTTGAAAAGGGGTGGGAAATTAACCTCAGCCACCAGCCAAATGCTGGTCAAATATGAAAGTGGCTGGTAGATAATGATTTACTACTGAGTGGCTGGTGAATTTCAACATTTATCTGTCAGTGCCTGGTAGATGTTCACATTTAAAAAAAGTTAATTTCCCACCCTGCGTCCCACTGACATGAGCTGAGTCATGTCCCATAGTTTGCACTCGCAGATCTATTCAGAACCAGCTTGATACAGGCTTGTGCAGGCTTCCCTTGTTACAGATGAGAAATGATAGTGAATGTCTTTCATCATGCAAACAAAGATATCAAACCATCTGAGCAGGAGAGGAAGGTTTTCGGAGATATAGTACTGTATGTGAGTACTGTAGTAGAGTAGATTGTGGAGGACTTTGCGGTGCTCAGGGCTCACAGAATGTCGTTCAGACAGGTGAGTACAACAACACACTCACTGATGGTTGTAACTCTCTCTCCAGAGGAGAACGTAAACGTAGCATTGTGCAAAAACTGTGCAGCTCTCTTTTTGCTGTAATGTGTGTATATGTTTATACATGTCCATGTTGTCTGCCTTGATGATGTTTTATTCTGCTGTCATCTCTATAAGAAATGGCAGGTTATTTAATTTCTGTAGCCTAATAAACCTTGTTGCACCCGGCTCCGTGGTGTCCATAGCTCTTTTTTTTAATTTATTGTCATTCATTTTTGTTTAATTGTCTGCGTTTTGTCCTCTTTTCTGGTTAATTCTAGGAGGTTATATAATTGATAATCATTTGTATCCACAGGCTGCAAAGTGCCGTCCATAGAAAAGGAATATATTGTTGGTTTGGACATAAGGGCTCTGTGGTATGATGCGTATAAGTTGACATGTTAATGCACTTTATTTTGTAGTCTAAATGTGTTCTTTAATTTAATAGGTCTATCGTATATCATCGTCATCATATACATTTTTTTCTTTCCCTTTCTCCCTTTTAAATGAAGTTATTTTACTTTTACTTGAGTAAAATATTCTAGTACTCTTTCCATCCCTGCTCCACATATATGTATGCATGTGTTCTGTGCATGTGTGTACATCTCACTTGTCACTTGTTTTTAAGTGTCTGACTGTCCGTATGAGTATGAATGCCTGTGGCTGTCTAACTATGTGACACCGTGCGAGGAGGATGACAGAGCTGGAGCAGTCAGTGTGTGTGTGTGTGTGTGTGTGTGTGTGTGTGTGCGCGACTGTTCGCGAGGCCCTGTGGAGAACTGGCTCTGAGTGTTGATGTAATGCTTTGGCCGGCGTGCTGTGGAACTTGGCCTCCTCTCTGCGCCGTTTCCTCTACACTGCGAGGGTCAACTATCCCACAACCTCCAGCACACAACACGCACCATTCTATTCCCCAGACCACAACAGAGCTGAACACAACCACACCCGGCACCATGAGCACCCAGTCCTTCACAAGAAGAAAAACACTTGAACCAAAACTAATAAAACACTCCAATCTCAGCAACACTCCCAGACAACAAGCTAAAAGCAATAAGGGAAAACATACAAGTCGGTTACTACACCATCGGGCTTTGCCGTACCACTTAAACGATGGCACTTAAGGAGAAAATCAGAGATAGAAGAGAACAAAGATGGGCACTGATGCAGATACAGTCTTTGGCCCAGAGAGCACAAACAGAGAGCTTAGAGCGAGATATGAGTCCCCAAGGGGCCACAGCAGTCCTTCGGCTCATTAACTATTTACACCAGAGACAGGCCTCCCTGCTGCTCTGGCCCACCACAAAATCAATTAGCCTTCATTAGCCCAGGCTCTGGGCATGCTTTCTCTGGCAGGGGAGGGTTAATCCTGCTACCGAGGCCTCCAGTTACCACAAAATATCAAACAATCGCAAGCGCACACATATGGGCATACATGCATGCACAAATGCAGAGGAGCAAAGGAAACTAAGCCGAGCAGAAGTCCTTTTGTGTCACTCACAAAGAATTCTTCCAATTTCTCACTCTCGCTCACTGTTTGGTGTCTCAGAATATCAATACCGTCTCTCGCCTTTCAACTCCCCTGCTCACTCTGCCTGTCTATCTGTTTCCTTCATGTCTATCAAAGTCCCACTCAATCCCCTTCTCCGCTCTCACAATGTAAACGTTGAGCAGAAAGAGTGCATCCAGGTCCGTGCCTCGGGGGTGTGGGGTTACAGTGCGGAGATTTCCCATTGGCGGAAAGTCAACATGGTCGGGGTAATGCGATTAGAGCCGGATTGAGAACGTCGCAGGGGACACATGGGCCTGATCATGGCCCAGTTATCCGATAGCGAGGCCGTATTTATCGACCTGGCCCGGGCGCGGATATTACAGACATTAGAGACCCTGTCTATGCTTATGAAACCCTCGCTGGAGATCGCACCCTGATAACACAATTAGCCTCTCACTTTCTGTCCACAATCATGGAATTCCATCAGTTGCGTTCAGACATCAGGGATCAGAATCTCAATTGATCTACATTTGGTTGCCGTGCATCGTGTCTGAATGGCCAACTAACCACAAAGTTGCATGGTCGAGGGGCCTGTAGCCATTTAGTGACTGCATATGTTTATGGCAGGCCTAACAGAGCATTTACAATTCAATTACATAGATAGGAGGGGGGGAAAAAGAGTAAGATGTGTCTGGATGACGGCCAGAGGAGAGATAAGCCTAATACACTAATATTGTGTTACCCCAGCGTGTTACCATAGGAACAGTTGAAGAGATTCAAAAGACTACAAAGACGATCAATCTTGAGAGAGCAGGAAGAAGAGGGAGAATTAAATGCCCTGGGAATGCTCCCGCTCTCCTCTATCAGAGCAATAACTCTTCTAATGACCTCTGCTACCCCCCCTCTCTCTCTCCCTCTCTCCCTCTCCCTCTCCCCACAAGATGTTTCTCTCCAGCAAACTCAGCTATCTGCGAGCCTTTCCAAACACAAAGAGCAGCCAACGCTTTTCATTATGGTTTGTGATTTTTTTGATATCCAAGTCATGACGCTTGCTTTTTTACATTTTCAGAGATATTTATTTTGAAAACAAAGGTTGGCTGGTGGTCATGTTGCTACAGTATTTTATCAGTTCATATCACCTAGAGTATAACGGTTCATCCATTTGACATCAGTCAAAGGTACACTGTCAGTCACTGGCATCAGTATTAGCAGTACTAACATGCAAAATCAGACTGGGTAGAAAGTTTCTTTCTCTTCAGCTCTTTCGTCTTCCAGTCTTCTATACTTACTTTTACTTTCAAAATCTGTCTCCTTTCTGTCTCTCTCCTCTCTCAGCTACGTCTCATTCCCACTGCTCTAACTGCCTGCTTTGTGAAGGATGAGGTCATTTGATTTTTTCCCTGCTGTGTTAAACTAGTGCTAACAAGTTGCAGGACCTACAGAACATGTTCTGTACATTAAGATATACATCAGGCAGTCGGTGTGCAGCGCAGCCACAACCACATAAAGGGCCCTTTATTCCAGCCAGAGTCTCCAGTGCTGCACTGGCAGGTTCAGACACAGCTTTGATTACACACCAAATGATGAAATCCACACAGACCTAAGAGCACAGCTTTGCTGGCACAGACCAGTGGAAAAGAGAGGTTGCAACACTTTGAGCTTGAGTGTGTGTATGTGTGTGCATAAATGTGTATGTATCCATGTGAATACATGCATATACTCACCAGTTTGGCTTCTGAGTGCATGGAGGGAATGTGAGTGGAAGAGCAGGAGCTGCTGTGGGTGGGTCCTTGCATACCCATCATATTGGAGCCCATGGACATTTGTCTCTCCATCTGAAGATTAAAACACCATGGTAACAGTGTAGACATATTATTCCCATACCACAAAACTTTTTAATACAAGATGAACTGTTTATTTAGCTAGGCTATTTGTGGGTAATTTATGTCTTAACAATTGATACTATCACTGCTTTCACAGAGACTCATCTTTCTGCACAGTAGGTTATGGGGGATGAGACGAAAGAGCATGAAAGACTGATTTCACATGACAGGCTGCCCCGTGCACAGCTCGGTGTGATGATAACTGGAGCTGACCCAAAACAGGAAGCCAGCACAGAGGGACTTAACACAGGAAGCTGGTGCAACAGGGGTGTGTGTGTTTCTGATAATAGCGTGGTGAGTGTCTGTATGGCTAACACATTAAACTCCCCTGCCCTGCCTGGTGCAGGGTGTGTTAACAAGGTGAATGAAATGTGAATAGGTGTGCGTTAGTTGTATGAATGCATTAGAATCTGTCTTTGTGTGTGTGTTTGTGGTTGCCGCGTGCATCTGAGTGACTCTGGTCAGTGTGGTCATGTGTCACAGCTGAGACCTGAATGTGAGGAAATCAGCTGGTTGAGCTGACAGAGGTGAGAGGTCACCTGTGCAGGCTGATGATGTGAGCTGTGTTCACTGAGCAGTATATGCAGGAAAGAAGAAACCTTTGTGTGAGCGTCTGCATGCATACGTGTGTGAGCTGCTGTGAGCTGCTGCCTCCCAGCTGCTGAACTCTGGTTGCTGTGGTGGTCTCCATGGGGAATGGCCTCCCACCCCCCACCCCCTTTGCCTGACCCCCACTCCCCCCCTTGTCCACAGAGACTCAGGCCTAGAACCTGACACACAGCGTTAATTGCACTAAGTGTGTTTTGTGTAAAAATATCACCCAAACCTGCACCCCTTTCCTGAACCGTCAATCTTCCCCAAAATCGCTTAGCTCTTAATTTAATAAACATGGGAGGGGTTTTTTTCTATACCATAAACACAGGCTGTCTTGTGTTACAATGAGAACACATGTTGTATCATTAGAATCCTGATATGAGGAGCTTTCTCTGGGTTGTTATCATTCCTCACTTCCTCTAAATCTTTTTGGCTTAATTACAATAAAGTCTATATTCTAATCCCAGAGGCAGAATCCTTCATTTCCCTGTACAAACTGTGGTAAGTCATTTTAATGGTGATAGAAAACATCCAAAACTGCAAACCTACATAGCTGGTGTGCAGTCTGCATTTACACTGTCGTCACACATGAGTGAGTGACTTTGCTTCTGCATGTGGGAGTGCCCCTGTGAGTGAATGCACTCTGTGCTCCGTTGTTGTACTCACAGGCATCAGCACAGCGGAGGAGCCAGGCATGGTTGGGTCTGGCAGAGTTCCAGGCATGGAGGCTGGCAGAGGCTGTCTCTGTCTGTTTCGTAGGTGCAGCAATGAGGACAGAGAGCCGGGGACAGGCCTGAGAAGACACACACAGACAGACATTCAGAGAACTTCAGGTTTCACACTGTTGTAGATCGCAACATGAAACCCAACTACCACCACCTCCACAGCCACTATAGTGCTAGTTATAACTTCTCCTATGAAGCACCCATAACTGGTGTATAAACACATAATGACTGATTGATAACGCAGTATGTCACAGCTGTAATCATATCTTGTAAAATGTGGTCATACACGTCAAAAGTCATTACATTGTGTTATAAAAATGAACAATTCATTCACCAGTGGGTTTAAAACTGTTTAGAAATGTGGTAAAACTCATGTAAACATTGTTGAGCTTGACCTCAGAAATAGCAAAAGAAAAAATTGTTGTAATTCAAGATCCACTTTCTAGATTTCTTCCGGAGCTTTCAGCCACATCTTATAGCCTTCATTGGCAGATAGAGTTTGCTCAGAATGCCATGAGAGTGAAGTAGTAAATAAATAAATACTTTATTGATAAATATAATAATTATAATAAGTACTTTGATAATAACATACTTAATTAATATAATTAATTAAGATACATTTTATACGATTAAAGCTGTGTTATATTAATTCAATCATTTATTATCTGTCTTCACAGGAGGAGTTATAACTGTTGAAAAATGCATTCATAAACATCCCTTATATCTGCTTACAACTACAGTACAGTGTGTTATAAACCCTTAATTCAGTGTTTAGTTTCTGCTTGTAAATGCTAAAGGGAGGATGGGGAGGGGGGTAAAATAAAGTGTTATTTTTTATTTATTTTTGTGTTGTGTATTTAAGGCCAAGTTTAACAAAGAGCTTTAACAATCAAATAGAAACAAATGTGGTATTTATGAAATTATGCAAAAACATCAAAACATCACTTGATAAAAGGTTAGGAATATGTAGAGAAAACCAGTGAAGTTCCCAAAGAGCTATTGATTATCAATAAAAAACAAAAAACGAAAAAGTACCAACTCTGTCACAGTCCTCTTTTTGAGTTTTAATGGAACTAGAGAGAAAGTTGTGATCGTCTTTCTGGATGTTCTTTGTGATGGACCTCATCCTGCTGGCTGCAGAGCGTTACTCTGCAGAGAACACTTGGACTATTGCAATTCTACAATGTGATATCAACAAAGAAAACTGCTCTTACATCTTAAAAATAATTTCACTCATGTATTCATTGCACATCTGTGCTATTTCGGAGCAAATGTTTTCCCTGACTTCTTTTGTTTTTAGTTTCCACTTGTTTCTGCAGCTACAAAGTCAGAATGGAAAAAAGAGTGTGCGGCTGTGTCTTCATGCTACAGTTGAAAGTTGAGGCATCTTGGGAGTTTTTGGATGCACTTTAAACAAGCGCACTTCATGTAGTACAATGGATGAATAACGATGATGGTGATGATGAATGAATAATATTTGTCATAACAACCACATGAGATGTGCATGACCAGAATCACGTTTAGAAATTGCTACAGCGGTGGAAGCCCTGTGGGGAAAAATCCCCCTCGGTGACCACAAAAGTGTGTGTGGACCAACAGGCCTATCCACACTCCTGGCCACATCAATAAATCACATGTACAGATGAGGCCCGGGCTAAGCCTAAACTACTGACAGCAGTCCTGTCACAGTCGCTGGTTCAGGGCTGCAGACATCCAAACACCCAGACTACTCCATCTGCACGCGGTGACATCATTTATACAACTGCCACCAAATCCCTGCTTGTAAGAACACTGCTTCCCAGCTGCAGGGTGCAGCTACACCCACAAGCATACAGTAACTATTCAGTCCCTACAGCCTGAAAAAAACAGCATTTACCACTTGATTCTTAAATAACCTGTATCAACAGAATCAATAGTTCTCTAGTTATCAGTATCATCAGGATGAATGCCAGTCAATAAAGCTCCAATTCCTTGAGAATTAAGAAGTTAGTGCAAACAAGAAGCATTTAGGTTAGCTGTGTTCAACGGGTTAATGTCATCAATTGACCACATCATAGACTGGATTACCGTAATAGTGAGTAGTGAGGGAGTGATGGCCAAATGAGGTGGTGGTGGGGGGGTTGTACCAGAGCAAACGGTCCCCCACCTGAATAAATACCTGTATTTTTCCAGACCTAAATATGTGCATTTACGCTCCAGACATTTTAGATTGCTCCACACACACAGGACCATTACCATCCCCGACTGTGTGTCATTCCTGTCTAACATCCCAATTTATCACAATCACACTCATTTAACAGCACGTATGACATCTGAGCAACGCTGCGAATCCAAACATTTCCACATGGGAAAAGTCATGAAAGTACAATGAGGTATGCAGCGCAGCCGCGCACTACATCAACACAGTTTCCCCCTGCGTTTAGACTCTGCCAGCGTCCAAGAGGATGAAATAACAGTCACGAGGCAGAGGCAGTGACACGCTGTTGATTTTGTACTTAAAAACTTTTTTTTTCAGTTCAGTATGATGACTGCCTCATGAGATTTTTTTTTTGCAATCTAGATGTAGAGTGAGATTTTCGTTGGAGATTAAGCCAACATATCTTTAAAACTATGCTGTAAAATCTATACTCACAACTCTTTTACAACTTGAAATTGGCTCATTCACAGTATTTCATTTCAAAAGTGGTTTAGTTAACATATCATATTTCTTTTAGCATAATATGGGATATCCAAATATTAAATGCATTACAATGTTGTTCTGTGCATATATATATAAATATATATATATATACAATATATATTCATAAATTGTCCAAGACCATCATAACCTTGTGCACGCTATATACAGTACATTAATGATGCTGATTTAATTCACACTTAGAGATAGAGTAATGTTACATGGTCCTGGGTAGGCAGATTGCCCAGAAAAAGTTTTAAAAATGGGTACTGGAAGTGATTGTAAGTGACTATCCAGTGTGTGCCAGATCCTTTACTGGTGAAAAAACCTTCTCAAAGTCAGCAATAACCGATCAATTAAATGCTCTAAGGTGCTGATGTTCTCATTAGGAAGGTTAAATCAGACTACAGCTTTCCAACTAACAGCCCTGGACAAAGATAAAATCAGTTTTTCTTCACGTCTGTCTTCGTTCAAGATAAGACAATATATGGCACAAACAGAGCTACCTGTGACAGTCCATAACTGGCAGAGGTCAGGATACAGAACAGGCAGGTCAGGCTCTCGTTTTCTAGAGAAGAAAGGCTCCTTTGAAGCTTGTACAGGTTGTACTGTTGCGCCTGTCTGTTAGCAATGCTCACCTGCAGCAGACCAGGAGGAGGACGAACACTGTGTCTGTCACCACCACACATACCAAAACACAACCTGCTAGTCCAGTGGGAGGAAAAACAAATTGCTTCCTCTGAGGATTAACTCAGCTTTCTGCTCACTCTGCTGATAAATAAAGACATTCGAGACAAAAAGCCACTATTAATGAATGTAAGAATTGTGTTACTTATTAGAAAGAACATATATATTTTGTTTTACAACACCACTCACTTATTTATGTGTACATGATAAATATTTTTATATGCATTACAGTATCCATAGAGTTAAAAGATTAGTTGATTAATCAATTAGTCAACTCACAAAATTATTTGGCAACAACTGGAATAACTTATATAATCATCAGTTATTTTTCAAGAAAAAAAGATGTCATATTGGGTTCTGGGAACTTGTGGTTGGCATTTCCACTATTGTCAGACATTGTATTGACCAAAATTTCCTTTCAGTTTCTTTTTTTTACTATTTCTGCCCTGATAAAGACCCTATGAGGTTGAAACCAGTCAGCGTTTTCAACCAATATGCCTGATCAAAAGGCTTGTGAGATTACTTTTTTTCTTTGCTCTGCCTCAGAGTTCCTGAAGAATGTTTTCTTTTCTGTGACTAGTTTTTTTTTTTTTTAATCTTCAGGAGCACCTTTAGGTTCCCTGGACTTACTATATGTGAATCAACGTGAGTGCTTGTCCTTCTCATTCTTCAATTAATTGCTCAATTGACAAAGTATTCGGCAGAGTAATTAATCAATAATGAAAGTAGTTAGTAAGTTGCAGCCCCTATCAACATACTTTATTGAAATGCATCATTTCAGCTTCAGCTTGTGATGCAGGATTTCCATTATCCATCTATATAATAAGAGCTCTTACAAAACATGTTTCTACTTTTTCTTTTCTGCTTTCTGTGTTTACATCTGTTTGCCTATGAACACATGATGCACCAGACTGTACAGTGGATTTATGTTCATAGTGTTTGTGTGTGTGCCAGTGTGTGAATGTTCATGAAGCTGTGTGTGTGTGTGTGTGTGTGTGTGTGTGTGTGTGTGTGTGTGTGTGTGTGTGTGTGTGTGTGTGTGCGTGTGTGTGTGTGTGTGTGTGTGTGTGTGTATGTGAGTGAATAATGACAGGCTGTGGCTCCACTGAGGGCATTGATAATAGCCTGGGCTGTGGGCCCCAGGGGAGAGCAGGTAGACACTCTGCAGTCCTGACCCTGCACTCTCACATTACTGAGTGCCTTGCTCTCAGCCCAGCTCTCCTCCACAATCCCCGCCCAAGCACCACCACCGCACCACCCCTCCACTCCCCCTCGCCCACCTTCACTCCACCATGACATCACTGCTAGACCTTCTTCCCTCCCTGAGTCCCTCTTTTGCTTTTTATCTCTTGTACCATAGTCTATTTCTCTAAGTTGTCCTGCTTTTTTCCCCTCTGATGAAGCAGAACTGACAACCGTTCATTGTCCTGTTAATCCTCTATAACTCTCTTCTGGACCCCTCACGGTGCCCACACCTCAACTCAAGCCCCCCCTGGACTTGCTTGCACTGACCTACAAATCCTGCAGTCTACACACACTAAACTTTACTGTCCCAATCCCCACAGTCCCAACTCCAACTCAAGTACTAGGGACTTAAACACAAGGGGCTTGGCTGCCATCCAAGAAGAGCATGCGGGAGAGAGAGGGAGAGAGAGGTGCAGTCAGTCCACTGACTCATATCCTTCCCTTTCTGACTCTGCTCCAGCAATGATGTAATGCTCTTGGCTTTTCGCCCTCCCCCCACCCTGTGCCTGCCCACCCCTAGGTTTCGTTCCTCCCTCCTCTCCTCCTCTCGTTTTTCCCTCTCTTTCCCTCCTCGACTCGTCCAACATCGCTGCGCTCACTCCTCGCTGGGTGAAGTCACTGAGAGCTCTGGGTAGACACAGCAGCTAAAAACTTTCGAACGTAACCAAAACAGCCCAGGGCCAAGTTCCAGACGTTCGGGAGACGGTGGTGCAGTCGCCATGGGAACGGGGGTAAACAGAGGGAGAAACAAGGGCCTCAAACAGCTTGCAGCTGCCTGGCTCTCTGAGTAAACACTACACAGGACCTGCCCCTGATTTACTGCCTTTAATCACTGGTGGGAGGAGAGTGCCATGGGGTTTGGACTGAGGAAATAATACGAATCTGATCAAATAAATCAGCTCTAATGGGTTACGACACAGGCTGACTTTTATTAGCGGGCTAGAGGAGGGATGGATGCTGCACTGGGATGGATCTGGGATGGGGTGTCCTCACATTAGGGAGCCTCAAGCTGAGTTAAGCCATGCCAAAGCACAGTTGAGAAATGGTGGTGGATGATACTCTGGAGCAAATTAGCGTGAGTGTTGCGGTATTTATTCACCAAACATGATATTGTTTTGATTCGTTAGACGCCATTGGCTGAGGACAGCGAAGATGGGTTGTCTTTCATTTTCAAGAAAGTAAAAAGCATGTCAGTACATTCCTATCACCAGTGAATCAGAAAAAAAAAACTCTTCAGCAACAACTGTGTCATCTTGCTACAAGCAGAACTGGCATCTGTCAGCAGCACCTGACTAATGTTGTAACATTTGGCATACACCGCCTCTTTCACTTTCAATGATAATTAATGCTTCTCCCTCTTCATCCACTAAAACTTGTCTATCTATTAGCATGTTTCTCCCTCTCTTCCTTAATCAACTTCTCTTTCTCTCATCCAGCCACCTGATTCCTGTCTTCTACCGTCAGGCTCTTCCCTCTGTCTCTCATTCAGTTTTCCATCTTCACTTTCCTTTCATAATCTCAGTGCTTTTTTCCCCCCACACCTTCATTCCTCTGATCCCATTTTGTCCATACTTCCATCCAAACATGATCTATCTTTTCCTTTCCCTGTGCAGACATGTCTTTTATCCTCTCCTCCACCCGACCAGCCACCATCCTGGTAGAAAAACCCATGTCCTCACATCTGATGCCTCTCGTGTCTCTCTCTCTCTCTCCTCCACCCTCCTGATCTTTCATTTCCTCTCCTCCATCTACCTCCTATCCCCCTCTTCCTCTCCTCTGTCCACCTCTGATCCCCCTTTTCCACACTTCCCTGCGTTGTGATCCCTGCGCTCCCCAGAGCTGTGAGGCATGTCCCTGTGTGTGAGTTGCTTGTGCAGGAGCCTGCATGTGTGGTGGCCCCGGGGCAGGGATGACACAGCCCTGCTGGAATGAGAGGGAACAGAGTCTGGGCGTTCCTCTACAAATGCACTATTAAACCCACTGCAGTACACAATGAGCTCATCTTAATTCAGGTCAGATGTACATCCTGCATTCTCTCTCTTTCTTTTTTTCCCCTTCCTTTTTTGTAATTGATTACACTATATACCTTTGTTTTTCTGTACCTTTGTTTATTTGTTTTTCTTTTCTTTCTACCTGTTACTACTCTATGTGCATTAGCCCTACAGTTTATACACAGTTGGGACTATTGCCCATATTTTCCTGTGAAGAAGGGCATTTGTCAAGTCAGAGCATGAGGGCCCCTCAGGCATTTTGTATAGGTCCCGCACTCCTGCACTTGGGACGGACCTCCCTCCTTATCACCCCTTTCTGAATGCAATCTAATCATAAACAATAATAAAGGAAGTTGTGTTTAAATTGCAAAGTTCACGAGGTCAAAGTTTGTCCATGGAAAGCCCATAACTCTCTGTAGAGGTGTGGATACTTTCTCTGTTCTGGCGCTGGCACAATGGGTGTTGAAATCAGCACAGTTGTTTTATCACATGCAAGGGAAAAAGTGTTATGCAATCCATAAAAATGTGATATGCAATGCAACCTGGAATCAAACTATCAGCACCTCTGTGTTACCATCAATTAATTGTACTCTAACAGCAGAAGTACTATATGTAAACAACTGAGAGAGCTACTGAATATCTCATCAGGATCAAAATATACTGTATGTGACAGACCATGCACAGATTGCATTTTGCACATGAAGTGCATTTTATTTGTTTGTTATATTTGTTATGTGACCATTATCTAGAAATCAAACCTGGCTGGATTCATATGATGATCTATATTAATCAATAATAAATGTATTTTACCCAGTGGTCCTCAATAATCAATCAGCAGCATATCACCAAATCTTCTTAAGACAACACAGGAAGTTCACTGCAAATGTGTCACCCTACACTTGGGCTTTGCATGAAACCCTGCTATTTAGAAGGCATGCAGACCAACATCTATTTGTGCTACTTCCCTTAAAGGCAAAAACAAGGAGGACAAGTAGCTTGTGGCTCTGAGGTGTGAAAAATACTGTGCATTTAAAGCAGCATGGGAAACACAACCACAAATCGACTTCCTTCAGAGCTTTGCACAGTGATGTGGCGCACAGTAAGCCACGGGTGGTACCTCACCAACAAGACACATTTACGTTTAGAGATAAAGACTCACAACATACAAATGTCAAACTGCAAATGAATATGGTCACATTTGCATAAGAATAAAACACATTTTTGAATAAAACATATTTTTTCGATAAATGTAAGGTGTTTCCTACTTCACTGTAAAGTCCATTCTCAGTGTATGTGCACTGGAGGCCGAATGTTTGCACATCACACTTTTGCAAGTTGAATATTGGACCAGGATTGGCTTCCAAACAATTTGTGATTGCTGTTGTACTGAAATTGGGATTTTCAATGAGCACATAGAAACTTTCCACTTTCTGCAGATGAATGTGAAAACATCCTTCTAGTGTCAAACTCTGCACGTACATCATTCTGTACAGTGAAGCTCAAACATTCAACTGTAGGAACAAGAAGAAAAACATATTTTTGAGTAGAGGGGAACTTTAAGCTATTAAAGAAAGCAACCCCATTTAATAAAAGCACCTGTTTTTACACACAGCCAAAACTGAAATGTGTATTTAAATACCACATCATCATAAATTGATGATCAGATAGTTTACCACATCTGTACTGTAGTCACTCCTCACTTAACCCAGCTGCATTCAGGTTGATTGTGCTATGTAATGGAAACGATTGGACTGAATTCCTCAACTGAGCCAGAATAGAAGAATGTCATTTTTACTGCCTTGTGCCCACACCCATACCCGCACATCTCCTCTTAGGAGTCAAAAGGTTGAGGTTTCTACAGAATGTTGTATCTCACATGGTTGACTAGTAATGTCTAACGCATTTAACTCTGACATAACTCAGCACCAGATGTTTATAATTGGAATGCAGAAAGCATTCAAATCTGTTGGACACCGCTTCCCTTTGTATGATAATGATAGCCATGACATTAAGATCTGCTGGCTGTTTCTTATGCCTGGTTTTAACACTGGTTTGTGTCAGTGCAGCTCCCCAAAGACCTTGTTTAGGGACTCAGAGCAGAAGGGGAGAGAGGAAAAGCGAGCGAGAGAGAGGTCTTCAGGTTTCACAGCTGCAGGCCCAGCTCAACCCTAAAGTAAATGGACTTGAGGAAAGCCAATCCTAATTGATTCCAAGCCTCAAAGCTCTTTAGTAAACATTGTGGAGCAATGAAAATGACTTGTTATCCTAATTCATTGGATGCTCACGCTGTGCGTTCGGCAGAGCCGAGAACGAAGGAAGCAGATGGAAGCGAGATTAAACTGATTTTGTTTGGTGATTTCTTCTCATTCAGAGATATATTCGCCACAGAGCTCCATAAAGTGCGTCAATATTAAAAGCTTTATAGGCCTGCAATGATCACATAAACAAACTGTTCCATTCTTGACGAGGATAACTTTCTTAATTGTCTCTCGGGTTATTATGATTAAAACTAAGCATAAACATTTGCACAGTAAAGAATGTATGCACTGTGGATTAAAAACAAGTTTTACATGATGTCATGTCTTTTCTTCACAAAAACAATTTGGGACTACAGTTGAGGTGGCTTAATAGGACAACGGGGTAATTATAACAGGCGTCATAAGGAACCACTGATCGGACCTTCAGTAGGCTCCCTAACTCTCAATCTGGACAGCTAGCCTGTGAAGTGTCCGGCTTGATGTGTGTGTAGGAAGTTCCTGTGGAGAGACCCTGTGAACAGAGCCTTTGGTTGGCCCTAATGGCTTCCTGTGGAAGCAGTGCTTCTCAGTGTAGGGGTTTCCTCAACCCATTTTCCTGCTGATGTGAACATTTCCAGATCAGTTTTCTCTCGTGTGAATCTACTCATCCTATTCATGTGTTAGGATTCCACCGTCCTAGTAAACAAGTGACGCCTCTGCAGTTTTAGCACGTACAAGTACTGCTTGGGGAATGCCTCAAATAATGTGCTACAGATAACTGTAGCTGATACTTATGTGCTATTCTGTGGCTGAAAACCACCACCACATGGCATACCAGCTCTAATTTTCAAGTGATGTGTTTTTGTATGTCTGTAAGCAGTAAAACCACCAATCTCTCAACAAATCAGCGAGAGAAATGTGATGATAAAGGACTGTGAAGAGAAGTGAAGTGGTGAGTCTGTGCTTTAGCAAGGTGAGGAGTTTTAAATGACAGGTAAACTCAGGTGAAGCAGGCCCAGCAAAGTCTCTGTTACTGGCAGTGATTGCTGCTCCACCAAGGGGATGAAATTCCAACCCTGTCCTCGACAAGGAGCCTGACGGGGTGTCAGTCAGGCTTAATGATGGGCCTCCCATCCAATATTCACTAGCTCCTCAAGCTGTAAATCTACACAGGACAACCTCGAAGCACAGGCCTAACACTGAGCCATCTCAGTGTCTAACTTGCTTGCCACAGGTCTGGTTTACAGTAACAAAGCCCTGGCACAAGTTTGAAGGTGGTTGGGGTTAAGGGACAAGGAATGAATGAGGTCATTGGACTGTCTTCATCAGGAAGAAAGTGTGTATAAATGTTTGTGTGTGGTAATGATTATCTTGCTGATATATAAAGACAAAAGGTCAGTAGAGGGAAAGATGTTACCCTCAAGGAGCTGATAGCCTCATGACGGTTAGTAGAGTTATAAAATTACATAGCCTCGCCACATACAGTACGCAGATATGGATCATCTGCACAGGGTCTGACTATGACCATGATCTGAAATGACTCTATGAACTATTCCTTGACCACTAAACACTGCAGGTAAATAATGAAGCAGCACTCCACACAGATGTTTGTTGATATATTCTCTATATCTGCTGTTATTACACACCTGTAGCATGGCAGCACAAAGGTATCAGAGAAACAGAGCTCTAAGGTAGCGGCTGACATTCCCATACAGTGAAAGGAACTATTTTAGAGCATGAAATGCTAAACCGTTATAAAAGCAGTCACGGCTGAGGCTTCAACAATGACCTCATCGTGTCCTCTGGGACCCTCTTTGGCATGCTCTGCTGTGGGACAATACCGAATGAACAGCAAAACATGAATCGCCGGCCCCACACACACTGCTCCAAATGTAACAAAACACTGACATTACCTCAGAGACTACGGAGGGATGACAATCGGCTCGGACACAAAGGGACCAGGACGAGCCTAAGGCTGGCGCGATAGCAGGGGGCGCACTTAAAGTGAGGGGATACACTCCGATCACAGCACTTCTCAGATAATTTTCTGTCTGTCAGCAGTTCTTAACCGTGCCTCTACTAATCGGTCACAAAGAAGAAACTCGCATAATTGAAAGCGATGCACAGATAAAAACACACAAAAAAACTATTCTCCCCTCTCTTTCTGTCCTAAGTCTAATAATCTGCTTGGCCTACTCACCCTATCTGTCTGTTGGTGGATGGAGCCTGAGTGATGACGGAGCTGGACTGAGGAGAGGGCAAGGCCTGCTGGATCACTATGCTGGTATCATGGTTGCCCATCCGTGAGTGGGAATGCTGGTGCTGGCCTTGGCCTGCCTGGCCGTGCAGTGAGATGCTCTGCAGCGAGAAAGGGGAGAGAAAAGCAAGCAGAGTATACAAGGTTAGGGATCTGTCAAAAGTGTAACCTTCTTCCCAGCATATTGTATTTTGAGCACAACTCAAGCAATTACAACTGTTTGGTCTTGGGCTCCCTTTGCCCAGCTTGAATGGGTAATGAGGAACTATGTAAACTATCATCTACAGGCTTTTTATGAATTGAGTTGGGGAAACATTGAGAGTCTAATGAAGACCAGGTTTCCTTACTGTTATTTGCCCAGCAGGACAGTTTGTTTGTTTTACCTCTGTTACATGTATACGCATATACATTCCACAATAACCCTGTACTGTAAGTAACACTATATCTCCGAGTTCAACTCACATATCTTGGCATAAAACAAACAGCAAGTTGAAGTAATTTGCATTGAGTCAAATGTGAAACAGCCACTGGCAATGATTAAATATAAAGGAGAATTCAGACAGTCACAGAACTTTAGAAATAGTTTACTTGACAACAAGTACTGACCCTATTTCATAGTAAGTTTAATATGTGACTATTTTATATTCATTTTGGCCGATTGCTGTTTTCCTAAAGTTTCAAGCTTTCACTCCTTATCTTTGCTTATTGTGCTGTGCACTCCCAGAGAGTCTTGCTCTGACTCGCCTCCTGCTGACTTAGCAGAGCCTCCCATCATAAACCACACAGGCTGGGGAGGCTAGACGAGGCTGACCTGAGCACAGACGAGCTCCAGAGCCAAACCACCCAGACGACAGCTTAGCTACAGCGTGCACTGCACATCTTTCCAGACATTAGATAAGCAGTCTGTCTTGTGGTGATTTGACTAGTACCCATGTTTCAGGTGAAGGTGCATTATAGGAGAGATCTATAATGCATAAATGATCACGTCTTTTGTCAAATGTCAAAGTTCTGCGACTCTGCTCACATGTGAGAATGTCTAGCCAGATCTTTTATTGCTGCCACAAAAGTTGTCTCAGGGGTCTGTCTTTACGTCTGGGAAGAAATAGGACTCTCTCTGTGAGAGATGGCTCGAGAGCTGTTTGAAGTTACAGGTGGAGAACCTGATCTCTCTTCTTCTCACCTGTGGTGGGTGACAAATCTCCACCTGCGAGCCCTGTCTGTCACTGTCAACAAGACTGGGATCGGGGAGTGTGGCGTCTGGGGCACAACAAGGGCTGGGGCGACACATGACTACACTTTGGATGAAAAGTTAAAAATATGGGAGATGTGTACATATCTGTGGTTATCAGCTTTTTAACAAGTGAGCAGAGTGCGGTTACATGAGGTGTAGGTGTTTTAAATCTATTAAAAGTGTGTGTATCAGCTCATAGTGTGTGGGCTGCAATTTGTGACATGACTGATCATAGCACCAGATAACAGTTGATAACCACCTGACCTAACCCCTGTGGGTGGCTGTGGCTTTGGGTTCACCTAGGTTGTTTTCAGCCTTAGGCTTGGTTCTCCACTCTACAGTACCTGTTTATTGTCCTCTTCTTCCTGGGCCTTGCAAAACTCCTGCTCAATGGAGCAGTCCAGTTCGCTGAACAGTCCCACCTCCTCACAGTTCTTCAAGAAGCGTGTCGGTGTGGGTGTCTGGTCTGAAAATCAAGGAAAAGCTATAGCTTTAAAATCAACTACTGTTAACAGTGGCTGTACATACAGTACACCATGATCATGGGCAAAATAAGAACCAACACCCTGTAACACATCATGTTTGGGAATGTTTTTCATTTTCTTTAATTCTATTTTGTTTTCCATTTATTTCTACGGGACCGTGTACAATATTAAACATAAATGTTACTATTTGATGTATTGTACCAGAGTTAGCTTAAAGCTAATTATCTGCAGCCCCTTGGCAGGTACAATATATGTTAGGCAAAGCAAAGATATTTCTACTGATCACCAGATTTGATAGTTTGTTTTTGTTTCATTGTATAATTTTGACTGTTTAACCTTCAATTTGCAAAATAAGTTCCCTTGTTCTCTGATCTTTATGTTAGGTTCATTTTGTATTTTCTAGCCCCATTGATTCAGCATGATGTTAAAATGCTGTTTATTTTCATTATTTATTTATGTGGACCACAGTTAGACTAGAAAATACTTTACAGAAGCCAGTGGGGATCTACATAAAGACTAAAGTGTAAAGAATGAACATTGTTGTTACGTATTTGCAATGATTTTAACAAAACACCACTTTCATTCTGTTAGTGAGAGAGAGATACTGCGCTTGACAGGCCTATTTCAGCTGATACAGTACAGATCCCACCTACTGAGTGGGGGTCTCATTTGTTGAGCTCAGTCAAGCCGTGGTATTCAACCTGACATTGTAGGGGGTGCACAAAGATCAGGTTTCAGACAGTTGAAGGTGATTTTAGGATCAGGCTTGTTTCAAAGGCTAAAAGCATACTTCGTGGTCTGTTTATCCATTCTGGCTAGACTGGGGATTGACTCAAACTTTCATCATGACCTGTGAACCCACAATATAAATGTAGTTTTTCCATTTCGGCTGAGAATGTGACAAGCTCTATTAATACAAAAGCGAGTAATGTAAATTTTTTGTTTAGGATAACATCTATGAGTCAATGAAAATATTAGCAAATGGTGTAGGAGGTGAACTTTAGGTCAACAATTATAGTACTAAAAGTTAAAGAGTAGATCATTTTGGTGACCAGCTTATGGCATGTTACCATGTGTGGCTGAGCTGTAACTTACAGTATAAGCCCTGACTATTTCATCCTGAGTTCAAGGTCTCAATAAGAGAAATGGTCAGAGCTGTAACTCAGACAGAAGGCGATAAGAACACCCGGCCTAGAAAATCCGATCCCGCTGTCCACTGAGTGTAAATAATAAAGAAGACACAATCTCGGCGGTGTGGCTAGAGCAGCTCACACTGTTGTCTAGCATGGCCTGACCGTTTCTAGGAATAGAGATCTATACGGATTGGCCTTGGGTTGACACTTGTGTATGGGAGTACACAGTCTATGATTTGGTGTTTCTTTGAACAGTAGATTAATGTGCCGATCGGCATGTCACCTGGGGCTTGTACACCCCACCATCCATAAAACCATTGTAAACCATCTCCAGCTGCCACTACCACTCTATAGTAAGATCAAGCTTAATGACACTAAAATGCAAATCACACAAAGCAACAGACAAGAGAAATTTAGCTCAACATGCTGATTTCTGCAGTAATATGTCAGCGTTTCTGTATCCTCCTGAAATGTGCGTAAGTGACATGCACTGAATACAGCTGAGCTGCAATGTAAGGTGTGTCATATGATTTACATTACTGTAAACAACTGGTATAGACACGCCATGAAGTTTTCTGATGATAGACAAGTGTCTCTGAGCATGAGTCACCAAGGCGCACACCTGCAAATGAACTACAAGTTCTGCATCAACCCTGCTGAGGTAGTGTGTGAGTCTGTATTGATGTAGCTGTAATTCACCTGATAACATGTTGTCGTTCTTTATGGAGGGGAACTTAAGGGTCATCTCATGTTTGTGTCGATGTATCATCAGATGGTCCTCCGTGGGGAATCGCTGTTGAGTATTTAAAAAGTAGGATTGTAAGAATTGCATGCACAAAGACAAATAAGTGTTCTATTAACCGATTATAAAACAAATATGCCCTGACGCTTTAACCCAAAATAACATTCACTGTTATTCTCCATTTAAAGAGTGCATCCTGAAAGAGCATCAGCCCTGGTGTTGACTTCAAAGAGCAGTTTTTTCTATAGGTATTTTTACACCTGCAGCGTTATTTACAGTTTGTGTTTCAATCAGTTCCATGCTATTCTGTTTCTCCCTTATGCGTGAGGCAGTAACCTACTCCTCAGGCCCCCTCAATGTACACCTCTTCATATTACAGGCAGAAATACACACACGCACATGTACACACTGTGTTGTTTTGTCTCGACACACTCACCTGAGAACAGCCAGGAGCGTTGCACACAAACGGCCTTTCCTGGTCTGAGTTCATCACTCTGGCCACCTTCTCATAAAACTTAAAAAAAAAATAAAAAAAAACACAAAAGAGGAAAAGAAGAAAGCGGGGAGAGGAAGTCAGTGCCTTGAGTTTCCCCGCCAGCATCCAAGAGGAAAAATACACTCATTGTGTCACGCTAGACATAAAATTGCCATTGCGCCTGAAACAGCTGTGTGGTTATTTTCAGTAACAAACATACAGTTTTCTCACATTACAGTAATCTAGGATCCACTAAAATGACATCAAGGCCAAGGATTTTCAAGGACTGGAAACACTGGATTCAATAACTTCAGAAAACTTTCATGCAATTGGAAAGCATTTAAATAGTCTTTTTATTACACATAATCGTACAGACTATAACCTGCTCTAAAGCCATTAATGAACACAAAACTACAAAAAATAATGTATTGCCATATAACTCTATAAAACTTACAATTACTGTTAAACTCATTCAGGTTTCGGTAGGTTTCAGCTTAAATTTAGTCTGGAACATGATAATGATAAACCATGTTTGAAATTTGAAAAACCACAGTTTGAACAAGGTGTCTTCAAGTGTTTATTCTCACCACAAAGTGACAGAATCTGGTCTAGCACATATGGCGATGGTCTGGCAACTACAACTACTCTCTGGTACACTGTAAATTCTAATTAGTTAACCTTACTTAAAAAAAGCATACAAACCGATTGCCTTAAAAAAACTAAGTTAAGTGGAATAGGTATTGTATGTTGTATTAACAAATGCTTATTTAGTATAGTACACTTACACTTGAGTTTAACTAACTAAAACAAACCTGTATATTGTACTTAATAATTTACTTTGGATGAACTCTTGACTTAGTATAGACTACTCGGAATTACTATTTAAACAACTAAATAATTTCAATTGAATAATACTGTGTGCATTCCAAAAAATACATTTATTTAAGTTGGGCTAACTACTGTGACATCTCTTGCAACATAGAATTTCTCAGTTGTATTTACTTGGACAGCAATCTGATTTACTTGTTAAAACCATGCAAAATGACTGTCTTAAAAAGACCAAGTAAGTGTAACTTAAGTGCTTCAAACGTCCATTATACAATAGTAATGTGAAAAATCCCTCTTCACTAATTTACCTATGCAGGGAGACAAATTGTACTTCAAATGGAAGGGACTTTAATCTCATCAAATACCTTTTTTGAAAGTTGACATTCTATTTTCAAGATTTAATTAAGTTAATCAGTTGGTATACATCTCGTAGTGAGAACAAGAAAATGAAGTGGTGGGAGAGCAGCACTGCCTGAGGGATGGACATAAGGTGCAGTTCATTTGTTCTAAAAAAAAAACAACTTTAAAAACATGAGTTAGCTATAAAGCTTACAAAAAGGAGACAATATATTTGTTTACCTGCCAAATATGTGCTCTGTAAGTAATTGCTCAGTACACTACAGCCATGCATCATGTCAAATGTGCACTGGGTTCAGTTACTGTTTTAGATGCTTTAATAATTTAGAGTGAAGGAGAGGACAAACTTTCCCAGAAAAGAGGAGTGCCTCATACCTGTGCTCTGTTGGAAAAATATAAAATGAAACCAGAGACACATAAAAATTAAGGGCCTACAAATTCTGTAAATCTGTACGCTGTCCTTCTGTTTACTTACAGAAACTAAATCATGCACAACAGCAAGTAGGATGCATTCTGCATTCAGTTTAACAATATATTGAAAACTGCCTGACTTTATTTATGACAGGATGTCAGAGAAAAAATAACGGGTTCCCTTTAACAGCTTCTCAAGATCAAACCAAGAGCAATGACATGCCATTTAAAGGCTTTGATGTGCACTTTAATCAATCATTGCACTTGATGCTCACTCACATTTAAATATTTAAACCATAAAGTTTTACAATAGCTTACATAATTGTTCCTGCCAAGAGTATCTGTATAGCAACAATAGTTGCTCTATTATTGTGGGCAGAAAAAGTGGAAATATATTTACATCCTTTTTCTAGTTTTTTTTTTTCTTAAAAATAAGTCAACAAGGCAACAAGCGTGGCTGGTATAGAAACCCGATACTTTTTGAATACGGACTGCATTGCGTACGTAAACAGTATTAAAGCCGTCAAGTACCAAAAGCTGGTACAGAAAGCTTAGTCAGATTCTTATCTTACTTATTCTTTAATCATTAATTTCATGTATTAAGTCATTATTTCGATAATTATATGCTGCATTTTATTTAAGCTATTCTTGTTAGAATGTTTATGTTAACACAACATCAAACACAAGTTTGGCTTATTTAAATTTAAATGAGAAAACAGGTTTAGTAGAAAAACTGTATTACACTCAGCAAATTATGGCAAAGAAAAAAGTATTATTTAAGTATTTAAGTATTCTGTGGACTTAAGTCCTTGGCCTCGCCTCTAACATCATATTTGATGGCTGCTGTATCACTATCCAGAACAATGCAGTGTAAACTGTCCTCATCACTGACAACCTCTGAGCAGTCACCACATGCCAGTACTACAGATGCCCAGCACTTTCTGACAGATGTTTCAACAGATGTTAAGTGAGTATGACAAGTGTTAAGGTAGTCTTCATTAATCCCCTCCTAGGAACAGTCACAGCGCAGCACCCAGGGACCATCTTCAGCTTCGAGCCAGTGCCTTAATCAATAGAAGGAAGATTTGTAACACTGAACATACAATGAACATACAAACGCCATACAGGAAGGCCTCAGTTGGCCCCTGTGAGGATTGAACCAAAGCCCCACTGACAGCATGTGAGAGTCCAGGGTGCCTAGAGTTATGGACACTAATTTTGTTCTTCAATAAGTAGATTAAGCCTTTACAAACGATTTGAATGGTGCCTGGATGAATTAGGAAGTTGCTAGGTGTACAAAAACAAAGTGCATCTCTATTCTGACAACACAAAAAGCAAAGCTAAATGAAGAAAACTGGAGATAAAGAATAAACACTAAACAATGCAACAACCATTCTGCTGTTTTTCTACTGTTTCCCTCGTGTAGCTCCAATCCCATCAAAACAAATGGTTCAAAGGGGTCTGTTAAGAGACTAATCATTTATTCATCAGCATTAGGTGTGTGGTTTGTTTATAATGTGTGCTCTTGATAATGACTGGGACATCTACAGTATGTATAGCAGTGATACTGCACCCAACAGTTCTCATTTATCACACACACACAACACAAAGTTTATTACTCTTTTACCTGCCACCATCAGCAATTCACGAAAAACTAAAACGCATCCGAAATTCAAGCCAATGCCACATGTCACGTGTCAAGCATGAATACCTTCATACACTATGTACATGTGTGTCGTTTTCATGGGTACAGACTATTTCCTCAAGCACAGTCAAAACACTCAAATATTGTGTTATGCTAAGCAGTTCTGTTTTCCTAACAAGCTGTACTTCATGGCCAAGCCTGCAGAACAGGGTCTGGACAGGGTCTCTCTGTCAGAGAGCAATGAGCCCTGGTCTCTCTTTCTGTCACCAGTTCACTCCGTGTCTTCAACAGGGCCCCTAAAAACTCACCTGGTTTCCTCTGACACAACAAACATGACTATGATCCTAACCCTGAACCCATAGACCCAGGATGATAGCAAGTGGTACTGTAGAACCAGTGCTTCAAAAAGCCCTTCGCTGATCATGATGCCTTAAATCAACATCTTTATCCCAAATACAATCACATCGAACTTTCAGTCTGTACAATTCTTGTTCTCACGGTCGTTTTCAGGCTTTCTTCCTGAATACCTGCACGACTATGACTCACTTCATTTAAATCTAACACTTTACAATAAATCCCCAGAAAGCATTAATAAAAAAATGAGAGAAAAGGAGTTTTCATGAGCATCAAACAGATGCAAAAATGTTGCTTTTTCAAGGAGATGCAGGTGCGTTGGAAAGTATCACTTCAGTCTTGATAAAAGACGATCCTGCACAACACTCTTGACGAAGGTCCAGAGGGACTGAAACGTTAGTTATGATCAATAAATTGTGATGCTGAGCAAGAGCAGTGTGTGGGATCTTCTTTTCTCAAGACCTTCCTGTTTCTAAAATGGGACTTGATCGTTTCATCACATTTACCAGGAAATTCAAACCATATGACGCGTAAAACCTTTAACCATTAATTCTGTGAATTCTGTGAATTATCCAATAGCTTTCACACTTTAAATTATCAGAACTCAAGGCCCTTTCCTTGGAAGGGGCACTTGGCTCTCATTTGATATAGATGTTTTAGTTTAGCAGAGGAAATTTGGTTACACTTTACATTAACTATATCCTGATGTGTGCGAGGGGAAGGATTAGGGTCTGGCGTTCCATTTCAAGAGGAGCTGGGGAGGAATTCTCCAGGTAGACCGCATATTAGAATTTAAACAACATGGTGAGGAAAAGAGGGGTTGGGGTGCAAAGGCATATGGGATTAAAGCAAGCACAAACATGCGCAGCAATTCAAATCTCCAGCTCCCCATAGCCTGGGCCTTTGACAGCACAAGTTCAAGGTAGGATCACGGCGATCCCTGAGGCAGGGAACGTGGCCCTCTTAGACAGTGTCTGCCCTGAACTTGAGTGAGCTCTTGAGTGATGTGATGTAAACCTCAAGACCGATGAATTACTGGTCCCTTCCACAACATATAAACTCATAACAAAGACAAAAAAGCCCCCTCAGAAGGCACTACATAGCACTACTACCACTCGCATTATTCTTACTCACAAAAGGTTTTACACCACTGCTGGAATAGAGAAAAAATATATATATATTTGTATTAAAAATGTACAAGTCAAAAACTTTTTTTTTTTAAAGTGAAACTTCTGTGGCCAAACTGTTGATTGGACTGTGTGATTGGTGTTATGGTTTCTGTTATTCGACCCCTTCCTACATTAGTACAATCATTACCAGAGGAATGTTTCACCTTGAGCACAGCATGCAACAACTATCAACAAATAAAGGTCACATTTCATTGCAACAATGAGCCGCTGGACTGCAATCAAGCTGAACATTTTGTAAAATATGGGAAGAATCAGATCTGTGTCAAGGTTACTAAATAACACAAGTTATCCAGTAAGTTTAATGTAGTCAGTGACTTTACAGTCTTTGCAGTTTTGTATTTCTTTATGCATTTATTCACATTTTGAGGTGCATTATCTATTTTCCTTGACCAGTTTGCTATTTTGATACAAATGAAAAACTGATTTATTATAATTAGTTAATTATTTCTAAGGGAATTTGAAAGTCACAAATCTCAAAAGATAACAGATTTTTTTTTTTTGCTAATGCTTCTTGCAACAAAGAAGTGGAACGTGTAAAAAAAAAAAAGTATTCATCTTCCAAACTTTTTCTCAAACTGTTGCTTTGATAAAATGTAACTATTTTGTTGAAGTAGCTACAATAGGGGCCTGTTCTCAAAAGCATTTTTAAAACAAAGTCCATCTCAGTCTGTATTAAATGGTCAGAATTACTAATATCACCATCAGACTTAAATAGCTTATTAACGCAGCAAATTAAAAGGGACACAATAAAACTGGAAGGCTACACGTTGATCTAAAGCAGCGTGCATGAGAAACGAGTGGTTATTGATAGTGTTGTCACATAAACATAACGACAACGGAGAGTAATCAAATGATTAAAACGTCTTTCCTTTTTTCTTCCATGAAGCCGTATATCCACAAAGCGCGCCTCGTCAGCACAACCCTCCTGAAAGTAACCCTCAACATCTCAGCGGTTAATCAAATATCGACTGGCCTGCAGAATGACGTAATGTTGGTCACACACTGCTGTTCAAGGGAAAAGGGAACGTAAATTTCATGGGAACAGGAGCATCACTCTTTTCCTTTTAACTGGCATGACAGCAAAACCACCGAGCTATCATTTTCCATATGATCACTGGTGAACCGCAGCACGCAGAGAGAGAGAGAGAAAGTCCGGGACAAGCGCCTGCCGGCTCTGCGTATCCCGAGATGGGACAGGCATGACAATGATGCAGGGATCCAGCTTTGGCGCTTCAGAACCAACAGAAAACCTGGGAGACATGTGTGAAGGGCAGTGAAAATCCTCCTTCGCAATAACCCATTGTGTGGTTTTGCGTCGGGCTTGAGATGAATTCCTGCAGACTTGTCTCCGCTGCTACCTGACAGACAGACCGAGCAGCGGCAGCGGCACTTGACTCCGCGTTCAACTTCAACAACAGTCAACAGATAGGCCAATAGCGCACGGGCACCGAAGTGAGATGACAATGCACTTACTCCAACAAAACTAACATGACGCTTTATCTCTGTCAGCTGCACGCATAAATGAGTTGAGAACAAGAAGAAGAAAAACAAAAAACAAACCCATCTTGAGCAGGACTGCTGAAGCGAACAACAAAACAAGCTGTTGCATGAAAAAAGGAGGAGAAAAAGTAACAAGGATCGCTGTTAACAAACACAACAAACCTGCAGAGGCGCGTGCACGGTCCTCTGCATGGCGGTAGAAGGTTTTCAACTCACCAAACAAGTGTAGAAAATGTGAAGCAGTCTCTCGGAAGAAACCACGTTGGACTGAGAAAAGATTACAATACGATCTATTTAGAGAAGCATAACGTCACCCCAGGGTGACGTCACGTGGGATTCCTGAACTTCTAAATCATTGCGGTCCGCTTGGAGGCGGCGCGAGCAGGGCGGAGTTTGCAAATGCACGCCCAAGAGGCAGGGATGGACACTGCTGGACCTGGAGTGGGTGTGGTGCAAAGCTGGCTCTCCTGTGCTGACCAGTCAGGCATGCAAATAAGCGCACTGTGCTGCACCTTATAACTGATAACGCTGTTAACTCATTAACATGGGGACCTCAGTTAACTGAGTGTGAGAAGATTCAATCACACATTTCATCACTTGAAAGACAATACTTAGGACTTAACATACTGTACCAAACTTAAAGTAGCATACTGGAAACATTACAATAGCCATTTTGACTCCTTGGCTACTAATAGGCTAATATTTAATGCACCTTTTTTCTTCAATAATAAATAAAGAAGCAACTCTGAGCAAACAAAAAATAACTTACCTTTAAAATTGGCCTTTTTACAGCAGACATTTTTGATTTGTCATAGTAGAAAAAGCATAGATGATACTATTAACATTGCTGATGGCTCTGTTCTATTCAAGTGTCCCAGTAAGTGTGACAACAAGCCAGCATGCACAATACCGGGACCCTTGGAACTGATACAGCTAAATGGAATTCAGCCATCATTCATTTTATTATTAACACATGACATGTGAAAATGTCTTCTGTGAAAAAGGTCTACTGAATGAATTAGATACAGAGAAAAAGAGGATACAATATTTGCCAGAGGGAGGTTCCATGAAACTAAACCTTTCAACTGCACCCCAAGGTGTTCATGTTGTGTGGGAGTTTTATGTAATATTAAGCTATGATGACTAGACACCCGTGTGTCCACAGGTGGCTGTCTATTATGTAGTGACAGTAATGGCCAGATTAACCTGCCATGGGGCCCTGAGGCAAAAATGAGCTGCTGGGCCACTATTAACCCCCCCACCGTCTGCTAAATGTGTACAGTTTTTTTTTTAAGCTGGAATACTACCTGGCCTCAGATTTGCTGTGTGGTAATTTGATCAAACACAAATTAATTTTGAAGTATGCAACATACAAGCACAAAATAACGAAGGTCTTAAAAGTAGATTTTGTCACAGGGGCCCTCTTCAAACAGGGCCTCAAATTAGAAAATATACCAGGACCCACCTATCATTCAGTTAATCATTTCAGTTAAATTAGCGCAAACCAGTAAGCCTGGAGCTTTCGGGCCCTGCTGGCCTCAGTTGTCTGCTTTGCCCAGTTGGTAATCCAGCCTTATTTTCATATTTCAAAGCCACATATTATTATTAGACTTCACTGTGAGGGCCTGAACAGTGTGTTTTCCTTGGAACTGGCTTCTTTTCTGATAATCAAATCAAACTTATTTATTCTTTTCTTTTATATTCAACAAAACTTATTTTTCAGAAGAGGCCCGTAACCTGACAGACGTTACATGCGTCACCAAAAGCTTGACTCGCAAATGAACTTATCGTGCGAAACACAGTTGGTCCACACTGCCTTTTCTGAAATGTGTGCCTTAGCTACAGCACATTAGAAGAGATTTAAACAGCTTTGAAGTACAAAGCATTTATGTTGGAGCTCTGTGTGACCTGCTGGTGCCAACTGGCTGTGATTTCTTGGGCCACAGACACTGATAGTGAAGCCATCCTCGGCTCCAGGGATTAATGATTCCTCACACTTTGAGAAATGTTTACCACTCGCCTGCGACCACTCCACTAGACGCACTAAGAGCTCTGTCACTGAAACAATAACGCAGTCTGAAAAGCTCTCATAACTCAGGGCTTCTCCGCCTCTGTCTTTTAACCAGAGCTTTAATCAACGTTTATGACATCCTTTTGTCTCTTTATTGCCAATATATTTCCCAACCAATCCAAACATTATGCTCCCAGAGGAGCACACTATTAAGGCTGGAAAGAGCCGATACAGTTTGGGTCAGTGACCCACACTAAAGCACATTTGATCTATATTATACTAAACCTTTTATTATTATGTCTTTGTGCAGTGCTTTTGAGTAAGATCACCTTGGGAAGATTAGCACCAGTGAGGATGCTTTGTTGCAGCAGGTGCAAAAGGTGAAGGAGGCTAAATAACAAAAGTGTCATGCAGGTTTTCAATTTGCAAACAAGACATATCTTATATCATGTGTATATATACACACTTTCGGAAATATTTTAATTCAATCAAAGATGGAAAGCAGATGTTGCATAAATGCTGGGGTAGAAAAAAACAGCATACATTTTTTTTCTGCACAGTTTCTTAAAAGGGTATTCTAATTAAATGCTAGAAGAATGTAATCTATTATCAGCACATGTAGCTCTCTGGTAACTTCAACTTCTTCTCCCTGCCCGTTGCGAACTACAGGCACATCTTCAAATTGACAATTTATTTCAGGATTTAAAAAAAGGAGTGACTGAGAACTTCTGATCAAATTTTCCTTCATAGAAGAGATTACTCACAGTGGCTGACCATCAAGCATGTTTTACCAATGGATACAGGCCAAGTTTCATATTAATTCTTCTATATTTCATTCCTCTTTATTTCCAACAAAAAGTTTTCATTAAGCAGAGGCAACCCATCTTCATCGTCTACAATTTTGATAGCATGCACGCTGATGGTGTTTACTAGTGGCATGATTTCTTTGGCTGAAAGGAAAATATAGTATGGTTTCACAAAGATAATGACTATGGATTAGACTACTTTAAGTAGGATTCTTTGCAAACTAAAAAAGACAGCCAACCTACAGTGTAAAGCTGCTAACATGTTTATTTTAACACAATAATTGTGCTATGTGGAGGTGTCACCAAGTGTTACAACGTAAACAGCTCTTAGTAGGGGATAAGGTGGGTAACATTTCTATATTTTTGAGCAATTGTCTAACTTGTGTTAGACTAGTCTAAGAGTAAAGCTAAGATTAACTAATAAATCTTTACAAAACCAGAGGAATCAGCCAGACTTGTAGCCTGTAACATGATAAATCAGACCTCAGGACTTACAGCAAAACTACCAAAGTACAACATTGTTGGCATTATTTATCAAAGTCTGGTCAAAAAAATATTTATGTGTTAATCTTAAAATGAGAATCTTTAGTAATTCATCATGCTCTGCTCTATGGTGTCGATGACATAGCATCTATGAAAGTTGCTTCACAGCACTGCAAAACAGCCGTACAGTAATTCAAATTCTGTTTAGGGTTGTGGGAATGTTTTGGAATTTAACTTCTGCATAAGAGTGGGGAACTCTGTGCATTTGTGTTACTCCCTCATCTTATAACTGTGGGTCTCCAGTTTAAGCTTTTTGAAAAGAATGGTCAGCTGACCAAAGGTTTGGAAACCACTGGTGCTGGAGAGACTTGGGTCCTGGGATGCCAAACATCACTGTAGAGCGTTACGGTGGAACTGAGAGCCTAATTCAACAAAACATATGTGCTGGGAGGTTCCCAGTAGATAACCCCACTGACATTCCCGCACTCAAACACTCAACCCTGTGACATTTACATTAGGTGTCTGGTGAATGGTGTTGCCTGTGTGAAGACTCTTTAGATTTATAACAGTGTAGGATGATGTCCTCTGTGCTCAGCATTTGTGGGTAAGTACATCACTCTTTTGACATCTGAATTGGGCTTCTGTGTGTGCTCAAACTGGATTATTAAGGTCATTTGTAAAACCATTTAGTGTTCTCTGGCTGGATTTGGAAAAGTGTCATATAAATGGATGATAATAACAATAACTTTATAGCTGTCATTTTTAAGATTGTATTTTTTATAATTTATTTTACAACATTGTAGGGATAATATTCTGGATTAATTTGTAGAGCAGTATAGCCATTGTGTTATTCCTTCCTTTATAGGAACCCTTGGCCTGCAAAACCTTCTGTTTTATTAATGTCCTACAAAATACAAATTCATAAATAAACACACTGGTGATCTGAGCTTGAAATAAATCCAGGCGCCTCTGTAGTGGGAGTGCATATAACTGTCCAACAGCGAGCAAATTATCTTGTTGATTAGCTCAAACTTGTTGGGTAGTTCACAGAGGGACACAGGGTTTAGTCACTTACGAGCAGCCATGAAATGTGACTTTCCCTGCATGTGTTTCCACATTGAAGTTAAACAACCTATTCAGTAAATCTCTAGTGCAGAAAATCACAAATGCATCTATTACCTCATCTACATTTATGGGCTGTAACAAACTGAAGAGTAATGATCAGCTGTAGCTGTGCTCATCAAGCACAACCATCAATAAATAACTGAGGATAGGTAATGCCAGCATTTTAACCGAAAGCCATCAGCATCCTCAAACAAGATGCTGTGCGTGATGTAATGCGTTCAAAGTAATATCCCACAGAGTTCTCAAGCTTAACTGGAAAATTTTAACATCACTGTGGTGCCTAATCCACAAATGGGCTGGGCCCAGTGATGACCCATTACACCATCACCAGGCACAAAGTCAAAGTTACTGCATAGTCAATAAATGCAAAAAATGCACAAAAGAAACTAACTGCAGAATGTTAAAGTCAGTAAATCTTATTACTGTAATTTTGCATTGATTTCTGGCTAATTTGCTGCAGATCTGCACCTCTAGACAGAGATTTGCAAATTTGCACACACAAGTTGTAGTTGTTTACATTCTGTGACCTGAAAATTGAAAGTTTATTCCTTACATAACTGAATCCATAGGAAATTGGCCACTTTGCATGAGTGAAAGCACCTCATATATCAAAATGACAACATGTGATCTTTACTATCCTGTCCCTATCTCAAACATCTGAATTATCTTGCAGCACACGTAATCTCGATGGTACTAAACCCATGCAGAAATAACATCAGACAGAAGTTTGAAGCAATTTGTTTTTAAAATGTATCTGATACAGCTCTCTTTGAGCACGTATTAGTATCATGTATGCAACAACACTCTTGGTAAAGTTTGGGTTAGAAGACTCCTGAATTACTGCACACAAAGAACAAACAGGACTCATATTTATCTACTGAGCAACACTGCCACACTGTGGCCATAAGATGTTTCAGCTACTTGTTGATGTGATCCATGCCACAACTGTATCAGTAACATTCATTACAATAAATAATTACTGATAATTGCAGTAATCACTAGATAATTTAAGTGTGAACATAATTGGACACAAACCCAGATTTAGATTTAAATGAACACAAACACTTTAGAGTCTGTTAAAGCACTACACACCCTATGAGAAAGGCACTGGGAGGCAAATTAAACAGTGAAAGGTTAGTTGATTCGTTGATTAATGTACTATTTTAATTGATAAGTAGATTAGATCAACCTGAAAATGAATTTATTCCAATTGTGTTAATTAATTAATCATATCAAAGTCTTACATAAAGTAAAGACACTTAACATTTGCTAGCTGTGCACAGGTGATTTACTCAATTCCGTATCATTATCAGTTTGGATTTTAGGCTAGTGGCCACAACAGCCTTAAAAAGCCAACACTTTGGTGTCCAACAGGTATTTATCGTCATTAGTAGCAGAAATATACTTGAGTTTGTTTGTTTATTGCAAAGTTTAAGATACATATGAATCTACTCACATACATTCACAATTATTATATCAATTCTGTGTCTATTTATGTTAAACTTCTTTTTAAAAAAACAAACAGTGTATGCTTTTCTAATGAGAGCCAACCCGCCTTACTTCCGGTCTTGTTGTCGCTCTCCAGCTGGTTTGATGCAGGAGTCACCGCACCGCCCCTGCCGCTCCAGCTGTTCCCACCGCTGTTTCCCCGCTGCCCGCCTGTCTGCCCTCATTTCCAATGCAGCAGCGACCATGACAGGCATCGCCGCTGCTTCTTTCTTTTCCAACGCTTGCAGGTTCGGGGGCTGCGGACTTCACTTCGAGTCTCTCGCCGAGCTCATCGTGCACATCGAGGACAACCACATCGGTGAGAGCCGATGAGTACCGAGCCGCCGCCGCCGCCGCCGCCGCCGCAGCCAGCTATGGCCGAGGTTCGCAGCTAGCAGGAGTGGCTAAGTTAGCTCGCTAGCAAGTTACTCCCCTGCGTCTTGACAACCCTGTTGCTAGGTGTGGTGGCTGTTGATGTTTCCGTGTAGATATTACAGCTCCTGTTCGCCGCCTGTAATTCTGTATCAACGCTGCATCGCTGTTTGTGTAGCCGCAGCACCGACAGGAAGACGGTTTCTTTTGCGCTCTGTCGGCTCGCTCGTGCAACATTATTGCAGCGCGAGGCCCGCGTCGTGAGTTAACTTGCTTTTCGGAGCCAGTGAAGATCCACTGATTAGTTATCAATCAACATGGTTCAGTTATACTACTTGCTGGAAGTAAGGATGCCCTCTTAAACCGAGTCTCATAGTCTCTTAGTGTCTTACATGTTTTATTAATCACTTAACAAGCGTTAAACTCTCTAATAAAGATGTAGTTTAGGGTAAGCTATTTCATTTTTTTTATGCTGTTGGCCTATCTTTGCAAACATGTATTGCTGCATGTTTAAATTATTAGATTTTTGGTTCTGACAGGGTAGTTTTTAAAGATGCACCATGTATCCACAAGTATTTGCCTAAATCATCTTTTAACATCAATGTTGGTAGGTCTATGATATTAATTTACTGCCTGTGTTTAGCCAGTTGTGAAATTAGCATTTGCATAAAAAAACAAAACAAGATTTCCTTTAATTTTTAAATATTTTTCTCATAATTATAGCTTTGTATATCATAAATATGAAAAACATTTTCAAAATGAGATAAAATCTGAAAATTTAGTATCTCATATTCTCATATTTATGACATGCCAAGTCATTATAATGAGTTACAATATTTAATAATAAAACAAAACTTGGTGGTGTTTTCATTTTTCCAAGTGGCAGAAATGTTATAGTCATATATCCCATATCACTTGTAACCATATATGGTGTCTGTCAGCTGATAGGTGGTAAAATATCAGATTGGTTTCTGAAAAGAAAATAATCTCTTGCAATCATGTTTGCAACCTTTGTTTTGCCAGTCTGTCCATTCACTGAAAGGAGACTAGCTATGAGTCATGTACACTTGTGTTAAAGGCCAAAAGTCGCTGCATTCATTTGATTTAAAAAAAAAAATCACTCTTAAGAATGTATGATATAATTTGTTGATCACTAATCCAGAAATGTTACCAATGCCATTATAATATAACGTCCCTAAAACAACTTTGCATGATCAATTATCTAACAGTTGTGGTCATGTGGTTTTAAAGGACATAGACCACCACAAATCTGAACATCCGAAAAAGTAAAAAGTACAGTGGCAGTTCATTAATGACTGTGTTTCTTACTACGATGATGTATAGATTTGGACTTTAACTTCACTTCATGACCAGGACTGTGTAACACAGAAACACAGTTTTGTAATATTTATATTTTATTGTATTTAAATTATATCCAGTCTCACATGAGTGTTGGTCTACAGTTCACCTGCACCAGCTCACAGCATGCTTAACTCTGCCATCAGTGCACACTAGATAGTAGCTGAAAAATGCTGCCCTCCTGACTGCACAAAGTCCCACCACAATCAACAGCGCCACCTGTAGTTCATGTGGGGCAAGACAATAACAACAACTACCTGTGGGTGGAGCTTGGGAAGTCATTATTGATTATTGAGCTATGGAAACATTTATTTGACTCAGCTACTTTATGATACATTTTCCTGAAATTTAAGATTTCTGTTTGAGTAATTTGTGTGACAATTAATGGCCTGTTTCAGACAGTGCCCATTTGATTGGAGCATCACTAACTTGTGTGTTTAATGAAGTAATGCAATATGTTTACTGTATTGAAAAATCACTTTAGTCATGTGAAATTTAGTGCACATTCCACATGTGTTTAAGAAGAGAGAAGCTTTGAACCAATTTATATGTTTACAAAACACTTTGTATTGGTCTAAGTCACCTCCTGTAGCCACCTGTACAGGTGATATGTGATATATAATTTTTACATATATTAGTGATATGTAAAAATAAAAGCATGGCAATGAGTGAATGTATTTATAGCATCTATTCACTTTATTATTAAATACATACAAAATTAAAGGAGCAAATCAGTATTTATAGAAATTTGCATATCACTATTTATTTATTGTCTGTTTTATTGCTATATCCATGTATTTAATAGAAGTGCATTTACAAAAGGGCAGTCAGAAACTGCAAATTCATGTAGTTCTATCTTACATGCATTTTACATTATATTATATGTTATGAACATTACATTTTTGCTAAGTGCTAAAGTGCTTTTAACTAAGTCTAATTCAGAAAGTGAATTCCCTTCCTCACAGTTTGACACTCTTTTCGTTCCTACATCTGTTCCTCAATCTAATATTTCAGACTCTTATTATTGAAGCTGACAGGGCCCAGCTGTCTCTGTTGTTCTTGTTTGTTGCCTGACTGGCTTTAATATCCTCTGCCCTCTGATTGTGTGCCGTGCATGTGTCCGAGGTGTTAGCCTTAGAAAAAAATGCTTCCAAATGACTTATTGGGGAATAATGAGGCAATTAGTTGGCTCAGAGTGGAAAAACTTTGCTGCCCCCCCCCCTGTCCGCTGGCCTGTGCCCACTCTGAGAAGTGCGAAATCTTGCGCGTTGTGCCAAGTGCCTGTGAAGCATAATTACAGAGAGAGTGCTTGATTTGGCCTGTCTCCCTCCTCATCTGGTGGCCTGCTGCTTAAAGCACATTCTGCTTTATAATTAGGCGCCTGGAAAACAAGCACACATTCTTGTCCCCATTTTCCCCAGCCGGCCTGCTGGTCGGGTCTGTGAACAAGAGGTGGCGCTGCTCTGCTGTTGGTTGAGGGGGCTTTCTTGAGATGCCTGGTCTGTACAGTAAACGCTTACGGTGGATATTATAGGCCAAAACTTGCTTCCTCTTCTCATTTAACAACACAGTGTAATGTGTCATACAGTAACCAGCTCAAAGGGCCAACCTTCAGTAAATGAAAACATATTGAAAAGGATAATTGGTACATTTTTGAGAGAAATAATTGGTGATTTAAGGGATACTTCTTATACTAGAATATATTATAATCCTTCCAGAGTAGTTTTGTACCCATACATCACTGTACCTGAAGGAGATTATTACAGTAACTTTGAAATTTAAGAAGCCCTTCATAAAAGACGACTTCATTGGTCATAGTTGATGATGTACAGATTAAAAACGCCATGTTATAAGATTTTGATCTTAATATACACATGAACACATACAGTAATGTGGAAAGGGTTATGTTTTTCCTGCAAAAACTTCAATTTGAATCTGATAAATCAAATATCAAATAAAATGTAAATACAGAATGAATTCCAGCCCACATCAATTATGATTAAATAAACTCACAATGGATATTGTTTATCCACCATCGTGATAGCAGATTCAAGTTGATGTGAGTGTTGGGTGGTCCACTTAGACCTTTGTGAACAATTTCCGCTAACTTGAAGAGAGCAGATGCCAGTAAGCCCCAGAAAACACCAGCAAGACCAGAGGAACATTTTAATACTGAGCCTAAGTCATGTTAAACTTGAAAGATCTCCTCAATGGTCTGGTATTCTTGTGCGATGTGAAAAAACTGCACGCACCAGGCCACTGAAATGTTTACTTTGTCGCTGAGCGACCAGGCCACTGTAGACCAGAAGCAAATAGCAACTGTGTTATTTAGACCTGTGGGTACGTGTACTGCTGGGGCCTGGTGCACTGATGGCCTCAAGTGTCCAGGCAATGGGTCTGTTTGTTGCCAGTTCTCACTGGAGGCTCATTTAGTAGATTTTGGTGTGCACCCCCAAAATCTGCGTGGAAGTAATAAATTTGGGAAGCAGTAACTAGTTCCCTGATCTGTGCACCTGGTGGGCCTAATTACATTTCCCCATCCCCCAACACCACTGCTCCTGTTCCTGTGCGGTGACTGTGACATGAGGGGCTCCTGTACTCGATAAAACATTCCTCATAGGAGATCATGTAGAGCCTGTGTTTACATTACACAGCATGAGCGTGTAGTTTGATGCACAACAAATGTGATATTTTTGCTGAATTTTGTTAGTTTTCTTATAAGATTTTATTCATGTCTTCAGTGGATGTTAAACATAAGATATTGTCCCATGGCAAATGCTGCAGATATGAGGGTTCCTCCTTTGCTACAGCTACATAAATTAGTCTGTATAAGCTAAATTGAACCTACATTCTTTCATGTATTGGTTATTTTTCATGTATTGTTTTGCAAATCACAGTAACTCCTCATTTAAAAACTTAATCCCTGAAATTCTCTGACCTTTGTAAACAAGCGTGGTTCTGAGAGCTGATATCCAACCCAATTTAACTACTATGGATTTAAGCAAAATGTTTGTGTCACTTGGCTGTTCCAGCTTTCTAAAAATGCAGGTTAGAGAACACTGAGTACCTGCAATTTAAACTTGAACACTCAAATTCAAAGATGTTGGATATCCGTCTGAAAACAACCCGTTATTTTGATCATAGATTAATCGTTTCAGTTAATTTTCAAGCCAAAATGCCAAAGATTCCCTAGTTCCAGCTGTTTATTATAATGATTTGCTGCTTTTCTCTGTTTTACATCATTGTAAACGTAATACCTTTGGGATTTGGACTGCTGGTCAGACATAACAAGCAACTGAAGTCATTTTGAACTCTGAGAAACTAAAACATTTTGTACATTTTGTTAAACCATTAATCGAGAATATAATCTGCCCTAATGCATATCAGTACCACAGTACCATATTCTGTATGTGTGCAATGAGCAGCAATGAAAGTGTGTTTTTGTGTTTACTTGTGTATTTGTACAAATGTGTCTTTGTAGAGATGTGCGTATGACTTAGTGCATGTGTATATGTTTAAGTTGCTATCTGTGCTTAAACATATATAACGTATTTATAATAGATCACTTTAGCTTCCCCATGTTTTTTTTTCAGTAACCCGCAAAGGCAGCTTACACATGGAGCTTGACTCCGTTTCATTTCCTCCTCAGAGGTCACATCATAATGAATTACCTGTGCCACCACTCCTGGTAATGTCCCCCGCTGCTCAGAGCCGCCATAAACATGTCACCATAATGCTCACCACTCTGCTCTACCCCACAGTGCATTTGGCCATGAGGGTGGATGGGAGAGCCAGACACTGGTGGAAATGAGAGAGGGAGCTGTGCGTCTGGTTTGTGTGTGTGTGTGTGTGTGTGTGTGTGTGTGTGTGTTAGGGAGAGGGTCGTGGAGGGCGTTATGAGAGGGCAGCAGGCGTCACTTCCCCCGTTGCCTTAGGAGGGTTTGTTGTGTGATCGTCCCTTGGTTTCCTGTTGCGGGCCGTCATAGGGGCCCTAATGAGAACATGTTATTGCATCATGTTTTCTGCTCTCGTACACTGCAACCACTGACTCAGTCAGTATACGCTTCCATACACATGCTTCACACATAGACACCAACAATAGGCATAGGCAATGCTTCATATACACTGTCATATTAAGGCTACTAGTAAGCAGGTTTGTTGAACTGGGAACAATATAGGGCCCATTACTTTTTTTTTTTTTGTTTTTTTAAGAGGAAATGTATCAGGGTATTTAAGAAAAATAGGAAAGAAACACATTTAAAAAATCTAATGCAAAACTCTGGATGGAAACTTGATGCATTTCAAAGACTGGGTGTAGTTTCACTAAATGTGTTTTTTATTACTTAAAGGATTTTTTTCTGATCTGCACCAAATCAGCAGCTTTCTTACATTTTATCCAGATTTTTCTCTTCACTTTGCCATGACAGAACACTGTTTGCTGTGAATTGCAATTTGCTGAAAATGGAAACCTTTTTCAGACTAAAAGATAGTTTAAACTAATGTACATCTTTAGAAAATCTGAGTATATTTCTGTGAAAATTTAAAAAATAGCCTTACTATACATTAAATGTTATAAACTATATTTGTTCTTCATGTCTACCTTTCTCTTCTTTATCCCACACCTGATTTTTTACCTCATACATAAACAATCGCTGGGGCTTATAGGAAGTTATTGTTTGCCTCTGGAACTAGTGACGACGAATAAATACCCTTTTTTGTTTCCCAGAAGGTTTCTAATAGTCGGCCACCAAGGTGGACCACCTGTGTAGTTTGATTAGAGGGGTTCCCATCTCTACCTGAGGCGCCTTCATCCCGGTCCTTGACTGCTGGTGGCCCCAAAAGAATAGCAGAGGCTGCGGGGAACTGGCCCCTGCAGGCCTCCCTCTCCCCAGTCCCCACCTGAGGTGTGTGTGATTTACAGCGTGTGGGAACAGATTGATCCACTGCTGTTTGAGCGGTCCGTGAGCAGACTGCCACGCCACTCCTTGAGGCTCATTAGGGATCGTAGGAGGGATTTCTTATGCACTCACGCACACACATACCAACACACAGTGCTCAGAATAGTCTCTGCACTGCCTCCGGCTTTTGGCAGGGGAATAGTGCCGTTATGAATGTGTCTTTCCTACTCTGTGTTTCCATGACTTTGGCTGGAGAGTAGAGAGAGGTGTGCTGTCCTTCTCACTGGGGATAAATCCACTGTTAATGAAACACTTGCTTACGACTGAGGCCATGAGAGAACCCTCCTGAGCCTTAGGCGCTGAGGTTTAAGCTGTTCATAGAGCCTACCTGCCAGTATCGTAAAATTCTGCCACTATTTCTTTGTCAACCAAGCGGCTTGGCCTTAACCGCTGAGTGGATGATGCCCTGTGTCTTTCATCGCCCATGTCTACTTTTCAGTAAGGCTGACATTGGTTTGTTGACTTAGATTTCTTTTAGACCTCTAAAATGTGTGCTTTCTCGAGTATACTTAAATGTGGTTTGGGTTGAGTTTTGCTGGTCAACATCACCTTTCACCTCCTTCATGACTGAATTAAGCCAGTAGTTTATACTGCTAAAATAGAGAGTTGTAGAGTCTGTACTGTGTGTTTCCTTTACAGATGGTTGTGTGTGCCTGTACCTTCAATTTATACACCACGTTGGTATTCTTACAAGCAGTTTTAGCTTTTGCCTACATTCCAGTAGACATACATTTATAATTATGGCTTCTAGATGACAAGATAAGTGGATATATTTGTTATTAGCTCCACCCAAAGAGAACAGTTTTGACAGCTCATTTTGAGTGATAACCAGGTCAGAAATTAATCACAGTGACTTTTTAAAACACGTCAACAAATATCCAATTTGTAATTTATGTCTTGACTATGCCTTCTTGTAAATAATATAAACATGTGTTTCTACTAAAATATCTTTTCCATTTCACAAAATATACAAACGTCTTAATACAAGAACTTTACTTAACTAAAATTAGCAGAGTTTCCTTTTTTGTTTAGAAACTTTCTGATTAAAGCATAAGTAAACAGGAGTAAATATGACCAGGCATTTAATGTCAATTTTTGATACTTGTCAGTTATTGATTATTGATGGTGCAGATGCATCTCAGTTGGTACTCAGGAAGTATTTACCAGGCCTAGTATTGCCCCTTCAGACACACCTTGAGAATTTGGAGTCAAATATCTGTCCCCATGACAGTGAAAAAATAGATCCGAGAGCACCACCAAAATCTAATCAGTTCTTCTTTGGCACAAGGTCTTTCTGTCCAGCAGGAATTTAATGGAAATCTGTTTTAGGTGTTTTGTTCCACACAAACACACAAACAAACAAACAGGAGTTAAAGGCCGTGGGGGTAATAATTGAGTATGACTCAGGGTTTTATTACAGCCTCACAAAGGTGTTGCTTACCCCTTTAACCAGGAAAATGTTAATTACACTATTTCCATATGTTTTGTATCATTGCCATAGTCATTTTTTAATTATATCAACTAGGACTGGGCTATTGTTTTTAGTTTTTTACTTGCTGAATATAGAGCGTCTATTAAAGCTGCACTGTAGTCATTGTTCCTTACAAAAGCATAATTTAGAATTGAATGTTACAAATAGCCTTAGGTGTAAGTGTTGTGTATAAATGAGCTTGTGGATGGAAACAAGCAATAGTTTTAACCACATGGGGGTAGCAGTCTTTCGCAGCTCTGTCAGAGGCAGACAGGGAGGCTCAGCTGGTAAGTGGTAGACACTGTTGTTTTATGGGGCATCTCTCTTCTCCCACATGGATGGCAGTGGGAAGGGTGTTTGAAGTCAGGCCCACTTCACCTCAGGGTGTGGAGATTGGCTATTGTTGTACATTTAGCACCGCTGAGCAAGATGAATGTCTGGAGCACAGCATGGGAAAACGCAGTATGTGTCAAGTGTGGTCATGTATGAGCAATGTAGGGTCTGCAGAGCAGCTTTTCAAAAAGTGCCATGGAAATTCAAAAGAGAAGGCACTTGAGATGTTACGTTCTCCTTGTATATTTTAAATGAAAGTAATGTAGCAGAATGTGTCTTACTGTATTTTACCAACAGGGAAGTAGCCAAATCATGCAGTAAAGAGCACAGAGGGCAATGAATTCAGCTAATAGAAAAAAGTGTACATAGCTCTATAGGACATAAGTCAAGAAACCAGCATCAGCTTGAAAACTGTGGAGCTTCTCCAGCAGCACTAAACTAAACAGTGACTGTAGTCTAGACAGTGGTACATGACATCATGTTTAACTAATTGTACTGCACATTACACAATATCCTGCATTTTGATTATTTTCACTAAATAGATTTTATTAGCCTTTATTCGTCGAGTCAGCTGAGCATGCATGCTCTATGACAGCCCAACTCCTCACATTCATGCACACTCATTCATACCTGGGATTCACCCAGTTCAACCACAGTCTGCTGCTGTTTGCCAGTGAGTACACTGCTCAGGAGCACACGGGCGTAAGTTTTTTTTTTAAGGCAGCAGAGAGCAAATGTTCTTCATCAACATTCAAAAGATACAACTTTTGAAAAATTCATTTTCACAGATAAGAGACCCCCATGAGATCAGATGTGTACTTTTTGATGCACCATAAACATGCAAAGTACCCTCTGATAGTTAAAGGTAAACAATGTATCAGTAGGTATGGTACAGTAGTAGAGATTACTGGTACTGCATCATATTTTGGTAATTTAATGCAAGAGGTTTGGAAAGGTTTTGCTCAAATTCAAAAGCCTTGTTGAGTATTGCTTGTGTCCATTTGCTGTAAATCTACCTGAAAAATTTGCACTGATTATGTTCCCACTGTGTCATTGTGTTTCAATATTGACCGATTATAACATTTAAACTTAAATCTGGATTTTAATTGCAACCCCTTTAAAAATCAATAAAGTCAATGTAATGTACCCCATCCCTGCATCTTTCCTCTGTGCCTGGGTAGAGCAAGGAAAAAGCACTTGCCTACCGCCACAGAGACCTGGATTAATTTGCTGACAGTGGTGGGAAGCCAGTGAGGAATCCGTGTCACTGCAGTAACTTCTAGTTGGTCGGGAAGCTTGTTTAGAGAGGGGTTGGACTGGGGGAACTGGCCATCCCAAATTAGGATAAAAATGGAAAACTGCAAAAAACAAGAGGAAAAAAAATAAACAAGCACACTACCACCCTCAATATTGCCTCACATGACAAGAGATAACTTTTTGTAAAGCTACAGAATTTGCCATTGTTTGCAGTTATATTATGTGCCTAATTCTTACACTCCCGGTCTCTCTCGCCTGCTCAGACACAGACCCCCGTCTTCTGGAGAAGCAGGAGCAGCAGCAGCCGACGTATGTTGCCCTCAGCTACATCAACAGGTAAAGAAATGTAACTGTTGTTGAGACAGGAAACAGCTGAATTCTCCCTTATTTATGCAGTAACACAATTATAAGTAAACTTTATAATACTTTATAAATCTGACATAATTTTGACATTAATGATATTGGTCTTTGGCCCCATAAAGATTTATCTACAAAAGTCCTACATCAGTGGGTATTACTACTGTGTCCTATGAAGTGTTTGCGCCTATGAGGTTCTACCAGCAATTTCAAATGTCATCTGGTGGATTGCTTAGATGAATTGCTTCAGTATTTGGTAGTTGGTTTTTATTTTATTGCTCTAGGTTCATCCCAGTCGTCTTTGATATGGTGCTTGAATAGTGGTTTTAGTGGCAACAAGCCAGGGTACAAGAAGGTCTGCCGCTGTCTCCCTGCCTTCACAAACACATCTTGATGTGGTTATCGCTTAATTTGTTAATTCCACTTTTGCTTTAACAATGTCTATGTTAACATTTCATTTTTATGATACACATTTACCAAAGACTTTACTATCCATCATAAACCCTGGTGTTTTTTGTTTTTTTTTGTGATGGGAATAGAGCCAATTATATTTTTTTCCAAACGTGTTCTACAGTAGCAAACCCTCAGTAGCAGAACTTTCTAAACATCAGGCCGGTCACACAGTAACATGTCGCTCTTGGTACATCTAATGAGATGATCCTCTTTTCATAAAAAAAGACTGCAAACTCTGACCCTGTCTTATTATATCTCACAATGCCAGGTTCATGACAGATGCTGCACGGCGAGAACACGAGGCCGTGGTGAAGAAGAAGGTGCAGCCCAAGTTGTCTCTGTCTCTGACAGGCAATCTGTCTCGCAGCAGTGTTTCCACTCCGCCTCGCCACACCAGTGGAAACCTCACCCCTCCAGTCACCCCACCCATCACCCCTTCCTCTTCCTTTCGCAGCAGCACGCCCACAGGTACAGAGCCATCCTTCACACGCTCACCCCTCTAGTTACATGTCCTGTATTTAGTTACTGCTGCCAGTGAAATACATGTCTTGTAGAAAATTCTTCATCCCACTTGTGTGATATTTCACTGTTAAATAGTTGGTTACATCTAGATGTTTTCCATTACTTAGTTGACTGATTTGTTGTGCACCCCTGTTTGCTATTCATGTTTCCCTATTCAACAGCTTTGACCCCAATGCATGGCTTAACGTTTGGCACTGTATAAATAAATTATCCTGTAGGAAAAATGTTAGATAATGAGAGGCAGCTTTCAAATTCCAGCTGATGTGTCTAATTCACTACAGTGTACATTACATAACAGGAAAAAGTTTTTTTCTTTGTAATGTTTTCCCATGTACTCATGTATTTGTTTTTGTTAAGTGTGCAGTCTTGAGTGTTCAGTCGTGTTTTTAGCTCTTGTGGTTTTGTAGCTCGTCTTCTGGCGTAACATCTTTAATTCATCGATAAAACTATTGCAGTTCACTGACCCCAAGGCCACAATAAAATGCACACATTCTTTCCCACAATTGGCATATTTCAGTCTTTCCGGAAACTTGGGCACTATAACACGTGAAGTAGAGATTATGGGAACACTGGCCCAAAGCACATGTTGAGAACGGTCCACGCTTGTCAGCCTGAAGGCTCAAAGGCCAGGATTTCATCGCCAGAGATTAGTCATGAAGCGTGCATAAATCAGAGCTTCTCTGAGAGCAGTTTTGTATGGTCGCATGTCTGGTAGTGATGCCCTGAGTCAATTACTGTTTGACTCTCTGTCTTTAACCCTTCCCACAGGTAGCGAGTGTGATGAGGAGGAGGTAGACTTTGAGGAGTCTGACAGTGATGAGTCGTGGACCACAGAGAGCGCCATCAGCTCTGAGTCCATCCTCAGTTCTATGTGCATGAACGGAGGAGACGAGAAGCCTTTTGCTTGCCCCGTGCCAGGCTGTAAAAAGAGATACAAGGTAGGTCTGACTCAGCATCTCTTTTTAGAATACATGCTATAGATTAAACATAATGTAACGGTGTGAAGTATTTTTATAATAAAAACCTGGGACATTTTCATTGTACAAAGTGTGAGATATATGATTTTTATTTGCTAAAATCAAAATGGATTCCCTGCTGTTGACAATGGAAACTCAGTTTTTAGTTGAGCATTACAGCATGTCAACATAGATGCATACATCTAGTCCACTTCAGTGATGTGGAGTTTTACAGGATTTTCCATTCACATCTGGTGTGTGTGGTTGGGATAAATTATGTGCAGCTTGAGAAAATTGCATTGCTGACGTGAATGACAGGGTTATGGGCGATGACTTAGTCTGAGGCAGCAGGCAGCATTAGGCATCTGTTTAGGGGCAGAACAAGATAACTTTGTAACAAGAACACATTGTATTTCTCCTCTCTATAGCCTATGTATGTAAGAGATAGTTGTAGGAAGCTCAGTTGTACACCTCACCTCTTACTAGTGTAATTATATGTAAACTCAGCCAAAGAGGTGGTTGAATGTCATATTTTTTGCTTCAATACAGAATGTGAACGGGATCAAGTATCATGCCAAGAACGGCCATCGAACCCAGATAAGGGTGCGCAAACCTTTCAAGTGCCGGTGTGGGAAGAGCTACAAAACGTCTCAGGGTCTCCGCCACCACACCATCAACTTTCACCCACCCGTCTCTACTGACATCATCCGCAAGATGCAGCAGTAGGCGTCCAGCACTCTCCTTCAGGTCTTCACTTCCCCAATCCATCTGAACACCACCATCACCAGCAGTGGCTGTTTCTCATTCCACCCCGTTCCTCTCATCCTTAAACCCCCCCGTGCCCCTTCTCTTTCTCTCTCTCTTATCCCACTTTGTTATGACACTATTTTTGATTGCATGGTATAAATGTATTATTATTCATCCTTCATTTTTATTCAGAATGTTGAATCTTTATGTAGTTCACAGTTTTGTATTTTGCACATTTAAGCTATCATTTATCTATTTGACTTTATGTTTTTTTGACATTGGGTGCTCGTTGATGATGAGGGCGTGTTGTAGACTAGAGAATGGCCACACATAGTCAAGAGTAGCCTTGCATGTACAGTAGGGCATCCTGCTTTAAAGGCAGTGTGAAGTCAGAGGAAACTGAGGAAATATTTGGATGTTTTTTTTAGAGAAAGGATGCACCGAAATTCCTTGCCTCTGTCTCGTTTGAGCCTAAAGATGTGACAGAGGCAAATGAAAAAAAATCAGAATGTCTGTGGTAAAACGTGAAAAAATCCAAGCTGACAACTTTTGTACATGTTTGATTCTGTATCAGATTTAATGTTAATAATCTTTTCCTTTCATATCACAAGTATTCCAAACCATTTTTCATCTGTTTTACTGCAAACACTCGTGTGTGAGCACCAAAGGACGATCTCAGGTGACGTTTGCAAGCATTTCAGCACCACAATCCTGCCCAAGTGTTCTGATAGTACTTATGCTGTTCAGTGGGATCATGGGAACTCATGGGTGACATTGTTCCTAATGTTCCCGGTCACTTTCTCGAAGACTTAAGCAGTTTTCCTTGCTATTTTACAGTGAGGGATTGAAGCACTTTTTGTAACAAGTTGCCAACAAATTAGCATTTTTTTTGCCAATATCTCGTTTCTGGTGTATCTACAGTTGCTACCAAAACGAGGCAAAAGGCCTTCAGAGCAGCAGTTCGCATTGCTCCCAGGGAAGATGTACACCAAACCTCCAGTGTTTCCAGTATTGTGAGATTTCTTTATGTACAGTAGTTGCCTTGAATTGTAAACCATTCCAATCATTACAGATTTTTGTATGGCTTAATTTTGACAGTTCAGACAAATTCAGCTGAATGCCGACATTACACAGACAGCTCAGTCCAGACTGTTTGCTGTTCACCTACTCTCCAGTCTTATGAAACCATGCGATTGTCCTCGTCATGGGTAGAAGAAAAGGGGGCCGACATTAGCCGTGTATTCAGCACAGTCCTGCTGTTAGGCTGTGAGAGAAACGCCTACCGTTCCTACTTTGTGCCATAATAACGTGTCAGTTGAAGATATGTTGAACGCCATTTAATCTCAGAACTAATGAACCCCAGATCATAAAATGCCACAAGATTGGGGATTTATCAACATTGAGCCATTAGGTAACATCTTCACTGCATGGATGTTAGTGGAACTACAGTCCAATTGAGAATTGTGACAGTATTGTACTGCCAGTATGGAGTGATATAGTGTACAGTGAATGTATTGTTATGTGTTAAGTGCATTAAATTATATTTTCATATGTTTCTGGAGTTAAACAAAATATAGTAGAATGTGTATGACAAGACAAAATCAGAGGTTTGGAGAAACTAATGGTGATGTACTGTATTTCTTCAAAAAGCTGCTTCATGTAAACTTTTGTTACATTTAGAATAAAACATCCTCTGACGTGTGCCTAAAGACTCCTGTGTTTTTGACAGCGTTGGGACGCAATTCAGTTTCAAACAGACTTTATTAGTTCTTATTAGATACATGAAACGCACTTAACAAATGAACCATTTCTATGAATGAAATAACTTAATGCTTGAAAAGACAAGAAAGAAGGAAATTTAACATAAGCTCTGCATGCACTGATTAGCTGATGATATGGTTCTTAAGGATTCTGACACAAAAACCCAATTAAATAATCAAAATCAAAACAAAGGAAACCTAACATAACAAATCTATCATACACAAAGTATCAAGGCTTTCACAATATCATTGGCTTTAATTATTCTAAAATAGATGATCTGATGATATACTGTATAATGTCTGAATGTAATCACTGAAGATTTCTCCCTGACTGCATATAGTGCACCAAGGCTGCTTCCTATAAAGAATGAGCAAATGACTCATACGGTGATGTTTAAGGGGGGAACCATCTGGTTGGATGTTTTAAATGTAAGATTGGTAAACACTTATCTCTTTCCCTGATTCGTTACATCCTGTAGTCTAACAGATCTGTGAGAGCCGAGTCAATTTAAAGTCAACATATACGTACAACAGTCTTTTCCCCCTACATTATTCTTCAAATCTAAATGAAGGGAAATCTTTCACCTACAAAAAAAAACGTTCTGATTTGCAAACAGATTCAGTAGCCCTGCCATAAACACTGAATTAGAATGTCATTTTAAAATGTTACATCACTTCAAAGTGTTTCTCTAAGTTGAAGTAACAAAGCGAAAGTCGGTATAGTCTAAAGAGTGGATCTTCACACCATTACATGCAGAAAAGAGTGCAGAGTGATTTATTTCAGTCGTGACAGGAAGTAGGCAGACCGGATGTGCTAATTTTCTGTTATCTCTATTCAAAGTTGAGCGCATGGCCGTCAAAGTGAGTGAGCACATGATTCTCAAACACCTTCTGGTCGCAGTCCAGCGGGAACTGCTCACTGCACATGGGGCAGATTTTCCAGTGGCTCTCCACGTGCTCCTCAAACTTGCTCTGGTCGTAGTTGGGTGGGAAGATGACCTCACACAGCGGACACCGCTTCATGTCCATGCTGCCAGAGGACAGAAGAAGAGAAAGGCAGGGAGAGAAAGCCCACGTTAATAAGGAGTCAAGTGATGATGTGGGCAAACCAGGAGCACAGACTAATAAAGAGCATCTGTCTGATGCGACGTGGGTGGTCCTCTGCTTGACTTATACCAACAAAGGGGGGGTTGTGCAGCAGAACAAACACTTTACACATGTTACAATGCACAGGTTTCGAAAATGTAGGGTGTGGCAAACTTGGACGGCATTTATGAGAGTTCGGGCATGTGAGGGTGCGTTACCTGGGATCAAAGCAGAAGGCAGTTTGTCCATCGTTCACAAATGGGCTGTGAGTTTCAGTTGCTGTGGGCTGTTCGTTGGTATTACCCTGAGAAAGACAGTTAAAACAGCATTTGTGAATATTTAAAACAAAGACGTAAATCGTAAGTATTTAACTGCATACTGCAGGTGGGAGAGAATGCAGACAGCACAGTGTGAGAGGCTTACATTGTTGTTGTTGTTTTGCTTTTCCTCTGACTCCTCGTGGCCTTCTGGCCGGCTGTGGTTGCGGGTGGGTTGGATACACACCACATTACTGTCCCAGGAGGGTGGGCCCACAGGGGGCAGCCTAAGCAGTTGGTCATCTGAGAACTCCTCATCTCCCTCATCTAAAAGGGAGAGAATTCAGAGACATAGCTACTGTAAATACAAGTAAATGATTTCTGCTGTTACTGGAAATTTTTCAATCAAGACATGTGCTACTTTATGAAAAAGAAACCAACCTTTTGAGTCCGAGATGGAGTAAGGGTTCCCAAAATGCAGCTTGGTGGGGCTTTGAGAGACCAGCAGGGGGGTAGGGGCATCCTGGGTGTAAGGGACAGGGTACTGCAGGAATAAAGGCACACTGGACTGGCTACTCTCCAAACTGGTTTTCTCACTGCCCCCCTGATCTCCCTTCCTGCTGCTGCTGCCCTTTAGGAGCTCCTGGGGAGGAAACAGCAGAATTTTAAAACATTTTCACAACAACACAGACTAATGGCAAAACTAAATACCACCATGGGCATCAACATGTTGTCTGAGTAGCTACATATCTGGTTTCATTGCTATCTACCTCCCAGTCTTTCAAGGCAAGTAATACGTCACTGCTTATAATCACACAGCAGCTCCTGAGCTGCGACGCCTTGCTTTTTCTCTCGCTCACAACAGTTTAATTAGTGCCTTCATTAAAAAAGAAACTCTTCTCATTTTCAAAGGGAATGGGACACTGTGTTTTATTGATGTTAGCTGCAGACGCCAATTTAATTTACAGTCTAAACCTCAAATTGGGTCATTCTGCTCCTCTTAGCTGTAACAGCATTACCTCGAAGCAATATTTTAGGTCAGGGAGGACCTTGCTGTGGTCCAAAGTAATGGAATGGAAAATAAGAACTCATTTACTTTGCTTCTACAATTAGAGGCATATTAAACACAGACCAGATTGGGAGAGGGAAAATGGCAGGGGAATGGCACTTTTCAGGGAATTTTTTAAGTGGAAGAAGTCCATAAAAACGAAAATGAAAGCTGTCACTAACCCCCTCCACTTTTTCCTTCTCCTTCACAACAAGTGCTAATGTGTCCTTCAGGTCCTTCAGCTCCCGTCCCTTCTCAGCTACCTGGCTCTGAAGTACACAAAAGACACAAAAGCAGAATGAAGAGACATTTTTAATTCTCAATCATGAAATGTTCTGTAATGTTCTGCTCACTGAAAACTGCTTCACTGAAATACTCTCAGACCTCAGTGCGTGACATTAATTGATCATAGCCATAAAAGGCTTCCCTTTGCAGAGGACTGATTTATGTACAATACTGCTCAAAGCAAAACAACCTGTTTGAATTCCTCTGAGACACTAAGCAAATATCCGCCTGACCTGAGCCAAGCACAGCATTAGCCAGGCAACTGGAGATGACTCCTCAGAGCCAAGCTTCGCTTGTCTCCAGAGCCTGACATAAACAGCAGTAAAATGTCGTCTCACAGATAGGCCTGCTCATAAACAACACTGTCAGAGCGACTGTGTTCAAGGGGAGAGATAGCATCAAAGGCTCAATCGCTGAGCTAGACCAGCCATACCCAGCGGTTAAAACACATTAAGTGTCCAAAGACAGACCTGCTTCGAAAGCAGCAGAGCATCACAGGCAGCAAATGGCCTGAGCGCAGTGCCAAGTGTCTGTACTCTGAACTGTCTGTGGGGTGAACTGACCTTGTAGCGATCTTCCTCTGCTGCCAACTGCAGTTTCAGGTTCTCATTGGTCTTCAGTTGTTCCTTAAATTTCACCTCCATCTTGGCCAACTCATCAGCAAACATGCAGCTACGCTCCTTCTCCTCCTAATGAGCAGTCAGACATTAACCAATGCTCTTTTTATCATATTCCTCTATCTTACATGCTGTATATCATACCTTTGGAGAACATAAGTCTTTGACAACATGGTTTGAACATCTAATTTGGGGACACATGACCAATAAAAGGATGCAAATAATACGTTTCTTACCACCAGCATCTGCTTGCATTTCCTGTACTTGTCATTCCTGTCAGACGCCTCTCTGCTGATGCCTTTGAGCTTCTCCTGGATGATGGCTTCCAGCATGGGATCAGCAGAACCTGGACTCCCTGTGAAGACAATGAAGGCAAGTCAGACAGTTTGATGAGACAAAGTTATTTTGTTATCAGTTCATCTGTTGATTATTAAAATGACAAATTCATACCCAATGATACACTTAAATGTGACATGTTATTACAACCCACCTACATACAGATATATTAAGGACCAGAGACCAAAATAAAAACTATTGACTGACTGATTTCTGAGGCAAAATAGAAAACAAAAGGCAAGCACCTAAGAAATTACACTGCTGGTAAACTTACAAAACATTATCAACTTTATCTGCAATTTTGATTACTGACTGCAGTTTTAAATGCAATTATTAATTCCATAACTTACAATTTGGCACAGTTAGATGTAACGTACCTGGCACTGATGTATCTGGACTCACTGATGCTGGGATTACTGTGGCCTCTTGTGTTGAGGTTCTCTTCAGCTCCTACAGACAGGAAAATAATAAGTGTTGAGAATTAGCTCTGAATGTAACTAGAAGACAGAAACAATGGGGGAAAAAATTGGCGCAGGCAAGTAAAAACACAAAAGTATGCTACTGAAAACAATTACAACATGACACAATTTTACAGCAGGTTATATTCTTTGTGTATGTAATAAAGTTCGTATTAATTTCATGCAATTAATTCTAGTCAAGAAATTAGCAACACAGACTGAGGAGTGGCCAAAGGTCCTTTTACCTCTGAGGGCATTTAGTGGGATGTGTTAGGCAGGCATAGTGTTACAAAAATCTAATGTAAGTTCTGTTCTTTCACTTGCTGTATCCAGTACATCGGCTGGTATCTGGTGGGACCTACCCCTTGCTGTTCAGAGAGTCTATACACTTGTTTTTGCAGACGCTGACATTCCTTGTATTTCTCCTTGTAGTGTTCTGCGGCCATGTGCAGCCGCAGCTTCAGGTCCTCCACCTCTCTCTGCAGCTCTGCTAAAACAGCTGGGTCTGCAGCAGATTCTTCTTCTTCGGCCTGGTGGCGAAAAACATTACAGCAGAACAGATCAGACATTAAACACTGTAATGGGCAAACTGCAAGGACCCCTATGAAGTTGTAGAGATAGAAAATTAATTAATAGCACCTTTAGGATTGTAACTATGGAAAGAATTACAGCCTTCTTCAAAAGGCAGAACCAGTAAAACCCCCAATGGGAGACACTTTTTGTTTCTGTTCCCATTATTTTGCTCTTCTTTCTCACTATTTTCACTAAAACATAACATACATAGAATACGGTTGGACAAAATATACAGTACTATCATGATTTTTAATCTTGAAAATGTTGCTGTGATATACGTTTTGTATAGAAATACATAATTAAACAAATTAACTTCTAACCTCATGAAATTAGATCTTTTATTTGGGATGTTATTTTTTTGGAAATATTATTTGAAAATTATTTATTATTACTTTCATTGAAACTATGGTCACATATCAATTTGATAATTTGACGTGCGATTTTGTATGTAACTAAACATTTTGATATATTTATATCAAAATGTTTTATTACATATGTATGTTTTTAAATCTTTTTCCTCATTGCTTTTCTGGTACATAGAATATTAGAGGTTTTCTACGCAGCTACCCCTGCCTACCATTAAACACGTCTAATAATAAATGTAACATTTCATGTGGAGCTAAATAAAGCCTGTTAGCAGACTGATTATTATCCTTACAGCTTCCTGCTTGGCCTCTGCCTTCATCTGCTCTACCATGCGCTCCAGGCGGACACACTGGGCCTGAGCTTCAGCCTTGGCCTGGCGAAGGGCATCAGCCTCCAGCTTCATGTGGTAAAGTTCAGACATGGTACGGTCACGGGTGCTAGAGGCGTCCCTCAACTCAGCAGCTAACAAGGAGGACTGCTGCTGGTTGGCCTGGAGCTGCTCCTCCTTCTGCCGCAGCTGCTCCTTCAGGGCCTTCACATCTCCCTGCCAGAAACAAACACGTTTTAGGTGAAGGTTTTTCATTTCCGTAAGGTCACTATAAATGTGTTATTATCCTTATAATTCCTTTTCTTGTTATTACTAAAAAAATCATATGGCATAATAATTCATCAAGTTAAATACTGTATATGACAAATCTATCTAGGTGTTGTGACTTTTTTAGAAAATTCTTTGTACCAAGGGGGGAACTTTGGCCAGCATCTCTCTGTACTGTTTGTCCTTCTCCGTGAGGCACGCCTGCAGGCGTCCCACCTCCTCTTTAAACTGGGCAATGGTGTTCTCCTTGTTCACGTCCACAGACTTCAGCATCTGCAGCTCTGCACTCAGCTTAGTGTTCTCCAGCTCCCGGTTTTTCAGGTGAATCTGGTGAATGCACACAGATTCAAACACATGCCCACACGCGCGCGCACACACACACACACACAGCAGAAGTTATAAAACACAAGAGAAGTTATAAAACGTTGGCTTTTGCCTCATTTATACAACACCAATCACGATCATGTAAAGAACATATGACTATTAAAATAAATGTTGCATGACCTCAATTACAAAACAGAGATTGAGATAGGCCCCATAAAGTTTTCCTTGTGCAACAGCCCCAGTGTGATGGTGCAAGTTAAATTAGGTAAGGGTTTTTGCCTCCATTTCCGTGGCGACAGTACAGTATGTGGCACTCCCAGTTCCTGTGCAGTGCCCACCACAACAAAGACACAGAACCACCAGACGAACCAGAAGAAGACAGAATAAGGCATGCCCTGTTTAGACTAAATGTTTGGGCAAGAGTATGCAGAATAATCACAGCAATAAAAAGTGAAAAACAGAAACAGGAAACATCAATTAACTGGACCTCCAATTTTGGGGAATCTAACACAACAAAAATATTGTCAACTGTACAGATTGTAAAACTGTCACTAACACAGCAGTCAACCGAACCACTGCTAAGCCAACCCCATCGACAAAATGACCATGTGACATGAAAGCATCTGGCTGCTACCTACCTGAATCTTGACATCCTTATTTTGTTATTAATCTTTATGTGATAACACATATTTTTTACGGTTTAACACAGGAGAAGCATTATCAGAATGCAACTCTTTTGAGGAAATACAAGAAACACATTAATACCACCAGCACATTACCTTGTAGAGTTCCTTCTCATCTTTCTCATTCTTGAGATGAGATTCAAGAGCCTCCTTCTCTGCTGTAAGTTTCTTCACTCTATCCTTGAGACTAAAGAAAGGGTCATAAAAATTGTTAGTCACAAACTGTATCACCCATTACAGTGTCTACATTCACATTCAGTGTTTGGAATAATTGATTAGTGACCATAGATTATGGTCTTTAAACGTTTACGCTGTTTTTATGCCCCACTCATAGACAAAACAAGCAGAAAATATGAAAAAGTGATCAGCTACTTCCTCCCTTCTTGACTTAGCAATAAATTAGATATAAAACAAGGAGACATGAGGATCCTTCCTCCTGTGTTGATATTACAGCTAAACATACTTTCAAGTTGATTTCTAAATTTACACACAACTCTCTCAAGTCTGTTTGCTCAAATGACAAAAAACAATGACAATCTGAGTGTGAGTTTACCCAGATTATTCTAATGGTATCCGAGTAACCAGGTAGAAATATAACTCTGTGCATGTAACCAAAACCAGCAATTCAGTGAATCTATAACAATCCCTCCACCCTTAACTCACTTGTCCAGCTCAGTTTCCTTTTGTAGGCCCTTTTGGGTGACTCCAATCAGATCCTCCTCCAACTGTATAACTCTGGCTGTGGCCTCCTCCAGCCTCCTCTTTACCTCCTCTTTCTCCTCTTGCAGGGCCTGGGAAGAGCTCTGCACCTCCTGGGAGACATTTAAATATAATGTTGAAAACAAGTGGAATAAAACTCAGGAAAATAAAGGCTGAAGACCAAATAAAATACGAAAGAACAATGCCTCAGTTTGGTAATGTGCATGATCTAATGAATTATTGAATGGATTAATCATTCTCATTCATAGAATTACTCCAATTTGTGCCAAGACAAACATAAATCTAGACGGGTTAAAGTCTGACATGACAAATAATGGTAGCTTCCTAGTATACCACTTTCCATCTCTGTCTTTGACACTAAGCCTGTGGAAAATGTGTGCAAAACATAAAAAGTTTATCGTCTTTGAAATGCAACTCTAAATCTGAGTTTTCAAACTTAAAAGATTACATCAAAAAAGCAAGAGGAAATGATTTTTTTTACAGTTTGTTTATAGACAGAATTTTGGAATCTTTATATTCACACCACATAAAAAAATCATATAAAGTATAGTCATAAAATTAACAGCCACAAAATCTGTAATCATGTTTTCATCTGAAAGCCGTTTTAAAACCAGCAGATTTATGGCAGAGGACAGCAATATGAATTATTACTGACACTGCTTTTAAGACTTAATGTTACACTATAAAAAGTTGAATTACAACTTTGATAATACAGACATTCATATCTGTCAGAGTGTGATTTATACTTTTAGTGGATCACGAGTTTGGATAGCTCTGCATATTTGCAGTCTTTCGCTAGGGGGTGCTAAGAGACTGTTTGGCCAAATGTAAAACTGTCCTTGGAATAGTTACAAGAACTGGAAAAGAGCATCAATCATATAATTTAGCACATTTAGCAGCATGTGCTGGTCAATCAACAACCTAGAACAACTAAACTATACAACACAAAAGGAACAAGTCCTGTTGCTTCACTGACAAAGTTTTTACAACAGCAGCAAACATTTTTCTCCCCTCCTTCCTGCTGTTACTCCTCTCTGCCTTCAAAAACTGACTCAGTCCATTCTCAGCTTACTTGGTTCTCTCTTCTCAGCTGGGCACAGGTTTCTTTCTCCTGCTCACGCTCCTTCTGCAGGCTCTCCTTCTCAGTTTCCAGCTGCTCCTTCTCCTGCTGCAGGAGGGCCATGTTTTTGACGAGCTCATCTTTCTCTCTCTGGGCTTCTTCCACCTTTTGCTGCACAGAAAGATGAATTGTTCAAGATGTTTGGGCCAATCAATTCACTTCACTAACAAAGTAGTATATAGTATATAATGTTGTTCACCGCTGTACATTATGTCCTTATCAAACTAATATGAACTCAGAGATTTAATTAGCTGTTCTGGATGTGACAGCCAAATAAGATCTGAGAACACAGATGTATTGAGTAGCTCTGTTGACGCATACTGTACCTCAAGGAAGCCAGCTTTGGTGGTGACCACCAGGATGTCAGAGTTGCATTCATCCTCCACAGTCAGCAGCTCATCCTCTGAGGGGCTGTTGGCACGAAACTGGAATGGCGTGCTGGCTCCCCGGATCTCCCCTTTGTGGGTCACATAACAGAACTGGTAGAACTCGCCGTCATCATTAGGAACATAATATCCTAGGAAAGAATGACATCCAGTCAGTGTACAGCAGTGCAGAGAAGCAAAGAAAAAGATATTCCTCCACAACCCTAAACTCACCCCAGTTAGCTTATCTTAAACTGCACACTTACTCCAACGTTATAACAAAGTGCACTTATAACTTTGGAATAAGTGCACTTTAACTGAAAAAAAATGCAGAAACTGTTGTGCTGTAGTGGTTCAGAGATTTGAAAAAACATGCTATGCATTTGTGGTGTTGTGGGTTTGAATCTAAGAAGCAAATAAGACATGTTTTTTCCCCTTCGTGTCACTCCTATTACTTTATAAAAAGTGTATAAAAGATAAAAAGCACATAAACTGAAATGTCTTAACACCAGAACAGACATCTGTGGGGAACATTTCTCATTTAACTCTATCCACTGATTTGGTATTAAAGTTTTAACAGCCCTCTGATATGTGGTTATTAAAAGGTGTCAAAGTTATATAAAACTATGGTATGATCTTACCCTGAAAGACCACTGTTCTGTGGACTGCGGTGCCTTCCACATAGTTCTCAGGGAGAGGCGACCACAAGAATGTGTAATAGTCCCTCGCTGTGCTCCAACCAACCTGTGAGACATTGTGGGGAATCCATTCAACCAGACGTTCTCACCACATCAGTGTAGGATAATAACAATGGAGGATTAACAGGGAGACTTCCTAGAATCCACACAGTGCCACTTCCAAAATATCTCAAACTGGTTTATTACAGTAATCATGGGGTTTTTAATCTATGTCAAGATGATAATGTGACTTTTTTTCCTAACAAGAAAAATGATAATTTCTGTAAACCCCTCCAAATCCTGGTCACCATGTGCATGTGGCCTGGCCCTGGTCATGAACAAGTCTAACTGTGGAAATGTAGCTACAACTCACTTCTAACAGGAAGAGGAAAATAGGTGAAAATTTTATACATAGGTGACTTGAAAATGAAAACCAAAATGTAATTATACGTATTTTATGTGTTGTTAACTGATGGCTGATGAGGGGGGAGTACAGAAAATACATCCATAACTTCAGCCCGGTGCCATAAAACTGTCAAACAAAATCAGAGTCACATCGAGCTGGCTGGCTCTCGGCGCGTGCACACTCAGGCACACACATGCATCCACAACAAGCCCAGTCAAAGCAGCCTATTACACCAGCCTCTGCCACAGAATATAGTCGTGTGATGTGATTTTCAAAGTTTTGCCCAAATTATATTTTAAACACTCACACAGACAGATCACGTTTAAATATATACTGTTGCAACAGATGTTGTTTTTGATGTAGACAGGCTTTTTTTCACTATCTGGGCAGTTTATATTCTCACCTGTGTACAAACAGCCTACAGCTACAATATTGTAAGTGTTCATCAGAGCCAGAGATAGAAGGCCCTGGTGCTCCAAAACCCCCAATTGTTACCAGTGCAGTTCCAGCCTCCAGCAGTAAAGAACAGGAAGCAATTAAAACATGCACCTAGTTAGTGCGTGTCATTACTGAAGGCTAGCCCTTACCAGTCCACTCATTAGAGCAGCAGAGGTGGTGGTGGGTGAAAACTCTGAGAGGAACTCTTTCACTTACAACAGACTGGTCTGCAGTGTGTATAAATAGGAGGAGAGGAGGTAGAGACGGTGTAGAGCCACCATAAAAAAAACTGGACTGGTGACTGAAGCGATAACACAGGCAACACTGCAAGAGTAAAATCTACAAAAACACACAAGCAGTTACAAAATGTGACCATAGAGTCAACCAATGCAACATGTATTTTAGTTTAAACAGTCCACCAGCATTCCAGCAAAGTCATACTTCTGCAAGAAAGCTGACAGAAGGCGGTGGCAACATTGCTGCAGGAGGTAATGTATTGTCTATGTGCCAGTCAGACTGTATTAATTCAGGAGCGAGTTGTTCATGAATCACACAGAGGGGTTGTGCGACGGAGACAGGTTAATTATAAAGCTGTGCTTGCTTTCACCTAGAGCCACTCTGACAACCTGTCCCAACAACATTCCTCCATGGAGCCGAGAGCAGCTTGCATCACGCAGCATGGTAAACGTTCCAGCATCAAAGGGCCAAAGGCTGCTTTTGTCCATGTGCAAACAAGAACCTGTCTCCCATCTATTTATCAACAATAGTCAAATGTAGTTTTTGTTTCGACTTGCCAAGTAAAAGTGTATGATTTAAATATCTGAAAATTATTTCAGCTTGACATGTGAAAGCATAAATCAAAAATGAGAAAATAGTCATAATTCTTTGAACCACCTAACTGACAGGAACATGCACTATATTCCGATAACAAGGGTACCAAATAAACCCCCCGAGAAAGTGGTCGCACTCCAAAAAATCTAAGGCCGAATTCGCTCTGCTTGACTGGGAGCCAATAGCAACTAAATGTGCGTTAAGGAGGTAACACTGATTCACAGCGTATCTCTATGCATACAAACGCAAGAACCTGGCACCAAGCGTCTCATCTGTCAGCACTGCCAGGAACATTTACATGATTTACGATCCTGCACTGTCTTTTCCAGCTCAGCTCTGTGTTTTAGAGGCTCAAGAAATTAGTGATTTTAAGATCTATCCTGCCAGTTGGTGCCTACCTTAAGGCTAAACACAATGTGAGATGGCATCCAGCTGAATCCAGTATTTAAACAGCCTCCAGACATTACCTGATCCACCTCCAGTAGCCTAACATGACCTCATTTCTCAGTGAGGATTGGGGGAAAAAAAAAAAACCTCTGTACACATTCATTTCACAAATCCACAAAAATATCATGAATAACATAGCACACACGCACACACCAAGTATATGAATCGTTGACATACATTTTTCAGACTAGTATATGGAATAAATATATGGTTTCAATCAATATTACAAAGACATCAACAACTTAAATCTCTGATGTTTGCAACAGTTTGTCTTGGCTGCCTTAATGGCACAAGTATATTTCACTAGAAGCACATTCGGGCAGGATGCAACACAAGCAGAGAGAGCCATTAGTTAGATTTTTTTGATCTGGTGTGATTTAATCCCAGCTTCCATCTCATCTCTGGTAGATAAAAAGAATGTCAGTCTAGAAGAGCCTGGAGTCATTTGCTTCCGTCTACACCAACGATTCACTTCAGATGAGGCTAAAATAAATTACTGCCACTGTATTGGATTTAATGCGCTCCTGTAACAAGATCCATGTGGGACACTCAAGTGTGTGATGGGGGTCAAAATGCTCCATTCCCTGTGTAAAGCTCATTTTTCAAATAAACATGACAGCATGGCTGCACTCGCAATCTCTCAGTTTTTGTCACCACTGAATTAATACTCACCACCACATTTTTAGTAAAATCTCAGCACTGTTATTTCTGCAAAATGAAATCCTGAAGTATAGCTGCAAAGTATTTAATGGCACAGATTCAAGTAATGTTGAGATAGCTGAGATGTAATTATCATACAGTATGTTAGAGATTTAACTTCCAATATATCAAACACAATATACTCTAGTCATAAGAATACACACTGTAATACTTCTGCTACTACAGATACTAATTATCATAATATTTATTTATAGCTTGTGTTTCTTCTGAGGATTTTATAATACACTGAAGAGGGTTATTCACCTTGAATATGCCAACCCAGTCCTTTGGATGTGGTTTGATGAACTGCGTCAGGGTGTAGTGACACTCCAGCGCAGCATGGGGAAGGTAACTCTTCCCCACATTCTGGAAGATGACATGGGCAAAGTTTGATGTGTCCATGTTGTTGCTTAATAAAGTCCCGTCCAGGAACAGTGCCATAAATCACTCAGCAGTGGCTACACAGGAAGAGACAAGCAACAAAATATATGATTAGAAACAATAATAAGCATAGAAACAACTAAAATGCCATTCTTTACGGTGAATGAGAATAAGTGGAGAAGCAAGACCCATATTAAAATGTTTGCTCCATCATTTGCCATTCCACTCTGCTTTCTCATTAGACTCAAACACAGGCCTATCAGGCAATCAGTTAAGCCTTCAAGGAATGTCAACCAGTGTATGGACATTTCTGCCTTTAATTCTGAGTCATATGGTGTTTGTGTATGGGATTCAGTATGCTTTCCTCTGTTCAGACTCGCATAAAATCAAAACTGCAAACAATCGCAAACATTTAAGTATATATACACAGTAAACAGATGTCTGCTAGTGACAATACAAGATAATGGCTAATAACCTATTAATTCCAGATTTAGCTTTGATTGTCTTAATACTCAAGCTAATCTGTTTAAGCCTTGAATAGATTTGTATCATTTGAACGTTTTGAACCAGCAGTTGTTTTGGGCTTTTTTGTGTTGAAGGGTTCCCTGCTCAATCAGAAAAAACAGATGACATGTTTGAAGCACACGCAATCTATGAACCAATTTAGCAAAAGTCTGATTTGAAGGAAGCAAAATGCAAATCTACATTTTCAACAAATGTAAAAATTTGGCTCAGGTGACTTGTGCCCTCTCCCAGTGTGAGACAGTTGAGTCTCACAGGAACTGTCTGGAAGTCCTTGTAAAGATGTAAAGTCAAAAAAATTCCAAGTTTGTCACCAGAAAGTTGCTCAAAAAGGTAATTTGTCAGTGGGAAACCCAGGCAAGGCCCAGGACACGCTGTTTACAGTACAGGTCATGACCTTTCAGTTCCAACTCATGATGGACAAACAATGCAACAGGTTAATGGTACCGTAGCTATATCCATACAACTTTAACAAATTCCTGATAAATACGACATGATCATGTAATGTTTTACGATTTAAAGTGTAAATGTTGATTGTTGAAACACTGATAACACCGATAGGTATGCAAAGGATTATATAACATGGTGTTTTATAATTTAGTTGACAGCTTCCTTCCTCAAATGCAAAAATGAAACAGCTGTTCCAAATGAAAAATAGACCTATATATATATATATATATATATATATATATATATATATATATATATATAGTAGAAATAGCTACTGTATAACTGTACTGGACCTTTTTCTTTATTTCTCTAATTATCTTTCTTGATTACTTTCTGATTTAATTTAATACATAAGGATAAATAGATGGTTTAATCTTGTAAACAATAACACTTAATTAATTCCCAAATAATTCTATTTTATTGAATTTTATCCCTGTAGCTGGCTTTTTTATGCTTAATTTTTATCTTTAAAAAAAGGTAATAAGACAATGACTTTGTAAACAATGAAGCACAACTTAGGTTTACTTTTGATACTTATGCTCTTTACACCTGACACATTAGGACTTCTACTTATATTATAATGGGCGGCATTCATTCTTTATTTGGCGTATTCATCTTAAATATTGTCACATTCACGATGACCGCAGGAAAAAAAACTGATTCACACAGCTGACCTTGATTTAAACTTAACACTAAAAAGCGGCCACATGATTTGGGCCTCAGCTGATATAATTTTCGCCGACGTAATCAGGCCCGTGACAGTCAATACATTTCCTCGGATGATGATCGGATGTTCTCACCCCGATATTTAACGCTAAATAATAATTTGACGGTAATAGCTTTGTTTGGCAACTACAAGCGAGGCGAGGCCTACCGTGACCACACTGATCATATCTGGCCAAGTTAGCTGTGCAGCTAACAGCTAACTAGCGAGCTACTTAGTCACATACTTTACTAAACGAGATCACGCGTTAACCGAAAGGCAAGGAGACGTTTGTTCCCGTGACACGTATAAACTACCGAGCAGATGTTGACTTTAACTAGTCCAACACAGCGTCACAACGACAAACAGAGCAGCGCTGTCGACCGGAGGACGAGGCTAGCCGACGCGTAGACACTTAGCTTCTAAAAACGCGTGTCAAACGGGGCGAATGCCGACAGCCGTCGTGTTATTAGTCACATTTATAAAATAAGCCTTTAACATACCCAGTTGCCATGTTGTACAACAGCTGAAATCCGAGCGTATCGCAGAAACAGTCGTTGACGCAGTTCAGTGCTTTCCGCTGCCCTCTTCCTGGAATAATAATAATAACATTGCGTCATTTCCTGTGAAGGGGACCCGCTTGGGAATCCCACCGGTCTGAAGTGTCGTAATAATGTGTCAAAGACAGAAGGCAATAGAGCTACGTTTTAATCTATTCACATACATGAAACATTTAAAGGATCATCATTAGTAACTGTAAGCAGTGGCGGAATGTAACTTACTTATGATCCACTATGTTTTAGCGGTGTATTGTACTTCTCACTTCCCTACATTTACTTCAAAACTTTAGTTACTGGTCACTTTGTATATAAAGACTTGACATAACAAGATCAATTTCAATTCAATCATAAAATATTGTACATTTTTAAAGATTAGACTACCAGATATAGAGATAAAATTGGCTCCACCCTAGCCAACAATAACATGTAATGCTTACACATTAAAGTGTCAATAATGATTAAATAATGAAATATATAAATGATGAGTAGTTTTACTTTTGATACTTGCTGATAATACTTATGTATCCTACTTTTACGTAAGGGGAGTTTTGACTGCAGGACTTTTACTTAAGCATTTTTACACTGTTATTGCTACTTTTACTTAAGTAAAGGATCTGAACACAATCCTCTTTCAGTAAGCTTTAGAGACCCATCGCTGTTGGGAAATGTAAAGACATAAATAAAAGAAAAAATAATAATTTAACAAATCAATCTGTTGATATGAACGCACTTATACATCCCAGGCTCTCTCCACTACATCTCAGTGGCTGAATTTGGGAGGCGGTGCCGCGCGGCTCCATTATTTTGATTGGAGGGAGGGACCGCCGCTGATGCACGTACAGATACGTCACACGTAAGGTCAAGAGGAAAGAAGTATGGCCGCTGTGTTGAGAGGGTCTCGGTACCTAATTGGAAGGTGTTGCAAGCATGTTGACTTTGCGTTCGGTAAGGAGGATAAACGGAGACAGCGCACGCCTTGTGAGCGTCGCTGCGCTTACTTTAGAAGCTCAAGTTGTTCCTTGAAAGCTCTTTGTGACATGAAAACACTATTATACTTGAAATGATGGAGGGGAAGTTTGAGTAGATTTTCGCTAGTCTGGGTTTGCTGCTGCTGCTGCTGCTGCTGCAGGGACTTCAGCTCACAGTCTACTGGTTAAGGAGCGTTTCTGTTAAAATTACGTCTTGTTTGCGTGCTGGGTCATTTGCTAGAGATGCGTATTTGTACGTACCGTACCGAACAGCCTCGACCGCAACATTTCAAAACGCTGAAGGGTGACAATTGTCGGAGTGTGCTCTTGTGTCCTGACTTTTTATTTGAGGCGCATAAAATAGCCTAACGTCAGTCACCGTGCACTTGGTCGTGTCGAATTGTTTGTAGCAAGATGGAGGTGGCTCTTTGTAGCCACTTACATAGATGAGCTCCTGAGAGAGACAACCTAAGCATAATATTCTTTTTACTTCAAAAAAACAAACATATTTATGTATCTTGTGTGCGTGCTTTAGTAGTATGTGGGTAAACAAATGGTAGAAAAACAACCTCACAAGATATCTTTGTGGTGTTTTTTTTTGTTAATAGTGTGAAGAAGAAAACGTTATTTCTTTTAACTTACAATGACATATGTCTGTTATCAAGGAATAGCTAAGTAAATATTGAAAAGGCTTGGGTACCACTGAAGGGCGATTACATTGGAATTACATGCTTAAATGACATTTAAACGCGGCAGTCTTCGACTCTGTGTTAAGACGTTACATCTGAACTATGCCTTTCATTACTTGGATCGGAGAAAAGTGTTTAATTGTAATTATTTACTAAATAAAAACTATCTAAGATGTTACATAAACAGTGTTAATGCTGCATCTTGACTAATGACATGCATTTTGGTCCTTGAACATGTAACAAGGGAACTGTGTCTTATCATTGATGCATTTGGCCGTTATGTTGTAGTCTCCACAAGGTCTATGGCCTCAAAGACACAGGTGGGGTTTGTTGGTCTGGGCAATATGGGAAACCCAATGGCAAAGAACTTGCTGAAGCATGGATACCCAGTCATTGCTACAGATGTGTTCCCAGAGTCCTGCAAGGAACTGCAAGAACTGGGTGCTCAGGTGGGAGTGTAACACACGCGCCTTTTTAAAGCCACTTTCCAGCTGTTTGTTCTCTTCTTATACCCCGTGATTTTGTTTGTTTTCTCAGATTGTGGATAATCCTGCTGAGGTTGCAGACAAGGCTGACCGCATTATCACCATGCTCCCCTCTAGTCCCAATGTCATAGACGTGTACACCGGACCCAATGGCGTTCTCAAGTACACTTTGGTTTCTCCTTCAGTATATGTACATAATAACCTCAGGGATTTAAGTCAGATTCTAAATGATGTACTTTTCTCAGCAGAAAGGTGAAGAAAGGCTCCCTACTCATTGACTCCAGCACTATTGATCCAGCTGTTTCAAAAGAGATGGCTGCTGCCTCTGAGAAGATGGGAGCAGTTTTTATGGATGCACCTGTATCAGGAGGTAAATTATATGGTTTTAAGTTTTATGGTCATTTTGGAGGCTATCGTGGATCTGTGAACTGTATTGCATTATGCTGAAAGGTGTTTCTAATATTTAGTCAACCCTCACCGAAATAAATGGGTGAGGAAAAACTGAGGGTTTCAATGAACTGGCAACTGAAATTTGTTATTTCAACCAATCTAGCAAGTAAGGCTGCAACTAGCAATTTTCACTATCAATTAATCGACCAATTATTTCCTTGATTAATGGTTTGGTCTATAGAATGTCAGTGACTAGCAACATCACACGTTCCCAGAGTCCATGGTGGCATCCTATTTTGTCATACCAACAGTCCAACCCAAAGATATTTAGTTTACTCTCATGGAAGTCTTGAGAAAACCAGAAAATATTCATATTTGAGAAGCTAGAACTAGTGGCTTTTTGTCATTTCTGCTTAAAAATGTACTTAAATGATTAATAAATTATCAAAATAGTTGCAGATTTATGTTGTGTTGGTCTATTAATCAACTCATTGTTTTAGCTCTACATTGTTGGAAAGGTAGATTCAACAATCTACCTTGTGTGTTCATGAGTTCTGATATGTATTACAGTATGTACTGAGTACGTATGAGTAGTAATGCAAGGAAGGGACTCTTACTCTTGGGGCATCATATTAACTGAATTCACCAGCTGCCTTCATTATATGTGAAGTTGAACTTTAAATACACATTGGTACTTCTGGATGTATTTTTTCAATGGTGACAACTCCAGTGTTGCCACTTAGGCTGCTTTTTGCGAAGGTCACGGTTGATAAAGAGCACCAACAGTATGTATCTGAGGAAGAGGAGCAGCTTCTGGCTGAACAAATGTTCCTAGCTGTAAAGTGTGTGCTCCCTGACTTTCTTGGGGGGTCCACACAGAAACGCAGTTTGTTTGAACTTGGCCTCGTCAACGTCAGAACAGCCACTTTCTTTGAATTGATTTTGGTCCATTTTACAGCCTGGCCCTAAAGATTAGTAATGATTTATATGCTTCCGTCCTGTGGTAGTGCACATGGATTAAAGTTGTCTAGCTTTCTCCCTTGAACTGTGCGTGTGTGTGTGTGTGTGTGTGTGCGTGTGTGTGGTGGCGGCGGCGGCAGTTTAACAGTGCAAACTGAAGTGTATGTCATACTTTGATACATCATGTTGATCACCAGGCTTTAGCTACTTTTTGAATATCACCGGTGGTCAAACGGGAATCAAAAGAAGTACAGTGACATGGTAGTGACTGTTTAATCTAATGTGTTTCAAGTTTAAACATAAAAGCACACATGACGGTGGCGACATAATTGAGTCAGCATGTGTCTGATGGTTGTTTCTCCGTGTGAAAAGGACCAGATGAGATAACTGCCGTCTTTTTTTCTTCATATTAGTCTATCGATACTTATTACGATAAATGTCAAATCATTATTTGTTTCAAGTTCAAAGGCTGATTTTTGCACCTGAGTGAAAGTTGAAGAAACCAGGTAGTTAATTGTCGTTTTAAACTATTCTTTATTGTTAGAACATGACAAACACTTGCCAAACAGCGGAACACTTCACAAACCTGAGATACTTTAATTTCTTACTTTCTGTGTGTTCTAATTGTGGTGATATTTTTAAATCATCAAACGAGTTTGTGGTGTTGCCCGTCTTAGCTGGCACGTGTCTTCGGCACAGTTTGCGCTGTTTTTTGTCAGATTGTAAGTAGCTAAAATATCTCCAAACTACTGAAGCTGAGTGAACTTTTTCGTTGACGATGGCTTCGTCTTGCTTCTAGCTGTCTTTCTTTCTTCGGTCACTCATTTCACTTACCTGTATTTTGCTTATTCTGCTCCAACTACGAGCCTGTTAGCCACCGTGTCTGTAAACATACCTCTGTTTCTGTGACATGATTGGCTGTTCGTCTTTTTCTGCTTTTGCTGTTTAATGGCAGGTGGCAACATTTATCGAATATTTGTTATATTTATATTGAGATAAATTATATCAGCTGGGCGATAAAACACTAACAATAATTATCGCAATATAATGTTTCTCAATATCACTGACAAATGTTCAATAACTGTTTAATGTAATTAAACCACCAAGGAGGAGGATGCGGCGATCACGTCGCTAACAGGCTTGTAATTGGAGCAGAATAAGCGAAATGAGTGACACAGAAGAAAACAGTGTCCATGACGAAGCCATCGTCGACAAGAAAGGTCACTGAACTTCAGTAGTTTGGAAAAAATCAGCCTTTGAACTTGAAAGAAATAATGATTTGACATTTTTAGTGATAATTATCACTATCAACTGATATCAAGAAAAAAAAATTTGTGATAACATTTTTGGCCATATTGGCCAGCCCTAGTTAGGTGTTTGTTAGATGAGGGTTTTTTTTCTCCAAAATACTATAAACAATTAGGTTAGTCGTCCGTGCTTCCATTCGATTGTAAACAACAGTGCCTCTAGTTTATGGTCTCGCGTCTCACTTTAAATGCTTCAGTGAAGTTCAAGCATTTGCACAGTTGAGAGGAATGTTTCCACTGGAGAAAATCCACAAACCTGCTTTCTGACAGCTATGGTATTTTAACCAAAGGGTGTGTTGCATTATGTAGTGATTGTTCCACTCGAGAGAGAAATGCACCTTTTGTCTGCTTCTGAACTATGAACTGGATCTTATGTACAGGTCTTTATGGTTTTTGTGCTGTGAGTGTATCTTGTAACTTGTTTTTCGGTTGCTTTAGACTTTAAAGAGTAGATTGGGACACAATTTCACATTCAGAATTTCATATTTAAACAATTCAAATGATCAATCTTAAATTCAATAAAATGAAGTTGTTTAAAAATGTACTCGTTAATTACTTGCCTCCATATGTAGCTAATTACTTAAACTATTCAACCTCAACCTTTTCCATCTATACTGCATGTCACCTTTTGGACAAGTCATTCACTGTCATCAGTTGTCAGTTTTATGCAGATAACTTTATAACTGTCTTCAAGTTCTCCAAGGCTACATGTCTGTGAACTTGTAATTAAATCAGAAATTAAAGTTATCTGTTGCAACAAAGCTACTGATCATGCAGTATTTTGAAATATTGTTACTGTGAATGGCAAAAATCTGTGTGGCTTTGACATGTTAACTCGGTTGTTAAATCCTGCTTTTTACGTCTGTTTTCTTTTTCTTTTTTTTAAATTACCGCTATTCTGTATGAATTTTGAAGCCATGTTATTTCTCGGCTTCACTGTTGTAACTCCCACCTGTCTCCAGCAGAACAGTCGTTTCCAGTTAGTACAAAATGCTGCTGGCTCACGAGGACCAGGGAGGGGCAAATGTATTACACCCTTCTTGGCCTCTCTCCATTGGCTTCCTGTAAACTTTAGGATTAATTATAAGACTAATATGTTGGTTAATTTCTTGGCACCCATGTGGCTTGCACCTGGTTATTGTATATCACTGAGGTTTTAACCCCATGTGAACCCGAATGCACCGTCAAATGTACAAACAGATCCAGAAACAGCTGTTCCTAAATTTAGGCAAGGGCTTTTTCCAACAGTGTCCCAAAGCTATGGACTGACTTTCCCAGTGGTTATTATCCTCATCCAAATCTTTTCTTAAAGTCATACTTTCCCTGTTAATTGTACTTCACCTTATTTTGGCTATTTTCATTTTTTTAAATCTAACTCTTTGAATTTTTTTTCATTTTTACGTAGCATAACCTTGCATGCAATGCTGTTTTGTCTTTTTATCTGAGGCACATTGTAATTCAGTTTTGATTATTGCTACATAATAGGTTTATAGGTCTCTTAACTTTACATTGAGTTAGTCCCCGTCGTTCCAAACAACATAAATAAACAGACCCATTTTTCACTCCAAAATTAAATGTCAATTAGACATGTACACAAATGTATTTATTTTATTTTTTCCCTTTTTTATTAGAGAGTCGATAGTGCAGATATGCAAAGCTGACAGGAAATGAGTGGAGAGAGATGGGGAACGACATGCAACAAAGACATTTAAACTTATATTTATTTCATTATCTCCCGATTTGTATCTTACTGAAAATATTCTGGTTGTACTGCACCTCGACGTTCCAAATAAAAGCCTTGAAAGGGTAGTGAGATAAAATATGTGGACCCATAGGGTTGTTGTCAGGCAGCAAAACACTCGCCGTCTTTGGAGATGTTTGATGCGGTTTTCAGAGCTCTGTGTCAAATAATTTAAGTTTTTCTTACTTACTACATGAAAAAATCCACAAGTTTTTCCACACTATGCCAAACCTGTATCATAAAGGATGGTAGCTGCTATTCCAGCTATGTTGAGAAGGCTGCTATAATTAACAATGATTATTTTGAGCTAATTTACATGTTGGCCTTCAATTTGCCTTTTGTTCACTGCATTTCAACTGATAAATCAGAAAATCACTTTATACCAATCATCTCTGCATGCTTGCACATGGTTCATTGTATGTAAGCACGGTTTCCCACTCCCAGGTGTGGGTGCTGCCAGTTCGGGTAAACTGACTTTTATGGTTGGAGGAGCAGAGGAGGAATTTACTGCAGCCAAAGAACTTCTCAGTTGCATGGGAGCCAATGTGGTGTACTGCGGTCAGGTTGGAACTGGACAGGTATGAGCAGTTATTTCATAATTTCCAGGAACTGTCACGATGCATTTGTCATTCAGATAAGAGGATTTTTTTTCCCCCGCATGTGTAAAGATGGTAGTTCAAGTGTGTATGTACTTGTTAGTCAAATGTTTATTGAAACCTACATTTTAAATCAGAAAATATTAGTAATTAATGTGGTGTTGGGGTTATTGAAAGCTAATATTCTGTCGTCTTGTTACAGGCTGCTAAAATCTGTAACAACATGCTTCTAGCCATTGGAATGATCGGGACTTCAGAGACAATGAACTTGGGAATCAGGTGAACTCTCTCTCTTAGTTACAAATAACAGCATATGCAGTCTTTTAAAATCATGACGATAGATGCAACAGCAATACACTTTGTTTAAGTAACATGGAATTTGTTTTCACTCACAGACTTGGTCTTGATCCTAAACTGCTGGCCAAGATCCTGAACATGAGTTCAGGTCGGTGTTGGTCCAGTGACACCTACAACCCTGTGCCTGGAGTCATGGAGGGAGTGCCCTCTGGGAATAACTACCAGGGAGGCTTCGGCACCCAGCTGATGGCTAAGGTCAGTTTGATGGCCTTATTTCATGAGCATTAGTGTTTCGTCTTTAGGTTTGTACATGTTGCCCTCGTCATCATCATCATCACAAATATGATGAAATTAAGCATATTTCATGGCAGTAATAGTTATGTTTCCTCTGATTAGTGTGGAGAAATCTGTTCAAATTATCCCCATGTTTTGCTTGAAGTGGATTGTTCTCATTCATAAACTGTATGTATCAGCTCAGTCATGTACTCATTTCTGAGTCATATGTTGTGCATGTGACAGGAAGTGACAGAGTTGGGGGGGGGGGTACTAAGAATTTATATCTTAGGTCATACCACTTTAAATTATGCAGTGAGCTGTTCAGCAGTTTACATCCCTCTTAATAGGGAGTCATGCCTGTATTATTACAACATAAAGAAAAATTCTCTGTGGTGTGTGGACTGGTGGTTTTGGTTTTAGAGTTTAATTTTCAGCTCCGCTGGTTTTTCTAATGTATGTTTGCTTTTCTTTTTCAGGATCTAGGCCTCGCACAGAACACAGCCACCAACACAAAGACTCCTGTCCCTCTCGGCTCCTTAGCCCATCAAATGTATCGTATGATGTGCGCACGCGGTTATGCCAATAAAGATTTCTCCTCCGTATTCCAGTTCCTTCGTGAGGAGGAAGGCCAGTAATGTCAGCTTCCACCCCGTCCACAGCCTTCCTTCCCAGGCCTGGCCCTGCACAGGACTAACATAGCGTAGTTAGGGTGCATTTTGCCCCGAGGACTTTTTTTTTTTTTCAGAGTTGTGAAAGGCATGAAGCCAACACAGCTCCAACACAGCGTGACAGATCATGTGTGCACTTCTCTCCTCTAGGAAATCATGTTTCCTGTGTGATCTGGCCTTTTAAAAATGCAACACTCCTTTCAGTTTTAGAAGTAAATGAATTGTCAGATATACAAAAGATTAGCGGAGTGTCAAGCAGTGGCAGCTCTGCAGATCTTACTAAAAATGCAAAGAGTTCAGTGGGAATCTGTGGTGTTAAGAAGACAACTCATTAACTCTGTTTGTCAAGGCTAAACAGCTACAAACGTTTTAGTCTCATATTTATCTATTATTTGTGATCATTTCTTTATACTGTTTTTTTTTCTGTACATGGGGGTTATTTCTCTTGACATTTGAAATGTTACTTTGGAATAAGAGTGTCCTATCATATCCTGTTAGGAAATAAAGACAAATTGTGATGTCAATTCATGTGACAATTAATTTACCACCCTCCTTTTTAAATTTCATCTATTTTTCTTAACAGAAACTGCAAGCACCACATTTTTCTCAGTGATTGCTACTGATTTGTTGCAGTAATGCCATAAATTAAGTTTGTTTTTATATATATATAACTTTCATCTATTCAAAGAGAAGAGCTTTGCATAGATACATTTTAAATAACTGAATTTATGCAGTCCACAGACTTGCATGCAAATGCAGCCAGACACAGAGGACGGAGGATACTAATTCTCGCGATGAAAATGGCCATTTAAATTCTAGATGCCTTGTATTTGGACACGCACTGTACAATTTTCCCTCCATGTCTCAGAGCTCTAGCAAGTTAAATGGCTCCCAAATGTTGTAGTTTGCATCGTGTGTCCCACTGATTCCGTAGTCACGATAAAACAAACATCTGCCTTTAGGAGCTTGGCTGCAGAGCAGATGCAGCGGCAGGATGCGAGAATCACAGTTCCCAAACTGCACACGTTGTTCAAACGAAAAGGACGCATCAACTTTTTCCAGTTAGAACTGAATTATCCAACACATCTTATCCTGATGCTTCAAACTCCTCTCTAATGAAGATTTGAGTTTTGTTTTTTTTTAATATTGCCTACTCCACTACTATGAAACAAAGTTGTGACAGGCAGTCGCATCATGCAGCCAGACAAAGTCTTTTCTATCCCCACTTAGGCCAGACCAGGAGGGCGGCATGCTTCTGATCTAGTTTGCCAAGAGCCACTGAGGGGCCAAGGTGCCATAGGTCATGCGATCACAAGACAACCCCATAAAAAGTCCATTAAGCACTGTAGGCTAAGAGCTGTGTTGTCATCTACTTGATAGGTACTGCAAACAGAGCCGCACTTTGGTCTCAGGCCTCCAGCAGACTGACACACAGCCTGTCATCTGCTGCAGCGTCGCGCTGCATCCCTCCTGCTCAACCTATAGCCTCTTAAACACTTTTAATAAGGTTTGCGTTTAGCAGTTTATTTGTGTTTTTATTTTTAAACACATTTATATTATGTGCATTTTTGCATATGATATATGTAATTTTGCAACTACAGTATATGCATCAGCAAAAAGATGCGTGTATTTTTTTAACCTATGAGTTAGTCAGACTTCACTGTGACAAATAAGTGCGGATGCTTTATCCTAAAAGATGACTTATCACAAAATTTCGTTGCTGTTTTCTTGTTCCAAATAGTTCTTAATCCATATTGTAGCCCAGTGCAACAATCCGCACTTTTTTACATTTTTCATTCAAAGCAATGATAGTCACATTGTCAAATCTGTGTGGTTTTAATGGTGGCCTCCTTGTCCAGTGTAAAGCTGTGTGTGTGTGTGTGTGTGCTATATTGTAAAAAAAAATAAACAAAATCCTGCTTTTTAAAGAGCTGTAAAGCACGCTCTGTAGACCAAACCAATCACACTGCAAATCAAAACATTGTCAAACTACAATAATTAACACTCATTTGCATAGTTGTTTTTATTCATCCCGGATCTGTCGTACTTCAAGAGTTACCCTTTAATTCATTAAAACTGGACAAATGTTTAAGTCATTTAATATTTGTACATTTTAGACTATATAGTCTACAAATTGTAGTATATTAGTTATAAATTAACGTCAGCGTTTCGACTTTAACTTTAAGACGCTATTTCTGTTTAATAATTAATTAAAGGTATCGCATCATTTTTATTTGTCCCAGCTGTGCCTTTAACCACCGTCACTAATAATGCCATCTCAGTTATCATCTAATTTTTAGACAACTGGACACAAAGTATCTTCATTACACATTTGCATTTATGCGTGTGTGTGTGTGTGTCGGCATATTGAAATGAAAATAAAATGAACAAATGAAACGCTTCTTTATCGACAGCTCATGACCTATTTGCAATTCAGACATGGATCATCTTTTTCGTTCAACTGGCTTAACCGCTCATATAGCATTTCCTACCAGCTGCTGTATGTTCACAAAGACAGCCGCCCTCTAATGTGTGAACAACGTGGCTGAGGTGATTCCTGTCCAGCCTACACTCACTTTTTCTAAATCGGTTTCATGCGAAATTTGAGAAAGTTGCTCTATCTAATATGCGCTGTACAATAGCAGTAAATAAAAAGACGATTGGTCTATCTAAAGTCGGTTATCATGACAATGCAATTAAATAAAAAAATCTGACATGAACGTATTCAGAAACATAAAACATTATGCTTTTTCCCCCCTGAAATGTAGACCACTGCTCACTCTTGCCCACAAGCTATGAACTTGGGCCATAAAGATTTACAGCCTCAAAAGGTGGGAAAACTCTATTAAAAATAAAAAGGTGCTCAAATTTAGATGGGGATACATTCCTCTGTGGCCTCACATTTAGAAATGTAAAACAAAAATAAATTCTGAAAGTTAAAACGGCATTTTGTTTGACACCAACCCTCGCGTCCATATGCACCTCTTTAGTCTATAACAGTACTCCCACACAGCTGAATGTTTTAGTGCCATATATAGACTAAACCCTAAACAACATTTTATTTTTATTCTTGCAGTACAGACACATGCTCATGAAGTATTTGTTTATATATCGTATATATGCCCCAATGCAAGAATGTTTTTAGCTGCGTAGGAAAACAAGAGCCCACCTATGGAGGCATTTTACGCAGAATGTAGAAACACGTAGGCATGCTGAAGAACGGTTTATTTTCCTATATTTTCATTTTTTATTGTAGAAGGTTAAAATAATCTTGAGCTTTGATTTTGACCATTTAATGCCAGTCGATTTTTTTTCTTATGCCAAAGTCTGCTGGGCTTAAAGAAAGAGAAGAGAGGTTCATGTAACTTGTCTTAAAAACGAGCACAGTCTGTCGATGAAATCTCCTCTTCGGCATTTAGCGGTGTTTTCTCTTCGGGCTTCCTGGCGTGAAGTGCCTATTTGGCCAGACTGCAACTTTCAACTTGACCTTGGCCTCCAGCCGCGTCTAAGCCGTAGAGGAAGAGTGCAGCCAAATGTGGCATGCTTTTTGGTATTTTGTGAACACTGAACTTGTGTCTGGATTTACACGTTGCACTGTCGAATGTGAGGATGACTACTTTTATGAATGTTATAATATGCGTTTTAAATGTAGGCCCTATCCATAAAACATCAGTCTGTGTCTATTTATTTTTTAAAGTCCGCCTGCGTAATCATTATGTTTAAAAGGCTCACTCTAAGACAATCGCTCAGTTCAGATCATTTATTATGGTACATAATATACATAATACATTATGGTACATTTTGTAAAAGTCTGTACCTTTTGACTGAAAGCGTATAAAAAAAGTCCAATCTTTAGATATAAAGCCAAAATCATTTGGAATGCACATATCCCAAATCAGTTTTTGCTTTATGCTTAGATTAAGAGCTTCTGCCACCAAAATGGCACGCGTAATTACGCATCCATTGCGCCCTAAAAAAAAAGAAAAGAAAAGAAAAAGAAATCATATATAGTTTTTCTTATGCCCTGTATTACACAATTCATCAAATAAGCGTGTTGTGGTGGCACTGTTCGACAGACAAGGTCGTCTTTACATCAGTGTCACTCAGTTTGAGATTACAATATCACTTTGTTTGAAAAAAAAACCTTTTGGCATCTCTAAAACATGGGCATACTCATGATGTACAGTACATCTTCACAAATACACAGCTTGATCTGCATTATCTGATGTCTAGACCTTTATCATCTCCTTTGCATATCACGTGTTTGGCCCTGGCCAATAACCTTGCGATCTTTATGTACTCAGGCGTGTTGGTATCGTTACTCTGCCCGAGTCCCTGTCTCTGCTCAGTCGAGGGGATTTTGAAAAAGAGTTGGTCGTCTCGATGTAGGGCATGCTATGACCGCTTCATTACTCCTCCATTCGCACTGGATTGACCCGGTGATGTTTCTCTACGACAACGGCTTGGATGAAAGAAGCAAGAACATGGAAGGATTTACTGGAGGCAATTTTGCTGCAAACCAGTGCAGGAATTTGTTAGCGCATCCAACCTCGCTGGCTCCGAGCACCACCTACACTGCGAGTGAGGTGCCAGTCTCTGGCATGGGGGAGCCTGGCAAACAATGCAGCCCGTGTTCTGCCACTCAGAGCTCGCCCAATGCATCTTTGCCCTATGGATATTTTGGCAGCAGTTATTACCCATGTAGGATGTCACACGGCAGCGTCAAGGCTTGCGCGCAGCCCTCTGGTTATGGCGATAAATACATGGACTCATCGGTGTCTGGTGAGGAGTTCTCAACCAGGGCAAAGGAATTCGCGTTTTATCAGGGCTATTCCTCGGGTCCTTACCAGCCCAGCTACTTGGACGTGCCTGTCGTTCCTGCGCTGAGTGCTCCATCTGAGCCAAGACACGAGCCTCTCTTGCCCATGGAGCCCTACCAGCCATGGGCCATCACCAATGGCTGGAGTGGTCAAGTTTACTGCACCAAGGAGCAACCACAGTCAAATCCTCTGTGGAAATCCTCTTTACAAGGTATTATTATTGTTTTATTAACACAGAAATATGCAGTGTACATGGGAATGTACAGTCAAACTTGCAAAAATATGCGAATGCAATGTCTAATGTAAAATACTTTTTTTCAGTGTTGATATTTAGTAATGCGCCTGAAAGAAGGAAAAAATAGAGAATTAAATGTTTGTAAAAATGTTTCGTTTTCTGTGTGATGCAGTCGAGCAGATTAAAATGTGACAATGCATTTTGTTTCCTCCACAGACACTATATCTGGTGGAGACAGCTCTATCCGTCGTGGGAGAAAGAAGCGTGTGCCATACACCAAGGTGCAGCTCAAGGAACTGGAAAGGGAGTACGCCGCCAATAAATTCATCACCAAGGACAAAAGGAGGAGGATATCCGCGCAGACAAATCTGACAGAGAGACAAGTGACAATCTGGTTTCAGAACAGGCGCGTAAAGGAGAAGAAAGTCGTCAATAAATTCAAGAGTTCCAGTTAGCTCTGGAGATACTGAAACGGGAGCAGAAGGGCGGACATGGATGTGCCTTCATCCAAAAAACTGTGCTATAATTTATTACATTATATGAACGGTTTCTCTGTCGCCAGAGCGGCTCTGCTTTGACCTACACATTTCCTTCCTCACATTTTAATTGGAACCAGTCGATGCGGCCTGCTGACAGAAGATCGGAAATGGTTTGCAACATGTTGACCAAGGCGATTCCGCGAGGGATGCATGATCTCCTTCAAACATTCACTAAACAATGAGACATTCTGCATTGAAGGCGTGAGACACCCCGAGCAATCCTGCGCTTTATTCTTCACTTAATGAAATCCAGCAATGAAGACTGAAGCCCCTGAAATCAGTTCCAACAACAGCTTTCGTCTTTAGACAGTGACGCAGTGGAAAACAAATCGGTGGCTAAACTGTCACCTACAGTCTGTGATCTTCACAATTCACACAGGCAAAGTTAAATAATAATTAAATACCTGAAAATGAATCTCGATAATTATATTTTCAGCATGCATTCGCGTTGAAGAGAAAAATATCTCTCCATACTCTGTCCTTGCATAAGCAATGGTAGCCTACAGCCCTTCTTGGGTGTATTTAAATTATTTAGATAAACTCCATTCCACAGTTTGGAAGCTTGAAAAACAGAGTTTACACTACATCCCCGCCTTTAGAAATGCAATCGCTCCATTTAAAATAAGCCTCTGTCTGTTAGTTAGTCAGCCAGTATCTGATGAAACGTTATCAAACGTGAAACTAGCCCGGGCATTTCAATAGGTTGGCTCACACTATGTCACTGTCTTTTTTTCACAGGGTTTTCACTCAGAATAACTCGCCTCTCAGCAGGCTGACCTATGCAATTTCTGCCTGTCAGTCAAGAATGATTTTGCAGAAGAATACTGAAAACGTATATTTAAACATGGAAATATTATCCGACTGCAACTATCTATTCTCACTTTTTTGACTGCAATAGCCAAAATTTTTGACAATAAATGTTTGAGAGACGCAATGTGATCTTGTCATTTTCATTCAAGTTGGACATGGATGCTTGACCGATCAATTATAGGCTTTACAAAAGAAATACTTTCATGGTAAAATTACACAAGGCTACAGTATATTCCCTGAACTGATGGTAGTGTATTTAGACCAACAGGCCTGCACGAGAGAGCCCTCGTTGAGCTCAGAGCTTCTGTGGGTTTCCGCCATTAAGAGTTTATGTCGCCATCTAGTGGCGAAGCTCTGTCAGCACAGTGTCTGCCCATAGACTGCCTCTACCCTCATAAGCGTGTGTGAAAAAGGCCTGTTACTTATACCTAACTAGCTTCCTTACTATTAATAAAACGTGTCATATATCAACTTTCACCATTAAGGTAAGAACTCAATGTATTTCTTTAGTAATAGGCTAATAAAAATATCTATTTTTAGGATATTATCTTCAAATATTTTAGCGCTGCAGAAAAACTTTAGGGATATAAAGACGGATTTGACAAATATAATAGATGAAGCCTTTCTGAAGTCATGGCACAACGCAAAAGCCATGATAATGACTTATTATTGTTGTTATTCACATTAAGACATATATTTTGGTCACATATTTTAGCTGATTCCCCTTTCTTAATAATAGTTTAATTGATTTGTTCAAAAATGAGAATGAAAAATGATCTGACGAATCATTCAGTTTCACTTCATGTTTCGTCAGTGGTTAATTTCTTATAAGCACGTGTAAACTTCACTCTGTTCTTATACTTTTTTTGTTGAATCCAACTCAAAATTTCGTTTCTAAAATGTCTGTTCATATTTAAAAAAACACATCAAATTCATGCTCATATATATTAATTTATACTCAATCGAAAATCAAAGTGTAAACGGTCTGTTTTATTTGTGTGAATTAATCAAGTCCTCTCATGATCTGTCTCATGTTTTCATTTTGTGTTAAAGAGCAAACGGTTCATCTGTTTGGAACAAGAAAATCTACTTATATAAGCTGGATGTAAACGAAAACGTTTGATATGAAAAGTGTGTGTGAGAGCTGGTGGAGAGGCCTGTTAACCAGCCGTCCAAACAACCCCTCAACTGTTACGCACAACTCTTTTCTTTCTTGTCAGTGTTGATATTTGCTGTATTAATTGTATTATGGTGTTCACATAATCCAAATTATCTTTTCACAATCACATCGACATACAGTAGCCTATCAGTGAGTGGGCTAAAGGCTTAATTCACATAATTCTCGGAACCTAAAAAACGCATAATAATTTTAAAAGCTTGATTTCCTAAGCGTTTGGACTTCGATCACTCATTAACTTTTTGGGAATAATGGGCGTCCTGTTGGTGTAAATATTCTTCTACCTTGTTGAGTCCCTTTAGAAACCTCCCTCTAGATCCTCTGATGTCTCCTCTGTTGTTCTGTGCCATTGCTCCCTCTAACAGCCAAACAGGTTAATGCACCTCACTCCAAAAAGTCCCGTATGCAGGCCTGAAGCGTGCTGCTGTATGAATCACTAACAGCACTGATAATACAATAACATCTAAAATACAAAATAAAATCACAATCTAATAGTGAAAACTGGCTGAATTTGAAACGATTCAATTTTCCAAGGAGGAAATTAGAGCCAATAAAGTTACACGCAGTAACAAATAAAAACGTATTTATTTATTTAAACGTGCCTTTTGATAGCTGTATGAATCATTGCCATCTTCTCTGTGTAATGTTGCACATTTTCACGTGTGTGTGTGTGTGTGTGTGTACGTGTGTGTACGTGCGTGCGTTGTGCAATGAACTTCAGACAAAAACTTAAATCTTTATTTGTGAATCCAATAGTTAAAGTAGGCTAAAAAATGTCATAGAGTAAAATCCAACTTTTCCCCCAAACAAACAAATAAACCAGAACACTAATGAGACGCAGTTGACACAATGTGAACTCCGCCTGACAAACAGCGCTATCAAACACACATTTAACTCTGGAGCATTTTTTGTTCATTAACGTATGTCTCTGGCTACCGGAGCGTTTTATTTGAATGATATATATATATCTTTTTCACATTTGTTGCATCACACCACGCATTGTACTGTATTTGTTCTTTTGGGCTATTGCCGCCCTGTTACAGAGATATTCTGCAACAAAACTGCATTTACCAATGTAACAACATAGCTGGACAATAATAGCAATGGACATTCACTCTTTAAAGTGAAGACAGACAGACAGGTGGTGTGATATGTCTAAGTTTAATTTGAGTCCACTGTACATTAGAGCATCATGACCCCAAGTTTTTAATTTTTTTTTAGGTTTTTAAGTTGTGTTTTACAGCAGCTTTAGCTGTACCCCCCCTCCCCCCCAAAAGTACACTGCTTCCGGAGATACCCCCCCCCCCCCCTCAGCTGCTGTCAGAGTCCAGTGTCCACCATCTTTTTCTGTTCAGTTTCTTTACACCTTGATGACATCAAACGTTTAATTATTATCCAGTTCTCTGGTATCTGCTGTATGTTCAAATTGAATTAGTTTCCTTCATCATCAATATGTAGCCAACTTCTTTTCTCGTATTAAACTATAGTTCACTTTAAATAATATCAACACTGTTTGTAGTGGTAAGCAGATCACCTTGTGTATTACTTTAGAAACCATGGAGTCTGTGGTTGGCAGAGGATTATACAAGGAAAAAATGGCTATCTTAATACAAACAGTCCAGTATCAATAAACCCAACCTGGGATACTTTCTTCTTCATCATCATCATCATTCTGTGTTTCATTTTGAATTAAATCTGTTTTCTTCAGTGTAATTTTTCATGCTAAACTCTAATAAACACAGACTTTTGCAAATATAGGCACATTGCAGTCATTACACTGAAAGAGTCCGGGGGAACAAAAGCTTTATTTTGAGTAATAAATCAGTTTGCAGTGTGCTTCCTCTTCATAAACACTTTCAAATCATCATAAATATCAGAAAAGCGAAGGGATTTAGAAATGTTTTGTTGTTTGGTTTCCTCTTGAACAGTTTTCTTTTGAAGGCATAATCCGTGAGCCAAATGTAAACACAGAGTCGGCCCACCACCACGATTCAAAACACAGCATTGAAACCTGGTGTCACTGTCTTATTGATTTACAGCTCTTTTAATTCATGGACAAGCTACATTTAAATTAATAGTGTTTACTTTTGTGTTTACACCAGTAATGCCTACAAAGACTGATATAAATTAGGCATTTTTCGCACAAAATGCTCATTTTTCATCTATTGCTTAAACTACTCTTCAAGTATATAAATATACCTGAAATTTGTTTAGTACAAATATTACAGATCGGGCCCTTAAACTGTAAATCTTAACCGGCACATTTTCCCTAAATATTAGAAAATGTGCCCTTGTGAAATGAAGTGAGGGACCAGGAAAGGCAGGAGGCGCACACAGATTTTCAGGCAGTTAAGTTAAACCACATTCCTCCCAAAGTGTCGAACCAAGAAAACTGCTGTTATTTTTAAAATCCCCTTTAGCTGCCTCCTAACAGCCATATCACCCAGCAGTGACTGTCGGATCTACATGTATATTTCTTTTATTTCTCCCCTCCAACTTTATTTATCGCATCTGAACGTTTCAAGGCGACTCAAAAACGATCGACCAGCCTTGACTTTGATGCGATTGTCTAAGCAATGTCAAAAAATGACACCAGCAGAATCAAACAAGAGGTTTGATTAACCTCTTTTATTCACAGTCTTCATCTTTTAAACTGGCACTATGACGCATTGTTTTTATTTGGCTGAATGAATAATGTCGTACTGATGGGTCAAAGTGGATCTGAGGAAAAAACGAGACATTTAACTTTTATTTGAATATATTTTCTGCGCATTTGTTTTCCTTATGATGATGACCGGCTAGAGGTCAAGGTTTGGCAGCTTTGTGTTTCCACACAGCCTACATGCTTGAAACGAAAATGAAAACTCTCTTGCTTATATTAGTGGATTAATGCACATTTACTGGCTCGGGTTAAACCGTGAAATCCAATATTTTTGTGGTTGAAGCTGTTTGAAAAGAAGTAGAAGGAAGGCAGGTTTAATGTGACAAACTGGGCCACTCCTGCAGCCTCGGCCTAAATGCTGACGCTGCGTACGAGTGGCTGAATAATTCACAAAATAATAAAGATAGGAATCGTCGTCTTAAGACTATTTTACTCATCTGAAATGAATAACAGTTTCACATGCTAACACACAGTTGAATGAAGCTCAATCTGCTGAAGTCAAACAGCAAAGCACCTGGGCAGAATGAAATATTACACGGTCTCCTAATGCTTCCCTGCACATGACAAATTCTCAGGCTTTGATGTATGAAAAGTGAATTTGGACTAAATTCTAAAATTGGTCGCATAACAGGATTAGTGATATGTGACACATGTGCTCACTTACTCGGCAGTGATGACAAATGAAAATGGATTGGACTGTGGGAAATAGCCCGTGTCCAAAGCTTTATATTGGGCGCTGCAAACAGAGGAAGACTGGAGCCCCTTTCGGCAAATACCTGTATTATTCATAGCCTATAAACAACATCTACATTAAACGTTAAACGCATGCTTTGTCGTGAATGCGTATATCTCAGCTGATTACCTTCACGTGGACTTCATTCGGGCTGCTTCTGGCTTCTCTTCTCCTTTTTAACATTTTAGTTTTTGCAGAAGATGAATCCTCCATGCGATTAGAGCACACTATGCACGAGTTTTTGGTGGCTCAGTCAGTGCAAGCACACGTGGTAATTAAACATATAGACGTTTTAAAATAGCAACTTTTACGCGTATAAACAGACAAAACCAGCATGCAGTTAAACATACATTTGGGCAAAATGGAGTCTGCTGCAGAATCGAGCTGGCGTGCTTTAATGATCCTGAAAATGCTGGTCCAAACACACACATAGCAACCATAAGAGAGAGGGGCTAACTAAGCCTGTCTTTACAGGCTATTGTCTTTTTGCCCCCGGGTGCCAAACTGGACTGATGCCTGACAAAAGTGCAGCATGACTCGCATTACTCCGCCACTTGTGGACTAGATTAGTCTATATATAACCAAAGGAGCTATATTAAATTCACACAGAGAGACGACGAGTCCATACCTGCCACTGGTTCAAAGATGAAATAATTCAAAATAGATTTAACTGATAAAAATAGCTTCCAAAATAATTGACGCATGTGCGGTGCAGGCCCAAATTCATCAAACTCAACAAGTTCTCTAGTTTAGCCTATTAAATGTTATTTGTGGAGCAAGGATTAAGCCTTATGCTAGCCTGCAAAGTCTAAACCGTGTTGGTCTAAAAATATGTTCTCCGTCTTTAAAATATTTCAGACCTTTCCGCAGAGGTTAAGGTTAGGGTTAAGGTGAGGGTTAGGTTTAAAAACGAACTCTAAGGTAAAAATTGGCAGGTTAAGCAGCTTGGCGTGAAATTGGATATAATTCTCTGTTTTGTTCTACCTTGTAATGTGGTAATTTAACCAGGATAGTCTATAAGCCATAGAAGCAACCCTACAGAAGCTCTACAATGAAAGAGGCCCCGTGTTTAAAATATTTACCTCCTTCAAAATAGCCTAAATTGGGTCTGAGCAACATTCCCTCTCAGTATTTTTCCTCCCAGCCAAAGGTCTACTTTATAAACTCATTGACTCATATAGTCTACACGTTGAGGCGTAGGCTATCTGTCATTTTGTGCCAGTGGTCACATGGCTTTGGCCCTCAGGAATGGATAGAGATGGATCCCCACGTCAGCTTGTACGTCTAAGGATTTCTACTCCACCAGTCTGCCTCAAAGTGACTGGAGCGCAGCGCCGCGGAGGAACTATGCGAGGATTATTATAGGACGTTTCCAACAGCAGCAGAATATGGATTTTGATGAGCGGATCTCTGGCTCTAATATGTATTTACCGAGCTGCACTTATTACGTCTCCGGAGCCGACTTCTCGGGTCTCCCTCATTATTTAACCCAGAGCCAGTCCTCTTGCCCCATGACATACCCTTACCAGTCCTCAGCCCTGCCACAGGTTCCGTCCGTGAGAGATGTGGCTTTCAGAGACTATGGGATTGATACCTCCAGTAAATGGCACCACAGCCGGGGGAGCCTATCGCACTGCTACACTGAGGACATCGTGCACAGGGACGGCTGGACGAGCCCGAGCCCACGAGGGGGAGAGATCCTGGTGAAAGGCGGCTCCAGCGCCAGCCACTCCGGCTCCTCCAACCCGACGCACGGCTTCTATGGCAGCGTTGGCAGGAACGGCGTCCTGCCGCAGGCGTTTGACCAGTTCTTCGACACTGCCTACGGGGGCGCAGAGAACAGCACAACACCGACAGCACAAGCAGCGGACACGGATAGACACGCCGCCAAAACAAGCCCCGCTCCGGCTCACCCGGGCTCGGACACGGCGGAGAGCCTTAGCCCCAAGTCGTCCTCCGGCCACAGCGAGGAGAAGCAGAGCAAAAGCAGCAGTGAGTATCCCTGCTGAATGCAAGAAGGAGAAAAATCTAACGCGTTGCTCTTAAAGCTTTTTATATGCTGTTTTATAAGCACGTAAGGTTTATGGAGGGCCTGCAGATTTACCCTATAACAAAACTATGTTATAAACGACAAGATCACGTGCTTTGGATTGAAATTGGCCGTGAAGACTTTGGCGTTAAGCTTGTCTTCCAAGATTTCAAACAAGATCTCCACTTTTTCCTCCATATGTGTGTTTAAATATCCTTGTGTAGTTAGCCTGTAAACTTTATTATTTATATGCCAAGTCATTTTATAAAATACTATTGAAATAATCTAAACATTTTAGATACACCCTAAATCTCTCATATTTGTGTCCATGAGATTATAATTAATATTAATAAATTAATATTTTTTTTAACATGTATGTTTTTGGATTATTATTTTCTGGTTTATTCTGGGTTGACTGAAGTGGGCTGCTGGGCTATTTTTATCTGATTTTGGACCATATTTAGGCTTAAGCCCTGCTCCTTATTTTAAAAGTAAATATTTACAAATTCACTGGATTTGTGAGGATTTAATTCAACAACTGCTCTCCATGAAATGTGCCTCACTAACACTAAAACAACAGCTCTTTACGCACAGTGAAATCAAAAGCGGACAATACAAGCATATCAGATACATGATACTCATGACTGTTTGGTTTAGGCCCACGCCCTCACTCTTAAAAACCAGCCAGTATGGTTTTACAGATTTCAATGAGTTTTCACAACTTCCGACATGCAATCCTTCATGCCCAACATGTCCCACTCTTTGTTTACAAAGCTCGGTCCTGTAGGCCTGAGAGCAGGAAAACACTTGAACTCCAAAGCTCAAGTAGACCACCACCGCTGCTACTTCAAAGCAGGGAATAGACTAATGATTTCATGTTGTTGCAATGTGTCTGTAATATCTTATGTGGTGACATTTGCCTCTCATTTATTTATTTATTTATTTATTTCTCTTTCAGGTGGCCAGAGGACGCGCAAGAAGAGATGTCCATACTCAAAGTATCAGATCAGGGAACTGGAGAGGGAGTTCTTTTTCAGCGTTTACATCAACAAAGAGAAGCGTCTGCAGCTCTCGCGGATGCTCAATCTGACAGATCGCCAGGTCAAAATCTGGTTTCAGAACAGGAGGATGAAGGAGAAGAAACTGAACAGAGACCGTTTACAGTACTACACCACAAACCCCCTGCTATAAACACTGAACAAAGACTGTCACTGGCCTGCAGCCATGCACCCCCTCATCTAGACTACACATCCACATCTTACCTGGACAGGATGACGAGATTTTTAATGTGCCAGACTTTATAAAGAAAGCTACTATTTATACTCTATTTTGTCATTAAACACCGTTGGCTCCATTATTATTATTATTATTATTATTATTATTATTATTATTATTATTATTATATAGGCCTGTTATTCTGCTTACCCGACCAATCAGCAATTTTCTAAATTTTAAAGTGTATGGTGTGCTTACGCGGAAAACCAGAAAACCTTTATATTATTTAATAATACACACATGTACTGCAATTTTTAAAAAAATCTTTAATTTTTCCTTAAACATTTATTTGTTTTCCCAAATTTACGCACACACACGCAACCTTTGTGGCCAGAAATCTTGACATCAATCTACTGTTCGTGTTTCCTCTTTTCTCTTCGCCTTTTAATTTTATTGTACAAATACAATTCCGGTGACTGGACACTATTTCTGTGTGTTTTGGAATTACTATCAGACCTCACGTGACACTGTTGGCTGTGATCCCCCCAAACAATGACTAGCCAATGCAGCATAGATAGAGAATGAGTTAAGTTATAATCTGATACCAGTTATAAGATTATAACTTAACTCATTCTTTATCTATGCTGCAGATAGAGAATGAGTTAAGTTATAATCTGATACCAGTTCATTCATTTCATGCATTTTAAGCCTGATATTCAGTGATATTTAACATCTGCGCTTGATCCTCAAGACAAGCGCTTTGCTGAGCTCTGGGCCGTAAAGTTGGATTCTTCTCGAAGGCAAACCGCTGATAAAAAGAGCAACCCCCCCCCCCCCCAAAATGAAACACAATCCCATATGCCAGCACGTGGGTCGTATCAGATGCATGATGTGTATGTCTGATGCTTTTTATTCCCTCATGGCTGGAAATAGGATCCGCTGCAGTTATTATTTGATATCCATTACAAAGGGGTTCATTCATTTCTGGGGCTATGTGGAAAGCATGTTTGACCTAACATGCCTGTTAGGCTTACTGAAACAATCTTGACACTTGTTTGAATGCATATACATGTAACGGGCCGCCTCTTTGCCAAGAATATGAACCTATTTGTGTGATTATGCTCATCATCAAAGCAGTTGTTGAAAGACTATATTCTATTCATCCCCTTAAAGTTATCCTATGTTGACATCAGGCAGTGACATTGGGGTAAATAAAGAGGTTGACGAACTCTAGATCACCATTACAATAATCACTATCTGTATGGTCATTTTATTTACTATCTGGAGTGGTTTACTTACATCAGTTTGGTACTAAATAAACAGACTATGAATCTGGAAAAGAAGGTAGAATGACGCCGGTACACATAAAAAGATGGGTAAAAAAATTGGGTTCAGGTGGCTTTATATCCACCACCAGGCCCCTGAAAGCAACTTGAATGGCCTGCCATAAGCTAATAAGGGCCCCGATGCCTTCCTTATACCGTGCATCCTGTGAGACTCCCAGGAATTCCGCTTTGATTGCTGCACATCCTCCCAGTTGCTCCAGTAACTTGGCCATAAAACGCGGATTCGTCTGGAGCATTTGGAGTGTAGTGTAATAAAGCGTCTGAGACCAAGGTTATTAACTGTGACTAAGGGGCTGAAAAACAACGGCTGGGAGCATTGAAAGCTTGTGTCCACGGACCTTTCCGGCGTCATTTGTTTCAGCATCTTACCGCGGTAGGAATATTCTGCGTTTGTGTTGTGTTTGCAGTGCGGCTCTGCTGTCTTCGGCCACTGGGTGGCGCTCCTCAGATCAATGTCATTGCCGTGAATTGAGATATCAAAGAAGTTTGACTCATCGCTCAGCTGCGTGTCACCACCTCAGGATTTCATTGTTAAGGTAGGCACAGAAATATTATCAAGTGCATCGTATGACCACAGAGTGTTTCTCAATGTGATTTAAGGAAGTGGGTCTATTTTTCCAGTTTGTTCATGTCCAGCTGAAAACTGAAAACGCTGTTTTTAAGTTGTTATGATGTGATGGGAGCATCACTGGCAAAATTACCAGAAGTAAACTGTGCAAGAAAAGATGTTTGTTTCTTTGAGCATCAAATTTATTGCAGGTTCTCGGGTTGCAGTTTTGCAGAAGTTATAGGCCTTGAGTGACTAATGCGCATACGATCACAAGGGCCTCTATATGTTCCAGACAGTTTGTGGCTCACTAACTTTTATAATCCCCATCCAGTTTAAAACGTAAAGTATACTTCATTGTATAAATACTGAATTTGATTTATATTGTTTAGTCGTGATGTAAACAATGTAAAGATGTGGAAATGAGAAAACTTCGCTTTGACATTAAGATGCAACTTGTGTGTGTCCTGTGCGCGCGCGCTGGCATAGACAGACACAAACAGGGAGACACAAAACAGTCAGTATGGGATTTTCAATAATTTCTCTTTTAAAAAAATTATTGAATGAATTAAAAAAAAACAAGTTTTATGGGAATAATAATGTAAGAACAGCTCACCCACAGCGCCCACTGAAACATCACAGGAAATATCCAATAGGGTTAATGATTATTATCATTCATTGAGGCTAGACTGCAGCAGGTTTGACGCCATTACATAACTCTGATTTCTAGACTTTATGGCTCCAGACTTATAAGAAAATGGAGGTAGCCGATGTTGTATTTCAGGGTAAACCCACCTTTGGAGACATTTTTATGCTGACCTAAATCTGTAGGCCTGCCTTATAACTCCTCACTTTATTGACGATCTTCTAAGGAAGCATGGTTTGATGTATTTCTGGGTTTTTACTTTATTTTAAATATTGTAAAAGTCCAGGCTAACGATTTGTGTTAGAGTTTAGTTGTTTGCTTTATATGATGAGAACCAACTAATACCTATTTTTTATTCACTTGCACGGCGGACTTGTGTTGCCAGATTATCCATGTCAGACTATTAGTCTTATTTATTTTAATTTAAGACTAAATTAACCCCTTATGGTACAGATGTACTTTCGTACTTTGCATGCTATACAACCAAATCTTTTTTTGGTTTGTTTTCTGGCTGAGTCACGGTTACTAGTTTTTTTAATTTTCGCTTTACCTCCAACTCGGATGCTTCGACCTGTTGTCTCAAAAAATCATGAAAAAGACAAAGACTATAAAGAAAGAGACGGTGAAGATATTTCATATATTTTAAAAAACAAACTTAAAACAACTTTATAAGGCGCATTGAGCGTTTTGTTCGTGGGCAGAATGGACATCAGGAGGTGTTGACTTGAGACTGAATTTAAATTTAAAAGAATGGGTGTATATGTCTTGGAATAAGTGTGTGTGTGTTTTTTTCTTAAAAGATAAATACGTGGAGAAACTCTTACAAATCCCCAGTGGTTCTTTAAGGAGATAATAGCTAGATTAACAAGTTCTAATGTAATCTATCAGTATCCAGCAAGGCACTAAATGTCTTGCAGTTTTCGGTGATCCTTAAGAAAAATTTAGCTCCAGGGCATTGTTCAACCGTGGCGCTTACTTACAGCGTGTCACCTTTTATAAATGCTCAACAGGGCCTTTGCAGTAAAAGGTGTCTGGACGCAATCATGGCACCCTCAATATTCACACCACAATCAGATAAGGGCTCTAAAGGAAGTGTCTCTGCACTGGTTTGACCAGCAGTGTCACAAGACGAAACTCTGTCTACGCTGCTTTTTGGTCAGTCCATGAGGAATTTTAAAAATAGTCCTGTAATAATCATCAGGGCAGCACGAGAAGGGTTAAGAGTCCCTCGACCAAAGAGTCACACAGGCCCTTTTGGGTTTTTGATGCACCCTGTGCTTCTCAGAGGCACCTCTAGAACCCTTCATTTTTACAGTGCTGTAAAACTGGCCATAAAGCTATGCATTGTACATAATTGTTAGGGACAGCTTTCAACAACTGAGTTGTCAAATAGGGGGTTGTTGTTAAGGCAGCTCTAGGCTTATAGGTGGTGACCGAGGGCTCAAAATGTGAGATTCAAAGGAGATTTAAAGATTTTTACCTACAAACCTCTGATGCACCACTTTCCCCCTACAGTCTTCTCTTTACTTAGCCTAAAACAAAATATATGACACAGTGGAGCTGCCTGGCCGGACTGGGAGGAGTCTGTAGTCGCCTGGTGTTTTAATTGGCTGCAGGCTACAGTGAGAAGCGTGAGTATCAGTAATTATTCAGCAATGTTTTGCACAAGAAATGTCAGCCAGAAAGGGCTATCTTCATCCTCCGTCAAATTATACCACAACGATGACATGCCCCAACAACCAAGCTGGAAATTCGTTTTTCGTGGACTCCTTAATCAACGTGAGAACCGACAGTGGTTCTTATTACCAAAGTAACGGGGTGTATTTGCCACCGGCGTCGGAATATTCATATGGACTCTCCGGTGGCTCTTGTTTCCCGGGGATCGGTAAGCGCAACGAGCCAAGCACCCCTTCTTCTGCTCCGTATGTTCAAGGGATGGAAACGTGGCTGGAAACGTCGAGATCCTGCCGGGTGGATCAGCCCAGCGGCCAGCATATGGCTCAGTGTTCATTCTCACCGAGTATAAAAGAGGAGAGCGCATATTGCCTTTATGAGTCTGACAAATGTCCTAAAGGAGCAACAGTAGATGACATTTCCTACTCGACTGCATCATGCCCGGTCACCGGCAGCACCTTGCCAGTCCCGGGCTACTTCCGCCTGTCTCAGGCGTACTCGTCCTCCAGGCATTACCACGATGTCCAGCCAAACATGAATCACTTTACTCTGCAACGAGCTGCCCGCTTGGACAGCCAGCCCTCCCAGCCCCAGGCTGCCTCTGCTGAGCCGGAGCGGAGGGAGAGCCACGAGGAGGCGCCTGTCCCCGCGCCCTGCGCCCCGGACAGAGAGGAGGACAGCCGCCTCTCCTCGGAAAGCTCATCCTCCCCTGAGCCCGCTGAGACGTGCAGTGCGGAATGTCCAGAAAAGCCAGTCAAAGGTGAAGAGCCGACGTAGAAATATGTTGCAAAAATAGCAGGCGGCATGAAGGGCACGCGCGTATCATTTTTAGGCTCCTATTGCTTTTTTTAACCAATGATTTCAAATGCATGAGTATGAGTGCTGATTTTCTACCAGAGTATTAATATTTAGGTCAACAGTCAGCCATTCACAGGTGCGCGTTTATCAGGTATTTAGGGGTTTATCGGGCACGAGGCGAAATTGAACGTGACTTAACCAATCAGAGCCGAGGATCAGAGCTATTGCGCTTTATTAGCTCTTTTTTTTAGATCACAAATAGGCTCCTATAGCTGTGCTTTATTACAATGCTATTCAAACAGGCCTCGTGGATTTATTTTAACAGGCGACTATATGAAGTTTTGATCATTAAAAAGCACATGAATTACTCTTGTGCTTTTAAATATTATCAGGGTTTCATTATTTAATTTAAAGCTACAACAAGGCCAATCCGGTGTAGTCCATTTGTCCTGTGCAGGATTCTGATGTCATTTGTCCCCTCATCAAAGACACAGGCCTTGCTATAATTTCAGGAGACTGTGCAGGCTATGTTTTATGTCTTAATAAAGCTGCAGTTGGCTACATGCTGCTGTGGTTAAGGCTGCTTAACTGGCCAAATAGGAGTTTCTGGTAAAATGCTGAATTGCAGCTATATGAGATATCCACACAGATGTGTGGCTGTGCGTAAAATGGCAGTAAATATCAAATAGTAGACAATCATTATACGGGTATTTATAATCTATGGAAGTGTAGTTGGTATTAGTTCAAACAGCAGAATTTATATACCAAACATTATTTTCAGTAGTTTACTGTAAAAACACAACTTTATTAATTGGGCATGTCAGGTTTAGTTTATTTTGGATTTTGAATTTTATTAGGACATAATTTCTAACAAAGATTTGATGTATGATGTTTTTTTTTTCACACCTGTTGCCTAATATCCCGTCTCATTTTCATCGTATAGGAGATGGAAAAATGGAAAGTACGGCTAACTGGCTCACAGCAAAGAGTGGCCGAAAGAAGCGCTGCCCCTACACCAAGCACCAGACTCTGGAGCTGGAGAAGGAGTTTCTCTTCAACATGTACTTGACTAGGGAGCGTCGTCTGGAGATCAGCCGCAGTGTGCACCTCACTGACAGGCAAGTCAAAATCTGGTTCCAAAACAGGAGGATGAAACTGAAAAAAATGAGCCGGGAGAATCGGATCCGAGAGCTCTCCAGCAACTTCAGTTTCTCATGAGACTGTCTGCGTATTTGGCGCCCTCCTCCAGCCATGGCAAGGGCGCCTGTGCAGAGCCGCCCACCCAACTGTGAGAATGTCCATGGAAAATAGGACCCTACTGCTAACTTATTGATTGTTGTTCTTACTTATTTTCACGTCTGTTTTATTTTCTCGTGGATATGTATTTATAAATGGCTACATTTGTAACGTTGATCCACTGTGTTGAAAATGTTCAGAATGTGACCACAATGTTTCAGAGCTTCAGGCTTGTATATGTTGTATATTCAACCTGAGTGAACCATTGGACTTTGCATGCTGGACTAACCCTTGGGATACTTGTGTTACAGTTACATTGTAGGTCTTTATGTGACAAGCTAAAGAACCCAAGAGGTCTCATGAATATTTGCACATTTTGCTGGTCAAATTAATAAAACCTTCCCTGCAACTGCAGACTTCTTATTTCATTCAGAGAGACAGACCAGGAGCTGCGCGGTGTTTAAATCTTAAAGCTGGCACAGGTACAGTGCATGGTGCTAATGCCTTTGTGTTTTGGACTGGGTCCGCTTTGTGCACAGCAAATATTATTACAGTAGTAGAAGGGTGGTGTTCCTCATAGTTTAGGCCTGTAATAGATGTCTGGCGGCTGTGCACACTTCGTTGCTTTTTGTCCTTGACATCAGACTTAAATGTAAACCTCACAATGAGTGGAGAAGCGGTGATTTTGTTCACTATTAGTATTTCTAATTTATTTTAAATTATGAATAAGTGGGTCCTTGTTGCAAAAACGAAGACAAACACTATTTCTTAATAGTAAAATGCTTAATTTTAATGTGTACGTAACGACGCATCTGGACTCAAACAGTCCAAAATGTTGCAAAATAGTTTGAGAATTGCCGCACATTTCAGATCATGAATGAACTATGTCTGAGCATTGTCTTTTGCGCCTTTGCGGTTTTCTAAAATTGTTACAGGTAGCCCTATTATACCGAGAAACCTTGAAAACACTAAAAACACATTGTAACAGACATGCCTGAAGAGGAGAGCGGGCTGTTGAGTGGTTTAGGTAGTCTCATGTTGTTGGGCTATAATATTTCTTCCACAACACGAAACTGCCTTGATTACCTCAGTAAAACTCGTCACATCATGAAAAGTGAATCCCTATTAATTACTGGTCGAATTAATTAATAATTTGGCGCAGACTGCCTCCATCACATAAAAAATGATTATTCCAAAAAGTGTAATAAAGTGTTTTATTGTTGTGCGTAAAATGAACTCTTGATATGTTTGGGTTTGTTTGTTTTTTTGTCTTTATGAAGCTAAATTCTGTTATATATGTAACTGGATATGGTTACATTTAATGGTAGAGATACAAAGTTTTCACCATGTCTATAATTTAAGACAACGTCTGTAAATGATTTTGAGCGTCTCTGTGTGATCTAAACAGCAGGAAGTGAAGATGCACGCTGGGAAATGAAAGGATTAAGGCTTGTATATGTCCAGGAGAGGAGGAAAGGACAGACAAGGCCTCGGTTATGATCATTGCAGTCTGCCAGTTGCCTCGCCGTAGGAAATGCCGGATGCGTCTGCTTGCGCCAGAGAAAGGACACAAAGGCTGAGCTTTATTGGTGATATTCAGCTTAGACAGCCAGGTTGTAACCTTAAGAAAAACAACCCAATTGCCCGTGATAAAAAAGGACTGTTATATAGCACCTAAATAACCTCACCCTACTTTCCGTTTTAGATTGCCTTCAAAGTAGACCCACGACCCTGCAGACACAGCAGTGTGCATCTTGGAAACTATGTTTTGATATTCTAAACTCCAGTGATGCTTTAAACACATCTCTGCTCGTTTTATCTTATTTAAAAAGTCTTGAAAATGTTTTATATTCCAGCCACTAACAAGAAACAGAATTTTCTTTCCCAAAGTTAGAGGTTTATAGATGGATGTCATTAAATTATGTATTGGAATTTGGAGAATAAATAATCCCATTAGGTTTTTATGAATATACATTTTTATTACATGGAAGAGGTTGTTTGGTGATTTCACAAATGGAGGCTTTAAAGTAATACTCCCCCTGCTCCCCTCTATCACAACTATGTTCGATTACACTAACATCAGATCTCTTGACAAAAATCATAATGTTTATTGCTTATAAAACGTAATATTTCCCAATAAAGGCGCGGGGATTTGCTATTAAAATATGGTGGGGAAAATGGTGGCCATTTACTTGAGCAGCAGGCTGATTTATTATTTATTGTTCTGTCCCACGGTCACGTGTTTGGGGCGCCCTATCCAGTCTTGGGCAAGGTTCAACTTACTGGACGCATTGAGCCCCTATAGCTGGTGCAGGAAAGCAGCACATTATATGCAATGAATCGGTTTTTTCTAAACATTGCAGGACTGTAACGCGCTATTTTTTTTTTTTTTTTTTTTTTTTTTGCTTTTGCATTTTTGCAATGTCGACGTTGGGAACGAGTTATTACGTCGAGTCGCCTGTTCTTCCCGAGCAGGAAGATATGGTACCGAGGTACTCATCCGCTGCAGGGGTGGAGCAGACGATGCTCACCGAATATGGCGGACATGAGTCTTTCCCTTTGCAGGCGAAATCTTCTATTTTTGGTGGATCTTGGAGCCCCATCTCGGCCCACCCTCCAAACACGGCCACTCCGACCTACATACATCACCATTACACGAGCGGGGACAGCGATGGCATGTTTACGCGCTCCTGGGCGTTGGATCCGGTCTCCGCGTCCCTGTGTTTGACGGGACTACCATCGACAGCCATGCATTATGAGATAAAACCCGAGCCTCTGATTGGGAGTGCTGAATGTACAACTTTGGAGACGCACACACCTCTTTTGTCTGACATCGGAAACGAAGCGTCCCTTGCGGAGATTCCCTGCGAAACCACATCCACGTCTAAAACCCCTGAAGAGAGCCCGCCAGTAGAGGGGAACAGGGAGATAGATGCAAGTAAGCAATGCGGTGTTTTCATTTTATTCTCACTTTATGGACTCATTTAGATGAATGAAAATTGCATTAATGGCTTGAAGATGTGGGGGAATTGTTTTGGATGTCACAGGCTTGGCTAAATAGCCTACATAAATGGGCGTAACATTTTTATAGAAGATATTGTTTAGGCTCCAAGAGAAACAATAGTCTTCTAGCTCCATGACATGGTCTTCTGTAAAAATAAGATATGCATATTCTTCAAGTTGACTGATACACTTTACTGTATAATTATACAACATTTTCAAAGGAATTTGCTATCCTCAATCCTCAAATTGCTCAGAGTGAAAATACATTAATATATATATATTTACAAATATACAATCTAGCCAAGAGTAGCATGTCCTTCCCAAACTGTCTTGTTTTTTAATCCTACTCTGAGAGCATTAACTCTCTTGTCTCATGGTTTTGACCCCCTGTTTCCAGATGACCCATCATCCAACTGGCTTCACGCGAAGCCCACCAGAAAAAAGCGTTGTCCATACACAAAGCACCAAATCCTCGAACTGGAAAAGGAGTTTCTGTTTAACATGTACCTCCCCCGGGATCGTAGATACGAAATAGCGAGAGTCCTGAGTTTGACCGAGAGACAGGTGAAAATCTGGTTTCAGAACCGCAGGATGAAGATGAAGAAAGAAAACAAAGACCGGCGGAGAGACAGTGAACTGATTTTGGACTGATGGTGGATTAGAGCCTGAGGGAGGAGGAGGGGAATGAGGGGGAGGGAGGGGGGGGGGTATGTCTTTAATATTCCTGACCTGTTACACATGTTGTTGTAAAGTTTGTGTTGTTAAAACAATGCTGGATGTGTTTTTTTCTATGATATCCAGCGTTTCATGTTTGTGAGAGAACTCGTCAGAATTTAGATGTGTTATATTTGGCGCACAGAAATAGTTCAACCATAGAACATTTGTTATTTGCATGAAAGTATCCTTGACTACCTGAATGTCTTTCAGCTACCTATTTGCATTGTTTAAGTTATTGTTTTTGCAACCTTAGATGTTTTAACCGTTAGGTTTTGATCCATTTGTGAAAACACTGTGCACACTTAAAATACCTCGTCGTTGGTTTCATCCAAAATAAAAAGTAGTTTGTATAGCACATGAGAAACGTATTATGTCTTACTAATTTGTTATCATTTTGCTTAATATTAAAACATACCAAGCATTTTAACAATAGCCTATACATAGTATAAATTAATAAAATACTAAAAACGTACCTAATTTACTGGTCAGTTCACCTTCAAATTTTCAAAACTATTTGGACTAAATCAGAATTTTAGCTTCTGTCATTGAAAATTAACTGAACTGAAAAACCGGTTTTTATTTTAGGAAAAAAAAAAGATTTTTTACTGCGTCGTCTGGTTTGTAACCATCGAGCTTTATGGCGCAAACAACCCAAATAAGCTTGTCCACTTTTTTTTTTCTCTCAGAAAGACTTCGGCAACCCTACTGGCATGAAGTTGCGTTTCTAATAATACTATGAATATATTACAATAATAATATTGTTAAAATGAGGAATCTTTATTTAATTGTAACTATTTTTTTTATTTGTATAGAGTGGAGGCATCCTGTTTAACCAAATATTGTATATAAAGATGCAACAAAAAAAATGTCTGCAGTTACTTGAATTATCTTTGGATATCCTTGGATTCTTCGTTTTAAAACTTTTACAGAAATTAAATCCTCACTATGGATTGCAAACCAACAACACACAGCGATGAAACGAATTTAAATACAAAGTCACAAAAGAAAGAGAGCAAATTAAAGAAATTACGTTTTACACATTTTAGTATCAATGGTAGCCTATTTATAGATTCTTTTGCACTTAATTATTGTCTGAATCACAGCATGATTTCTAGGACATTTACGGCCGTTGAACGCCCTGCAAACAAGACTAGATGCCCTCGTGCAATAAACCACAATCACAGCCTCGACTGTTTATAAGGTGCGAAAACGGCAAAGCATGTAGAGGCTCTGTGACAGCAGTAAACCAGCATTTCTAATGAGGCTCGGGGAAACAGTCAAATAGGCTATGTGATATTGCTGTAAGATAGGCCTGAAGCACTGGGGTTACACACACACACACAAACAGAGAGAACAGAGGTGTAGGGTACGACAGGATTGCAGATGGGTCTGTCTTAAAACGTCTAATTACTTTACAACCGTCTAGCAGCAATTAGACGGTGCAGAAACATCCGTTTGTTGTTTTGTCTCAGCAGAACAGTCCGCAGACACACACTAACACAACAACATGTCTCACACACTCAAAGAGTTCCCAAATAAATCCCACAACACATATCACTTTATTTGATGAACAAGTAGAAAATGACACAGTTAAAAAAATGTAATTAAAAAAACAAAACAAAAAACCCCCCCAAAAAACTTAAATTAAGAAACTCCACCGTCCTGATGGTGGTGTCGGTGCTCCGCGCTGAGCTGAGTGCTGCTGTGCTCTGGCCGCCAGCAGGTGGAGGCAGCGGCTCATCTGAGAACCTGCGTTCAACCTGGATGATGCGTTCACGGCACACCAAGACCACTCCCCGTTTATTACAGATCTGCACCAGTTGTGTCGCTTTCGTCGTAAATCATCTGATCCTGCTGCGTGTTCTGTTTCATTTTATCATCATCTGTGGCATGAATTGCTCTTTAAACATTCTTATTTCATTAAAGTGGGGTTCTGTTTGGGCCAGGGGGGTTCCCCCACTTTTTAATGCCGCTTCTGAGAAAAGCACAGAATAGTTTATCAAATGACTCCACTGTGTTCTTTTGAATAGTTTAGGGGGATATCTGCAGCTGTGAAAATCACACATGGCTGCATGCATGTTCCAATAAATAGCCTACTCACAAATCAGAGATTAAATTGATACACATATTGATCTAAAATGTGATATGTAAAATATATATATATTTCCATGGAATCAAAAAATAAGCAACTATGTGGACACGTATGTAGGCTATGTGTGAGCACATATAAAAATGCCCTGCTGATCATGACTGAGGTGACATGATGACCACACACACACACACACACACACACACACACACACACACACACACACACACACACACACACACGCACACACACACACACACACACACATTTCCAGAGGCATGTCATCACTTCCCTTTTTCCAGGAGCTGGATTGGACCTCACCGGCACTGAGCAATGAACTTGAGGTCCTAAAAAGTGAAAGATATCCCAAACCTTCCCTCTCCTCCCCTTCTGCCCCCCCCCACCCCCCTCCTTTCTCCCCCTCCCTCACCCCCAAAGGTCACACACATGCAGCTCATTAAGTCTTTTATTCCTTAACTGTAAAGATACTAAGGGCAACTGATATTCAAAAACATGATTGACATTACTCTATTCAAACCCTCAGTAAAGTCTCTTCAGTTGCTGGAGATCAGTGTTGTGCATGGACGGCATGCCTGTGTGATCCCCATGGATGTTTGGATGGCTATCTTCCATGCAAACAGCCATTTGAGGAGCCAGGCTGCAGGAAAAACAGAAAGTTGCTTGGATGTTATTTGCGGTGACCTCTCATGACCCCTATACATCAAACCTCATGACACCACCGGTGACAGAGGAGGCCCATGAGTGAACTCTGGAGGAGAAGTCATGAGCACATGGGAGTCTGTTTCACCCACTTATCCTCACTGCCAACAGTCTGCTGTGTCGGATGAATCCAGACGTGGATAGTGAGGTTACTTCTGTGGTGTGTGTGTGTTATTAGATAGGCCTAAACTTTCTTGCAGTTAATTTTTTGAAAATGATTGACCTCTGTACTGATCACAACTCAGATTAATGCAGATTTAAAGGGAAACTCTTTGAGTTTGGAGTTTGCTCTTTTACCATCCCCAATGCATTTTGCTGCATTATTACTACTTTTTTTTATCAACCTCTCATCAATTTCAAAGTATGCTATTTGCTTCAAATCCTTCCCAAAACCTTGTTCATATACATTTTTACCTTTACCTACAGGGCAACTGAGCAAGGACACTGGAATCAAAGAGGCAGAGAGCTGACAGACAGGCAGGTGGGTACTCTTTTTATGTCTTTGCTATGATCCCACATTTTTCATTATTTTGTCTTCTTTATTTCTGAGAGGGAAAAAAAACGGGACCAGGATAACCATATCAGTGACTTTTGTTTTTCCAGTTATCATGATATTTCCGCACATGTCGACGTGAGAAATAGTTTGATTTGCGGCCCTTTAACGCGCATCTGTCACATCTCGTGAATCCAGGGGGCTCAATAAATAAAACTGTAATGTGAAAATCCTGTCGTGAACACACTGCTTTGTTTCCAGGACACACAACACGCACAACACACACACACACACACACACACACACACACACACACACACACACACACACACACACACACACACACTGCTCGACTCTAAATGTGTTTTCCAGAAGGACTACACGGCTTGAATGTACCGCTGTACTGTTTTTTTCTCCTTCCACTTTTCCCCCCACAGGCAGAATATGATGTGATATATGATATAATGCAGCGTTAATGACGGAAACAACATGAAATAAACACTTTTATACAACACTTTCAATAATTTCACCAAATATAATTTCAAAGTCTTACATAACCTCTAATGCAAAACGTGCAATACATTTTGTAATAAACGTGTTATTGCAATCAAATACATTTCACATTAAAGAAGACTTTACCATCTTTTACACACTGGAAAACAAAAACAGATGCACATTTTGTAATTGTTCAATTATTTATTCTTCAGTCTGGTTAAATATTTGCATCATACTCACCATGAAATGAAAACAACATAGTATAAGATAACGAGGTAATTGAAATATTTTGTCTTAAAAAGAGTCAGTGGTCGCAGGTTTGGCCTCGCTTGCTTCCCAGATGTCTCTTGTTGTCTCAGAACAGACGGGGAACGCGCCGCTCCTGCTCCCAGCTCATCCAGACACCGTCTCCTGTCTGCATTCGTTCAAAACAAGCAGCATAATGTGGCTTCGTGTCTCGTTACAAGCTCCGGACAAGAAATCAAAATGTAGGCCTAGTTGCGATATAAAATATGTTATAATAATAATAATATTCAATATGTCCAAGTCTCAGCATGCAGTGTTCAGGTTCTGTTGTGGAGGTTTAATTGTTTTTTTCCAGAAGGCTCTTTGTTCTTTTTGTATCATTGTTCTGTTTCTACACCTGTGTCGATTTAAATCTATGAGCCCTGACCAGTTTAATATTTTCTATATAAACCATAATTTATGTGCAAATTCTAATAAGAATAAATAGTAAATTAATGTGGTTAGTTTAGACAACAATTTGCAGAAATAACCATAAATGCTTGGCTTTGAGCTACGCACAGATGGAATTCGGTTAAATTTAAAGTAAATCAAATTAATTTCAGCTAGTTATCAGTTATTTTTCATTTATATTATAGCCTAATATTATAGGCTATATTAGGATATTGTTCGTTCACAAGATCTGTCTTAGAGTACATCCTTACAATATAAAGATCAGTCAAAATACACAGTTAAATCCGGTCAAATCAAACATTTCAAGCAAATGTGGTAAAAGGGAATTATTCTAAAAAACGAACAAGCCAGAGAAAGACTTGTTCACAGGGAATCTGACACAGAGAGAGAAAGGTATGAGACTGAATGGGATTTCTGCTGAATGCCAACACCCACTCACCTCAGCAAACAATTGATCCTATGTAAAAGCTGCTCCGTTCGTTTCTATACCACTAACCGAATTCATGCATCTCCTCTGTGATTTTTTCTGTGCCAGTGTAGTCCTTTTAGGAAACGAAAAAGCGACAGAGTTTCGTCTTTAGATGGATTTCTGATTTATTATCGAGCGAGTGAGCACAAAAAAAACAAACAAGCTTTGTGCGTAATGGCCGTGCGTCTCATCCAGTGCTTCTAAAGAAATCCCTCCATTTCTAAATTGAAAACTTCTCCCACAGCCTACCCAGAGAGTGGTTGTCCTCTTCCTGGTCATATATGATCTAAGGGAGTGTTAGATGGTTTAAATGTGTTCTTAGGGCAGGGAGCTGTCAGACCTTTTGGCGAGAAAGATTGATCACACACAGGCTACCAGGGCTCTTTGTTTAGAGCCTGAGCAATAAACAGCCATCCCCACCTTTCCTCTGCTTCACGCTACAGTGGCAAATCACTTCCACTCTGCGCTATGTTATAACCAATAATGCTGAAGTATGTGGATGATGGCTTAGGTCAACATTATCTCTATAGGTGAAATAAAATAAATGAAATGGGATGTTGGGCAGGGAGCTATAAACTGTAAAATGGTGAAAAATGCCTGCTAAATAACCCAACTGCTTTCTTACATTGACACTAAATATTTAGTAAGAGAATAGTAGATTTCCTATAAAGACTTCAATGAGAAAATGACCTATAATGACGTAATCTATTGGGCAGATAACTTGAAATCAAATTGCGCCAAAATGTGATAAAAGCAAAATCACATTGAAATCTATAAAAACGAATTTCTCTCTCTTACTCCTGTGAGTGTGTGTGTGTGTGTGTGTGTGTGTGTGTGTGTGTTGGGGGAGGGGTGGACATCTTGTTGTTGGATGTCTGGTGCAGCTTCCCTCTACAAGCAAACCTTCAAGAAAGTCTCAAGATTAACGCCATGGCACTGATAACGGCTGTGGGCGTCGTCGCGTTATGAGACACAAATGTGACCGTTGAAATGATTTGTGGAGTGCCACGCTAGAAATAAACGCACATAGGACACACACACACACACACACGTACCACAACTCCCACGCGCGTACCCGTACGGCAGACTGCGTGGACGCGCAAAGAAGGCATGGCTTTTGGGTGCATTTTCGGGGAAGGGGGGGGGGGGGGGCAGTGGTGAACAAACTGACCCAAAAAAATGTGTAAATAAAGCTTCCCCTACCCCCGGAATGAGGCGTTACCCCTCCGACTTTCTCGATCAATCACAGGGGACAGTGGCTTCTTTTGATAAAAACCCCAAATTGTCATTGGGCAGATGCAATCATGTGACAAGCAGCACGGTCTAATTCCAACCATGTCCTCATGAAAGCAATAGTTTATGGCATAGAGGTCTCCATACATACGACTATATCCAGTTTAGTAGTTTATGGAAATAAACTGCTCATTAAATCTGAATTAACTGAAAATCAGCGAGTTTTCAAGACAAGAAGGAGGAGATGAATTACGCATTTGGGCGAGAAAGTGGTTTTATCAACAGCCAGCCGTCGCTCGCTGAGTGCCTGACATCTCTCACTAACCCTGTCGGTGATGCATTTCAAAGTTCATCAATCAAGAGCTCGGCGCTTTCACAGTCGACACTGATTCCTCCTCCTTTTGAGCAGACCATCCCCGGCCTGAACCCGGGCATCCACCCACGCCACAGCCGCTCAAAGCGAGCTCTGGGTGGCTGCAGCCCGCTGCAGGCTGCATCCCTACCCCCGGAGTACCCGTGGATGAAGGAGAAGAAAAGCATCAAGAGAAACCAGACTGCTGCTGCTGCTTCGTCTGCTTCTGCTGCTGCGACAACGGATGACTCCTCACCACTCTACTTCTCCCCCCAAGGCAAGACATGATGATTAATAACCTCCATGTAAAAGGCTCCTCATTGTCTGAGGATTCCCCCTCAGCAAGGAGCTACATCCCGGGCCCTGTGCAACGTGGGCGTCCCTTTAAGCCAGTATAGGATTTTGATTTAAGCATGCTTAATCTCATCAAGTAGCTAACGCACTGACTTGTGATGCAGTGTACGAGTGTTAATGTTTGACAGTAATGGAGAGTGATAGATTATTCTTACACGGGCCAGCAGCTGGCATGTTCATTAATCTTCACCCTCCATCCTGTCCTGTCCACGCAGACCCATCATATTCTGCCTGGGGCCCATAAATCTTCCCAGTCCCGGTGCTTGCTTGCCACAAGTTTCCCCCCATAGAGCTTGTTTTCCACCACACACACACAACTGTGTTGCTGTTTTATTTCTGATCGCCAGCTTTTCTGTGATTAAAAAATAATCTTCGGTTTATTTTCTTAGGTTCACCAGAGGTCCCAGAGGGTGGTGTTGGCGGTGGAGGGGCATCCCGGAGGTTGAGGACTGCGTACACCAACACCCAACTTCTGGAGCTGGAGAAGGAGTTTCATTTCAACAAATACCTGTGCAGACCGAGGCGAGTGGAAATAGCAGCCTTGCTGGATTTAACAGAGAAGCAGGTGAAAGTGTGGTTTCAGAACAGGAGGATGAAGCACAAGAGGCAGACCCACTGCAAGGAGAACCGGGACAGTGAGGGCAAATACGCGTGCCTGGACGACGGGCCGGAGGACGAGTTTGAGCAGGCGGCGGACAGCAGCGCGGCCGGGACGCTCCTGGAGAGGGAGAGGTATTTCCACCAGAATACCTTGACTTCACAACAGTGTCAGAACGGGCACAATGGGGAGAACCATAGCCCGACTGTTACGCATTTGAACAGCAATGACAAAAATCTGAAACATTTTCCAAACGAGGCACCCACTGTTCCTATCTGCGTGTCAACAATAGGCCCGGACAATGATAATTCCCCGGGCCTGGACGTTTCTTTGCAGGATTTCCACGTTTTCTCCTCCTCCTCCTCTTTCTCACCAAGTTTGTCCGATTCAACACAAAGTCCCCTGCCTTTATCATCCGAAACATTTGACCTTTTCTCAGAAACACTCACAACAATCGACCTGCAAAACTTGAGCTACTGAAATATTTAAACATGTCTTATTTTAATTAAGACACTTGTGTTCAGTTTGTACACTCAGTTGTAGAGTTGAGGGGGGGGGGGATTAATAGTTCTCACAAATAAGGTAAGTTAAGACAAAAACAACATTTAGGCTGCTAGAGGACGTTACACAGTTTATTTTTATATGGATATCGACTATAACTGAGCAGAATATTTTTCTTGAAATAAAACTTTACATTGATTGGAATCAGCAGCGATATATTGTCTTATTTCACAGTAAAAAAGGTTGGAGAGCTTATTGATTTTAGGCCTATGCATTAAAACATATAACTATATTTATATAGTATTGGCCATAAGAGAAATTAATTATGTTTATGCATAATTCACAATGCTGAACAGTTTCTCACAGTATACAAATAAGGAGAACATAAACTGTTTAATTTAAAAGCCACAGGATGTGTTTTAAATTACAGTCTATGTTAATATTGTAGAAAAAAGACACTACTGATTTTACAATCTCGAACTTCCCCAAAACAAATAAATGCAGTGAACACAGCACTATGAAATACAAATAAAATGCAAGTGATATAAATGTAAAATTGTAAATAGTTGCATCCCAGTTTTTATTTTCATAGGTTTAGTATAAAGATTTCATTCAACATGACCGTGGCTCTGGTATAGATTATATCATAGATATTAGTGATTTAGAAAAAAAAGAAGATTCATTGCTTCCGCATGTTTAAACCCAGAAAAAGAAAATGTGCAGTGAGAATTGCCTGCTAGGAGTCCCAGGCCAAAAGCTATGACTTTTCTTGGCTCTCTAATTAAATTTTATTGCCTATAAAACTCACAGCACTGAGAGTGCTTGTTTATAGCCTGATCCACAATGTAATACAATCCTTTTGAATTAAGAATTGCACCTTAAGCCTTATTGTGGTTTTTCAAAACGTTTTATGATTTGAAATTATTTAAGGTTAATTCAAAGCAGCCGACATAAGACTTTTTCCCCCCAAATTGGTGTAAATTATAATTTATTAGGGTTTTGGAACTATAACACAGAAGCAGAAAATAGACCCTGGACCATGCAGATATCAGTCAAATAGCAGAATGTTTTTTATTTTATTCTATTTATAGTAAATAGTTAAAATGTTAATGAAGGTAATTTTATGTTAATGGTCCAGACGTCCATCCTGTCCTTTACTGCTGAAGGGATTCCTCACACCGACCAGTTGGACCTCGGCTCGATAAAGCGCAAATAAAGAAGCGTTTGCCGCAATGTAACAGCCGTGGTGCTGTTTTTATTGTATTTATTAGGACACTGAATGTTTAGGGAAAATGACTGATGAAAAGCTAAAGCCGTAGATTGTTCCAGGGCTCGCAAGATTAACAATCACACTGATCAATGATTCTGACCGGAGTCTGCAGGCAACAGGATTCATTTATAGCCTCGGTATCTCTGCAGTCATCTTGCTGCTCTCAGGATTGCGCTGTTTGGCCTCAGAGCCTCGTAAAAAATAAAAAATAAAAAATAAAACAAAGATGAGGGGAGTTGAGGTGGTGAAGTGCTGAGATACGCTATTACGTGATGGCTAATTGTGATCATTTTAAAAAAACAAGGACTAACTAGGAAAATTATTGAAAGCCCAGGAGTCAGCGAGGCAGTCAGATCTGATTTGGTGCAGAAGCCACTGAGCTCATTTTAAATTCTGAGACCACACTGTGTCAGCGTGTCAGTGTCTACAGGCTAGACACGCCACAAATACTCTCTCTCATGATGTGTTTATTATTTTAAGAAGGCACTTATTCCTCTGCTAGTTTCTTTCTGTGAGCACAAAATAAAACATGTACCTGCATACCCTTTTTTCCTATATTTACAGGGTTTTCCATAGAGAAATGACATAATTGGATTCATGTATTTGATTAGGCTATGTAATTTCTTTATTATGTGTGGTTATATGAAAGAGTCAACGTGCAGTGAGTGGATTACAAACATGTAACGGGTGAAAAAGGGGGAAGGAACCAATCACAAGGAGGAGTTTGCGAGATGACAGACGAGTAGATGAAGCTTTATGGGAAACTAGATACAACACTGTCCCTCCCTCCACACACACACACACACACACACACACACACACACACACACACACACACACACACACACACACAGGTCAAAGGTCAAGCTGGCTCTCCTCTCCTCTCCAAACTGGGAGGAACTACTGCCGGGTCAGGAGGGGGTCAGGTTTTGAATGACCACAGAGGGTTTGAGGCTCATAAAAGAATTTACTGGCTACTCAGATAACTTTGAACAGGAAGTGACATCAGAAAATGTACACAGAAACACCCATGGGAAAGTAGAATATGATCTGAGGTTTCATTTTGCATTAAGAAGTGAGGAAGATGACTGTCACCCAGAGATCTAAAAGTCTGGCGCTCATTTTCTCAGAATGACTCTGAATAGAAATCCATAACATGTTAACACTTTAAATCAAACATACAAAGCAAAAGGATAAAAAGAAATGCACCACTGCAGGCTGTATATATATTCTGCTCTTCCCCTCAACCGGACAAACAAGACGGACCAGCTTAGATACAGTATGGATGTTAGTCTTCCCAAAGCTGCAGGATTGAAACTGAAGTCAATGAAACGTTTCGTGGGGAGAGTCTGCGTGACTGGCAGCACTGACAAACACAACGCTCACCACCTGCAGCTAAAGTAAAAAGCTGAAGCTCTTCACACAGCCCCTCCAGAGCTGCGCTGACATTTCTGTCTCATCTCGCCACAACAACAGGATATATAGTTCAAAGGCTCGGCATTTTTAACCTGGGTTGGCTTATACCGGCTGTCAAAAGATGACTAATGAATGACTGGCACCTTTATAAACAATGTGACAACGGGCTGCTTTCACTGAATACACCAGGAGGCACAGGTTTCACTTGATGTAAGAAGTGAGGGGTTTTCTTTGTTTACTCAATGCACTGGTGCATTGATTGCATCAGATAGGATGGACAATTGTGTTTGTCGTTGACTGTACAATAGGAACTGAGTAAAACAGTCTCACAAACGAGATGCAAGTGGTGCTGCACATATTTAACATGTGATTTAGGAATAAGCCGGTGCAGCAGAAGCAGCTCAGACTCCTTCAAACATCCCTGTTGCTCAAAGACAAACAAAAACCTGGCACAGGAACCTCCACGGCAGTTTTATTTAATTGCCTTTTCAGCTATTAACGATCCCCGTTTAGATTTATAATGTTGACATATCTATAAACTCAAAGTGCTTGCATCATTGTAAAAATAAATAAATAAATAAAAAGACACTCCCAATGTGTCCAGTGAGTCAGTCACAGCCAGCAGACTTGAGTGCCAGAGAAATATTATCTGGAATCAATCAAAAATATGATCATGCGTTATTCGCTGACTTTATTAGTCTGTAAAGACCCTGTCGCTCCATTAAAGCATCAACTCCCCGTCATCAGCAGCAGTCAAAAATATATATATACACGCACAAAAGCTGATAAGAGCAATAAACGTCAGTGTGGGTGTTGAACAACAGGCGGGTTTGTGTGGTCAGTTATAAATAATTAGCACATTAACTTCCGTAATTCTGAGCTGCTGCTGCTGCTTCCGTATTATGTGAAGTTCCCCCCCCAGCAGCCGGACGGTCCATCGCTGCCAGGAGCAAACTGAACAGGCTACAATGCGTCCGATAGTCGAGGAGCTAACGTCGCTCATTTCAGGTAAAATACCCATAAATTATTGCATATTCGCACACGCGGGTTGTTTTGCGCGTTCATGTATGGCTCGTTGCACAAAGTCCAGTTTTCAAGAGACCTCTTTTTTTTTTGTTAAAAGAGGAAGCGCAGACTCAATATGGTCGAGTAACTTTTTAGCTGCTTTTTCATTCATTCATTCATTCATTCATTCACTCATCAGTGAGTGAATGAATGAATCAAACAATGAGCAGTTTAACGTCAAAGCTGCATACTGCTGGGTTTGGTGCGTCGTTGTGCTTTGAAAGGTAAAATGATCTCCAGCAGCACTGCGCCGTTTGACTGCCAAAGAAAACAGCTCAATCAGAAAGTGTTATCAGATTGCATGAAGGTTTTACCTGGTATTTGTTGTTTAGAGCTGGAACATTTCCTCTGTGATGGATTAAAAGGGGAAACTCTGAGCAAGAAGATAAAGGAGAAGAGGGATGCCTTCATCAAACGGATTAAAGAGGTCAAACTGGGGTACGTCTGTTTCCTATGTTTTGGAGTTTGGTTATTATTAAGTCACCTAAGCTAATGTTTGAAGATTCTAATGCAAAATGTGAAAATTGTTAACATCCACCTGCTGTCTCCCCAACAGTTTCCCACAAGATTTCAAGGACAAAAGTGAGTGTTCATCTTACTCTTTATAATAATCCCAAGGTTCATGTTTAAATCTGTTACACCAGTGGTTCCCAACCTGGGGGTCAGGGCCCCACACAGGAGGTCATGGCATGAATCTAAGGGGTCAGAAGATTAGTCGAATTTATCATATCAGCACAAACCCCTTGAGGGAGAGAGGGTACAAAAAATGACAATTACCTATGTAGAATATAAGACTGTATAGTTTTATCTATTCAGGATCTGAAAACTTATCCGAACAGTCTGAAAAGGGAAAACCACTCTTCACCTCATAGATACACACACGCACACGCACACGCACACGCACACACACAACAGGTTGGGAACCACTGTGTTACACCATGACATGTACCATTACTACACAGCACTTTCTGTTTACTCTAGTTGCTGGAGATGACTCAGATGATGAGGAGGAAGTTGACAGCAACAACGATGGAGGGTCGCTGCAGTCGGAGCGCACAGACAAGGATGAAGAGGCTTGCGAAGGTATAAGGTATAGGCCACAAGCCACTTAGCAGACGTCCAAAGTTGACTTGCTAACTGCTAACAAGATGTGGATTAAAGTATTGAAAATTGCATCTTGGCACGAAAATATACACATCTTTGAGTCTGCTCCTTGGAGAAAGTGACTTTGAGTGGCACAATGAGGGAGACATTCCAACTGTAACTTGGCAACATACTTGGGAAGCAATTTGGGGGCACAACTGCTACTCCCACCACCTCTTTCACCCCACCCCTTTGACAGCTAGAGCATGCTTTATTGCTCTCAGCCACAGTCTGGAGGCTGAAAATTACTGCCATGGCTGTAGTTTGAGGGGGAAAAAATCATTCCTCACGATACAGTAGCTTTAACCCTGTTTGCTCCATTGTGGCAATCTATGCAAGATTTTGTATTTACTTTTTTTAAATGGACTATCAGGGAAAATCCTTGTGAAATGGTGATTAAGGGTCTGGGGTTTATGGGCTGTAAGCAGCTGCCAGCTTTATGGCTGCTCTTTCACACAAAGCAACTTTGACACAGCAGTTGAGCATTGAAGTTGCACGCCACAAGGGGACTCTCCTCCAGTGAGAGGCAAAAACATTGCTTAGTGGAGCCTCCATGGCTTTTGCTTCTTATTTTAACATCAGGCAAAGTTAGTCAGAAACCTGTCTGTTTATGTCTAACATATTAAAAACAAATGTAATTTTCACTTTTACATATTAAAACACTTGGGGTCATAGAGAACAATGAACCCACTTTGTTGGGTTTCCTCAACTCTTTTCCAGGTGCCCAGCAGTCCCCACCTGTGGCGGCTCAGGACCTGACGTCTGTCTTTAAAGCGGGATACCTTGAGAAGCGCAGAAAGGGTGGGTGATAAGATACATATAAGACTGTACTCTACATATAAGGAGAGGTTTTCACATACTTAAATTTGCAAGATACCACAAAATGTATTGATGGCAAAACATCCATGTCAACAAAAATCAGGATATTTATACAAACAAAAACGACCTCCGCCTACAATCAGGATATCACATGACACAAAATAACATCCAAAACAAGTTCCTTTACATTTATAGGACACATGATGTTCTAAAAAGACAGGACTGTAGCCCATACATGACATGTGATAAACATTTTTTTTTTTGGCATTTCCACATATTTTGCAATACACATAATTATTGCTTCTATGCTGACATTATTGTTCGTTTTCCCTCCTCAGATCACAGCTTTTTTGGCACCGAGTGGCAGAAGAGATGGTGTGCTCTAAGCCATCATACCTTCTACTATTATGGCAGTGAGAAAGGTACTTCAGTTTTCTTTTTCTCATCTCATTTATCCAGTCAATTACGAGTCACATACTGTTTGAGAACATTCAAATGGATGGATATTTGGCATTCTGCTTTTGTTTCTCGGGTTTTTGACAGCGACATTGCAGTCGTTGTATCTGAACCATTAATGATGATGTTTTAATTTCCTGTAACCAGACAAGCAGCAGAAGGGGGAGTTCAATATCGACGGCTACACTGTCAAAATGAACAGCAACTTACGGAAAGACTCAAAGAAAGACTGCTGCTTTGAGATTTCGGCTCCAGACAAGCGAGTCTATCAGGTGCGCTCGTCTCTATTGCTCTTCTAAATGTACGTCCCAAATTGAAAAACAAATGTGGACCTGAGATGTGCCGTGTTTAAAACTTGGCAAGGCATGTGTGTACATGCACTTCATTAAATCTTTATTTTTAAAACCTATTCATTCATTTGACACTGCTGCCTTTTGCAATGGCTCAACCTGACGTGCATATTTAAAAAGTCTAAATGAGTGTTTCTAACATTCAGGCTCTTCCATGTGGAACATTTTATTATGCATAAATGCAGTATTATTTGTTTATGTTAATTAATATATGTAGAACTGCATATTGCACTGACTGCAGTTTTCATTTCTCTCCTCTTTCATCACAGTTTTGTGCGTCATCAGCGAAAGAGGCGGAGGAATGGGTGAAACAGATAGACTTTGTTTTGAGAGGTTTGAACTGTTTCAATCATAAATAGCTCATTGTTATGCTCTGTAATGTCAGAAACAGCAACATTTGTTTCTTCATGAATGGAAACCTAAAAATGAACAAAATTCTCTAAATATCATTGCCAAATACTCCTGTGTGTGTTTGTGCATAAGTGAAACATTCTGTGTTCGCCTGTTTGTAGATATGACAGGCATCATCCCAGAAGACGAAGAGGAGGAACAGGAAGTGTACGACGATGTTGGAGCGATCGACGATGACATCTATGAAGAGCTCCCAGGTCCGACCACACATTTTATTACTGTGACAATCTGTATTGTCCCACAGGACATGAACAAATGCATCTCTTTCATACTGTTTTTTATTTCATTATTTATTTCCTGCCATTGCATATTTCCCTGTCCAATAATTATACAGAGATTCTTCACCTTTTAATTTATAGCACACTCATCCATCAGTATCTTCTCTTGTTTCTCCAGAGGATGACGTTCCCGCTCCAGCAAAGCCTCCTCCAAAGGTGGAGCCAGCCAGCAAACCTGCTCCTCCTGCTGCAGGTACACAGCACAGAAACTTTCTGCTTTCAAGACTGCATAGATATGAGCGGTGTATTTAGTTTGTGGATTAGAGTGCAGTAACTTGCACTCTATATACAGAAGATAGGGTGGGACTGTGATCAACAAATGACCATTCTGTCACACTTTTTTTTGTGTGACTGTGAACAAACTCCACCTTCTGAGCCACAGTTAAGAAGAAGTGACATTTAGAGAGGAAGTGTCTGTGAAAGCTGAAAGCTAACACAATGCTGGAAAAAACGTTCAGCCAAGTTGGCCAACTTCCCTTTACAATAAGTGACATATTAAAGTTCTGTAAGTGCAAAAATACCATGCTACCTATCTCTATCTCTATTTACTGCATCTATTGACCCATTCCTATAAGATGAGCAAGAACTGAGGGTCGACTCGCCACCAAACAGGAAACGTTCCCACTTCAGATCAATAAATAGGCTGAGAGGTGGAAACATTAACTTACAAGAAACTAGCAGTGTCCTAATTCCCACTACTTACTAGTTTTATACAAATGCTATATTTAGTAATATTTATAGTTTACTGTTTTGCAGTTAGTAAAACAAAAATCACCATACTTCTACAGAAAATTATGCAATACATAAGCTGTGCAAAGGCAAACAAACTTTACAATAAAGCTGCAACCAACAAATATTTTCATTATCGATTAATTTGCAGATCTTTTTATTTTTATTATTTTATGAATCATCAGAAAATAGTGAAAAATGTCCCAGAGTCCAAGGTGACTTCCTAAAATGTCTGACCAACAGTACAAAACCTGACGAGATTCAGTTTAAAATGTTATAAAATCCTCCACAGAATGTTTGGAGTTTTTACTTAAGAAATTATTTAAACAATGAATTGATTATCATTGCAGATTAATTTTCTGTTGATCGAATAATCGACTACTTTACAGTGACACTGCAAATTAAACTTAACAAAGATGCAGCCAGATAATGGCTATTATTTGTTTTCTGAGGGTGTTCCTGTAGCTGTTTCACCTCCATCCACATTTAGTTTTATTTTGTTCCAGCTGTGAGCTACTCTACATCTCTTAGTGCATTGTATTGTGGGTGAATAGTGTCCATCAACAGCTCATACTGACTGTTTTGAGTATACTTCCTTATGTCACTTTGCCAGCGTGAACATACTACATACTTCCTATTTCCTTGGTAGCATGAACTTGGCTCACAGTCTGCAATTCTACTTTAGGCTCTGCACTGCCTCCTGTTGGTTTTGCTGCACACAAACAATCGCTGCTGTGTCAGATCTGTACAATTAATGTGATTAGAAAATAAAGCAACTAATCTGCTATCATCCCCTTTTCCCTCCAGCTGATAAGAGCACAGACTACCCCAACTACTACCAGGGCTTATGGGACTGTACAGGGGACTTCCCAGATGAGTTGTCCTTCAAACGTGGAGATGCCATCTATATCCTGAGCAAGGTATGGTTAGGGGAACCCTGCTTGTCAGAGGTAAAACATTGATTTGTCCCTGAATGAGTGTTTTCTTGACGCGTGGTAAATCCAGGATTAGCTCAAACCAACTGCAATGCAGAAGTTAGATGAGGTTTGCAGTCAGAGTGGTTCTGCTGGTCTCAGACCACCTAAAGTGAGTTATTTCTAGGCCCTCAGAGGAACTGACTGTTCATATTCTTTACTGGCAGCACCTGGCCTACCGCCTGGAGGTGGACGGCTGATGGTAAGAGGCAGACTGGGCTAGGTTCTCTCTCTGGCTCTGTGATGGGGATTAGTTGTGTCACAACGGAAACTGTTTTAGTGCTGTTGGCGGAGGCTGGGTTTAGCTGGCACACGGTGCCATTCCATCACTTCCATCTGGACTGTTTCAGCGCGCTGCCGCTGCTGCCATGCCAGGCGGTGAGCAGCCCTCAGCCCACACACCTCTCAGACGTCTCTCTCACCTCGCCAAATAGGAATGTGTGTTCTCAGGAAACCCAGGCTCAGTCCGCCACTCTATTCAGAGCAGGTGAGGACGTGTAGTGGACGCACAATTTCCGAGGCTTGTCGCCTAGGTGTGGGTGCCAGGTATTGAGAACTGAGGGGCCGTTCTTTACCTTTATTATGCAACTAAACAGGAGCCCTTTTGTGCTTAACTGGTTCATTTGAACGCAAAATTGGATTTTGTTGTGATACATTTAACATGCTTGTTTTTGAACATCACACAGGAAGTTAGTCAAGGAATTTTATACTTTTACAGATGTAGGTCGACCCTGTGGTTTGGGTCAAAAAAACCAAAAAGGTGTGAAATGTGCACCATCTAGACTGGATATATTTCCTGTCTGGTTTGGTTTCTATGGAGCATGTAGTCAACTGAGACATACTGTTGTCAACTGGCCAGGTCAGTTTCCAGATTCAAGTCTGCCATCTAGTGGCACCTGAAAGCCATGACGTCTTGACTGAGCGTGACTGCTGAGCTCCAAACCTGCAAACCTGCATTATAATGTTGACTAATAATTAAATTTCTTGAATTCAGAATGTAGGCGTCAACTGCAAGTCATTTTCATTATTAATTACTCTGTTTATTTTTCTTATTCATAGATTAATGTCAAAAAATAGTGGAAAATGGCCATTAAAATTTGCCAGAGCCCGAGGTGACATGTTTAGATTTTTTGACTGACCAAACTGAACAGTACAAAATCCAAATAGAAAGGCATCACATTTTCACATTTGACAAGCAGAAAGAAGCAAATGTTTAGCGTTTTTGTTTGATAAATGACTTAAGAAAATAATTATCAAAATTGTTAATTTTTTTTGTTGACCAGCTAATTGATTAATTGATTCAGCACTAATGGAAGGAAACAAATGCACAAAGCAGACAGACCCATCAATGCTCAATGGCTAAATGCCTGTTTATTACTCCCTCTTCGTGTGCGGAAAAGAGACCAAGAATCAAGTTGCCCTTTCATTCAGACTGGGAGTGCCATTAGCTGAAACCTTGGTGTTGGGGGTTGTGGCCTGCTGCGAGGGCAATGACCATAAAACCTGTCTGGACTGCAGCAGCCAGCTGCAGCTAAAGGGACAGTTGACCCCCGAATCACTCCCTCCTCCACCATTCTTCTTTCTCCCTCTTCCCTGCGTCCCTCCCCCATTCCACAGGCTAGAAATAGCTGTAGTGTTACAGCTGCGAGACCCCCCAGTCAGGACCTGGGTGTTGATTATAGGGCCTGACTGGGAGTGAGGGAGAGTGTGTTGTCCGGATATGCCCCCCCCCCCCGTTCAAGTCACAGCACTTAAAACTAATCGAAAGATGTAACATCTCACTTAACTTAAGTGGCTAGATGGGCTGATAAAATGTTAAACCCTGACCAAACATGTTGCTGCTGTTGTGCCTGCAGATCTTTTCAACTTATCCCTTGTTGTACAATTTGTGCTTTTAAACTGATGCATCAGCTGTGGAGCGTTTCATTTGGTAGAATTAATCAAATTATGGGACGGCAGTATTATCCAGTTTCGGGCATTAGTGTTAACGTGTGTGTTGTCACAGTGTGTGGTGTCATTAGTCGTCCACAGCTCGGTGTATGTGTTCTCGTGTTGTGTCCCGCACTCACTCAGGCACTACTTATTTGTCAGCCAGAACTACACAATGAGGTGTTGCTGTTTTTCAAAGGCTAGCTACAGGAAGTCATAACGTGCGCACACACTTGGGTCTCGCACTCTCTTACACACACCTCATGTCAATCCGCTGTATTGTCCCTCAGGGGCTTTTGAAATGCCATTTTAATCATGTGACATTTTCTGTTTGTTTCTTGTGATGTTTAATTTGCCGTTAATAATTTAGATTACGTTTTACTGTATTCATGTTGTGACATGGACAGTAAGTCAAGCACCTTTTCATCTGACATGATGAATGACCCATCACCAGACAACAGCCATCACTATTGTTATTGTAATCTTCCTGGGTCTAACACTACCGTATGATCACTTACATCCATTACTCTCTCCTGGGAATAACTGGACACAGATGTGGTCCTTGTGGTCCTTGTCCCTGAGTTTTTGGCATAGATTTGAAACATTGTGCAGGTTCCTCATCCTTCAACCTTGTCAGAACGTGATCTCCAGTGTTGATTCATGTCCTGGGAAGACTTTGATGTGAGGTCAGGCTCTTGGCCAAAGAGAGAGAGAGAGCCAGAGAGAGAGAGAGAGAGGGGTATTCTCCTCGTCTCAGATCTCTCCTCGCAGTGTCCTCCTTACATCTCAGCATGCTGACAGCCATTTGGAGCTATTACTTGTCATGCTGTGACAGATTTATGGGTGATGTGCTCTACGCACACTGAGGGTTTTTTGTGTGGAGTGGAGGGAAGTGTGTGCAGTCTCAAAACCGATAACGGGTAGAAAGGCAGGACAGGGATCAGGAAACGTGAGGTTGTTGATGTAGGTGTTGTTGTGGAGGTGGGAGTGAAAGGAAAACGGAAGAGATTTTATGAATAGTTAACAGGTAATGGTGATAAGAAAACTACTTACAGCCAATAGTGGTGAGATGACAGGAAATGAGGGCAGGGAAAGCTGGGGAATGAACAGAAGGTCCCAGACTGGACACAAACCGGGGACGTTGTGGTTCATGGTTGGCGTCCTAAACCTATGCCACCAGGGCGCCTTATCTTTGCTAATCCTGACTTCATCTGTTAGACATACTGTCAGTCTGAAGGTCTCCAGAACAAGGGTTTAGTTTTCGGTTTAGTTTTAGCTTTCTCATCAGACAACATTTTCAATTTTAAGTTAAGTTGATTAATGTTGACATGGACTCCATTAAAACGAAAATGTTTGCTGCTCAGTGACGACTACGTGAATTAAAAGAGATGAGGAAATGTGTTTCCTCAACACACTCTCATCGTCCTCTGTGTCTCCACTTTGTCCCGTTTCCAGGAGTACCAGAACTTTGGCTGGTGGGTCGGAGAGAAGAATGGAAATATAGGAATCGTCCCCAAAGAATACCTGATGGAGCTTTATGCTTTATAAATACAACCCCATGTAAGTTGCTCAGACCTCACGAGCGCAATGAACAAGTTTTATTTCTTACACTTGTTTGCTCAGCACAAAACTAAAGGATAAAAATTTCTAACTATAATTAATCCACTATATTTTAACTGGTACATTGTGTCATTTTCAGGATTGTTCCCTCCCATATCTGCTGTAAGAGACTGATGATTGGATGAAAAGATTTTCATATGACTGAAATGCATGTATATGCAGTATTTTTTTTCTACAGTATCTGCACTTTGCACTGCTTGTTTGTATTTATTTTCTATCCAAGATGCAGTTTTTCAACAACACAATTTCAAGCTTAGCTTTTGGCAAATTTGGTATTTGCAAATGGCAAGATGAATAAAGATTTAAACATATCTGTTGCATCAGCTTTTCTTTTTTTTTAATTTAACCTGCTAGTTAAGCCACAAGGTGGCAATAGAGTCTCTTCAAAGGTCATGGATTATCCCTGTGACAGAGATGCTCCAGGCAGAAATAGCACATGCCAGTTTTTTTCCTTTCTTTATTAATTTAGTTATTATTTGGTTACATCCAGACACAAATGTTTACAGACTGAATTAACAAGAGACAGGAGGAAGAAGGTTAACAGCAGAAATTAATTAAAAACAAAACACAGTGTGATGGAGGTTTGTTGATGTATTTTCTGGGGGAAAGAAGCCGTTAACATGCCTAGAGATAAGGAATAAGTGCATTATCAATAATATTTCAGCCTACTGAATCACAATATTTGCCGTCTGTAATGCTGAGAAGTGAACATCAGGCTACTGTCAATATCAAATATATGTACACAACCTCGTGGATAAATGAATAATAACATTTTTTTTTTTCATCTGGTCAGCACTTTTGTTCCAAGCTTCAGAGGGACACTGGGTTTTTTTTTTTTTATGGGACCTGAGAGACTTTTCTGGGCAGAGGTTCACAGCGTGGCAGATGGTTGGCTGCGCTGCGTGCCTGAGTGAAACGGCTGAGGTGCACTAATAAGACAGCCACCCACACAAATAGCAGGGATGCTTATCACCCTCTGAGGGGCTGTTTGACAGCAGGCGGGGTGGCGTTAGCTGGGCATATTCCACTGAGGTTACATGCATACTGTACATATCTTTTTACAGTCTCCTCACTGAAATACCAAAGTTGTACTAGAGTTTTATCTCTCAGGGTAATGCGCTCCTTTTTTGGTTCGCTGCAGACAAAAGGGGCCGTTTCAAGGTTTTCTCAAGGTTGCGAGAAAATGGGACGGAAAATGCTGCGTTCATTAACCAATAACTCACTGTATCTTTTTCTCCCTCTTCCCTCTATTTTTTCCCTTGCTCCTGTCTCTCTGTTTTGTTCCTGTTGAGTGATGAGCTAGTCCTCTGTCCTCTGGGTGACATTCAAAGCCATCATAAATCCTGCTCTTTACGGTACAGTGCAGCGATAAAGCCTCTCTGCTAATTGGAGATGTAATGAATTACCATAATTAGTTATTGAATATACTACATTGGATACAGAGAGGAAATGCTTTGTTTTAGGGCAGGAAAGGGATGCAGTGACACAATGTGATATTCAGTGAGTGGAGATCACCAAATAATATTTCTGATCATTACTGACCCTGTCTGAGTGTGTGTAATTCCATAATTTAGGCAGATTATGAAACACTTGAAACATGTTGTGGTGTTGATGTTGAATTGTGGATTTAATACATAAACACATATTTCTTGACTGCTGACATAGCTTGGTATTTCCCCCTAAGAGTCCTCCTTATAATGTTAGGCTATGGGTTAGGTTGCCAAAGGCAAGTAAGGCTAAATATTGCCCCTCATTTTTATGTGCCAATAAAGGATTTCCTTAATGGATGTCAACTACACCCCCATCCCCCCCGTTAGATTTGGACAGCCATATCCGCAGAATATACAGGTTCTTTTATTGCAATTTAACATCAAGATATAATGTTTCATAGATAAATGCCACTGTGCCATTAATCTAGTGAGCACTAAATTACACTAATGATACCAGAATATCACTAATTAATACTTGCAACCATAAAGATACACTTTTACCGGCCAAATATATATAGATTGAGCTGCTGAGTAATAATAAATAAAATTAGATTTGCTGAGAAAGATGATGGAAATATAAAACAAATTTCCCTTCAGGACAGAATACATTCATAGTCATTTTATAGTGACAGTTTAGTGCTCAGGTATGTTAATTCACAGCCTAACAACTATATCAGACATTTGTCATTTCCAATAGGCAAAACTTTGATGTCCATCCTCTGTTAATGCATAACTCTCAGGACAATATCAGTACACTAATATCCCCCTGCTCACAGTGATAGCTGCTCATCCTCGTTGAGTATTATCATGCACCATCACCATTTCATACCATCACCCCTGGGGTTGGCGAGAAGGCTAAAGACTTGATCTATACCACTTTAGAGAGGTAATCTTGATCAAGCTGTCAGCTGTTTTTGCTGCTCTTTAACCGGGTCACTCCGCCGTAGATCACACCACAGCTTCATAGAGAGTTTCTGTCAGGAATAACACTGCCTTATTTATGTGGTATCCCCTGGCATTTTGCAGGAAATGTATTACCTCTCCAACTGGCCCTCTGTCAGCATTCCATTAAAGCCTCTCCCCACTGGTCTAAATCTTAAAATCTGAAATAGACACTTTTTAAATGCAAGTCACTCTTAATTGAGGTCAGTTTCTGCTAACATAACTCACAGCATCTGACAAATTAAGGTTTCCTCAGCTGCCTTATGACATTGTGAGAAGACAGGGTGTGTTTAAAGTGAAAGCTAACGAAGATCATGACAGGCTGCTCTGAAAATTCATATTTTTGGAATTTTAGGCTTAGGATTTTCATTCCTTTCAGTGATTTGTCAATATCTAATGTGTAATATTATGAGCTGCAGACCAGGGTTAGTGGCAGGCCAATAAATATGGGTCTTGACGGGTCATTTATTACAAGCACCACGCCCACCTCTCTCACATGTTATCAGTGTCTGTCCTTCCTTCTTGTTAATTGCCTTCTGCGAGCTGCAGACGGTGATGACCTGAAGACCTGTATATCTCAGGAGCTGGACGGTGGCTCCACCCATGTGGCTCCACCGTCTGAAAGTCTGGTTTCTGGTCTTGAAAACATCACCATCAACCCCCTAGAGGGTGTTACCCTGAACACCATCATGTCCCATCTGATATTTTACCCTGATGAAGCTGCTGTTGCCGCAGAGGGGCTCCCATCATCTCTCTCACTTAACTGTATGCATCGCTGTTCCAAACAGGTCTCATGTTCCAGGGTGTGGGGTTGGCGGTCCAGGCTGTCAGGCTGGGTAGAGCTATATGCTGACATGCCATTCAGGATAAATCAAGCTTATCAAAGTGACAGGTGTTTGTCCACCTGCTATAAACATCTCCCACGCCTCTCTCCTGCTCCATCTCCTCACAGATTATTTACAAGGATCCAGCCTCCGTACTCTGGCCCTGTTTACTCACTGACTGTGGCTCTAATATCAGTTCAGCGCCCTGCCCCTGATTTATTCTACTAGTTAGTGAGGTGAGTAATGACCCTGGATGGTCTGGGAGGATAGTTTGTAATCAGGGAAGGTCAGAGATGCCAGAGATGCTCTAACTGTAATTACAACCCTCTCCACAGTGTACCTCTTTACACCTCGCTGCAGCTGACTGCCTACCAGTCCTCTGCAAACTGATCACTCCTCTCTCTCTCTCATTCCTTCTCTTTTCCTCTTCTACCCCCCACAGAGTTAGATGCCCCTGGTTGTAATGACCCCACATTCAGGTTGAGGTCGCGTCTCAAATGTCAGCTCTTAATATAGTAACTTTTTTGTAAGACAGCCCCCCGACAGAGGAAGTAAAGGTATGACGGTTGAGTTACAGGAGCTTGCTGAGCCAACTGAGTCACTGGATAGCTGATTGCTGCCATCGCTTCCACTTAATGTCAGCTTTGATATGTATCCAAACACAGGACCTGCCAAGCTAACCCGAGCTAATTTAGTGCCCAGGGTGCACGTGGAGCTGTTTGTCAGTACAGAGTGACCACGCACATGGGGTGGACAAAATAACATTCCTCATCAGGGCCGGGGTTACTGTTGAGGACACCAAGGTAACATGCTCAGTATTATTTCAGGGATTTTCAGGGGGTTTCAACAACCAGAGGAGGAGTTTACATTCTACAATTGCACAGAAATTACACATGCTGTGTTTTAATGCCTGATTCAGACTCCAAATTCTTGAATTGGACTGTTTTAGGCCAAAAACACATATCAAAATAAAATGATTTCATATTTATCCACAAAAATTCTGTGGGGAGGGCTTTGATAAAGCATCTAGACAATTGTGTTGGGAGATAAAAATAGTAGAATATATATTTTAACACTTTAATTAATACACAAAATGTGGGAAAAGAAAATCCCACACACTTTCTGGTGGCAAGTCAAACATTTCTAAGGGGGTTGGAGGCAGGGGTTGCACTGGAGGACTCAAGCCTCTATTTCTAAAATCATGACTATTTCACATCATGACAAAAGATTTAAACTTAGTCCAAATCATCACTGCTGTGATTGTGGTTGGATGCCTAGTAGCAGAATTTGTCAACCACATATATAAAGTTTTATATACTGTATCTATTGTTTCCCTGTTGGTTAATTTCAACTTTCCGCTGTACCTTTTTGTCAGTGCAGTTTGTCTGTTTCTCTTCACATCCTGTAAATCATTTAGCAGTTTTGACTGATGCACTTGCAGCTCTGTCAGAGATGATTTGGCCTCCTTGGCCTGCTGGACCTTCTCTCATGTTACTTTAAAAACTTACTGTAAGTGTTGATAGCTAGCCTTGTAATGTTGCTGGCTTTTCCTGCTGACTGGTTTCCAACTGACTAATAAATTTGACCAACATTTGTAGCAGACAGTGTTAGAAACTGTACAAGTTCATTTTCATTTCATTGAGGCATTTACATCATTTTATTCACCCCTCCTGCAGTGACACTGAAATTGGGCAAACTTTAAAATAGTGATAGGAATTGCCTTTTGAAATGTGCTATGTAACCATCTCTTTTGTGCTTTTCAGTCATCTTTTTGTGGAGTTGCTTGCTCCTTTGTCTGTAGATTTTGCCGTGATACCGGCTCACCAGAAGTTGAACCTTCCAGATACAGATGTATTTATACAGAGTACATACAGGTGAACTACTATGTGACTTAAAAGCAAGTGGCTGCACCAGTGATGATTTAGGTGTGTCCTGTTAAATGGGGTGAAAACTTAGGCAACTTAAGTATTTTAGTATTTTATATCTTTAATTAATTCACATTGTAGAGATCTGTTTTCACTTTGACATTAAAGAGTCTTTTTCTGTTGATCAGTGTCAAAAAAGCGACAATAAATCTATTCAGATTCAGTGTCGTAAAAGAATAAAACTTTCAAGGGACCTGAATACTTTTTATGGGCACTGTAAATACACTTGTTGATGGCCAAAGGCTGAGAAAATGTAAATAAATTGGGATAAACAACATATATGACAACAATATGAAATATGTAACCAAAAAAAAAAATCTAAGCTCAAAGATCCACTCACAACCTTTCTGAGCTTTCAACTAGGGAACCTAGTGAACCCCGCACCTAAACCAGCCCTATTCGCTGAAGAAGACCATGGGGAGTGGTTTGAAAGCTCCAAAAGCTAGTAAGCAGACCTTTGAGCTTGAATTGTTTTGGTTATATGCACTGTTCCCAAAGGTCAAGAATGAACTTCCATGCTCAAATGATGAAAAATGTTCAATACCACAAGTTTAAACATGTTGATAAACTTCTGTCCAGGACTTTATGTGTATTAAACCACATCTGCAGAACTTCAGACATTCTGGTTTGGCAGTCCTCATCATTTTACGTACATATTAATGAATTTGACTTGGGCCTATTAACACACCATGAATGATAATCGTGTGAATTTAGGATACTCATTACATATGTATTACATGAATAGCAGGTGGGATAATGTGAGTAATTTGTGGCTATATGCAGACACTGGGATGATGGACGGTGTCTGGAGAAGACAAGCTGAGCTGGCCAGTGGATCTACTGCAGAGTAAGGAGAATTTAGGCTCATCATAAAAGATTTCTCCTTGCCTCTTATTTCACTTGGACACTTTTATGTTTTTTTTATTTTCTACCTCATTGCAGCCGTGAGCTGCCTGCTGATTTACACACACTGGCAGCGAAGCACAGAGGCCTCGAGAGACGGTGCCCTCTACCCCTCCATTTTTTCCCCCTTTGTTTCTCCACCCTCTATCGTCCCCTTACTGCCACCACCGGGCCTCTCTCCATTCACGCAGCTGGGTCTGACCAAAGAGCTCCCTCTCTACTTGTTCCTCATCTCTAACAAGACATTAGTCTGTTGGGGTTGTTATACACACATGATCTTGTGACACACAGAGGGGCTGTTCCCTTGTGCCAAGACACAAATTCATATAGGGATGAGCAAAAGGCATCACAGACACTAAAGGTATTACAACACTCACATTTCATTTCAACAGGAGTTCTTACACTCCTGTCTGAGCTTATTTATAACCTTTAGGATCCTGTTTGTACAATTATACATGTGAAGATGTGTGTTTTGTTTGTGAATATATAAAAATTTAAACAGCAAGTGCAGACATCCACTTCCTTATCCATCTGTTTTCGGCTCTACGCTCCAAAAGAAACATGTCTGATTTTACACCATATTATTTCAGGAAATTATGAAGCAGTGGTTTCGACTTCCCTTTTCCCCCTCAGGCCCATGTGTTCAAGGCAGAGGAGCTGGTTTCACGCTGATCAGCCCTGATTCCTCTAGATGAGAAGCTGTTGCTCGCCTTGGTACAGTGATCACACCCGTCCCCAGTAATTGCTACATCCATGCACCAAAAGGCGACAGCATGTGGAGGGGAAATGGCAGGTATAAGCCATGCAGAACCGAGGAAAGGTAGGCTGTTGGGTTTGATGAATGATGGATAGCTCTTAAGTCAGCTTATTTCCATCTGTGGCAATTGGGTGACAGAGAAAAATGTTTCAGCCTTGAGAAAAAAGTATTTTTCCACCAGACTGAGGCAGGTGTTAGGATATAGGGTTGGCTTTTGAGCGCGCACACACACACAAACACAAAGACACAAGCACACACACAGCTACAAGGACAGATGTAACATCTGAAAATCCTTTTTTGGCTGTCAGGTTGGGGAAGTTTTGTGGCCTTCAGTAAATCAGCGCTCAGTATTGGCATGAAATGTGGGAGACCTTGAAAAATGTTCAGAGCTGAGGCGTATGTTATTAACAATTCAATTAACCCCAGGCTTCCAGATCATTTACCTTGCTCCTTCATCTGCCCCCTCATGAATGTGATTGTCTTGCTGTATAACAAGCTTCACATCAGTATCACCAGCCTGTGCCGTTATCACATGGCTGTTGTTGGTGTACCATTCCTTTAGGTCTCATCCCCTCTATCTATTGGCAGTGCAGCTGGGCTTCTCTGATATTGACTCATCCTGGATCCACCGAGTTGCAGGCAAAGAGATTTAATATCTCAAGTAGTGCTGAACTCCTATTGCTACTAATGGATTCTGTATAATGTGGCACTTAAAATGCATGAGCAGCCTCTGATTTATCTGTAATTTGCCTCCACTGGAGCATATCTCCCTCAATACTTCCATTTGTTTTTGGCCCTGTGCAGTCTGCTCAGTAAACGAACCCTGATTGGGATTTCATATTGTTACATTCGAGTTTTACAATTTGGTTCTTTCCAGTGCATAAAATGGATTTTTGCTTTTTTGTGATTCTGTGTTAATTACACAGCAGAGGGAATAGTAAGTCAAGCATGAGCTCACAGACATGAGTTGAGGTTTATTTGAGCTGTCGCTGCAGAAAGACATGCTGACTTGGTCTGAGGCAGATGGGCATCTCCCAGAGGGGCCATTTTCCTTTATCTTATCTTCTTCTGTTTTATGTGTCAAACAATAAGCATACTAATTAGATTAAACTGAGCAAATGCCTTTGTGAAAATAATGAAAAAGTGATTTTATCCTGTTCAACTTGATCTTAATCTACTTTTCTGAAAAATTGTGGTTATATTCAGCTAAAACCCACCCTGAAAACAGAGTGATTTTACTCACTCCCTATGTTTTTCACTCCATTTCAAGTCAAGTCAAGTCAGGTCAGTTTTATTTATATAGACCAAGCCCAATATCACAAATCAAAAATTTGCCTCAAGGGGCTTTATAGTCTGTACAGCATACGACACACTCTGTCCTTAGACCCTCGATTCGGATAAGGAAACCCCCCACCCCCACCACCACCACCACCACCCACCACCACCCACCAAACAAACCAGTTTAACTCGAAAAAAAAAAAAGACCCTTTAGACTGTATATGCTTTATATACAGTCTGTGATTTGACCTCTTCGGGGTCAAGCAACATGGAGTAGGGAGCTGTTAGCCAATCGATCTGATGGGTTTAAATGTGTCAGTGTTGTCATGGCAGCAGAGCCGCACTGACAGGCTAGGCTACAGTGGCTCAAGGTTAACAGCCAGTGGAGCAGAGTCACAGACCATTAAAAGACGAGTCAATACTCCTGGACAGGTCAGACTAAAAACAGCAAAGTAAACGTTTCAATCCACGGAACTATAAGCAGCAAACAAGGCTTTATGTTACAGAGACCTGTTAGCAAGTGCTTAGCCGTGTGTGGAAACTCACTGACACATGCATGTGTGAGACAGCAGACAAAGGCATTATCTTTGTAGCTGCTCAAAATCACTTCCGTATTTTGTGACATACTGTACATTTTTAGCATGTTTTGCAACCTCTTACATTAGCTGCCCCAGGGTTATAATGTTGCCAGGATTTGAGAAATACTGTCATGAGTCTCCCCAACACACCCCTCACCACTCTCCACCAGAAACCAAAATAAGGTCTCTAAAATTTTTAATTACTTGGAATTTGTATATTTAGTTTGTTCAGTTAGCTGTTCATTTCTACTTTATTTGGAAAATGTATTTCCCAACATGAAGGTCTAAAGGATGCTTCAAAGCCTTAATTAGAAGAATTATTTATTTATTTTTTGGTGGTCTAAAAATAGTCAAACTTAAACATTTAGTCTAAAAACACTTGAATTGGCTCATAAAATACCCACAATGTGTACGTTTTTAATTGTAGAATTTAACTCCTCCAAAATTGCCACGTGAAAAACTAAATATAAGTGACATTGTCTAGACACAGCTGTCAGGGTGACTGCAGACAGTGGAGCAGCTAGTGTTGTATTTCTAGCGTTTGTCATTGGGATTTGACTGCCAAGTGACACACGCAATATTATTGTAAAGTAAAATATAAAAATGAATAGATCACATTTTTTGTTGCTTCTTGGATGAAAGTGCTAAAATGATCATCTGAGAATGATTTATGCAGGAAGACAAGTCACAAGAACCTAAAAATGAATAAATCAGTTATAGAAATTGTTAAAACATTGTTAGACTGAATGGTAAGATAATTATGGCTTTCCGCGTGCACACATTTGTGTAGAAATGCTTTTAGTTCAACAGCCTAGGTGTGTTTTCTGGATGTATTTGAATATCCAGCTAAAGCAAGCATCTGCAGCACTGACAGCCTCAGTGCATGTGTTTGAAGGTGCAGGGTAATGCTGCCCCACACTGTTAAGCATTGACAAAGAAGCCACATGCATATACCGCATTAGCATATGTGGATGCGCATGAACACACACATACACCCACACATCTTCATGCAAGACGTCCCACCCCCCAATTTGAGTTTGTGGGCTTTCCCACTGTCCAAACTGTTCTGCTGCTCAGAGCAGAGCAGGTCCGAGGTGATGTCACCTTTCTGTTCTCTGCAACATGAGCCTATTGTCTGTTCTGAATGTATAATGAATATCACAGCCGAAGCAGAGACAAAGCTAATCTAATTAGCTGTGCAGATATGTCAGTTTGCCATCACTCTGTTTAGTGGTCATTACCTCTGCATAAGCATGATGCTGCTCACTGTGGGAGCACATGTATGTATTCAGCATGCACACACATGCACACACACACACACACACACACACACACACACACACACACACACACACACACACATACACAGAGATGTGACTGTAGTGAACAGGCTGATATAAACACAAAGCGGGAGAGACAGATAGAAAAGGTGACTTGTCAGTGCAGCTGGCATTTTGTTCAGCAGGGAGCAATGTAGCCTGTCTACCTGGTAGCCCTCTCAGACAGGAGCGAGTCCATTGGGATCCCACAGGACCTCCTACCAGCCACACACCTGACAGGGGGGCTGTCTGAAAACTCTGCAGAGACCCTATTACACGTCATACTGCTAAGCACTGCAGTGGCCACCAGATGACAAGCTCCCCACACCTTTCACTTTATTAGGAGGGGGGAGTTCAGTTCAGTTCAGAGAGACATCAGGCTGTCACTGCTGAAGATATTGCATTGTTATCTGCACATATTTGGCAAAATACACCCTGTGAATTACCATAACTCATGATACTCTGTTAAGCTTGTTTATGAAGTAAATACGGACAGTTAGAGCATGTGCTCATGGGATAAGTGAATAGGCCTATACAAACAGATGGATGTAACAACACTGCCATCTTCAGGTAAATTGTTGCTACAACTTCATAGACATGCAGACGGAACATACTGGTAAACAATACTTGATGGATATACAAAAGGTACATTTTTATTACTATTTACTGTACATGTTTCAAACTCATTGAGAACACAATACGCTACGACTCTTTTATGAGTGAAATAGGAGCAACCACGTAGCCAAAAGTGCTGTGTGATGGAGTAACAGGCAAATTTCTTGTTCTCAGGTCCAAAGGTTTCTGTCAGTGATATGATGAAGATGTTTTCATGTAGAACCAGATGAGCAGCAGAGGGTTTCCTCCTGGCTGGTTCCCATGAGATCAAGTGAAACTGAGCTCTCCACTTTGTCTATTGCCAAATCTTTAATCCGAGGCTCTGGATCTCTACACTCTGAGCTGGAATCACAGAGAGACAAGAATAGGGGATGGAAAGTGAATTAAATTGTATAATTTAGGGAATGAAGCAGAAGGAGTTCTCATATTATCTGTCCTGGAAAATACATCAGTGAGTGTATTCTTAAAAGCATATTTTGCCTTACTGCTGACAAAGCTGACTCTATCCTTAGAGGTAATAGATTTCTGGCTCTACTGATGTGTTTCTGAGGAAAAAGCTGAATTTTTGGAGTGGAGAAAGCGTGACATTACGATACCTGTCTGAGTCAGAGTCACAGGACATGCTGAGGTCCTTCTGCAAATCCTCTTCAGAGTGGAATCGCCTCAGGCCACAGCACTGGACCGCCTGGGCCACAGAGTAGTGGGTCCTTCCAGCAGCACAGGCCTCTATCTTGGACACGGTAAGCTGTGACTGCAGGAAAAGATGCAGGCAGCTGTCAGACAACAGCAGAGGGCTCTGGAGGATCCTGGAGAATAAGGACAATGAGCAAATTAGATTGTTGTATACAGGATATCATATTGCTTGTTGATGTGAAAACCGTATTGTGTCATGTTCCTGGAAACTGTGATTGACCTGTTTTGTTGTGTTTGTGTTGTAGTATGTCAAAGTTCACATGATTATTGATCTGTGAGGTCATCCTTACTGTTCCAAAAACGTCTGGAGCCCTTTCATCCGCTCGGTGATCTGCTGGGCGTTGTTCAGGCTGAAGAAGGGGTTCTTTGGGGGCAGCTCTGGTAGCTGGACCCTGCAAAAGACACAAAAACACCCTAAAAATGACAGGAACTGTAGTGCAGACTACTTTTAACATTTAACAAACTGAAAGTGTTCTGTTTTCACTCAAATTGTCAGTTCAAAATACAATAAATTGACTTACATTAGCATTGAATTTGCTTGTAGCTTCTGCCTGAGCCATACAAACTCACTGTACCTCCTTCTCACACATGAGATCTTCTTGGTGAAGCACACGCTGTCGGTCTAAAACAGGACACAAGTGTGACACAAGTCTTACAGCAGCCTCCACTATCTGATTGCAGAGATTAAAACAACGTAATTTTATCATTTTACTTACATGTAAACAAATTTCATAGTCTATGTAGGCATGCCAAAAGTCATTCTTTCGTATCCGTGGGTCCCGCACCCAGACGCTGATGACCTGCTGCATGGAGAAGACAGGAGAGACACTGAACTGAATTAACTTTGTTGTGAAAAAGGGGAAGTTTTTATTGGCAGATTGAGGAAGTGCAATGACAAACACGACAAGAATCAGGATAGGAAAATCCCACAAAATATCCTTTATTGCTCAGGACAAGGCTGTGCCGGAATTTAAAGCTCCTGAACTCAACATGTGACAGTTTAGAGGTCTATTTTTTTAATAACTATGAAACTTTTTACTTTTATTAATCTAATCGAAATTACAAGATAACTTCAGACCTACCTGATTCACAGCATTTTTCATTCCTTCTCTCAAAATCCAAATATTCTTGTTTGAATCTCAGTAAAGTCATGTCAGTCAGACAATGCTGTGCCTAGCGTTGGGCCAGTGCCTTTTATTTCCACTTATTATTGTCCAGGAGCAAAGGTGTTTCAAAATAGTCACAAGACTGAGATAAGCCCCTTCCCATAACTGCTGACTGCTACAAAGCAGAGCTGACATGTGCCAGCATGACTATAGATCAATCTATTACTACCTATCACTTTATTGCTTATTGACTGTTAGAATCAGTCAGAACACATCCAACGCCTTAGCTACTGTTTTTAAACTGCTCATTTGTTTGATTGATTTTCCTACCTCATGATTTAGCATGTGACAAATGTGACATTAACAACACTCCAAGAGAAAGTCTTCACAAAAGGTTTCCTTTATTCACAGAGACTTCACAGATCCATGGTCAACAGTTACAGTAATTCAGTAGAAGGTGTGTTTTAGGAGGTTTAAGGTTCAGCTGAGTGTCCCATAACAGTCATGGGAGATATGTCGAGTCAGGACAGTGCCATCGGGATACAAGTATCTTGTACATGGACCTGTGTAATTACTGGAAGACAGTGCCCTGCATATTTGGACAGTCTCATATCTAAAGTGCTACATTTAACAATCGTATTAGCCATCACAGGTGCACAAAAGTTATTTTCAATGTGTGTAAATCTCAAAAGCTTTACTTTAGAAATATTATGACCTTTTGAGTAATTCAGCCAGGAATTCACTTTGGGTAAGCACCAAATAATATTCTTGTTCTAATTCAATACAGAGGAGAAGAGAACATTTGGTACTTAGCAGCTGATTAGAAATTTGGGGAAATTTCTGGTGGGCAACATTTTTAAATATTTTACATCAACCACAGGGGTCATACAGAGACACAGTGAGACACAGTAAAAGCTGTGGCTATAAACACCTCACACAATACACGTTCAAACAACAAACGTTCAAACAACAGGTCTACAATCTTCAGCTCTAAGTAAAAGCTACATGGACTGGAGGTACGGATTGGACAGCCACGATCCTTGTAGCTAAACAGGACTATAAATACTAAATTACTATTCAACAATAAAAACAAAACACATGTCCACAGTGATTGTGTCTGCTTACACAAGACCAAAGCTGCTACAGGTTAGTCTGACCTCAAATCAGCTGCTCTACACAAAAGGTTAGTTTTAGTCTCCATCGCAGTCTCCACAACAGGCACAGAGACCTCGTTGAGCACCACAGTGCTGAGAGCACCTCAAATCCGTCCCCGCTGAGGATCCTGAGCACCTGCCAGAAGGTGAAACTCTACCTGCAAGCGGGACGTATAATTTCACACAGTGCGCCTCAAATGTGAGCTGGAGGAGGACACTCGATGGAGGTTAAACTAAGCTTCAGGTGAGAGCACAGCTGTTTTATCAGTTCGCCTCTGTACACAACCCACACACGCTTCACTGCTCCTCGTCTCCACAGTGCCACGTCAGCTTCTGCTCATAGAAGTCGATGACCACCTGCGGACACCTGGCGCTGGCTTCACGGGCCGGCAGCAGGGCCACATCGTCGGAGTTCTTCCTGTGGGGGAAACACATGGGAGAGGGAAGCCATTAAGATGGCGGCCTCCTACTTTTAATGTATGTAAAATGTTTCAACAGCAACACACACACACACACACACACACACACACACACACACACACACACACACACACACACACACTCCTGCCAGTTTAGAAAGTAGTAGGTAAGTACAGTCAGTCTCTGATTACTGTAGTTTTGTATTATCCAACGACAGTTATTCTGACTTAAAGGGGTAAAACAGCTATTAAGTACTGCATTTCCATAGAGCTGGGGACTCACAACAGATTTAAAAAAAAGAATGGTCAAAATCAAAACAGCAGAGGACGAGGTATCCTGACTTTTAGCTAGTCTGAAGAAGAGCAGATGTGCTCGAAACGTCACTTTGGTGTAATAAATTATGAACATTGGAGCCCTGCAGTGTGCGAGCCATTTTTTCGATTATCTTTGTACCCTGACTTTTAGCCCCTTACCTGTGTTTCTGATACATCATTTTTGTCCATTTGTATTGTATTTCATCCAATTCTATTTTAATAGATTTCTTCTTATATTTTATTGTGTTTTAAATGTTGTTCTTATACACTTTTTTGCCTTATGTAAAGCATTTTGAATTGTCTCTGTGTTTGCAAGGTGCTAATAAATAAATAAATAAACAAACACATAAACATGCCTTGCCTTTCAAGCTCCAAAACATTAGATCCTCCACTTCCCGTAATGCAACTAAAAGCATCTTTTCATTAGCAGGAATTCAGACCATCATAGCCTCCAAGCCCAAGCTAAGAGTTACTTTCTCAAACCTCACAAAGCTCCTTCAGAGCCACAAAAGACAATGTTCAACTGTTTTCACAGCGTGACTGGCACTTCCCGTGACTAACAAACTGATACTTGCGTGTAAAATTGGTGAAGTTCCCCTGTAAAGCTGCAAAGCACGTTTACAGTGCTCAGAGCTCTCCATAATCAGTTACTTATCTGAGGAATGTTTTGTCAGGTGGCCAATGCCGTCTAACTTTGTCTCCTTAGTAAACGATATATTCAGATTACATGGTCAGGAAAGTACACTATATACACTGTTATGTCACTGCATACCTACAACAACAAGATGAAAGACAGCTCATAAACCTTACACTAGCTGTTTTGTCATCTTTGCTGCAGTTTGAACATGTAGATAGCAGCTTCAAGTGTGAACAACTGTGACTTTTACCTTCAAACAAACATTTACCCAACCCCTGGCATCCGTTCAAGGACAGAGAAAAGAGGAAGCAGCGGAGTTACCATTTGACTAGGAACATGAGCTCTCCCTGTCTGTCTGTGGAGCCGATGATGCATTCAGGCTCGAGGTAAGTGCTGAGGTTAGTGTCTGACTGCTCATCGTGTGGCTCGAGGGCATCGCTGTTGCTCTGCACAGCGTGGGCCTGCTGCTGAGACTGCATGAAGGACTGCAAAGAGAGCGACAAGGACAATGGTGCAGCAGTTAGAAGACACCACAAAGACAAGCTCTGCATTTTCCTCTTTTTTTTTTTTTACTGTACATGCCTGTACATTGTGAAATAAAGGAAATTGAACTGCTTTCACTTTCAGGGGCATTGCAAAACTAACTGTCTTCACAGACAATTTAGTTTAAAATTTAGCCTTAAGACTCCAATACAGCCTTCTTTTACTTTAAGAAAAAAACGCTTCTTGAATTTCCTGAGTGTAACCGTCAACCTGAAGCCATGCACTATATAAAAAAGATTCTAATAATATGCTGTTGTTGTTTTTTTGCCTTTTTACAGATTTAGGTGCAGATGTTCTGTGAATAACATGGAAACAGCATAAACTTACAGACATCTCACCACTGAATTCCTCACATACTCACAATTTCCGTCTCCTGCTCTGTCATTTCTTCTTTGGGAATGAACTCTTCACTTTGCTCTTCCTCATTCTCCTCTGAGAAATGGGTGTTTCTCAGGAACTCTTCAATGAGTTCAGGACAGTCCAGATTGTCCTCAGGTTCCCAGGTGTTTTCTGCACTGTGAACACGTCAACAACAGGAGGAGAGAATACGCTTTAAAATGATGCACACACAAAAAAGAAATTACACGCAAGCAAACAGCTGATTATGCTACACCTCACTCACTCAGTGAAGCCTTTCCACTTCAGAAAGTACTCCACTCTTCCATTAAAGACTCTGCGGCGAATTATTTTTTCCACCACAAACTCCTGGACAACTGTAGTCTCCTCAGTCTTCCTCTGTTTGGCTGTCTGCTTCTTTCTCATCCTAACATGAATGAGAAGCAAATGAATGACAACCAGCTTTTATTACGGGCAAGGCCATTCACGAGCATATGAGGATTAAAAGAAAAACCCATAAAGTGTCTATTTTCTCTCCACAGTGAAGTCACAGAATAAACACTTTCATCTCCCTGTTTCTGGGATGTTTGCGGAACAACATGGCAGTGGCGAGTGCTCTGCTGTGCCCTTCAGACAATGATCCGTGCACTTATTATAGCGCTCCACCTGCCGTTCCTTTCGGGAGCAAAACGCACCACTCTCTCAGTCCAAAAACGCAACACGTTAGTATCTACACACGTGTATAGTTCATTCACACAGTTTAGCTAAGAGATTATTGTGCAAACAGCAGCCTGAAGACATGAGTGGAAACGTGCCTGACTGATGCACAACACGCTACGCTGAACAATATGCACGTACGCTTTCGGTGTTTACTTAATCTCGGCGGACAGCCTGCTGCGGTGCTGCTCTGCTCTGTTTGGAGCCTGTCGCTGGAAACTACATGCACACAGCGCCGTCGATGCTGCTTTGTGCGCAAATGTGCCGCTCGGCGTGTTTACATGAGCGAAACAACTTTTCATGAATGAGTTAAAATTAAAGATGGCCGTGGATGCTCGGAGGAAGTGGTTGCCAAGGGAAAAGGTCATGCCACGAAAACCGGGAGGAGACGACGGGGACGCGCACGCCGCCGACCAATCAGAGAGCAGTCCGCTCCCCAGTCCCCCGTCCAGTGGTCCGGAACAGCCCTGCCACCCATGGGCGTCAGCTGGTTATGGCAAGGGACTGTGTACACTTGGCATGTCTCAGTTGGATTATAGACTGGTCTTTGGGATCATTGTCAATGGAAGCAAATATGAAGTCGAAGCTACATACGAGAAAAAAAAAAATCTCATCAGTGTAAACAGATTCATGTTCGTCCAAAAATAAAATAAAAACTAAACCTTATCAGAAATCTGCACTTAGAAATATCATCGATATGAGTGCCTTTCTATTTGCCAAAAATATTAGATGCATGGGGTTCACCATTTATATTATATTACATTATATTTACATTTAAAGTATGGAGTATTTCCATTTTATATACTTTATACTTCTATTTCTATTTATACTTCTATACTATTACTCCACTATATTTATTTGAGAGATAATAATAATAATAATAATAATAATAATAATAATAATAATTACTAGTATTATTAATTATTCTTCTATTACTTTTTACTTCGCTGCATTTATTTTACCACTAGAGTCGGTAATTAGTTACTTTCCAGCAAAGGATTCTACATATAAAACATATGAGCATCATAAAACATGATACATTGTTATAGATTAAATTATCCAACAGTATATAATTAGTTAGAATTAGCTCCACCTTTACATTAAATGCAGCTTAATGTATCAGTAATTAAAAAAAATACATATATGATGAAAATAATATTATGCAGAATGGTGCAATTCTGCATAATATTATTGAGACATTTTACTTTTAATACTTTTAATAATTTAGTGTAATTTTAATATATTTTCACTTAAGTGAGATTCTGAATACAGGACTTTTACTTGCAATGTGGTATTTTTATATTGTGGTATTGCTACTTTTACTTAAGTTAAAGATCTCGATGCTCCTGTAAGTGGATGGGTTTTCACGGAGGGGATCTGTGCTCCACGACCTCCTAAACCGCACTGAGGAGATCACAGAAAAACACCCTCCGCAGGATTTGATTGACAGCTCCCTTTTACCCAATGGGGAACCCCAAAGCTGCTGATTGGGCAAGTAAGCACCACTAACAGGCCTTCCTACTTGACCAAGTTTACCTTTTCCCTCACCAGTTATTCCACCCTGTTCCGTAACACACCACTGGGGGACGCTGCCTGCTTGTATTGGACTGCCAGGTCCAGCAGGCCAAAAGCTCGATGCTGCTGCACCTCAGTTAACTAATGAGAATGGATTTATGCTGGAAAGCTCATTGCAAAAGGCAGCAGAACAAAAGGTTTTACCAGGAGGAGGGTTCACATTGGATCTGCCTCGGATACACTGTTGTTTCTGATACCATTTCATCCCCGAGGCAGGATTATGTAATATTGGGCGCATTTGTTCATGAAATTTCTTTATGCATGCACAGCAAGAGCACCATGAGAATGTAACACAGATACAGGGATGCCTACAGTAAAAACAGCACATGGTGATGTGTCACAGTCCCGAGAATTAATACCTCAGTTTCATTGTCAACGAGAAGACACTGGGGAGGCCCTGGGGATGTGATTAAAAGGGGTTTCAGTGAAAAGGCTGGCAGACGCCTGCATAGAAGATGAATGTGTATCATCTCCAAAAAAGGAGCTTATTGATCACAGTCTCAAAGGGGACAGGACACAGGTCTTATCCAGGTTGTAAATCAATGTGCACATATGCCCCATTCAACTCCCAGTGCAGTGGAAACTTAACATAGGAGATAGACTGTTGTTATGGTCAGGGAGTGCAGGTTCTCTACTGATAAAGCCAAGGTGGTAAGCTGCAGTTTTCTTCTGTGATCAATTATTAATACTGTGTTGAAGATGTTCTCAACAACTAAACACCATTTACTTTCTTTGCGCTCAGCAGCTCTCGCTTCAAATGGGCACCTCTCTCCACAGTTTTTGATAAACTAGAAAACTGTGTCCTTTTTCAGTCGCATCCTAGAATTAACATTTCTTCAAGTTTTCTGCCGATGCCAGAGCTTTAATTTTTGTAATAAGACACCCTTTATAAAGGGTTTGTACGTTGTCTTTATTAATGGTTAATAAATTATTGACTTGTGCTTTGTAGATCAATTATAAGCCATTAATTTGAGCAACTTTTGCATTGCCAGGTTGTCAAAAATTCCCTTGGCCTGTGTTTAACTTTTATAAGCTATCTAGTCTGTGGTTACAAATGTTAGTAAGTCATTAATATGCTGTTTTTATCACAGTCTATCAAGCCTGCAGTTGTAAATGTCAATAAAGATGTTCTGCAGATAAGTAGTTGCATGGTCCACTGAAGGGGTCTCTCTGCTGAATTAACAAGCTAAAAAGACAAAAAAGTTCTTATTAATAACTTATAACTGATCTAAGCATTAGTACACAATTTACTAACCATTAATAAAGCCATTAGTTTCAACTTATAAACTCTGCATTAAGTGGTACCATATGTAGTTTTATACAGTTTTTCACAACAGAACCACGTCCACCAAACATTACATCTTCATCAGTGGGTCACAGTATGCTGTCCCCGTGAATAGACCCAGAATCCAAGACAAGACATGTGTTGGTTATCTGCCATGTGACCTGCTGTTGCCCTCTGACCCCTTCCTGTTGGCTCTTTTGGGGTTTTAGTACTAGTTGCCATAGTAACCGAACAGCTAATAGGGTTGAGCTGTCGCTGCAGGCGCGGGAATGGCAGTAATGCATGCAGTGAGGTCCTGTCTGGATTTATTGCTCTGCTACAGTATAGATCACTGGCTTTTCTTAACCAGACCCTGACTGGAAAGTCACTAGGTTATTTCAGCTGGGTAATACAACCTGGCAATGTTCAGAAACACAGGACAATCACTTCTACATTCACAACTTTTTAAAGAGGATTTTTCATTTTCACCTTAATGGGATAGACTGACTGAATATGGGGGGAGAGGGCTTAACCACTAGGCCACCAGGACTCCCCATTTCTACAGTCACAAATAACACAACAAGACAAATCTGCATGATCATCTGTTTTCATCTGCTGCAGAACCATGAAAACAATGAAATGACAACCTGGGACTGTAGGAGTTAAAGTTTAAGGGAATTAGAGAAATATTTGAGATGTTTTCTAAAACGTATTTCATGTCTTGCATGTGTTTGTAGGCTAAATGACTCAACAACAGGCAATAATGAAGTGATTTGAGGCCTATTTTTGTACGTAAACCCAAACTGACTGAAGCCAAGATTGACCAGGGCACTAAAAATGAAATACAGATGTTAATGAAATGACATGCTCCAGTGTACAGGGTGAAAAGATATATCGCGTTGTGCCGTCATCCCTTAAATCTGCTCACCTCCCTCCCAGACAAGCACATTCCTGGGGCCCACTGTGAATGTAGCCCTCATACAGATGGGCCTTGAGAGCCACCCTGTCAGAGCAGAAATTAGTCCAGATGGCTGGATCCTGCTGTGAGGGGCTGTGGATGGAGTGACTAGTGGTCTGTATGGCTCAGGCCAAGCCTGACTGGACCCTTTTCACACAGAGGGGGCCCCTGGCGTTCCCTCAGTACCACCTCGAGGCTCTCGGGTTACAGCCAGGGCGAGGACATTCAAGTCTGTCCTGTTATTCTTACCGGGCGTTAATCTGGTTGTACAAAGAGCAGTGTTCAGTGAAACAGTAATATTCTGGTCTGGGGGGGAAAGTGATTTACATGAGCTCATTACTGACCGATTGATTGATTGATTGACTGCATATTTACAAAGTGCTTTCTTGGAGATCATTCCCACATGTCATGCAGACACACACACAACAGCACATTTGGAGTAAGGGCAGCAGTGTGGGATGCTTTACTGTCACCAACTCTGCCACCGCTGCAGGAGCCCTCAGCACCTTCATCTGCTCCACACGCTGTCTTCAGATCGCATTCAGAGTCACATACTGAATCAATCCGGGTCTGGTCCGACGGGCTCCAGTACAGTTTATGTCCTCCTTATGAATTCAGCAGGGGCAGAGAGAAAAGTGACTTTTCATGAGGAACAGAGGATGTGGGACAGCAGACCACCTGGATTTGCTTGCGGAAATCTGTCTCCTGTTTCAGAACACTCATAGTGCCCCTAGATACTCTCCTCTGTGTTATTCTATACCTTGTTCTGGCATGGAGGGCTTGAGGGGGGTAGTTATTGCTATGCTTTGTGTCTATAGAGTTACTGGGAATGAATACATTAGGAATGTCTCTACAGAGTATTTCTTTCACTTCAGGTTTCGACTGGAAGATTTCAAAGATCAATTCAATTCGCTGAGGTAACGTATTTTCTAGGATCTTGAGTTGGGATCATTTTGTCAAACTTCTATTTCCAAGGTCAAGAATGAACTTTTATGCTTATGCCTATAAGTGCTATGGATGAAATATTAACAGCTACTGAGCTCATAATAATGTCAACAGATCCATCTCCATGACAACTGAACAAACTCCATCTGCTGATTAAACTCGCGATACAGCTGAAACCTCTGGAATAAGTTTAACTTGAGGATTTTCTGTTGTGGAAAGATCTGACCACAATGTAGGAATACTCCACTACAACCAAGTACTGCATACAAAATATTACTTAAGTAAAAGTACAGTATTATCAGCAAATTCACATAAAGTATCACAAATAAATGTACTTTTTATGCAGAACAAAAGGCCTCTGTGAATTTTAAATTATTTCATACTATTAGATTATTATTATTATCACTGATGGCTTAATGTGCAAGTTCAATTTTACTGTTGTTGTCCACTTTATATTGTGTTTGGTGGTTTAAGCTTTCTCTCCCTATATATAAGAATGCATCATATTTCATAAACTGATCATATATTTTGTATGTAAAATCTGAATCTGCAAAATACGTAAGGACGCATTACAGTAATGACCTGCTGACTGTTTTTCATCACAAAAGTGAAACTGTGTCATTTCTGTCCATCATACATCATCTGATCACCCTAATGTCCAAGAACCATCCATACCAGAGTGTCTTAATGTAGAATCTTTGTGGGGAAAATTCCTCATTATACTCTGTGTAATATGTCTGTCGTGCTATAAATTTGACTTTGGAGTGCTGTCGGTCTAACTGCATCAGAAGCATGAATAAGAAATCATAACTAAACTTATAGATGATGCATCTGTACAGAAGAGTTTTCAGATACTCATGAAAGTAGACAGTAGTTCCCCCAGTATCAGAAAGTGAAGTATCAGGGTCAGCTGGGCCAAAGAAGAAGAAGTTTCAGAACTAGTCAGACAGCGGAGGTGGTTTTGTTGCTAGCATGAATAGGTGGTGACTTTATCCCATGTGCCTCTTGGCTGGGGGTTTCCGCTCCACAACATGGATCCCATCGGATCCTGTAACGCTCTGATTGACAGGTGAATGGCACCAATGACAAGCAACTCCCAGTCCCCCAGGGGCCAATGTGGCACAAAGTTAATGGATATGAGTGGAAGGGAGAAAGATCGCCTTTGAACCTAAAAAGACTATTTCCCCCCTTCCTCCACTTCTCCTTTTCTCCCAGTCTCTCTGTGTGCCATTCTCCTCACTTGTCTTTCTTTTCTCAGTCCGGGTGTTTTGTTCTTCGGAGTTTTGTGGCTGATGGAGCTAGTTGACTCGGGGCAGAGTAAAACGTGAGTAAAGTTAAATTAAGTCCTTTCAGAGGGACGTGGAGGAATGTGTCAGTCTGATTTGGTCAGGGTGTTTTAGAAAGAAAATGTAAGTATACAATCCTCTGAACGTCATTAAACAAATATTGTTTTGCATGACTCAAATTTTGAGTTTTTTTAACTTAAGCTGAATTTGACCTGGGACTAATGAACATAAGCCCTAAAATCCCCTTCATGTGATATTTTTAAAGATATTTTAAAATGAGGCTTCTTTTCACAATACTTGCAAAATGTAATCTCAGTTTAATGGTAGCATTTTTTGACAGAGCATGATTATAATCATTGATTTTTGTGTTGTATTGTGAGACCAATAGTCGCAGTTACTGACTTTTGATGGATTGCTCTCCACTGGTTACTCACAAAGCAGTGACTGCTGCTGTCTACAAGGAGATTGTTTGCTTTCTTGTGGCCTGCCTTTGTCACACATCCTCTTCTATCTCAGTTTCTCCCAATGTTAAGTGTTCCCTTTCACAGCTGCCCATCACCATCCCGTCAGCCCAAACAAGGAACGCTCCCTTGACTTGCTTTTCTCCTAATAGGCAGAGGGAATGAAAAAGAAAGGAGAATGGATTAGCTCAACTTGATGGCAGGGGTGAAGTCAAAGCATCATTTAAATCCTCACAGTTACCATACAAAGCGGCCTGAAAGGAAAAGGAAAACATTTTGGGAAATATGTTTATTTTCTCTCTTATTCAGAGTTAGATGATAAGATTGATACAGCTTTCATACGGTAAATATGAAGCCCCTGCTAGCACAGTTTACTTAGCTTAGCACAAACACTGGAAACAGGGGGAAACAGCTAGCCTGGCTCTGTCAAATAGTACAACATCTGCCTACCAGCACAGAACTTCCTGAAGTCTCTGCTGGTTGCCTGGCAATTGGTCCCAGTCAAGAAATAGTCTGGCACATAATTCCCCGTAAAACTATGAATTGTTGTTTTTACTCTTTGGTTTTTGTAGGAATTAAACAAACAAGATATAAAATGTTAATAAGTGAACTTTAGAGAGGCTGGTAGGTGGATTTTGTTACCTTTGAACAGAACCAGGCTACCTGTTTCTCCCTGTCTCCATATTTTTATGCTAAGCTAAGCTAACCGGCTGCTCGTGGTAGCTTCATATTTACCGTACAGATGTGAAAGTGGTATCAACCTTCTCATCTAGCCCTTGCTGGAAAGTGAATAAGAATATAATATTGATCTATTCCTTTAAGTCAAGTAGTAGATTTATTGTGATTATGATTTTCTACGATACATATAAGCTGATTTCTAACCTTCACAAACGCAGATGTATCTGGATCTGGATACAGATTGACATATATAAGTACTATCTCTTCTTTGTATTTATCACATGAATATGAAGGACTGCAAACAATGGCCAGACTCTTAGTGCACTTTTCAGCAAGTAGACAGCTGTATAGTATCTCATCCATGAGTGGTGAGAAGACCTTTGCCTTGGTAAATCTCCTTGTCACTGTGCAGCTGCTGATTGTCTACTCTCATCGAGTGCTGCTCCACAAACCACCGAATCCAGTCTGTTGACCTTTCACTCCGTCTCTCTCTCACAGCTGTACGCTTTGAACTTTAGATCTGCTCCACATCCAATCAGGATTCAGCCCCTTAAACCCCACATTTCCCCCCTCTGGCTGCAGTAAACTGGCCCATCTGCAATCAAACCCCATGTCTGGTCTACAAGGGTCTGGATGCAAGGCTTTTCCCTCGAATACAGAGCGTTTGCTTTCTGGGTCCTGGGAATCTGAAGCTTTTCTTCCTCGGCCAAAAGTACTTTGACCATGACCCATTGCAGCTCAGCCAGGCCTATAGCAGCTCCATGCCATCTGAAGGCTAAGTGCTCCAGCGTGAGCACATGGTGGGACTGAGCACTTGAGTCTTGCCTGCCTGCCATCTGGAAAATAACAGCTTTAAGCAGGTCCTGCCAGTAATTACCCTGCAAACTCTGAACAAAGGCACAGGACACACTGTGGTGAAATCTGGATAATTGATTGAGACGGGCCACAGCAACTGATAGTCTATTCCAAGGAGTCTAGTTCTGGCTTAAAACACTGAAGCCAGGTTTGAGACATTGTATTTGGTTTTGATGAGGTACAGTAGAATATAAAATTAACAGAGGGTTCATAGTTGCACATGTCTTTGTTTGTTGTTGTGTGCTTGAAAACCTGCATTATGAGACATGTTTTATAAGTAAGAGTTACATGTACAGTGTGTGGTTTTCAGGTTTATATGACAGCAAACACATTCACAATCACATGGAAAGTAACAGAGATTAAAGGAATAACTTAAAGATGAAAATAAATAGCTTTTTTGCCGAGAGTCAAATGATGATGAAGACAGTTGATACAGCTCTCATGTCTGTAAGCTACAGCCAGCAGGCGCTTAACTTAGCTTAGCATAAAGACTGGAAACAGCTAGCTCAGCTCTGTCCAAACATAACAAAATCCACCTTCCAGCCCCTCTAAAGCTCACTGATTAACATAACTAATTAACTATTATCTGTACTAAAACCAAGGTGTGAAAACAACAAGTTGTGTTGTACAGGATTATGTCTTGGGAGGACTTCCTGGAGTCTCTGCTGGTTGTCTGGCAGCCTTGAAGTGATGACAATTAACATGTTAACTACCGAGCTTTAGAGGTACTGATAGAGGAGGATTTCCGTCCTGCCTTTGAGTGTGGCCAAACAGCTATAAGCTATTCAACATGGTCAGACAACACGTCGGATGAACTACTTATTTTCGTGCATTCCCCGACCTTAGCTGCGGCGTCATATTTAGCGTTAAGACATAAGAGTGATATCTACACTCTCAGCTAACTCTCAGCAAGAAAGAGAATAAGTGTATTGCCCAAAATGTCTAACTATTCCTTTAATCATTCTGAAGAAGCAAGATGTGTTACATTTGTCCCACACATGCGGCACACAAGCCACCACTGTTTGTAGGCAAGACAGTTCTTCCTCAAGCAGACAGCTTTATACTCGTCATGAAATAGTTGCTGGGTGTGAAACTTTGTTTCCATAGCTTGCTTTCCACACATTGGTATAGAGCGCTGAAAAACCACAACCACTCCCTTGGTTTGAACCACTGCCTGGACCTGACAAAACATGAAGCTGATTTACATTGTCCATCCTCCAAAATGTCATTTTCAATTAGAGTCCTATCAGGGGCTAATCTGGAAACTGTTACTCAGTGCATCTTGAAAATAAATTGTTTGCAGCTGGGAGTCAAAAGTGGAGGAGGGGAAACTTAGGGGGGGAACAAGTGGCAAAGTCCCTCCGGTGAAATGCCATGTTTAGGCTGATGCACAGGAAGCAGGCTCTCAGCAGCCAGGAAATGAAGTGGCAAGCACAGGCCGGCTTATATTTCCCCTCCTGCTTTCAGATGGGCCTTGTTAGTGCGGAGACACCAGGGCTCCAGCTTTTGTTCACACAGAGCCAATAGTAAACAACGCTGCAACGTTTTTAAAAGACTTTGAGTGCTTGTGATGGCTGAGTGGTGTGTTGCCATGAGGTTTTGAGTTTGTCAGACCTCCAGATGACTCCTATTTTTCCTTAAACCCACAAAGGAGACAGATCCCTATAACTATGGTAAAAATAGGGATACTCACTATTACCGAAGGATGACTTTGGATAGATAAAATGTCTATGATTCTTGAATGCTGTTGGTTTGAATCACTAGTCTCCCACACTGTACTCCTGACAGGAACAACACATAAATCATTTACATGAAGGACGAACAAAACAAAATAGACTGGCAGTTATGTGTATATTTTATAAAGACCTCAAGGATGAAGGCTAGTGTTACACTGGGACCCTGGCAGCGTGCAACATGGTCACCTTGACTCAGAGCGGTGGATAAAGTGCCACAGCTGCCAGAAAAGAGGGAGGGGGCAAAAACACAACTTTTGGACAAGCCAAGGCTGAACCTGAATTCTTTAAGAGTCTAAAATACTGACATCAGATAATAACCACAGAGAAGTCAGTAGTCAGCAGTCTCAAGTTTGCATTTTGAACGGTGCAACTAGACAAGCTTTATAATAAATCAGAATGACTAATTTATTCATCAAGTGAGATTTATGCTACTGAATTTCAGCTTTGAGATACTGCAGGACTCATGCACTACTCAAAGAAAATCAATTTTTCAAAGATAGAGAAGCCAGCTGGGAGAGTACTCAGAATCAGTAGACATATTTTCAAGGCAGACATTTTGAATTGTTACGGCAGGAAAAGCACAGATGAAACAAATTTAGTTAGTTAGTTAGTGTCTTGGTTCCATTAAGTGTCCCAGAAAGCCATACAAGTTAGCCAGCATGCACAATACCGAGACAACTGGAACCAGCTCACCCAAAAGCAATGTAATTGTTTTTAACGTTATCAATTACACCTGTGCTTTTCCTGCTATGAGCCAAGCCAAAATGTCTGCTGTGAAAAAGGTCTATTTGGGGAAAAATATGCTTTCTTTTATCCCCTAATTAATTAAATCTGTTATTTTTCAGAACCAGTAGAAGTACGTCTGTTGAAAGCCTCAAACATGTGTCTCACTTTCTGTTAGTGTAGCAGGACCAGCATGTATACAACAAGACTAAGAGTCTACAGGCCTGCTAGTGGCTCAGTGAGGCTGTTCTTAGGCACAGCTTTGAGCTAAATGCTAACATCAGCATGCTGATGTTTATCAGGTAATATTTACCTTTGATCATCATCTCTCTTTAGCATTCGAATATTTGCTAATTAGCACCAGGTACAGATGGCGCTGATGGGGATGTCATTAGTTCTGCAGGTATTTGGTCATAAACCAAAGTATTGGGACAAATTTAAAGTCTGACCAGCTGGTGGCGCTTGATGAAAACTCAGGGGATCACCAAATCAAGTTAGTAAAATTCATCCTCAGGAGGATCGCGAATGTTTGTACTAAAGTTCATGGCGATCTATCTAATGATTGCTGAGACATTTCCCTCAAAACCACACGTCTGGGCGCCTCTGTTGGCCATGTGACCACAACGTCCATGGTTCGATTCCAGCCGGGACCTTTGTTGCATGTCATACCGCCCCCTCTCTCTCCCCACATTTCCTATCTCTCTGCACTCTGTCAAAGGTGAAAATGCCGCAAAAATCTTTAGAAAAAAACACAAACCTCATGGTGGCGCTAAAGGAAAAGTCAGGGGATCACCAAAGTCAGTAGGATTCATCCTCTGGGGACCATGAATGTTTCATAAAAAATTTCATGGGAATCCATCCACCCAAATCAATTAATCACCTAGAGTATATCACATATACATTATTATAGTACCACAGTAGCATATTATCAAAAGCCAGAACATTCAAGAGTAACATTTTATACTCAGAGAGAAGTGAGGATGACAGGTGACTGAGGCTCGTGTAGACAGAGATTTCCTGTTTGCGTTCACATGTTCGAAGGTCAGAGCTGGCTGGATGCCCACACAAACCCAGCGCTGCTTCTCTCCAATGTAAAGGACCACCTCGGCGTGAAGGCCTGCCACGATGGAGGCGAGGAGTGATTCATGCCATAGAGCTCAGGGCTAAGTTGAAGTCAATATAAACAATTACAGTTGAGCTGATGTATTCTGAGTGTGTGTATGTGAGTTGGCGAGGGATGAAGAAAGAGAAAAGAGAAATACTGCTGTCTGACTGAGCTGGGATTTGAGCTCAGTGTACATGTTTGCAGTGTTTATAATTTCTTCTCACAGGCAAACACTGATTCAGTGTTGGGAGGACCTGAGCTGCTTTGCTTGTGGAGCCGGCCATGGAACACATACTGATAATGGTGCGTTAAGGGGTTCAAGCGAAACGCTGCAGTAGCGACAGGGCTCTCAGAGATGAGTGATGCCAGTAACTTGTAAACCGTTCTTTTAGTGAAAACTTATCTTCAAAATTAAGCATATAAATACATAGTCAATACATAAAGGTAGAGAGGCAAAAGCAGAAGTCTCTGTGGCCTTGTTGAATAATGGAGTGACTGCCTGTAGGAGAGTCAGCACAAGTAACTCGAAGTGTTTGCAAATGATATCCAAAGAGCTATTTCTCTGTAGCTTGATTTGATATCATGATGTTGATCCTCGTCTAGAGACAAGGCGTATGATCATCACATAATGATGTTCACAAGACCTTCTGAGAGTTTAAAAGTTGGTAAGGATGTCCAAGAAAACATCACCCTCCTTGATGTAACTCTGGACTGAGCAGAATTCATTCTTTGCTTCTGTAACTACCCAATATTGGCTCACTTTGCATCACTTTTACACTCCTTCATCTCAGTTGTGGTTGTTTCCATCTGTTTTGGAGGAGGTTAGAAGTTGACTGGCAGAGGTCCTGCTCTCTGAGAGTTAGTGGCTCGCTGGAGGGGCTTGTTTCTATCAGGGGTGAAACACCCGCCCGTCCATCACCCTGACAGAGCTGACAGCCATTCAGCCAAACCAGAGGAGTTCCTGCCAACAATCAAAGGGCTTTTCATTGAAGGAATCCAGCTCTGGCCTGTCAACAGGGAGGGGCGTTCCCAGCTGTCAGCGGGACAGGGGGATACTCTGGGTACCGCCCCTCCATTTTTTTGTTTTTTCAAAGTCTCTGGTCAAATCCATGGCATTGGTCAAGAGCACATGTACCTCCCTCCCCTCTCTCTCTCTCTCTCTCTCTCTCTCTCTCTCTCTCTCTCTCTCTTCCCTTTAAAGTCAGTTTTTTAATCTACTTCAGCTGCTGTCAACAATGCAATTCAGTCGTTTTGTGGAGCGTTACATAGCTTGTGGAACGTTTGCTGCTTACACATATACTTACATACTTACAAGGCTTTATTATTTCCCATTCAACTTGATTTCTCCATTGATTTACATTGCAAATACTGTCCACTTGCTCCTCAATAAAGTCAGTGCTCTTATTCACCACTTGAGGGAGGCAAAACAAAATGTCAAGTAGCAGCGTGGCTGAAAAACCTGTTCAGAAATATTTACACACAAGTTATCACATGCTAATCCTGACTATATTAATGCATAAAATATGTTTTTGTGTCCAGGTGGAAATCTTTCATCTGGCTCAGCTGACTTTTTTATTTTTATTTTGCATTACCCTTTCCTAGAGTCAGATAACTTTAATCATTTAAATTTTTTAAAAATCATAGTGATTCAGGCTTCAACTGTCGTTTATCTCCATTGCTCATTATTCTGATGGTTATTTTCTCGATGACTTGATGAATTGTTTGATCTATTAAACATCATAAAATAGTGGAAATGCCCATCACAGTTTCACAGAGCCCAAGGTAATAAGGATCTTCATAAAACCCAACAGTTCAAAGATATTCAGTTTACAATGATGTAAAACAAAAAAAAAAGCAGAAAATCAATTTTTGCATGAAAAATTACTTAAACGATTGTTACCGATTTTCTGCCAATTGATTAACTGATCAACTAATTGTTTCAGCTCTAGTCATTTTCCTGGTAGAGTATTCATATTTAAAAAAAATCCCAGTTTATCAAATCTGTAAATGTGAATTTTAAAAAATATTTACATAATACAGTTTGTTTTTTATTTCAGTTCCACTCAGATATCTGAGTAAAATCTTCATGTGAGAGATTCCTTGCTGCTGGCGATTGTTCACTTATAGTAAAACCCTTCCACTGTGAGCTCTGTGTCCTGAATCTGCACCTCTGAGGAGAGCGGATACTGTGATGTGATGTGATGTGATGTTGTTGTTGCTGCACTAACAAAAGGAAAACTGTAATGTTCTGCCTTTAACATCTCTATATTCACTGAGCGTGCGTTGTAATCACACCAATCTGATGCATCATGTTCATTTAAATACACACACCAGCAAATATCAACAAGCTGCTGTAACATTTCTGTCTTTACGTGCAGCACAGTGTCAGACTAGAGCTCTGTCTGATGCTTCACTGGGTCTACTATTACATAACCACTGAGCCGCCTGCATGAATCAATTATTCATCTCCATGTCATAACACTGAGGATGCTTTGATTATGACAGACAGTCAGACAAGGCAGTGCAGTAAATGTCAAAGAGAGAACACGCACCAAGCTCCACTGAGTATGTGGCTTCATCATGTGACTACTGGGGGAGAGTGCACCTTCAAATAAGACGTGTATCTCCGCTGCACTCAAAGACTGCATGGATGCTTGATTTTAAAAACAGCCCCCAGTAGTTGGGGTACCGACACAAGCCTATTCCACACCAGTGAACGTCTGTAAGTCTTTCCACATGGGATTCACAACGAGCCGTCATCAGTCCAGGCCAGATATATTTTATCTTCTTTGTTTCAGGCATGTTTCATCTTTTAAAAGCCTCACCAAGGCAGGTGGTGTTGACTGCCTACAGTGGTTGGTTCAAAGGTTAAACAGTACAGTGTATCTTGATTTATCTGTCAGGATAATCAACCATGAACTTATCTCATGGGCCAAAGTCAGAGAAACAATGAAATAATGACGAGCTTTAAATGTTCAAAGGGCTTGTTTTTAAACTGGCCGTGACTTTCTCTCTGCACTCAGAAATGATGAACAGCTCTATTCATGTCAACAGTAAATCATGATGTTAAAACTTTATAATGACAGTGTGTCCTTCACTTCTTCTTCTTTTGTACTTTTTCTGTTAAGTCTTGGCTCTGCAAAGCACCATCTGGGGCCCAGTGACGGTACTGTTGTTAATTCCCCTGTCGCTGGAGCTGTGATTAAAGCTCCCTGCTGGTTCTGATTTTGTTACAGTACAGCCTGCACACCATAGTCTCTTAATGTACATGTTCTACTGCGAACAACAGACAGTTTGATCTATGGTAAATCCTCACCTGGCCAATAGGAAATCATCTGTTCAACCACCCATACACAGAGAAAAGAAACTATGGAGTCTGGTGGCAGTCGGCATGAACAAAATAAAATGCAGACAGAATTTGTTCAGAAGGTTTTCATGGGCAGATAATCATCACATGTATAACCACACAAGCAATTTACTTACAGCTAGAACAATTTTGGCAATATGATGATCAAAAGCTCCAGAGCAGCTACTTAATGGACGTCGAGGTGAGATTGTTTTGTCAACTGCTGTTTCCAAGGTCAAGAATAAACTCTGAAACTCAATTTTGCTAATTTTCCTGCTTTTAAGTGTGTTTGCATGAGTAATACAAGCAGATGTTTACAGTAAATGTGGGGATGCATGTCAGACATGAAATGAAAGGCAAGTAATTCCATTAATCATCAGTTTACTTTAACAGAAGCAAACAAGGAAAAGCCACTCAAACTGTGTTTTTTACAACCATTCAGTAAGTGTTTGCATTTTTATTTTTATCCGCTCTAAAGTTTCCTGTTGACTGTGTTCAAGCTCTGACGTTCATGAGGTGCTGCTGAATATGTGATTATTGAAGCCATCACACTGATGCCTGCCAGTGCTATCTTTAAAAAAAACTCATAATAGAGTTTCAGTGTTGTATCATAAGAAATATATTCACATAACAAAATAAATAATCATGAGGCAAACAAAGTTATTCCTGGCACATTACCATTAGTATTGAGAGTATGTATTAATATTTATAGGCTACTTCACACTATTACATTTGCGTGGCTTTGCTTGCCACAATCTAGTTTCTATAAATGGATATAGGCCATTTCCTCTACATTTATAAAGCGGCAGTAAAGAGTGATCTCATTACTGTGATTATGTTTACACACACAGTGTTTAATACCTTCACTGTAACTCATTCTCAGAGGTTATTGCAGATTGTTTGGTTTCTATTTTGAGCCTCCGTCTCATAAGAAATGACTCAGGATACAAATAAAGTGTATGAATATCTTAGAGGTGATTAAACATAACACAAGTCTCTGCAGGGTGTTTGTTTTTCACCTATGTCATTTGGTGCTCTGCACTCTGTTTGTCAGCGTGTACATGTAGTGCAGTATGTCAGACTAAAATTAATAGGAGTGAAAGACGTGTCTGTGTGTGAGGTAGATAAAACAGAAAAAAAACAGGAGAGAAGAGAGAGAGAGGGAGATAGATCAAAGACTATGGGCCCTGTATCAAAAATGAGTTTGGAAGGTTCTCCCTCCTCTCTCCATCCGGGTCTCCCCTGATCATCGACCCTGAGGAGAATAAACTCAATCCGTGTTAAATTATAGATTAAGGCCCAGCTCTGGCTATGGCTTGGCAGCTGGCGGCTGCATGCGCGCCGAGTTGCACTGAGTTTTACACAGTGCTGCTGCTGCTGTTGCCTCACCTCGCTGCCTTATTAAAATCCACATCAAACACTCTCCACAGATGAATAACAGGATTTAAAAGAGACTGTATGAATATGTAAAGGTTCTCTCTCTACAATGTGCTCTCTGTGAGGCTGTGGCTGTGTTTTGTTGGACTCTCTGCTTTGTGGATGAGTTAACCTTTAGCATCACTTTTCAAGTCACAAGTGTTTTTCTCACTGGTAATCTTTTATTCACAGAGGAGCTTTGTTCTTTTAGCTCCAAGATGAGATGCTTTGGAAAGTGCTAGTTAACATTTTTATGGGTATTTGTCTAATAGAAAGGGTTAGAAGATTTTTTGCTCTGCACTCTGTTCTTAAGCAGATGGTGCAATCACAGGACTGCAGAGCATCAGAAATGCATAATACTGTCACCAAAAGCTATCAACATCCACATCTACAGAGACTAGAGTATGACACAAACATTTCAGCTCTGATGCTTTGCATCACTCTTATTCTACATCAACTGAAAGAAATAAAATAAACTACTTTCAACTTCAACTTGTGATAATCAGTAATGACAGAAAGACAAATCACCACACAGTGAGCAGATGTCTGATAAAGTATGTGATGTGTGTTATTGCGCAATATAAACACTGAGTTGCTTGGTGCAAATAACCTGCTGTGTTTGTATCAATGGTGAGGAGAGCCGTCAGTCACAGACCTCCTCCCTACATCTCTCAGTGCATCTAGTTTAATCATCTTTTACATGACTGTAAATGCATGAGGGTTGACTCTACAACGTTGACCGTGTCACAGAAAAATGTTGTAAAGCCTTCATGAGCTTCATCCGTGGTCAAACATGAAATAAAGCAGCAGCAAACTGACATTATGAACAAAATCACAGCACAGGAAAAACTTCTGAAGTTTGAGCCCATCTCATTTTTTTTTACTTCAGTCTGATCAGCCTGTCCCTTCCTGTATGTACTCATTTATCACATTAATTCATGTACTTTTTACTTGTTGTATTATCAGTTTGTGACTGTTACAGTGTATTCATACCATTTTGGATTGGAGTCCAGCTCACAGTCTGCTGTATGTGCCTCCCTTCTATATCAGTGTGAGTGTCACAGTTTGGTCAGTAAACTTTACTATAATCGACTGTCTGCTTCATAATATTGAGTAACAATTACAGTAATTAGCCATGGAAATATTACACAACTTTTGTTACATGAATGTATAAACCACAAATTACAACAAATGATCAGTTTCCATGCCACAGCATTTTATTCACAAAACCAGCTGGAGGTTGATTTTCACCCTTTTATCTGAAATGTAGCACGTTCTTGTCCTCTCAAAGAATGTATTTTTAGTGGATAGTGTATAAATAGCAGGAGAAAATGCCAATTCTACATCTTGCATAAATATAGAGTCCGGTGTATGTAAAAATAATGAATGTATAATTTTGGTACAGTCTGTGATCGAAAATAGAAATCTGTATCTGTCCTCAACAATAATAGTGCAGCAACAATATTCTTAACGTAACAACACTTAGTATTTCCTTTACAGTAATTTCATGCAAAGCAAATCTCATAGGGCAGTCAGAGGCATCAAGATAATGTCCAGTATCAACATCAAACATGATACATGCAGTTTCAACATAAACAGCATGCTGCCCAGTCTGAACTACAAAACACTGTGATGAAGCTCAAACAATAGAAACAAATGGATACACATATACAAACTCTGCCTAAAACCTCTATTTAGGCATTTTTACATACTGTGTTTACAATACTGAAGTCTTCTAAAGGCATAGATCAGTTTTTGGAGAATTTTTCCTTCTCACGCAGAGTGAGACAAACTCATGGATGTTTTTCATGCTGCTGTATGCAGTTTAAAGATACAATATATTGAAGAGTGAATTTAGCCTGACTTTGCTGTACTAATGCAAATGTATGGAGTCATCACTCACATCCTGAGGGTTTACTGTAATACATTGAACTCATTAGCCTAGTAATAACAAATATAGTTTATTTTTCTTTTTTTTAAATGAACAGGCATGTGTTTGTCTCACTCAGGTGAGAAATAAAGAATTAATGTAAGTTGTCCAAACAATAAATATTCCAAAAAAAACCTAAACTACACCTTTAAAGTAAGTTACTTTCAGACCCATAAGACAAAACATTGTTGTCATCATTTTTTAAGGAATTAGTTTCAGTTCAGTTTTATTTATTTATATAGCGCCATATCATAACAAAGTTATCTCAGGGCACTTTTTCGAATAGAGCAGGTCCAGACCGACTCTTTATATTTACAGAGACCCAACAGTTCCCACCATGAGCAAGCACTATGCGACAGTGGCAAGGAAATTAGGAGGTTATGCACACACACACACACACACACACACACACACACACACACACACACACACACACACACACACACACACACACAATCAGCCTGAGGAGTTTATCAGTGACCTTCCTTACAAAATCAATACACTAACATTTGGCCTTTCACAATCATCTAATTCATTCCATACCTAGAGATACAAGGTTTTCATCTAAATGTGGCAATATACATTACTGATACATACATGCAAGTCACAGAACAAGTTGACGAAGGCTCAGTTAACCTACAAACATTAAAAATAGTGCCATGCAGCCAAAGATTTGCAACTGAGGTAAGACAGCCTATCAGTAAGAAACATTCAGGAACAAGATCATGCTCCGGTCTACATTCATAATGGCAATTTATGTGACAGAGAAATCACAGTGATTCCTTTTTTTGTTTTGTAAAGGCATTCCAATGGGCTTGTGGTTTTGAGGCAGTTCCCATTACAAAACATTACAGTGTTACAGTAAGTGGCCCTCTTTGGTTTCAACAGTAGTCTCTCATTCTTATACATCTCTTCCAGATAGATAGATAGATAGATAGATAGATAGATAGATAGATAGATAGATAGATAGATAGATAGATAGATAGATAGATAGATAGATAGATAGAGAGACATGGGAAACTGCCCTTTAAATAGAGTTTAACCAACTGGAATTATTTACGCTCCTGAGTTTAACACAGTGACACTTGGGAGAAGAAATATGCTCAGCAGATGAAAACTGCATTTAATTTACCCAGATTTTTAAAAATCATTTCAGGGTAGTGCATGTGTTAGAAAATCACAGGGTATGGGAAGAGTGCCATGTGAGCCATTTAATGAGTAAACCTATACTTAACACTTAGCTTGCTTTACTTCTTTCCTGCAGATGTTATGTTGCCAGCTGACGCTGGTTTGTCGTCACAGGAACCTTTATTCACTCTACACCTCACATCCTGACTGCACTTAGATTTTGACCCAAACTTGGTGTTTTCAACTGGCTTCAGAGTCTCTGTGGAGTCTGGGTGTTGATTCGTTTCTGCGTCTTTATGCAACTCAGGACTCTGATCTAATTCAGCACTCTGATTGGACACTGAGGCTCTGCGTGTCTGCTGATAGGACGAGCAGAGGTCCTGCCATTTATTTCGATTGGCATCCATCCCGTCAAGCATCGGCTGCAACTTCCTGTTGAGCTTCAGCAGTGCCTGGGAGGAGAGTACAGTTGATATTCAAACTCCCAAATAATGCTTTTATTTTTGTTATTTTTAAAATGAGACCCACAGTAAAGGTTTTAACTTGAGACGTCAAGGGTTGCCTACCTGGTAAAGGGGTTTACATATCCCGTCTATCCACTCCAGCTGTAAGGCAGGTAGTTCATCTTTGCGATTGCGGTCAAATATGGCCTACAGAGAGGTGATAATCTTCTGTCATCCATGACCAAAACATTCATCATAATCATTTGACAAACAAACTGGTCACATCAAGAACATGGTTTGATTGTATGCTAGCAACTATGTATGAGATGGAAATCTGTGTGCTAGAGAAAATATCCAAGTGAAAGATAAGACTTGCATACTTACCGCTGGGGTCAGCTTCAGCTCAGACCTCTCTCTGTCACCTTGTTCAAAGAATTCACTCGTCACCAGCTCTGCAACCTTGGGTCAAAAATGCCAACCATCATTATTACATTATTTTACTCAAACATGAAGTAACATTTTGATGTTAAAACAGTGGTTCAAAGCTAGAGGGTGCATTCATTTTGCTATATTTTGTGCTAAATTTACTTTTAGTGAGGAAAATTACATTATTTTTCAGGGAGAAAAAGCATATTTCTGGAAAGGGTAAAACACCAAATTCCACCTATATATATTTTTATATCTCCACACCCTCAAACATAAAATCACAGATGTAAACTTTGTGATAGGGACTCAAACCTGTTTGGATATCTTCCAAGGACGAGTGACGGCGCCCAGATCGCATGCTGTCATCAGCATGGACCTGTTGATGACACCAAAGCTAATTTCTAGCTACTTGTTTCACTCTTCACAGTTAAAGTGATTTTTAGCACAGGACATTTTTATTTAGCAGAAAGGCAGAAACCTGAGAACTTCTCTGTGTCCTTCATCTGTCCAGCTGAATTGTCCAGACAGAACACACTCAAAGAATTTGTTTCTGCGCCTTACAATGCAAAGAGACAGTCAAGGATACAGAAAATGTTGAAGGGCAAAAGAATACACGAGACAGTTTTCATGACACGAGCGGTTCGTAACAACACAGAAATCTAAATGTAAATTATTCTACGTGTAAGAATTTATTCAATGATCTATTTCAGTTTTACTTTTTTACCGATCATGAACTACTTCAACTCTGAATCCATTAAAAAGACCACTTACTCAAAGTGCAAAGTAAGGTCTGTGGAGAGAATAGCCTGCTTCAATAGTTGCATCATGTTGCTATACTCTTTAGAGCAGAGGTTTGCAAAGATATTGTGACCCTGTGAGAAAAAAAAAATATAATAGCACATAGTAGGCACATCCACAAAAGCCAGCAAGGATGAGTAATAGTGACTAAAATGTCTCCTTACAGCCGATGCATTGGTAAATTCATCGCTCACTGTCAAATGAAGCTCCCATTATCAATGTTAATTAGCAATGTGTATAGACTTTCTCTGCCCCTTGTTAAAAGAAATCAATAGAGAACCCAGTTCCTAATGATCAAGCTGATCTGCACCTGAGACAAAGCAGCCTCATAACATCACTAGTGGTCACTGCTGTCGCCTACCAGCAGGCAGTTTGTGCTCAGCACTGTCCCGAAGCTCAAACTGCGCAACAGCGGCTTTCTGGTAACCCAATGCTCTAAGACACATTCCCTGCTGAGGGATCAGACATGTAGTCATGGATAATCAGGTGCTTTTTATTAGGTTTTTATGGTATTTTTATAGTGTACATTGCTGTTTTGTGTTGTTTTTAGCATTATAATAATATGTGAAATATTGGTCTGACCTCACTTTGTAGGATCATGACTGCATGGTTGAAGTGATGATGCTCCAGGGTGGCTGACGTCCCGTAGAGCAGAGCCAGAGCAGAACCTGTCCTGCAGGAAAAACAGAGCAGTGGAACTTTCAGTTACCTACTAGACGCCTGTTTGTCATTAAACTTTAGGCCTGGGTCCACTTACTTGGCTTGAAATGCATTGTTGGTGCCTCGGTGGTCCAAGTCATGACACAGACAGCCGACCATCAGTGCTAGTATCTCTGCGTCTGACAGGACATCCTGGAAAGTGGCTGTCTGCCGGAAGTAAAGCAGACAGCCATATTCTTACCCATCCACTTAGCAGAGTCAACCACAACACTCATTCTCCATTTATTCTGTTCATTTTTATCTATACTGTATTACCTACTGCCATTTGATAGAGTAGGATAGAATATGATAGAATATGATAGGATGGGATGGGAAATTTTTGATCTGGAGGGAAATGTGATCATTTGTTTATTGATGTTTGCGAGCTTTCAGCATTCCTGGTCACCCTGCAAAGTTGATAACTCTCTTTAAGACTTTACCCAAATATTCCTCCTTTGAATTTTCTCTTAATGATGTTTCTCCTGTGATGTTTGCTCCTAACGATGTTTTGTTTAGTGACTGATTGTTGATTAGTTGGATGATAAGTCCACTGAGACGTACTTTTCTCAAGACAGGCTTTTAAAATAACCTCGACAACTTGTTATCCTCTTTGAGGGTCTAAGTTTGGAAGGTATCTTTTGGGTGGAAATGTGCCATTACTGTATAAGACAATTTGACTGTGTAGTGTGAAAGCAAACACGGAGAGAGACTGAAGGGGGCAACATGTGACACAAGACTCTAGCATGAGAGAAACTGGACATATGCATCTTAGAAAGCTGGGTCATTTCTATTTTAAACCTGCCTAATTGTGGACATGCAAAGCAACTTTAGACCCTAACTGAAGGCAATACACATAAATCTGACTTGACGTATCTTGAAACTTACTGTGATCATAACAAACATGCACTGTGACACATTGAAGGCATGCCTCCAGTTATGATACGCCACAGTTCGATAGTTCTTCCTCACAGTCAGAAGCCAGCGGCACAAAACCTATAAGGAGACAGACGTACAGGTGATCTACATACATACACACTGTGCACTCCAGCACCTGACATTACAGGACACGTTCCAGAGGCCTCACCTCATAGTCAATTTTAAACTTTTGGACAACACCAAGTTCCAGAAACATCCGGAGTGACGCGGTGATCATGGCGTCATTGTCCAAAGAGAAGTCGTTGAAGTGAAACTCATCGATGCCTAACTCACTGCTCAGGGGGATCTTAGCTGCCTGAGGGGGAGAGGACAGAGCTGTCAATCACACAGTGCCAGCAAGGGGGGAAGCAAAGCACTATAACAGTTTTCGAATTACATTTCACCATCAACCACTCACAGTCACAGGCATCCGATTTCATACATTCCAGAAAGTTAGTATAGTTATAATGTGCACATATGAATGTAGTTTTCTTAATCTTCCTCTCTGAGGATTACCTTGAGTCTGTCAACTTCTACCTTGGAACAGGTTGCATGGTAGGACAACATCTAAAAAAAAACAAAATCATGCAAAACAGTGAGATATGTATTCTCATGCTGATCTAATGCTAATGAGGTGAAAATCCTAAATTAGATAAGATCAACTCTGGAAAAAAAGACACTCACTGCTGCAGAAGATAATCAATATCTTCCAAGAATTCTGTCATGACCTATCTTTCCTACTTATCTCGTTATGTGATCAGGATCAAAGAAAGTACATGTCTGATTTTAAAACCGATTTGTTGCTATGTTTTGGGTCTCCTGACGGAAAGAAAAATCCATCAAGTGTTTAAAGAAACAGCAAATACTATGTGACAGAAATACAGGAGTGTGTGTGTTGCCTTTGATGAGAGGTGAGCAGACTGGCACATGTATTTATCATGAATTATTGAAAGCGACTGAAATATTTATGGTAGAGAAGCAGAACCATGTTTGCTGAGGATAATGTGACTGCTTAGGTTAGATACCGGGCAGTGGAGCAGAACACAGATGGAGACACTAATGACCATGAAGAGCCTCTGTTAAGACTGGCATTGATCAAACACCACTTTCCTCTTCAATTACCATTTTCTCATACACTCATTTTGAATAGATGTTAAGGGGTGTAATAAAAATCTGTTTTTATTTTAGAGTATTTTGGTTGAACAGAATGGATAGCTAGTATTTTCCGTACATCAGACAATGAAAATTAATCTTGCTGCATATCAAGATCACTAGTTCATTTCAAAGCACAGCAAGTTCATCAGTAGTTGATTGTTAAATACACCAACTTCATTAAGCATTTTAAACGTATATAAGCACATATTTTTAAATGTATATATACTGATGTTGATTTTTCATAGATATAGCTTATTTAGAGCATGTTTTAATACACTATAGTTTAAATACTGCTATACGATACATTCATGGTATGCCTTTCAAGTGCTTTGAAAGGACCGGTAGCTAGTGGATGAAGTATTTCTGTAATATCCTTCATTATCAACAAATATTTTGTTTGTTCATTTACTTTTTTTTTTTGTTTATTTACTTCTGTGTTATTTTTGTAATTTGGATATGTCACATTTTGAAAGAGACAGCAATGATGGGAAAAGAAAAGAAAATGAGAAAATGAAAGTAAAACAATAAGAAAAACTCATACATACAAACAATTCTATATAAAGATCTTATGAAAAAGCAAGATTAGTTGTAATCAATGTGTTGCAGGTCTTACATCCAGTGCTACAGACTGCTTGGCCCACGTCTTCTTTACTTGATTGTACATCATGGTGTTGTTGATTCCAAGTCCACAGAATATCACGAATGCCTGTACACAAAGAAAAAGCCGAAGAAATAAAACACTTAAAAGGAATCTGAAAAATTTGGCATAATGCGCAACATTGAACACTTAAACAAAGTCTTGATGGAACATCTGTATTTAGAGTTTTAATAAACTAACCTCAAACAGTCTCTGATCTGCATCATTGAAGGTCTTCCTGTCCAGGCGATTCAGAATTTGTGCGACCCCTGTAGAAAACACACACATACATCATTGACTGTGGCATGAAAACTGTTTTCCCAGTGAGGGCAAATTGATTACTTCTGGTCAACTTGCCAATTATCTGATGAGTTCGATTCCAGATAGGGACACATAACACTGATCTGATGTGAAACCCCGAGGCCTGATCCGCCTGTAAAAAGGGGACACAGTAACAACGGAGCAACACTGAGAACTGTTTAGGTTTGTTTGAGAAATTTTGATTTTAAAGACCTGCCTGGGCCTACATTTTTCCTTTGACTGGAAAATGAGTTAAAATACACATACAAACACTGAAAAATAATACTGTGTATGCGGCTTTAAAGCAGTTTTCAGCAACCTTTTGGCATCATCGACTGATTTTGAATATAATTTTCATGCACAAGTAGTGTAACAATTACAAGTTTCTTTGTATTTGTTGGCGTCTGTGGCGTGTGTGTGTGTGTGTTTGTCTACTTGCTGCAGTCACAAGCATGTATGTGTCCATGCATTTGTGTGAGCTCTAATAGGTCCAATAGGGAGATCACTGTGTCCACACCTCAGCATCAAAGCGTGGGTCCTGACACACGTCACTGATGTTAACGGGCAGTCCTGTGGAAGCCACCAGCTCAGCAATGCTGTTATTGATCAGCCAATCAGAGCACGATAGCTTCTCTATGCTGATGTGGCCAATAACACAAACAGGAAACAATAGTCAGGTCCGGGCACTTAAACATGCAACACAACAGCAGTAAATATTGAGTGAGTTATTTTTTCTTATAGTTTTGTCATGCTGCAATGCATCAAAGTATCATGGATTGGTAATATGAATTCACATTAACAGCATAGGTATCCATTCATGGTGTGTGTTGCTGTTGTGGCATCCCCCTAGTAGCCCCTAGAATAATCATTTTGTCTTTTTCATAACGTCTCTTTCACCTGATGTCACGGTCGATGTTGCACAGGGGAGACATGAGCTCAAACGTCTTGGAGAACTTCACAACCTAAAAAAGAAACACGTATCATCACAACCAGCAGCACTGACATTTAGCAAGAAAGATAGGAGAGACTGGCACAAGAAAGGCTACATGGTTCAATGGAGAAGTTAAAGTAAATGAGTCTGTGAGGCAGGAAAAACTTTTAAAAGCTGATAAAGAGCCAGAGGTCTCACAGGTGAGTCGATGTCTTCGAGGAGAAGCACAGAGCAGCGTTCACACTGCAGGAGGGTCAGCGCTCGCTGCATGATCTTCCTCACAATCTTCTCCAGGTCAGTTTGCTCCTCAAACAGGTCGTTGACCACCTCCAGCAGAGCCTGTGGCAACGAGAAAGGACACTAATGACTTATGTTCATTGCACAGTGTTGTTGAAGGATGCAGTAGAAGAGGTTCTGTTAGCCATTATGTGAAATCCCTTTGGTGGTAACGTGTTTATAAAAAATACTGACTAATGAATAGCTACTATAAAGTAAGGTATGTTGACGTGTCTGCAGTGAAATTCAATTGCTGTTATCTGTATTTTTAATTAAGTATAAAACTGTATTTGTATTGTATTTGAACTGTATGTTACTCGAAGTTCTCCAGTGGCTATAAGAAAATCAAATATCAAATCAAATTTACATTCTCTTACCCTGCTCCTTTCATACTCCTTCCGAGACTCAGAAAACAACTTGGCATTGGAAATCGATATTCCACAGAATGGTAGATACATCTGCAGTACCTGAGTAAAAATACAAAAGAGTGGTGAAAGGCATGCATAATCTAGAAATGTTAGCTATTTGTATGCTAAACAAAAGGGCATAAGAGAAAAAGAAAGTGTGTGTGGGGGTAGGGGTAGAAAGTCATGATGGCGTTAGCTGCTTCTCTGCACACAGTTCTCTCAAATAGATTCCCTGTTAATGAAGTATTGATTTAGAGAAAGAAGGCCTTTAGTAAGACATCAAGGGCCCTAAAATGTCTAGATAAGCTGGCAGATCAAGATGTTTCTTTTTCTATTTTTAGCGTCTTTGTTGCTCAAAAGTAGTTATTGAAGTTGCTTTGCTTTGGCTTTACAAAACTTAAAACTTTGTTTAAAGTTGATTTCTCTGAAGTAGAGGCCAAAGAACATGTATGTAATGAGGATAAATGATTTCCCACAACTTTATTCTGCCACCTTGTGGACAAAATGTTACATCTCAGTGCAGCTGAACTCTTTCAAAGGTGAATAAACATAAACGGATGATTTTTTTTCACCAACAACAGAGATTTACTGCACCAGCATCTCTCTGCATTTGGTTTTCTTGATTTCTCTTTTCAATGTATTTACCCAGAGTGAGTCAAATGAGCACCTTTACTTTTTTTATTACCCGGCTACACACTTAAACAAGAAGCCAGTGCTTATGCACATCTGCAAGATACAAAATATATTATTTGCTCATCATAAAACTGGGGGAATGAAATCTATTCATAAGCTGTGGAACTGTAAATGAAGCTAAAACGTGCAGATTCTAGTAAAGCAATTTCAAGTGGATTGCTCAGGGAGCAATTGAAAGTGTATCCACTCAAAATGTGCTTCCCAAGTGTGTGAATATATTGCACAGCCAGACATATTTAATGCCCCACGCTTGAGTAAGAGGTTGACCTCCTCCCTTCATTCTTCTGGTGTTTTGCTTCCGTGGGGAACTCTTTGCCCCTCTCCACAGCCATTAAGAAGATTCACAGTACAAACTGTGTTTTCAGCTGCATGGCTCAAGAGCTTCTGTGCAATAAGTGTGAGTGTGTGTGGTGGTGGGGGTACACAATGCTCCACAAGAATCCAATTTTAACTCCATCTCTAAAATGCCCTTAATTGTCAAACCAACTACAATATGAAGATGTTACATTAAATAGCCAATAAAGTGCATGTGAATGTGAAAATCTCCTGGTAACATGGATCTGATGAATGAGAGACATAACCAAGCCTCACCTTCTCATCATCCTCAGTAAAGGGAGTGCCCATGGGATTTTTGTTGATTGCTTGTACAACACCTATGACTTCTCCATCACTGTTACAGATGGCCATGCAGAGGATGGACTGAGTCTTGTAGCCCGTTAACTTGTCTATCTCATCACTGAAGCGGTGGTCCTGGAACAGTGGTCACATAAACACATATTAAATATAATATCAAACATGCATGACCCCACATTAACACGCGTATTCATTTCACTTCAATGTCCTGTATGACCACATTCCTACAACATGTGGGTTTTACGCGCATGTGTCACGCACAATAATATTTAAATTCACGGCTCTGCAGGAGGCCTCTTGTTTTTACTATAAGCAGAAAACACTATAATACCCCTCGCTGACACATATCTACACTATTGCAGTAATAGACCTCAGGGGATCCGCATCATCATGTCGCCTTAGCCTCCCAAGCAGCCCTGGGCCAGGATATAATGATGTGGAGCGCAACTGGTAGCGTATAAGAGAGATCTGGCTTGTGGGAAGCTGCGAGGATTATAACGTTTGCTTTTCTGCCCTTTTTCTTTGACAATTATATTGAGAGTTTTTTTTTTAATTCTGACATAACTGAGGTAATTATCCAGAGTTCCTTCGAGTTGAGCGACCCCTTCGAGGAACTTCAAAAACAACTGATTAAAATGCAAAATACTTTTCATGTAGGAATGTGGCCAAAGGGGCACCCCCGACCTGTTTATGTTCATCTTTACCCCCAGTGGTGAAAAAACACAGGTCTGATCCCTACACCACTCATACATCGATGATCAGTAGCTTCACTCACTGTAAATCCCTCTACATTAACTTTTGTCTAGTATAATAATATGTAAAAACAAACACATGTAGACCAGGCTCACGTTTACCTCATATGCGTTTGGGATGTTTACAGTTTCCCCATGCTCTGCCACGTATCCAATGATACCCTTTCCCCATGGCACCTGCACCTCATTGGAGTTTAGGGTGCTGGAGGATGGTCTGACAGTGGTGCCTGAGTGCACATCAAAGAATTTGGACACCAGCGTCCTCTTGTGCGCGGGTCCCTCAACAAGGAAAAGCGAACACCTGTCTGCATCCACCAGGATACACACATTGATCAGGATCTTATAACTAAGGTTTGTCAGGTCCAGGTCATTGGAGATATCCTTCACCAACTCCAAGAAAAACTCCCTCTCGTTGGTTTCCTTAAGTCTGTATTTGTAGTCGATGGCGCTGGACGCGTACTGGGGCACGTTGACCCTGGACTCCAGCAGGGCGCTCAGGATGTGCGCGGTGGTCGGAGGCAGGGAGCTGGCTTTACGCAGGAGCGCACGGCGCCTCATGCTGGACTGGGACTCGTGTTCGCTCAGGCTCACGTGCTCGTCGTAGGTCCGGTGTGCGGTGGTGGCTTTGGACCGGGCGAAGTTCCGTCGCAGCTCCATCTGGGACGATCTGCGCCGGAGCCCGTCTGGGTTGGTCGGCCAGAGCGGGTCCCTGGCAGCGCCGCACTTCTCCTCGGCTGTGGACACTTTCGACGGCTGATGCTCCCTCAGCCATCTGCTTACCTGATCACATTTCGCCTTCCGAACGAGATACTCCTCGAAGAGATCCGGGTGGCAGTCCAAAAACGCCTCTATATCCGAGAAGTCAAATGTTGTCATGGTGAAAGCTGCTGCGGGGACCAAACGAGACACTCAAATGTAACAGAACAAGAGTTGGACGAGTGGATGACGGGGGGATGCGGCTGCTGCCGAGCTTCTCAGAGAAGTGATGTCCTCAAAACATTTATTCATTCATCCCCTATATGAGCCAGTCCTTCGTATTCTTCCCTAAAATACTGGGAGCAGAAGTGGTCAAATAGATTCAGTTTATTTGAGACCGGAATGATGACGCCTGAGAGACGAGCCACAGTACAGCTGTCTGTCAAGCGAGATTGAGCTGTGTGTCTGGGGATTTCTGTGCAATACTATGCAGAGGTGTAGAAAAACACAGCCCCAATATTCTCCCTAGAAATTGAAAAAAAAAAAACTGCAGGGCAGGCTGTTCACTCGCTCTCTTTATTCTATACCACCAGAGAAACTCTGTGCAGGGCTCCAATAAAAACCGAGAACGAATTTGATGTTTCATTTACATTTACAACGTGCAGGCAGGACAGTTTTTTTGAATGTACAGTGTGCAATGGGAGCAATGTTCTTGTTTGAAAGAAATAGCTTACAGTAAGCCAACACAGAAAAATATGTAAATTTAAACAATATTTCTTTTTTGGGGGGAAATGAAGATAAAGTAGACATACACCTTTGTTATAGTATTTTATAGTGGCAGCTAACAGACTTTAATGTTTATTTTTCACAACACATTAGATAGATAGATAGATAGATAGATAGATAGATAGATAGATAGATAGATAGATAGATAGATAGATAGATAGATAGATAGATAGATAGATAGATAGATAGATAGATAGATAGATAGAGAGACATGGGAAACTGCCCTTTAAATAGAGTTTAGATAGATAGATAGATGTGAGTGTTACCTTGAGTCAAGTGGCCTTGTGGTCATAAAATTACAATACTGTTTCTTTTTTACTCCCACACACCCCCACACACACACACACATACAAACACCCACACACTGGCTGTACCTCTGTGGTGCCACCACTGCACAGTCAATGCTGGTGTCTTTTAACCATGACCACGATTTTTTCCCAACCTTAACCAAGCGGTTTTAGTCCAAACCTTAACCACATCGGTGGCAGATCAGAAAACACTCATATAACTGGTATAGTTATATTAAGATAGTATAGGACAGTATTTCATTGTTTCAGCATGAAGACTTGCTGCAAAGGACCTGTGTCAAAATCTAATTTAAGGTCTTAAATTAGAACTTGTTTCAGTTTATATTGTCATCAAATTACCAAAAACGAATTGATACACAGCACACCCGGGGCTGGCTCCAGGTAGTTGGTTTCAGGGGTCAGTAGGGGCCCAAAGCTAATTTTTGGATCCCTAGCAGGTTTTTTTGTCCCATGGGGTTAAGCTGGCAATTTGCAATGTGAATGGAGAAAATAACCAATGTCACGTGTTTTTTTCCTTTAGAGAGAGGTGAATTAATTTCTCTGACTGTTTCAGAGGTTAAAAGAACTATAAGTTGAATTTCTGTTGGTGTGTACAACCCTGTAGGGGTTAAGCATCAACCTGCATCTGCACAATAACTTTATATTAGTGAAATCACTGCAGGCTGTGGCACATTTACAATGCAGCAGCAGGAAATGTAATCCGGAGAGCGGCGGTTCCGCTGGGGCAGAGCAGGGTAATTGGTTACTGGACTTAGCTTAGGCTGCTTGATAGGACTTGGGTGTTTTGCTGAGACTTTGGACAAGGTCTCTTGGGAATCCCAATTAAAAAGCAGAATGCCGAATATGGGTCTTGTGAGGGCCAACAAATAAGGCAAACCCTGCTGCTTGGAAAGCAGTCCATGTCATGTCCAAGGAGAGGCAGTAGCATTCATTATAAGTCTTGGATGTGTGCTGATTGAAAACTGGTATTTAGATGCAGTTTTCTGGTTTCTGATGTTTTAAAGAGGTGAGGCGTGCTGTCCTACTTCAAAATGTACTGAAAATGTATTAAATTAATTTTCATAATCATCTTCTCACTATGAGTAATGGGATCCATGACATGAACACAGTATCTTCTGCCAAAGTTTGGGATATTTCACATGAAAGATTTATGTATCTCTTTATGTACTTTTCTCACTGGCTCAGTTAGGAAAGGGTGATGTCACATACTTCCGTCCAATCAACATTTAGCAACATTTGAATCAGAATCTGATGTCAGTTGGTGGTTTTTTGGTCACCGTCAATGAAATCTGATCAAATCACACCCACACAGTGCTGATGAAGCAGATTTCTTAATAAATAATACCTAAAGATGTGTTTTGACTTTGATTGTTGCTTATTTAATACTTAAGGAGCTTTAATGTCATTTAATTAGTGTAAAAAACGTGTGGACAGGAGACCATCAGGCTTTCTGGAGTCCCTTTGTAAAATCAGGGATTATTTTGATTCACTCACTAGGGGCTGACACAATGAGGTCCTTTAATTGGGACGAAATGTCATCAAATGGACTTTGAAGATTAATACAAATCCTTGAGTCCTTTGATATGAAAAGTTTTAGGGACCCTCCTGACACACAGCCATTTTTTTCGCCAATAAATGGGGAAATCAATTTGCATTATGGTGACTTTTTGTCATTTTTAAATTTCATCAGAGTCTTATGTGTAGTCTAGAGTGACAAACTAGCCCTATTCATGCAAGCTCAGTCATGGCAGAGTAACAGCACCACGGACAGCGCATGCCTAGCCGTCCACTAAATCCTGGGAGAATATGTTCTACAAAATGAGCACACAATTTCTAAATCATCACAAGAACAGGACGATCCTCAGACTGAAACTGTCTTTTAGATTTTTCTAAGACTTTCTTTGAACAAGGTTTGGGGCTTTGTCTAAGGCATACAGTCTGAATGTATAACTGTTTCCATATCACATAGGAATGGAGACAACGAAACCTGACTCCTGTAACCAAACACCACCTGCACACAGTATCTGGTGTCAGTATGTGCCATCCGGACCCAGCTTGATTTTCATCCCACCCCATGCTTAGTTGTATGAGTTCACCAAACTGTGAACATGTAATATTATCAGATCCACACTTGATGACTGGATGATGGGCATCCTAAGCAGTGATTGTCCACTGGATGTGAAAATATTGACATGATATGAAATATCAGCACATCTCAACCCCCCAGTTGTTACAACCGTGTAAATAAAAATAAAACAATTAATTTTCAAAAGGTTACAGTTGATATTTTTTCTGGTCTTAGCAAACCAAACGTGATGTTGTTTCAGTCTTTAGTCTTTGGCTTTTTAAACCATACCTCTGCTCACACATTAAGTGCTGTGGGCTGGATTGGGTGTCAGTCACACTGATCCTATTGTTTATTGTAACACCGTCACTCTGGCTGTCCCAGGAATCCAAACCCACCTCACTGGTCACAAGTGAAGACGAGGGAGTCCTGTTCCGTCAACGAAAACTTCAACGTTTCCACTCTTATCCATTTGGACCAAGAAGACTGCTTCCAATGTCTGCACCTGGAGGAGAAAAGAGACTTCTCTGGATCAGTTTTTCTGCCATTCACAAAGGCTGAAACAATAAATCCATCCCATTGGTTTCCTCTATACCACTGCCCAGGTAAGCGAACATGACAGTGTGTTTTTGTGATTTCTTTTTTTGATTAGTTGTTGTGTAATTGCTGTATTTCATAATTATCAATGGCTAATGTGATAGAAATAAAATAGAAGAGGCATCACGATCACATGAAATCCTGACAGAGTTAAAACAGTTTCATTTCATTCTAAGAAACATACATGTTTGCAGTTTAATCTACGCTGTAACTTACGCTAAACTGCTTAGTGTACTCAATTCAATTTCAATTCAGTTTTATTTATATAGCGCCATATCATAACAAAGTTATCTCAGGGCACTTTTTCGAGTAGAGCAGGTCTAGACCAACTCTTTGTATTTACAGAGACCCAACAGTTCCCACCATGAGCAAGCACTAGGCAACAATGGCAAGGAAAAACTCCCTTTTAACAGGTAGAAACCTCGAGCAGAGCCAGGCTCTAGGTGGGCAGTCATCTGCCTCGACCGGTTGGGTTGAAGGGGGAGGGGGGGAGCGGGAGAGTGTGTATAGATACCATTCATTTTATGAGCGAAGTTGGTTGTGAGACATTAAGGGACAAACTGGTGAAAACATCTGTTCTCCTGATTGGTATTGTGAAAATATTTCAATCACAATACAATAAGACAAAACAACATTGTTCAGCAGACAAGTTTTTGCCACAGATTTTGGCTTAATTCTCTGTATTTTTTCCCTCATATACTATTCCCTCTCAAGCGTTTCATCCTCCCTTCAACCTCCTTTATTCTGAGTCAGAGCTCCAGCAGCCAGATGGAGTCCAAGTCCTCACTAAACCACGGCATCCATGATTTAAATGGACATCATCACCCTGGTTATGGAGGAGCCATCGTACACTCTGAGTGAGTGTAAAAAGATTCTGCATAGAAAGTCAAAGATAGCTGCAGAATTCAAAACTGAATACATCAAATGTAGCCTAATTATAGACTGTTGTTTTACCTTCACAGGCATATCACCAGTCAACAAAGGTATAACAATACTGGCAGAAAGAAAAGTAAAGTTCGTCTTAATGACCAGCTGTGAGTAGCCATTGATTTATCATACACATAGTCATAATTAACAATGCACAAATTCACTGAAATCCCATAAAAATGTATCCCTCAGTGGTGATACAGAATGATAACATTGATTTTGTTTCTTTTCTCAGCATACCAAAACCAACTGATATAAATATGGCGTGAGTACTTTCTGTGTCAACTTTTTCTGTAGATGAATGAACAGATAATAGACTGGTTTCTTTTTGAAAAAGCTCACCACTTGCATTCAAGGTTTCTTATAATCTTCATTTAATTTCCCGGTATCTCTAACAGGGAGAAAATGATAAATATTGCAACTCCAAAACAGCATCCCTACTCATCCCACATCTCCCAGTTTGCAATGTTCCCGTCCTTCCGCTCTCCAGATGACCCTGAAACAGGAGTCAGAGCTGCTTCGCAACCTTTCCTCAACCCCCTGATCCCAAATAGTGCACCGGACGTCACTCTGCTGAGCAAAACTATAGGTAAGACGGCAACATATTGTGGTTAAAGGGGATGATAGAGAGGTTAAAGATATCTTTATTTCCATGCACAGGTAGTCCATATAGACATGAGATCTTGGAGACACCCATAAAAACCAGGAAGAAAGCTGTTATGTGGACCAGAGAACATGGCTTCTTGGATGTGAGCAATGAACTACTGTACATGGCTTCACATTATCGTTGAGGTTGTCCAATGCATCAAATGACAATTATTCTAACAACACCTTCCCCCAGCATACAAAGCCACTGAAGGGAGAGAACCAGGTTTTCTACCCCACTCCTCCAAAGACAGTGCTGCCCAACCCTAAACTTCGTGACTGGGACTTGTCGTTATCCGAAAGGACAAGCAACATGCTGAAAAATGTGGAGAGGACACACTGGGTCACCTCTTACCAAATGGACTACACAGGTAAAGAAGCCCAAACACTGTTCATATGTTAGGGACTGTACAAAAATTATTGGGGTGGGGAGTGGGGCTGGATCTTATATTTCATTTTCCCCTTCCCCAACGTTACTACATGTAATATTTTCTTTGGACCATCCGTTTGACTAAATAAATATGTGTAAATATACACATCCACATGTGTGTGTGTGTGTGTGTGTGTGTATGTGAAATTGCCATTTATGTCCTCTTAGCTATTAGTTGTTGTGACGGGATAATAAAGCTCTGATACACTGACAGAACTGTTGTTCTCCACGTATGGCAAAGCACAACTTTGAACTATGGCACACATGAAAGCTGTCCTTATTGTAAGGGAAGGCTGAAATATAATTGAATCTATCCCCTGCTCTTCCCAAAAGAATTACCGTCCCTTCAGCCAAAAGAAAAATTAGAAATAACCTTCTTTTCTGACCACCTCTCCTCCCAATAATTTTCAACCGGTCCCTTAGCAAGAATCTGAAAAGGCATTTATAAGAACACAGAGTATGTGTTGCTATCAGAAACGATGAAAGCCTGTGTGTGCAACCACTTTGTGAAGTAATAAATAATCCAGTAACGGGATGATTTTAACATCAATAATATTGCAATATTAAATATTTGATATTTGAAGTTTGATTTTTTTGAAGGATCAGGGCCAGCAAATCCTCTAAAGATAGATGACTTCAGGGAAAAAATGAGTGACCTCACTGGGATGAATTCACACACTGCACCGCTGGTAAAATCCTTGATAACATTGTACCTTTTTACAGCAGTGTGCAACACTAATCCTAATGAGTTCCTTTCCCTTCAGAGAGAAAGGTCCTTTCCTGTGTTTGTTCCCTCTAAAGCAAGAGGAGGATGTGGAAGAAGACAGGGCAGCCGTGTGGGGAGGAGCACCTGCAGTCCCGCTGCTGCTGAACTCCCAAATCTATCTCCAGCTCCAAACCAAGGCACTGATTCAGCTATTATAAACCAGCATAGGCCACAAGAGATCACAGCTAAGCATAATGAGGCACCAGATCCAAACCAATGGGGGCATAGTCAATCAAAGTACAGCTCTGGCTCCACAGAGGCACAGAGCACTGAGCTGTCCCAGGAGGTCTTCCACAAACAACAAACTGAGAGCAAAAGCTCTGTGTATGAGGGCAGGGAGAGAGAAAACCGCAAAGTCCAGTTTGATGAAAGTCTCGTGCAAGTATCCGTGCCACAGAGCAGCCAAGAGGCTAACGCTGCCCGGATCGCAGGCACAGAGCGACCCCTGGACCTGTACAACCACCCACTTTCCCAGGGAGAGATGGAGATCAACACAGAGAAAGGCCTGATGGAGCTGTGTGTAAAGGATGGACCAAGTAGCAAAAAGGAGTATTTTAAAGCTGGAAGAAATGTATCTAGCCTTAGTGAATCAGCTGTAGCCAAAGACCTGGCAGGTATTGAATCACAAGCAGAGTTACTATCCAGGGCAGCTTCAGAGCAGGAGAAACTGGCACAGAGCAGAGAGCTGCCACACAGTATCTCTAACCCCTGCATCCTGCCGAGGCCTCCCGTCCTGCCTGCCATTCGCCCAGTGCACAGAGTTGGGACCGTGGGTGGAGAAGGTGAAGCTCTCAGCCTCCTGGACGTTCAAAATTCATTCAGTAAGTCGACGGCCCATCGCAGCTTTAACAGCTCCGTCACACGTGCTGCTGTGAACCTGAGGGACAATGTAGTCACAGGGAAAAAACACAACTTTTATGGCATCAACTGTTTCTATCTCCATGGATAACCTAATGGACACAAGTTCTGACAGCCTAGAAGCAAATAATAATTTGAATTTTAGAAACAAGTGAATACCTAATTGTAAAATATAACCTCTATTGAGTACTTAATGTGGAGATTTAAACACCAATGGGTTTATAGCATTTTTACTTTGAAAATCATCTATCTGAATTTATGTGCTTTGAATTCCCCTTGAATTTTCCAGAAAGTAATCTCAAATGGTGAAGTTTCAAAAGACTGATTTTAAGCTTTAGGGTTGACAAATTCGGGAAGAAAATGCATGTGTCTAATATTAGAAAAATGACATCAAGAAATTCAAAGTTTAAAAATATTTGAATGCAATAACTTCAGAGGTGTTTCAGTTTCAACATTACCTGTACAGTGGTGGTTAAATTTCACAATAAGATATTCAGTTGCTTCTAAGATAAGAATTATTACGGTTATTATTTGCTTCCATAACATCCACACCACAAACTGGTTGGCACAAAAACAAAGAGTGACTATAAAGACTGTAAGATTTCTCATATGCTCACAATAAAACTCTGTGATTCATAATTTCTTTAAAGCAACTTCCCAGACTGTTTATTTACTGTAACTCAGTACTTGCTCAATATTCTGTAAGTATAGTAAACAGTCAGGCCAATTCGCAAATATTGTTAATTTGCTCTTTGGTTCTACACCTTTCATTTGCAATATTCATTAGAGCTCAGGATGTATTAAACAATAAAGGTCTTATATAAGGCTCCCATAAGCCGCAGCTGATTGTAAGGGTAAAATAAAAGAAACAGCCTTCAAAGCTCACTTCTGTGAGTTCAGTCTGCCTGCACAGTCCACACAGAAGGAATATTCAGCGGCAGTAAATTCATAATGCAGCACACATGAATACTTTGGTCTTTGCTGTAACCTTTCTAATTTGACAGAGGAGAACCTTTGTATGAAGATGATTCCCCCCACCCCAAATGTGACACAGAGTTCACCACTGAGCATTGTGCTGGCTGTGTTATGGAATCCATCTCTCTGTATTGTAGGTGCTGCAGTAACCTTCTAGCTCGCCAGTGTGAAAGGGGAAAAAAAAGGCTTTTCGCACATAATCTGTTGCAGTCAGGCTGGCTTGCTGTGAAAGGTTTTTTTTTTTTTTTTTGTGACAGTAAGTCCTTGAGCAGCAAGCCTGCAGCCTTGAGTGATATAACAGCCTCTCATTCAGACTTTCAGGAAGAAAAAAAATGTAAAAAAAACAACGATAATGGCTCTTACAGCTAAATGGACCAGGAGAATTTTCTTGCTGAATATTGTAGACAATCTCAAATTGTGAGGCTACTTCTAACCAGGAGACGTCTGCAGATAAGATTGGATTTGATGTCGTAATTGTTGTTTTTGTTTGTTTGGTTATTGTGCAAGTGCAACAAATCTACATTTATGTTATTAGTTATGTTGCATTCAAAGTCATAAAACTTTTCAAACCTACTAAGTCACTCATTAGGTATAATGCTAATCTTTTTAATCTCACAAATTGTTTCTACTTTTTTGACTACATGTATTTCTCATTATGCCGTGAAAAGCTGTGATTCAGATACTTTTCCAGCAGGTGGCAGTATATTATAATTTTTCGCCCCAAATTTTTTATTTATCATTCTGACTTCATTTCGTTTGTCTGATAACGATTATCTCGTCATTTTGGTGATTTCGACATAATTTACACTCTCTCTTACATTCAGTTAAAACAGAAAAGAGCAAATGTCCACGGGGATGTAAGATTGAAATGCTGATATAAATCTAATATTGTTTGTTTAATTTAATAAATATGTAATAACAATAGGCCTAATTAGGAGACCATAATTAAATGACTCACTATGCAAAGTGATGAGTTTGATTGTCTCTGCGCTGTGTTCTTGCTTTTGGGGTCCTCCTCAACGCGTCATGGAAAAGATGTTGTCAATGACACAAACTCCGCCCCTCTGAGGTGACGCCTTGCTGTGTTCTGCATTTTAATTGGAGTTTGGCTTTTAGTCAGCCACGCACCACCACCCTCCTCCGTACAGCGGTGCAGAAATTGTTGCTCTTCAGAGACAGCTGAGAGCGGATGGTGCATGTGCGTGCATGTCAGATTGAAGAGGGCAGGCTGTTTGTCTGTCTGAAGCTGTAGCTTTGAGGATCTCCTCGCTGGCTCTGTTCTCTCCTTTGGTTTAGATAAACCGACTGTTTCCCAGATCTGCGCCTTCATCACCTGGAATTCACATCTGTAACTCTGTCAAGGTGAGTGCGGGTTTTTTTTTTGCAAGTAAAATTCAGTGTCATTTTACTAGATAGTTTAATTCTTTCTTTTACAAAGTAAGTCGTGTTTCCCCTTGGACATCATGTCAGGTGAATAAGTCATTTAAAAGTTGTATTGCAGTGCCTGTATGTTCTTGCTCTTTGAGGCAGCATGTAGCTGAAACAGCTGTAACATTTCAGAGTGCTCACTTGTAAAGCTTTTAAGTGAAACAAGCCACAATGTAGTTTACATTTACGACCACATTACTTCAAACACTGGGTTAAACTCTCCCCTGTAGGAGTTTCCAAGCAGTCGATATTTTGCAATATTCCTGTTAAAGTATGATCATAACATGTGATTCATACAATAAACACCAATAGATCCTTTCAGTCTCCATGGTAACTCTGGCCAAGTATTTACAAGATGTAGAGGATAAGTCTGCTGTTTCCATATAACCCTAATATACTGTAGGTCTCTGCAATAACTGTAGCACGCTATCAGTATAAACACAAGCCAAAACTATGAATAATGTGCTTTTACAGTATGAGTGGCTGCATCTCTCAAGCTGAGTGGATGTAGGTGTGTGATGACAGCGAGCGCAGATAGGATCCATTTCAGATTTATTCAGGGCTTGAGCTCAGCATCTCATACTCACTACACAGTGTTTGAAGCAAAAACAGGATTTTACAATATTTCTTTTAACCATGCAGGTGGCAGATATAAGAGAATATGAATGCCAGTTATCAGCACATTCCCTCATAATTACAATTCTGTGTAAATCCAGCATAATAATAGTGCTTCTCATACTGAATATGGGGCTTGTGCCAAACCCTTCCAGTCAAATGTCTACGTTAATCCTAAAAAATCTGGTTGAGTCAAAGCTACTTTTGTTTGGTAAAATATTACCGTGGCTCACGAACAGAGTAGCTATAATTTTAGGACTTACACAGTGTTATCTCAGCTCTTTTGGGTGTCAACAGTGCAACAGAGGAGGCTTTTCAGGTGCTGCTTGGGCTGTGTGTGTTTTGGAACATGTGTGAGGTTCAATAGGAGCTACAGAGAGTTTCTGTGCAAATGTCTGTCATGACATGGAGCGAAGAAGGTGGATGGTGCTCACATCCTGCCTCAGATTGGTATGCAGGTGAAGGACAAAATCACATGCAGTGGAAAGTTTCAGCATGTGCACTACTTCTCTTTTTCCACTGTCACAGCTGTGTGGATTTTTTGTTCTCATCACACCCAGCTCAGTGATTGCAGTCAAACACAGGGAGACTGTGAGGGAGAGGAATCAATAGAATCTGTGGAATGCAGCAGCAGGGAAGAAAAACATCTATGTCTGTGCAAGACATACAGTAAAACAGCAGTAGGGCATTTTGCATTGCATGAGGTCACCTCCACTGTAATTTCAGTCCCCGCATTAAGCTGAATCTTTAGATAAATGTGCACAACCTGTAATCTATTAGATTCCACTGGGAACATCCATCATGTATTTTTGTGTTGAGTCTGAGTTTACATTAGATGGGTTAGTGTTTCTGCAGTTCTCCATGACCCCGTCATGTACTTCAGGAGTGTTTTGTAATATTGCAGAACATTGCACGGATAGCCAGTCGAATACATTGATATTTACCAGTCAATAATTCCATTGCATTGGTTAGCACCACTGAGATAGCAGAGGATGTAGTATAGAGCTGTAAATGTATAAGTCACGTTCAGTCACCTAAACGCAGTATTATAAGTCATACACTAACCTGTGGCATTGCTTCAGGGTCTGCTCTAAAAATAAAAATAATGCTTTTTTGAATATCCACTAGACAACAAGTGAATAATGCAGGAAGTGAATAAATAGGACCAGCAGAACAGCTGTTGTGAGCATCTCATGTATGTGGCAGGTGTCACCTTTTTTGTTTTTTGCGTGGGCAGTAGGCCACCATAAATAATTCATGTGGTTTCATATGTTAACAGGTAGATGTGCTTTTAGGCATGCAAAAGAGAAACAAAAGTTTTGGACCGTGTCTGCTTTTTCTTACATTTCAAATTTAATGTGACAGTGTAATATGGTTAATAGGTTTGGCAAAAAAAATGACAAAAGCTGTCCGTACCATGTAGCAAGGACAAAAAAAGCTTGAAATAACAATAATATTAGAGTTTCACTTGTATCAGTTGAATAAGATCGCCAGTAACTGTCTTGATATTACGTTAATTTTGTCTGTCTGATTGTTTTCCAATTAAAGTGACTTTTAGCTTTTAATGGCAGGTTGCTGCTCTTGTCTTTAGCCTCCTCCAGGCATCAGAGAGGCTGAAGGAAGCTCGAAGGCTGATTTCATAACTACCTTAGAGGCTGCCAGATATCAGCATGAAATTTTAACGAGGGCGGCACTAGCAGATACTTTTAACTTAAAAACAAAAGCTCACTCCACCAGCAAAAAAAACATGTTTTCACTGAACTCCTCCATATAGACTTGGTCATTCTCTTGCTTTGTAGGGCTAAATTATTCAAAATGTTCACCATCTTAAAGGATGGCAGCTCTGATGTGTTTAAATAATGTAGGGCTTTGAGTCTGAAAATAATATTTTATTATTTTTAATAACTTATCTTTACTCATTTTTACATTTGGACCGATGGGAAGTCAGCCTTGGCTTGTAAATGTCATTTAATCATTATGCATACATCTTCATGATATATCCCTATTCAGAATGATGGATTCTGGACTCCATCCTGATAGCACCTAATCAGCGGTTATTGTCAAATTTTGACCCGTGGGTTAGGGGGGTCCCTCTGTTCAAATTCTGCCATTGGGGAACAATTTTGTTTCAGTCTGCACAGGATCAGCTAAATTTCATCCCTGCTTGTTTTCACAACAGTAGCAGTATCATATTTTTGAGAGAGAGTTCTGTTGCTTTGTAGTTTTGACAGTTTCATCCGAACTGATTAAAAATCGGAGCCGTGTGAGTTTTAAACGTTTAGATATAATAACGCTGTGCACCATAAAATGCATGTCAGTCCAGCAACTTTAGGGGTCTTGGTCCTCAGCTCTCCTATTCACCCAAACATGGCATTCCTGGTCAGCAGCACATGTATTTAGGGTCAGATATTCTAGAGACTGTGTACATTTTCATGCAGGCCTTCTAGCATTTTTAGCCATGCTAGATTCATGGCTCTCTGGATGGCAATGTCAGTCTGTTGGTCAGTTGGTCCATCATTTTGATCCAGATATCTCAAAAAATATTGGTTGGATCGCCATTAAATATTGTGCATTTTGTACATGGCCTACAGAGAATTAATCCTAATGACTTTCGTGATTTTAATTTGCCAATTATTTTGGTTTATGACCAAAAACCTGGAAAAGTAATTACATTTCCATTAACCTCACCTGTACTTTGTGTTAAGTTCTATTAGTAAATGTTAGCATGCTAACAGGCTAAACTAAGATGGTGAACCTGGTAAATATAACCTGCTACACATCAGCATGTTAGCATTGCCACTGTGAGCATGTTAGCATGCTCATTACAGCCACATTTAACTCAAAGCATCACTGTGCCTAAGTAGGCTACAGCCTCACAGAGCTGCTAGCATGGCTGCAGACTTTTAGTCTTGTTGGTATACAGTAGAGTGACTGCTTTCATGATTTCATTGCATCTGCATTAAATAAATAAATAAATGGTTTTGTTTCTCTTGTTTGGATCATATAAAGATTTCACTGTGGGATTGTACATTTCTCATACTCTGCAGTAAATTAGGTGAAGACATTAAAAAAGGTCAACAAAACTCTACAAATAGAAAAAGCAGATCAACATCAAAGATCAGTGGGTGAGACGTGATGATCACACCACAACTTTAACAACGCACGCTGCAAGTATTGTCCTCCAAAACACAACTGCAGTCAAACCACAAAAACACAAGCTTGTCAGACATGAAAATTCAGTTCTGCTTTTTGTGAGCTCCCCAGGCTCAAGTCTCTTCAAGGAAGCTACAATTTGAGTCAGCTTCTGGTGCTGTGACAGTCTATCTTCTATTATATACTATAACAGAGAGGGATTCATGCTGTAGGCTCATCCATACTCCAGTCCTGTGAGTTAGGAACACTTTACTGATGTGGCTGACGGAGTTCAGGTATGAAGTAAATCTCTCAAAATGTGGCAACTCCTATCAGTCAGACAGTTGATCTCTGTCTGTCCATAAATGGAAGGTTATAGAAGATGATGCCATGTCTAAATATATCTGCACTCGAAGGACTTAGAGCTCGCTTGTGGCAGTGCAGATGTTCTTTCCAGTTTTCGTGATAGTTTTTTGGGCCACATCCATTATTATGAGTCAGCATCCTAACAATAACATAGACCCTCTTAATGTCATCATCCACTACTCTGGGTCAACACCTCTGAATTAATATGAGAGTAGAGGTGGAGATGCTGCCGTTGCATCCTAATCACAGCAGTGGTTGAGTCGTAAGCGCTGTAATCTTTAATTTGGGAACGCAACAGCTGGATCGTATGCTGTCACACAAGTTGCTACATGTGACACATCGTGAAGAGCACTTAGCATGAAGTTCAGCACGTTTTCGCTTTTCCCCCACTCTTTTGTGGGTGAGTGTTGAGCTAAGCTGTGACTCTACTCTGCGTCCTAATGAGCTGGTGTTGAGTTATGAGGCTGTCAGGCTCCCACACACTGCGACTATAACAAAGGAGAGGACCTCTGCCACACTCAGAGCAGACAAGAGAAAGAAATAGAAATGGAGAGAGGGAGGACAGGGGTGTGGGAAGAGAGGGAGCGTGTGACGGATGTGGTTGATTAACAGGATGCGGTGTGGCGTTTGTGAGAGTGTGTGTTCCAGAGCCACATTTCATACAGTACTACATGAATGAAAAGACGTCCTATGCAGCAGGAAGTTATCGACGTGGGGGACTCTATCTGTCTCTCCCTCATTATTACAATCATAACTCAGGAAGCGTTTTCTCTGAGGGTAAACATGATGAGTAGAGGAGGCTGCAAACTCCATTTCATACCCCTTAAAAATGTAAGATTACAGATAGCAGATAGAGACGGGCACACTTTAAGCTCAGGAGCGTGAGCCTGGTTTTTGGAGTGGCTCCCTCCTTGGCAACCTTTCATCGTGACGCCTTAAGCAGATCAGGAGCAGGCGTGACCATCTGTGTGTCTCTTTTAGAGAAGGTGTGGTCGCACACACACACACACACTGGCAAACATTACCCTGCTTGGTCAAGAGATGTACTAATGAATAATAGATCTCATGTTGGGATGAAGCCAGTTTTGTCTCTGTGTCAGTCCTCTGGGCTGATGGCTTGCTGGGTGCTGCCATGCTGACCTGTGATATTGCTTGAAGAATATATTTGAAGAAAGAAACACTTCTAGACTCAGTGGTGCCCTGATTCTGCAGATGGATTTAAGAATTGAGATTTTTTTTTTTTTGCCCTACTCCCAGTTACACTGCAGAAGTAATGGCTGGAGAAGGCGATTAATTACTGTGCCTGATAAAAGAGACAGTGTTTCACAGGGGAAAAAAATCAGGGACTTTACTGTTTCCCATGCAATTGCCCATGTTCTACTCATCATGATAACTCTTCAGACTTGGATGAGAAGCTGAGTCAGTCTGAGACAGCGGTGTTACTTCTGCTCTTCGACTGATTGCAGCCTGTTGAAGGGCCTTATCTGAAACTCTAATCACATCAGTTTTGAATGACACAATCTAAGAAATACTGCATTCAGATTTGAATAGATTGTGTTCCTCTCTAATGTCGTCCCAGCCACTATTGTTGATGGTGTTATCATCATTTCATGAAGTGTGCATGCTGAAAAGTATGAGACACCATTGTTAAGAGAATGAAGAGAGCACTCAATTATCTGTGGTTGCCGCCGAAGAAATTAGATTGACGGTGTAGCTAGCTGTTTCCTCCTGTTTCTTTATGCTAAGCTAAGCTAACCATCTGCTGGCTGTAGCTTCATATTTAACGGTCAGATATGAGAGTTGTATCAATCTTCTCATCTTACTCTCCAAAGTAAGCAAATATGGGTATTTCCCAAAATGTCAAACTTTTACTTTAAATATTAAACTAAATCTTTTGCATTTTATTAAGTTGAATTTTTCCCCTTAGAGACATTACATCAGCTTGTTACTGCTGTAAAAGTAAAGAAATATGGAATAATAAAAAGCAGGTATCTTGCCGTATTAAATAACAGTACTCTCTGTGTCACAAATTATTTATCTGTGGCCAAAGTAGTGGATAATATTGTTTTCTGCTGATTTCTGATCACACCCTTTCCCTTGCTGCCTGAATGTCAGGGTTTCTCTTCCCCTTCCAAGAAAGAGTAGTTCTGCATTTCAGTAATGAAATAGCAAAGACTAAGTGGCGTCATCCCAGCAGGGTAATGCACAGATGTAATAAGATTACTGATATTAAAGTGGCAATTTTAAGATGCAGCAAATGAAATCCCAGAGTGTCTCCTTCTGTGGGTAGCAGCTATCAGAAAATGTCCCTAATGGTCGTGCCACTTCCAAAGCAAACAGGAAGAATAATCTGTGTGCTCATGACAAACCAGCTTCTGATGAGTTTATCCTGCAGAGGAAAAATAAAGGCAATCAAAATTAAGCAAGGGCTCCTGATTTGGGTTTATCCAGATGGATGGATGGCAGCATTAGAGGAAAGGTAAATAACTCTCTGCTTCCCTCACCACAGTTACCTGAGTTTGCATTGTCGCTAAAGAGCTTTGTATTGAGAGGAATGATCTGTCAGAGGATGGCTGGTGGACTGCAGAGATAAGGCGGTTACCACAACACCATGTTAGGTGTTTGAGGGCGTTTGTTTTGTCAAGTTTAGGCTGTTCCAGAGCTGAAAAGAGCGGAGATAAACTTAGAGCGGGGTTTTGCCTCTTGGAGCAATTTTAAATCAACATTGATATTTTTCTTTTATTTAAATAATTCGGTTTCATCAAACCAACAGGGAATCTATTTAGATTCAGTTCAAGCTGAAAAGCCATTCTTTTTATCTAATAAAATAAAATGCCTTTTTTTTTTTAAATTTATAGTCTTTCCCATGGCTTTGTTTGCTTTATGCATAAACAATGGATATTTTATAAACATAGGCCTCATAAACATGTGCAGCAAATGCTTTTCAAGGCTTGGAATTGGAATATAATTCAACTCCCACAGCTGAGTTTTGCATATGAAATGTTATTTAAGAGATTATGTAAGCCTCTATGTTGTTAAAGGTTATCTAAATATCATCTTATCAGCTTGGTAAAAGTCAATATTCCATCTATATTTTAAGATGACTCATTTTTCACCTGGGGCCATGCCTGCCTCTCGAGTAGCTTCAGGCATGCTTTCTCTCACTTGTCATACTGAACTCTAGCAGTTTCGTGTCTCTCGTCAAATCAGTTACACTCTCGCTACTTTCACTTCATATTTCTGAGCAGTGGGAGTCTGTTTTAGAGTCAGTTCCAACCCAAATTCTTTTGTTTTACTGTGATGCTGTCATTTTTGCAAACGTGACTCTATGTCCGAAGAAAGCTGTACTGTGGGGGTTCAACCATGAGACGTTTATTCTGGTGAGTCACATCCTAATGATGCCTGAAAGCCTGTTAGGCTTGTCAGCTCTTTGGCAGACTCTGGAGACAGTGGAAGGACAGAGGAACATCTGCAACATGAACTGCAGAATGCAATAGAGGGCTTTCAGCTTCTGTAAATCTAGTTAGTGCATCTTAAAAGGACATTAAGCCATGTATACCTTTCAACTGAGATCTATAGTTGACCAAGGATTTGTTGATAGTTCTCTGGTACGCCTTTAACTAACAGAACTAGGAGAGCGTATGAGCTTTGAAAGGCAGAAATCGCAGCAGCTTGTGAGGTGTGTTTTGTCAAGCACCTGCACACATTTATAGTTATTTTGTGCAACTAGACAATATGATTTTTACTCATTATATGTTAGAATTACATGATTTATTGTGATAAGAATATCCTTGCCCTTGAGCATCCTGGTAAGTTACATGGCTGGTGAGTCCACCCGGAGACCTTTGTTGCATGTAGAGCTGAAATGACAGGTTGATTGACCAAAGTCATTAGGATTCATCCTCTGTGAACCATGAATGTCTGTACGAAATGTCATTGTAATCCATCCAATAGTTAAATTAGGATATTTCCATCCCCAGAGCCCTAAAAAAAAAACCTGTTTGCCGCGATACTTTGGCACTGCTTCCCCAGAGCAGTTTAAACAACTATATAATATATAAACTTTTTGGATTTAGTGTTTAAGCTCCTGCTAGTTACACATCTGTCTCCCCCAGGAGTCATGCTGGTTTCTCATCATCGAACAGAACATCTTACTGGAATATTCAAGAGACCTCTGTCACCTCTCAACACAAACCGTTTAGCCTTTTGTGTAAGAGACACTTTGAAAAGAACATCCGCATGTATATCTGTTCCTTTAACACAGTGATTACCGGGTAAAGCGTGGCCTGCAAACTTGCTAGTAATGATTTACATGAGTGCTGAACTTCAGTTAGCTTGTCACTCAGAGAAATTACAGCTTTGCCACGTCCTTAGATATTTCTCTGTATTTTCTTTAACTTTACCCAGCCCAAAATAAAATAGGTAATTATCTCTCGATCATCTCTCCATATTATATTTGTATTGTGAGAAAAGTTCTCATTTAAAGATATTGTGGGCACAGCTGAAATGTCTTAGTGGTTAATGAGAAGTTACATCTTACTAAAATGTGTCCCAGCATTAGATCTTAAATAATATATAGTGAGATGTTTTGAATACTAGAGAGTATACTGTATGATATTTGAAAATGATTCAGTTGTTGTCCACTAAAACTCAACACCAATTTACCCAGTGTAATGAAAATGAATTTGACTTCTTCCTACATGATTTTATTAATATCGAGATGTTGCTGCGATGTGTATCATGATGTGGATTTTGTCCATACTGTATGGTATATATTTAATTAAATGGGATACATGAATCATTCTTTGTAAAGGTCAGTACCATCTTTATCACAAAAGACTATTTTATTAAAATACAGCAGTCAGCAGCATAAGTCAGTTTTCTATTTTTAATAGCTTTTTTTGATTTTATCTTCACCAGGCCTTCACAAGAGAAAAAGCCCCTGCTTCCATTAGATTAGTAGTCCTAATTCCCAAACCTTGCATGTGTTTGTACGTACTGAGTTCATGTATATGCACTGCACGTGTGTCCATGTGTCTTTTTGTGTTCATGAGTTCATTCATAAATGGGAGGCCGTCTTGATGACAGTAGAACTTTCCCTGTAGCCTGTGTTTATCTTTTGTCATCAGTAGCTGTCAATGTGATCTCCTCTGTTTCTTTGACCATACACACTGGACAAACACCCTCAGCACTCACTGCCTGTCAGCATCCCCCCTTTTTTTTCCCAAGCTGTGGTCTCAGGCGTGACTGATCTGCTCATTAGCATGAGCCACTAAACCACAACCACTTGTGTTAGACTTACACTGTCTTCATGTTAGACTACGCTGTGTCTACGTTTTCCTCATATTATCTGTTTAGTTGTGTTTCTCAGTCTGTAAACGACAGCAACAACTGTCAAGTGAAGTAAAAATCCATATTAACAGTAGCCCTAACCCCTGCAGTACAGCTCCTCTGTAATCTAATACAGTTTTATTGCAATCACTTACTGCATTTCTTCATTGCCATCAGAGAGCGCGTGCTCTTCAGTGAGAAAGAGTAATTACTGGAGCTGTGACGTCTAATACTGCTGTCACCCTGATGAAAGCCCGAGAAGTGGTGTTGTTGTATCAGATGAAAGGGTGCCCTGAAGGGTGACAGTGGGACAGACCTGCGCATAGCTGGTGTGATCAGTGGAAAGTGGATGAATAAATCATAGGAGATGGAGAGGAAGAGGATTAGACTGGATAGATAGATACATACATACTGCAGATATATGACATTCAGTGTCTCATAAATCTGTAGTCGGTAGCTTGTCTCTGTCCTGGATTGGTTAAATGAATTCAGCCATAATTGAGCTGACAAAATGTGCAAGATGTGCCGTCCTGCTGTTGGAGTCCTCTTTTTGTGTCCTGCCTCTTTGATCCATTGTTGTGGCTGCATTTTGGGCGCCGTGTTCTGTCAGTGTAAACCGCGGCTTGTAGCCCACAGACAGAGCGGTGGTGTAGGCTTGGCCGAAGGATGGAGGTTTCACATGACTACGCCTTTGTCTCTCCTAACACGAGAGGCTGTGGCCATTATGCAGCACAAAAGCGTGTGGATGCAGAGCAGGTAATGTGATTAACCTTGCTGCTGCTTCAAAGTGGTTGGCAACACGTGGCGTGTCTGGTTTGTATGATCATCCAGTAGTTTTCACTGGTAGAAAAAAAGTGATTGACAAAAAAAAAAAAAAAAACTTAACAAAAAGTCCACTTACTAGGTTTTTCCAGAGCTTTTAACATTTCACAGTCTTCATCAACAGATGGAGTTTGCTCAGTGTTTTCAACATTGTACCATATTGTGATAGTGTGTTAGAATATGCCAAGTGGTTTCTAACTCGAGCAGAGACAAGAAGTTGAGCTGGACAATTTGTTTCATTGTTTTTCAACAATATGAGGAACTGGGATAATTCGATCACATTGTGTCATTTTATCAAGCAGCTTTTTGGCTGCTTTTCTCTGTTTTATATAATTGTAAATGAAACAGATTTGGGTTTCGGTCTGTTGTTTTGATAAAACAAGAATTTTACAGACGTCACCTTGGGCTCTGGAAACCTGTGATGGGCACTTTTCACCATGTTCCTTTACATTTCATAGATTAAATTAGTAATAGATTAATTGTTTAAAAAAAAGATTCATATTTACGAAAATGATCGTTAGTTGCAGCCCTACACGGAATATCAGTTTGATTATCTAATGTAGGATGTTTGCCATATTGCAATATATATTCATATGGGAAAATATTCTTAACATATTGCCTAATGAACACATATATTCTTATTTAGCACCAACCAAAACTATGAAAAAAAAAAAAAACATAGGCACTGCTGTGATTCAAAGAAAAAAATTTGAGACCAAAATATAATCATGACCTTGTCTCTTAGACAGAATCTCACAGATGGTCCTTTAATACAGCGATGAACTCAGACCCAGTGGTCCAAAAACTATGCATCCTCAGTAAAGCTAAACTAATGACCTGCTGCTTGTTCCCATGTGGACCAACATGATTTACTCCAACGTGCCTGGTTGTTGATCAGCACTATGACAAACTGCCACTCACAGTGCATTTGCAAAATGTGGTTGTGTGTGCTGACCTGGTAGACCAGGCGCATGATGTTAATTAGTCTGTGTGAAGTGTGGCAGTTAGTTTCTACTGAGGGTTTCTATTTCCTCTAAAATGGCCCAGTTATTTTCACACTCTGTTGAAGTGATGATATTACATTTCACTGATGATCTCACATCTCATCTTTGCCTTTTATTCCCCCATCACTGAGCTGCTGCGGAGTCAGATCAGCCACCACTCAGTGTCATTTACTCAGATACTGAACCACAGGTGGAAATTCAGCTTCAGTAAGAGATCACACTTATCGACTGGAATAATATATATTTAATTGAGTGTACATTAGTGTCGAAGTAACTAAGTACCTTTACTCAAGAACTGTTCTTTAGTACATTTCCATTGAATGCTACTTTGTACTTCACTGCATTTCAGAGGGAAATATTGTAGTTTTTACTCCACTACATTTATCTGACGGCTGCAGGTACTATGCAGATTGAGATTTGAAATAGTCATAGATGATCGACCCAACAATGTTTAAAGTAGTTAAAACCAGCTCTGCCTTACGTCAAATGCTGCTTACACATTAATGCATCAGTAATAATATAAAACAGTATATAGAAAATAATACGGCTGAAACTATCGACTATTCTTTCAATGAATCAAATAATTATTTAGTCAGAAAAATGTCAGAAGATAGTGAAAAATGTCCATTACAATTTCCCAGAGCGTCAGGTGGAATCTTTAAGTGTCTTGTTTTTTCCAGCCAACAGTCAGAAGTGTTTTGCATTTTGGCTTGATGAATGACTTAAACCATTAATCCATGTTGACAATTCATTTCCTGCCCATCAACTACTTGATTAATTGAACTATAAAACAATTTAACAGCTTAAAATGGGCCATTTTGCATCGCAATATACTGCATGTACTCAATTTTGCTGATAATAGCTCTTAGTAATAGTAATAATAGTAATAATAGCTTTAGTTTTCCCTAAGCAAACTTCTGAAGGATTTTTGTTTGTATAGCAGCACTTTTAAATCACATTATTACTACTTTTACTTAGGGTCTGAATACGTCTTCCAATACTGCTGTACCACGTACTTCTAGTGGGTGCTTAAAATTCATATGATCTTTAAATGCTGACAATACATCACTCTCTGTAATGGTAAGATATGAATAATTTAAACCTGCGGTCTCTTCACTTGCAGACCAATTTACGTCCAGTCTTGTCTGTCAATTTTGCATGCTGATGTTCTCTCCTGTGCAGCTTTTCTCATTACATCTCATATTCTGCTACATGAAGATGGAAAAACTAATCACTCTAAATAACCTAATGCATTTTTCAGTGAGACGCAGCTAAAAGGCTTTTAAAGGCCTTGCCTCTTAAAGCCATCTTTCTTTCCACCCTCTCTCCTCCTGACCCCATCTCCGCCTCTTCTTCTCTTAGTAGAGGAATGTTCCTGGTAGTCCAGTCGTAGCCTGCAGTGGCCAGTCTGCAGCGAGATGGGCTCAGAGGAGCGCAGTTCAGCCATGTCACAGAAGATATCCTCCCTGTCACGCAGCAACAGCAGCTCCTCGTCCAAACATGACAGCCGACAGGTAACACACGGCCAGCTGGAGACACTGTTGGACTTGACGCACATCACTAACGTACATACGGCTCCATCATGCACTGGTTAAATAAGACTCTGTGATCACGTTATACTTACAGATCATTTCCATAGTACAGTTTACGCATTCGCAAGTTTGAACTGTTAGCTTCTCCTCATTCTGATTACACAGTTTGTGTAACTGCCAGTCCTCAGGGATTTCTCTGCATCATGGAGATCATGAGAATGACCTGACAGTAAATGCCTTAACCACACCGCAAGATCTATTTTGCTATAGATCTTGCGGTTTTCTCAGATGTTCTAGCAAGGCTCTGTTTGGCTCTGAGGAGTCAGCCTCATCTGAGCCTCTCTTTGCATTTTATATCTTCAGCGGCAGGGACTAAATGCTGCCAACTTGAGAAAGACCTTTTCTATTAGAGAGTTTCCGTCACTGCCTCAATCTCAGACCACAGCATTTACCTCAAAATTTAGAGTGCTCTGAATTACTGAAATGCAATTCCCTCAAAGGTATTAAAGTAATAAAGTCTCTTAAAATCACAGTTTCAAACCTCTCAACATGCTTGGACCAGAGTTTCGCATCACCCATAAAAAATTAATTAACATTCCCTCAAAGAAAATCCAACTCAGATTCATGGTTCACTTTAATAAACGTAAAAAGTCACTAATTGTTTTCTTTACACCCACTGATCTACACAATGTGTTTTATACTTGACAGAGCATAAATGCTCATCAACCATTGGTCAGTTAATGTTTCAATTCAAGTAAATATTTTTCAGTTCATTAAAGGAATACTTCAACATTTCAGGAAAAATGCCAAAAGCCAGGATACAATTAGCTTAGCTTAATTTAGCTTAGCTTATCATAAAGACGGTCCATAACTAACAACATCTGCCTACCAGCACCTCTAAAGCTCACTAATTAATACAAAATAAATTGTTGGTTTAATCTGTACAGAAACAAAGTGTAAAAATGACACATTGTGATATAATATGTTGATTAGTGAGCTTCAGAGGTGCTGATAGACAGATACTTTATCACTGGACAGAACCAGGCTAGCAGTTTCCCCCTGTTTCCAGTCTTTATGCTAAGCTAAACTAAGCTTAGCTTCATATTTACAGTATAGACATGAGAGTGATATCAATCTTCTCAACTAAGTGTCGGCAAGAAAGCGAATTAGCACTTTTTCTAAAATATCTTCTAATATATTTCTTGAATATTTTGATATTTCTGAACACTTAAACATGGGTAATAACATACTAGTTGTAGTATGTGAGTTCATGTTTTGGTTTTGGAAGGATATGGCTCATTCTTAAAGCTGCAGCAGGACACACACTATGTTGGACGACATTCTTGATTTGCAGTTTTCTTGTGCTGAGAGCTATTCCTGTAAGCACACATGTCTTCCTGGCAGTTATGTCACTGCTTTCTCTCTGAAAGTGCCTTGTGACCTTGAAGAAAGGTGCTCAGGCAGTGTGTGACAAATGACTCACTGTGTGGCTGTGTCAGAGCGAGCTGTGACGAGCACTCAGGGAGAGAAGAACCCACAAGCCACGCCCTCTCCATCCCCCAACCCCCTTCGGAAATGAAGGGTTTATTTTAGACGGCCTCACCTCCAGCAGTCAGCCTCCCCGACTGATACAGTTTGTTTAGCCAGAACTGTTATATACTGGAACAGTCAGGGACACACTGAGATAACAAATACAGAGTCACCTCAAACCTCTGCCAAGAACCCAGAGTCCCTCTGGATAGCTGTGATGTGAACATCATTTGTGTTTGAGTTTTTGTCCCACTTGGATACATTAATGAAGTTTAAGGTATAATCCTAAAATACTGCATTACCAGCATAATGAATTTATGAAAATAAGTGGCTGAACCTTTATGATTATTTTCATTATCAGTTAATCTGTTGATGTACCCAAATATATTTCATTTACAATGATATAAAACAGAGAAAAACAGCAAAGCATCATGTTTGGATAGCAAACAGGAACCAGGGAATGTTTTACATTTGTGCTCCATAAGTGACTCCAGCAATTTATTATTTCTCTTCCTTAAAGTTGGGAGATTCACAAGAGATTTTTAAAAAATGGTCAAGCGTGCATCCTGGTGACCTTGTGGTTAAGACGCTAACCATATAACCACAACGTTCCTGGTTTGATTCCATTACATGATACTACAGTATCGAGTGTACCAGCGCTGCACCTGGGGCTTTGTTTTCCCCTGGTCTTTTCAAACTCCATGCCCCCAGTTTCTGTTAAAAATGTATAATTTCCCAGCCCACGCCAAGATAACCCTGATGACATCATTCAGACTTTTGAATGGTTTAGAGCCACAAAATACATTATACAGCTGTTTTTACAAGCTAAGTAGTACTCCTTATGACGAGTAACCTGACATTTGTGTGTAAAGTCGGTGGAGTGCCCCTTTGAACTATGCATCAAAATTGTTGACCAATTTTCTGTTAATTGACTAACTGAGTCATCGACACACATTTTTTCAGCAAAAAGCGATATAAACCACGAGTGATGCAATATTACGTGTCCACAGAGACATCACAAGACCCTCTGTTTATACTGTTTATGCTGCTTTCCTGGAATTCTCACTGCTGAAGTACATGACAGAGCTATCTGGATTAGTCTGTGATGAAATATCATCTTAATCTCTGCATTTGCAGGGGATTTGGATTTGAGTGTTCTAATCTCAGTCAGGAAATGATTATTGTGAAGTGTCAGATTAGACAGGTAAGCTAATTTTGTAAATGGGACCATGAGGTGAAAGTCTGTAAAGCCCCACACTGGACACCAAACCTCACAGAGCTGCATTTTCCCTCAGCAGTGAAACTCTCATCTCCCACTCCCACGGCCTCCCACTGACTGACTGACTCTACACTGAAGGAGAGACTGAAAATTTAAACAGCATCAACAGCCACAAGTTACAATATTCTTTTGACTCAGACATTGACTCTATGGTGTGGATGATTCATTTATTTTATGTTACCAAACCTCCTGGCAACTTTGATCTGTGTGTGTGTGTGCACAACATGAGCATCTGCTAACGTCTGTCTATCATCTCAGAGTTCTCATAAACCATCTGTGCCCACAGGACAGCTGGGAAATAGTGGAGGGCCTGCGCGGAGGCTTCAGCAATGTCCTGGAGCCCCAGAAACAGGAGGGCTACATGCTTAAGAGGAGAAAGTGGCCCATGAAGGGCTGGCATAAGGTACAATCCAACACCTGCGAGGTCCTTAAATGACCCATGTTACCTCACACTTACTAATCTCTCAGAGTGATAGACTTCATGTCGTATTTTTAGACGTACTTGACAACTGAACGTCATTTCCATTTCCCGGTTTTACCCTATGCTTTCCAGGTTCCTATTACAAAAAATCTGCTGACATGACTCATTTGTGTTTTAAACTAATTGAATGAGCTTATTCGGTAGATGATTTCACCCACAGAGGAGTCACATGTGACCTGGGTCGGTGCCTGTTCATGCTCTGTCTAAAAGCTTTCACTGGGATGATACTGCCTAGATAGCTTGGTGTTCCTCTCAGATGCATTAGCTGATGGCCTGTTGGTTAATAGAGCTGTATACATTTAGTATTGACTCGCAGTCAGAGCTTTGCAGGTCTTTGTGCTGTCTACAGTCTGATTCTGGTGATGTACAGTAAGAACACCAATAATCACATTTACGAAGTGGAGGAGAACGATTGCAACAGAGTGAGAGGAAGAGTGATAGAGGCAGACAAGAGCCCGGGATGACAAATATCTCACTGCAGAGACATTAACAACATACATTAACAAGAGGCTGTCATGATCACAGAGTCATAACAGTGACTTCAGACTTGCCGTCAGGGATGTTGCATATCATCCCGGCTGCATCTCATTCGCTCATTGTCCTTCCTTCTCCCTACAGAGATATTTTTTCCTGGACAAGGGCATCCTGAAGTATGGAAAGTGCAGTGCTGATGTGAGTACAAAAGCCTGCTGGCTGCATACTATGTGGTCTTGTCAGTTACAGAAGATTACACATTTGGACACTTTGTGTCTTTTGTAATGTTCTTCTTGTTGTACTGCTGGCTGTCTTTCCCAGAATATCTATATGTGCCTGTATATGCAAAAGGCCCTCATTCCCTCACAATCTCGTTATCATCGATAAGAATGACACGGTGCATTTTACCTGCCAATCTCCAGCCATGCAGAGGCTCTACTTGACCAGGGCTGGGCCAATAAAAGGATTATTATTGCTGCTTTAAATGCAGAATAGTACATTTTAAAACTCAGCAGCATCCTGTTGCATTTGTATTATCTCCAGTCCAATATGTTCATAACATTGTGTGTTGACTTTCACTTGCAGATCGAGAAAGGGAAGCTGCATGGCTGCATTGACGTGGGTCTCTCTGTCATGGCCATTAAGAAGAAAGCCAAGTGCATCGATCTTGATGCAGAGGAAAACATCTATCACCTGAAGGTAAAGCGCAAGTCTGAAGAATATAAGGCATTCCCCCACAGACTTACAGGAAGTGGGGTAAAACATGGATTAATCAGATTATTCCCTTTTGATTCACGGAACATTAAAATGACTTTAAAATGACCTCATGTGTTGTATATGTGGGTGAGGGAGAATTACGGTACCTGTGTGTGTTTTTTCCACCTTCACGCCTCCTCCACCTTACTTGTCCTTGTCCCTGTTGATTTCTGATTGTGGTATCTGCTCTACAGATTAAATCACAGGAGCTGTTTGATGAATGGGTGTCCAAGCTGCGTCACCATCGGCTCTATCGGCAAAATGAGATTGCCATGTACCCTAACGAGAAGTCCTTCTACTATCCCCACTACCCCTCCCCCAACTCCCCTGGCGTGGCTGAGAGTGCCTCTATCAGAAAGGTACTACACCGCACACTTTTACTGAAAACTATGTAGTCTGTTTGAAGTAGAAACTCACTAAATGCTGTGTTTCTGCTCATGAATATCATTATTTCATCATAGGGGAACGTGAAGCCCACCTACTGAATATTTTTATGAAGGAAGCAAATTGTTATTGGACTGACCTTTGGGCCTGTTTGCTATTGCAGCGCATGTCTATACGAAGGCAGTCCACGGTGCATTCTGCAGCAACCTTCCCTTTAAGCTGCAACAGCCAGGCCAAAGTAGCAGCCTGGCTCCAGTCATCTGACGACATGGGCAAGTGCTCCAAAGGTGAGACAACAGAGCTGTCCCTCGCAATTTGTGGAGTTTCTTGACACTCAGTAGTACCCGATTCACGTCTCACTTCTTTTGTTGATTTTATACCATTTTATGTGACTTCCCTCCTGTCTCTTGGTTTCTAAGCAAGATGATAAAATGTTACGGTCTGATTTGGCTGAGATTTGGTGGCCAGCTAGCTAAGAACCCATTGGTTAAATTTTGGTTGGATCTTGAATTTCCATCATGAGATCATTTGCACTTATGCCATAAGATGCATTCTTGTGCTGGTGGATAAGTTAGACATCTGGACATTTCAAGTTGGATGCTACACACCTTTTTATAATTACTGTTTTTGTTAGAAAATCAAAAATCAAAAAATAATGACTAAACATACACCCACATTGCTGCTTCTAAGTTGGAGAAGTATGCAGTATTCAATTCAGAGCCGCCTAGTTACAATAAAGTTGCCAATGACAGTGTGAGAGGCAGGAGGTCTAACCTTGGTGAGTCCAGCTTTTTCATTTGTACATTTGTCAAATGCTTCAGTTACTTCCAATAAATCTGTCTGCCTGCTGTCTAATTTGCAAGTAAGATAGAGCCGACATGGTGTTGTTGTTTATAAAGAAAGGAAGCCATGAATAAACTGTTTGTCTCAGTGTTCATTCATTAGGATTCTGATCATGTGTCCTGTCAACATTTTCCCCAACTTTTAAGTGAGAAGTTATGATTCTCTAAACCAGAAAGCTTGGAAAATGTACACAACTGCTAGGTCATATATTTATAAACAGAAGATTGCCACATACAGTAGTTTGGATTACCACTTATTCAGTCATTAAAATGTTTATTCAGGTACCTTATATGTTCATGCAAGTTCCTCTTCTGAAACACTGTCCAAACCAGGGCTTAGGAGGGAAAGTGGCATACATGAACTATATAAGCCCATCAAGGAAGCTTCCCCCACCTGGCTGTCTGTTAAGTGAGCTTTGTTGCTGACATGAACTTCTGTAAAGCGAGTGAGTGACTTGCGTGCTCCGTTGGTCCACCTGAGCTGCTTGGTCACCTGTCCTTTGTTGCTACGAACATCAGAGTCTCGGGCGGCACAACTTGATACGTTCTTCACTTTGACTCACCTTCTCCTCTTTCCGAGGCGGACACAGTTGGGAATTGTTGTGGTTTTGGTGCTGTGTGAAGTATTTTAGGCTTGGTTAGCACAGCTTTGCCCTCCTGCTGCTCCTTCAAAAGGATGCAAAAGCAGAGACCCGTATCTTGACAGGAGAAGCAAGCTTTTGCATTTGAACAAAGGATACATGTTGTAACCGTAGTTCTGTGTCACCCTGGGGCATCTGGAATCACTGACTCCATGGACGGTAGGTTAGGGTTCGTCAGCTCTTTGTACAGTCTGTACAGGGAGTGTTTGATGGGTCTGTCCTTATTGGCCAAACCGCTACATGCAAATATTTGCGCACTGCTCCTTTGTTTTCTCTGATTCCTTTTCTCTTTCTTTCACTCTCTTCCCACTTCCTAACCTTCTTATAACAACGTGGATCTTTTATCCTACTCTCCACAGATTTGTCAGTCTGTGAGGCCTACCTGCTGGAGCTCAACCACCTGCTTCAGAGTATGGAAGTCCTCCACCGTACCTATTCTGCTCCATCTATCCAAGCACTGCAGGTCAGCCCTTTATTTCCTTTAGATTCCTTTCACTTTTATATGCAGAGCAGGTATTTTCATCATGATTGCAATTCAAGTCTGAGAAACTATGTAGTAAATTAATCTAATAACATCCAAACTACAAGATAAGTCAGACTTTTATGCAAAGTAACTTGTCTTGTTTCGTCTTTTATCATTTTTATTATATTCTCTCCACCAATAATTTTTGTTGCTCTCAAGTCATTTGCTACTAAATATAGACTATATTGCATCCTCACTGCCAAGTGATAAAAACATTTCCTATGAAAAGCCTTTCTTAAAAGAAAAACTACTTCTGTCTTGACCATCATCTTCCCTTATGTTCACCAGGCAACATTTGACAGCCCCAAGAAGGAAAAGAGACTTCCAAGGAAATGGCGCACTAAAAACTACAACAAAGATATCAAAACAACTCTGCAGGTAACCAACATGACAATGAAGTGTGATCATGCTTAATCTTTTTTTAGCACGAGTCCGTCAAAGCTCCACTCCTCCTGCTCTACTGTAGGTACCCAGCTGCATCTCCTCTGGCTCCATCCGCCTCCATGCCTCTAACCCCAACCTCTCCACCGCTGCACTCGGCAATGACAAGGCCGACCCTGAATCCCTGGATTCCCCTTTTGACGTGGCCAAGCTGCAGGAGGACTTCTGCCGTGTTGCCACCAATTGTGAGTAGAATGCTATGAGCTGGTCATTTTAATTACACATTTTTGATAAGTACGAGTGACACATTCAGGATTTTAAGGATGTTTTTGTAAAGTGAGAGAAACTCTACAAGTGCACATTTCTCAGATGCTTCAGTTAATTCCAATAAATCTGTTTGCCTGCTGTCTGATTTACCAGTAGGCTTGGACTGGCATGGTGTTGTTGTTTTTAGTGAATGGAAGTGACAATGATGCAGCAATGGCAGCTGTTAATTACTGATAAACTTGTTTGTCTCTGTTTTCATTCGTTAGGATTCTGATGATGTACCCTAAGTTAGAAGTTTACATTTTCTAAACCACACAGCTTGGAAAATAGGGGTCTTAATTAGTTTTCTGCCACTCCTCATTAGAATTATATTCAGATAGGAGCATGATGCTTGACATGGCATAATGAGAATGATTCATGTTTTACATAATGGCATCACGATTCCCACTTTATCTGTAAAATGGGTTTAAAGTTGCCCGAGGGAACAGCTGTCTATTCTGCTGGCATTCAAATTGCAAAAAATGTATGCACATTCAAAATTATGAAGCTCTGAATGTGTGATGGGCTTAATCTAATACAGTGATGTATTAATATTGCCAGCGCATTCACTAATATAGCTTCCAAAGCACCGATTATGAAGTGCGTGGTAAAATATATGTGATAAAAGATAAAAGATTGTGGCTTGCTGAGCAACAGGAGATAACTACATTTTTACACTTGTTCCATTTTATCAGAAACGTGGTGTGATAGACGCACTGGATCTACTGTGACTGGATCTACACTGCTCTGAAATGAATACAAATTGGTTTGCAGTTAAAGCTCCCCTCTTTTTCTCTTGTTGCCGCAGTGCACGTGACCATGAAGTCAGCCCTGAGTTCACTAACATCTGAGAGAGAGCGATTAAAACAATGTCTGGACCATGAAACGTGTCCCCCTACCTCACCACAGGTTGTTGGTTTGAAGAACTCACTGGCAGCGGTACGTGAAATGGCACACGCTCACGCACAGACTCAGAAATGCTATCAGTCAGTAGAAACAGGTTAGGTATTCCACTTTCTTTTAGGCTGTTACACTCCTCTTAGATGTCGTGTCCTCCTACACTACTTGTCAGGCGTGACACATTGACTAGCCTCTTAGAGGGATCACTAGCTGCTGGTATGATGTCTGCCCACCTGAACCATGCTCAACAGTCATATTTCCTGTGGCTGCTGCCTCCCACCCAGAGGCCTTTTCTATTTTCTGTCTTTCGGTTGCACATGTTCATTGTCATGCTGACTTCTTTCGCCACATTAGAACTTGTGTGCTCTCTACGCCAACACATTCCTTTGACTGTAAATACCCTACTGGGTGTTAGCTTTTCTTCCTGATTACACAGCTTCTACCTACTCTACCTCACAAAGAGTCAGCAATGGGTGAGTAATTTAGTTTGGACTCCCGTGGCTACCTGTCTGCAGTGCTAACACATACACATGTCTCTATAGTTAATGTGAATGGCATGCCTGATTTTGAGAGCATTTAGCTAAGGGGAAACACACTTCAGAGATGGATTTAGGGCAGAGCATTATTGGTTGGATGTGTGCTATAACCAATGTTTACACTGGCTATTTTTCCAGGCTTTATCTCAGAACTGTGAGCTGAGAGAGCGCCTGTGCAAGATTCATGCTGAGTCCCACATCGTAGAGCCCACACTAATAAATCTCACTGCCCCTGTGCAGGTGGGTGTGGGAATGCAGTGACTCTACTCCCTTTCCCCCACGATGATTATTATTATCTCCGTCTTTATTTTCATCCCACCCGGTCTAGAATTTGCCACAGAATGAATGAGCTGTCCTTTCCTTCTCATCCAGATTCAACAAATGTTGCGCTCATCTCACCCCCTCACTCGATTCACTTTGTTTTATAATGACAATGACTTCACTACACACTTTTCAAGGAACACTCCCCCCTGAAAAAAAGATGTATTTCCATTCTTTGACTCCCTCAGTCCTGTGGTTGTGTACTCACCATCACACGGCTCAGGGGAAGACTTCAAACTACCTGCCACATTATCGTCTCCTAAAGGAAGCTCTTTGCTCGCTTAATCAGATTTGCTGACCAGAGGGTGTGAGCTGATCTACTTAATCGAGTCCCTGGAAATTTGTTGAACACACAGTGCAAAACTAATGCGCCTCCTCTGGGATTATCTCCAGGCTAATTAATCAGCTTCAGAAATAACAAAGGATACAGGGACGTGCTCGCTTCAGTGTGTGGTTCTGTGGAAAATACTTTATGTTTGTTATTGTTTACGTCCTGTTTTGAGTTATTTATGAGTCCCGTTTAAATGTGCACCTTGTTTTATGTCAGACAGAATTTGCAAGAATGCACAAGAGTGGGTGTGCACACTTGTTGCGCACTTGCACTTCTGACTGGCTCTTAATGATTAATACAGTATTGTGATACAGTCTCTAGAAATACATTTTGAGTCATACAGTATATTCTCAGTATATTGTGAAATTGGTCTATACCTCCTTTACACACATTTTAATACTGAGGTGTTCAGAAGGTCATCACTTGGCCAGTTTATGGCTGTTAAATGCTCAAATGATGGCACACATGAACATGTTGCTGTGCATAATGTTTCAATTCAGTTGTCTATAAATATCTATGAAACTGAAATTCTTTCTTAATGCAGTGAATACATATAGTGTACTGTAGGACTGATGTCTGCTTTGTGAACATTTTTAGGGTTATTTCCTCCTCTTCAGTAACACTCACATTGTAATGTACCGTATTATAGATGACTGTCTTTCAATATATTGCATATCAAATTTTTGTGTGTTGTGATACTCTCATTATCCACACATAGTGATCGTATTGTATTCTGAATGACCCTGTGATTGCCACCCCTCCTGGCTGTGATGATGTTGCCCTTTTTCTTGTTCTTAATTATAGCTGTGAACACTGTGTCTCCTAGAAACAGGATTCTGTTGACGAATCCCCTCCCCTCGTTCACCAAGTGTCCAATGAGAGCAGAGCTTCAATTACAGAGTCTTTGTCCGAGTTCTTTGATGCACAGGAAGTTCTGTTGTCTGCTAGTTCCTCTGAAAATGAGGTAAGTGTGAAAGCTAATCTGTTACGATTAGGAGTTGCACAAGATGTGTCAGAATCAGCCAGTGGCATAACCGTCAACACTTTAGGGCTGCATAATGGAATTATAATTACTGTTGATGTTTGGATTAATTTGTCTTAAACTATTGTTTACTGAGAAGAGCTGAGAGAAAAATGAATCCAGACAGCTGGGTCTAAAACAAACTTACCAGCAGAAGTTCTTAATTGATCACCCGACATTTCATCCATTCTGTCTGCAAAATGTCTTAAATATTTAAGCACATTGTGAGAATTCAGTGCTCCTCTAATGCAAAAAGAAAAACATGCCATTAAACTTAACATCATCTTAAAGCTAAGTTTTTATGACGTGTGTCATAAAACAAGTCTGCCCTCTGTTACTTCAGTGTCCTCTTCCTTCAGTGTTCATGCGGCATGCCTGATCGGATAGCAGCTGAAGCGCAAGCAATGTGAAAATGAAAGTTAATTACTTTAATCTAAAAATACAGCAAGTTGAAGTGATTGAAATTTGCCACCAGGTCCTAAGGGACCATTCATCTCCAACGCATTAGATCTTGTGCTGACGTGACAGGTTGTTGAAAGAGACCTGCCCAGTCCCTTTCTGCAGGTGGTATTAAAAATGTATCTACTATCTATTAGCTGAAGTCTGGATGGTTTTTTTTTTAGGTATCAGAGGATGACTCATACATTAGTGACATTAGTGACAACATTTCCATGGACAACTTCAGCAACGAGACAGAAAGTGAGAGACCAAACTCAGGTAAACTATGGGACAAAGAGATATAGTATCATATATGTAAATACAATACCTCAGTGCAGTTTTGTACACTGGCTTACCCGTATTACAATTAATATTCATATTTGCTAGTTGTATTCACCACACAGCCCTCAGTGTCTTACCTGACCTCTTATACCATCTGTGTCCAGGCTCTGTGGAAGAGGGCACTGTCCTTTGTCAGCGTAGATCGTGTCTTCCCTCGCCCAGCCCCAACAACAGCACCATCAGCCTGTGGAACATCCTTAGGAACAACATCGGCAAAGACCTGTCCAAAGTGGCGATGCCTGTGCAGCTTAATGAGCCGCTAAACACTCTGCAGAGACTGTGTGAGGAGCTGGAGTACAGCGAGCTGCTAGACAGGGCTGCTAACACACAGGACCCTTTTGAACGTATGGTGAGATCACTTTCAGCAGTTAATGGGCCTCCTCTGACAGAAGCCGTTGCCGTTGGTGAAGCTAGTGTGGCAATCTCTGCAAAAGTTTTAGGATTTGTTAAAACAGAAACCAGTTTTCAAAGATGTAAATGGATTTTTTTTTGCAGTTAGAAATGAGGGAAAGTTTCTGCTTGTCGATGTGATGTGTTCATGTTAAATGAGAAAAGTTTAAAGTTGGTAACTTTATCAAAGAAATAGTTCGACATTTTAGGATAGCTGTTTCCCTCTGCTAAACTAATCACCTGCTGCCTCTAGCTTCATATTCAGCACAGATTGGTATCAATCTTTTCATGTGACTCTCGGCAAGAAAGCGAATTAGCACATTTCCACAAAATGTTAAACTATTCTTTAACTACAATGTCAGAAGCTAGAAAAGTCCATCAATACAACAAATACAGTTTGTAATACAAGCATAAACTGACAATTACAGCAGGTCGCGACAGATTTAATTTATTATCAAGCACAATTGAAGGAGCCAGGAATTACCAATTACTTGTTGCTGGCTGTTATTCCTCTAGACTAGAGACTCCAGCAGCCTGCTGGCAGAATTATTGTCCGGTGCTACAGCTTGTGCCAGCCCTGCTTATCAAACTTAATGGGGGAGAGACCCTAATCTGTGTCTGTAGATTTCCAGCAGGAAGATGGCATGACTCTGCCTCTTTCAGTGTTTCATTTTTGCTCGCAATTGCAATGACTGACTTTGGAGTGATGGAGTTTGTTGGTTGAAGTTTTTTTTTTTTTTCATTTTTGTGTGGGAGGTGTAGAGATACAGCCTGTGGAGTTATAAAGGACAAGTGTGCAATATACAGTATATTAATGTGAAATGAAAAGCATCTGAAGTCGGTGCCAGCTCCAATCTGTGACCTCCCATTAGGATGTTGAAGCAAATTATCAGTGCTCTCTTGGCTCAGTGCAACTATTCGAGGAGTGTTCAGACAGCTACTCTGCTCATTACAGTACAATTAACAGGAAATTAGAACTGCTGAGAATCAGAATGGCATTTGACACCTGCTGAACCAATGAATTGATGATATAGCTCAGAAAGTTCAATGTACTGAAGGACTTTTTTTTTTTTCCATAAGGTTTTCACAAAATACATTTTATGTGCCAGTTATGTTTTTTTGCTCCACCTCAGTTGAGGTGACTCATTATTCTGTAATTATAAAAAAATATATAAATTAAGCACTACTAACTGTATTGGTTTCTCTTTGTGCAGATATACATGGCTACGTTTGTTGTATCTGGCTATGCATCCAGCTACTACAGAACTGGGGGAAAGCCTTTCAACCCCGTCCTGGGAGAGACATACGAATGTGACCGGCCGGATAAAGGCTTTCGATTTGTTGCAGAGCAGGTGTGCACGAATCCCAATGTCTTTGTTATCAATAATCACAGTATTCTAATAATAGCACACTGAAAGCATTAACTGAATCAACTTACCAGCTGTTTGTTCCTGCTTACATCGTCAGGTCAGCCATCACCCACCAATCTCAGCTTGCCATGCTGAGTCTAAAAACTTCATCTTCTGGCAAGGTAGTGGAATATAGGAATTAGTCGAATCCATTGTCAGTGTCTGCAAAGATTACAATAGTAGACGGTTGTCCAAGATGAATGTTAATGTGTACATTTGCTTTTTTCTGATTGATTTTGTAGATGTGAGGTGTAAGAACAAGTTCTGGGGGAAGTCAATGGAGATTGTTCCTGTTGGTACCACTCACGTAACTCTGCCGGGGTGAGTCTCTGCTGCCTCATTTACCAATGGCCACGTCAGTTAGGAAGCAATATCTGCAGGTGTCAAGTTAAAATGAATGTTGTTTTCAATTCCCTTTTTTTCTAGATTTGGAGACCACTACGAGTGGAACAAGGTGACGTCCTGCATCCACAACATTCTCAGTGGGCAGCGCTGGATTGAGCACTATGGGGAGATCTCCATCAGAAACTCCAGCAGTGATATCTGTCAGTGCAAGATCACTTTTGTTAAGGTGAGGCAAACGTGAAAAAAGTTATATTTAGTAGCTGTATACTAGGCTGCACCCACTCCCATTACCACAACCAACAACTTTTTTAATGCCTAACGTTCACTCTTTGAGCATTGCATTAGGGCCTTATTAAGGTGGGGCCCTTTCACACACCTACCAATAGGGAGGGCTATGCACTTGAGCTCCATAAGACTTTGATAATAAATTCTTTATTTGTAAGTGTGACACTTAAGGCTGAGTTATGCTTCTCTGCAAGGTGCTGCAAGGCAAGACATGTTTATTTGTGTAGCACCTTTCAAACACAAAGGCTATTCCAAGTGTAGTTGAAGTATATGCATTGAACTGATTTATAGTTCAGCTTATGATGTGACCTTTGACTGTCGTAGGATTTTCACAACACCAGATGGATTCGTAAAGCATTATCAGGTAGTGTTTTGCATTCATTATATACCCGAAGGTGTTGTGTTAAGCTTCCCTTATATTCGAATTTGTACTGTACATCATTAGTGAAATGGAGAATATCAATTCTTAAACCTTAAGTCCATGTTTACTTCACTGTAAGCAAGCACGCTGGCTATGGAGACTTGTTGGAGAAAACATATGGAAGCCCAACTAGACCAATAATCGTTACATTCCTGAATTTCGCTGCAGGAGCATTCAGCCTTAAGGATTAATGTCACACCTACATACCACTTCCAGTCAAGTGTATCCATTACTGTGAAATATAGTGATTCATAAGCCACAATATCTAAGTATATTCTTTGTACTGTAGTGCTCTCTTTCCTCTCTCTCTCATTCTCCATATGGTTGTGTTGGTAGACATCCCTTTGTGAATCCCAGTGGGGTTGATCAAAATAACCTCCAAGCAGTGAAAAGGCATTTTTCCATATATATAAGTCACCCACAGACAAAGTAAATGCTGTAGTCCCTTCGTTAGTCCATAAACCTTCTTCACAGATGGCGCTCCTCACCTGCAATGCCAGCAAGAACCCCTCAATGTTTTCAATGTTTGATGTATGGACGACTTTACTGAGAGGAGAAGGTTAATTGCTTTAGCATGTGATCTCCTGAGGCTGTGCAGTATATCAAGTCAAGACATGTCAGAAGTCATTATGCATCCACAGCTCTCGTTAAACACACCAGCCCAGCAATGCACACAGGATGGTTCAGGTTTACGCAACAGCAACACCTGCTGACTGCAAGAGGACGTTATCATGACCTCTGAATTGTCACTTAGAATAGCATACTCCTCTCTGTGAGTCAAGGGAGATAACTATTGTTTAACACTATGTTCTTCTCCAACTGTCAATTCTTTTCACAGGCCAAATACTGGAATTCAAGTGTGAATGAGGTGGAGGGGGCTATCACAGATAATAAAGGGAAGGTCATCCACAGACTCTTTGGGAAGTGGCACGAAGCACTTTTCTGTGGAGACCCGCCTTCAGCCACGTGCATCTGGAGAGCAAGTATGACAAGTTTCTTTCATGAGAATGCACTGAAAGCCTTTTTACAATGCATATCCCCCTATAAGAGTATCTGATGCAGCGGATGTTATTTGTAGATGCAATACCAGTAAACCATGAGCAGTACTATGGTTTCACCAAGTTTGCTATTGAACTGAACGAGCTGGACCCATCCTTGAAACTGCTGCTACCACCCACAGACACCAGACTACGTGTGGACCAAAGGTGAGAGGAAAAAAACTGGGGGGGGGGAGAACAAACAAAAATAATATATTTATATGCACTTAAGTAATGCCGAGAAACCTGGTTAAAACAGAACAGTTTAATTTAGAGAATTATCATCTGATGTAAAAACCAGTGCTATGTCAGTGAATATCTGAGAAACGCACCTTTTTAATAATCTGACATCATGGATCTCAGTCATGTCCTCTTGATACTGACGCTGTCTTGAAAAATGCTCACCCAACCCAATGATCAAAATAACACAAAAAAAAGGCGCATCAAAACTCATGTTAAGAATAGTAAGTAGGCTAACTGCAGAGGCTTCAGATTCATCAAACTAATTTTAGCTCCCGTTTTTAAGGTTTAAAATTCTGTGAACTGTACACTGCTGCCACAAGGCGCCACAAGAAAGACGAAGCATTTTGCCATCAAAGTAAAAAAAAAAAGACACTTCTTCTAGCCCTTCAGTATCCTGAGTTATGTGTTTTCCTATTTATCCATGATTGGGTTATCTTACTGTAATGATGCGAAACCAAAAAAACACGAGTGAAGATTAAACATGAATAATGAAGATTAATGTTTTACCATGTTTGCATAATGAATGTGTCTGTGTCTGGCTGGCAGACTGCTGGAGGAGGGGAACTTGGAGGCTGCAGAGGAGCAGAAACAGAGGATTGAACAGCTGCAGAGAGAGAGGCGGAGAGTCCTGGAGGAGAACAACGTAACACATCAGCCTAAATTCTTCAGGTAGCCTAAATATCCAGATTTATTAGTTTCTCACCAAGAAAGTCAGTTATGGGAAAGTGAGCGTGTCTTTGCTCTTAATAGCGTTATACAGCAGTCTGGGTCACCATTTTCAGTTTCAACACACTCAGCTATCTTTCACAGCATTCACCACTGTCTCGGTTTTCTTCTGCCTCCACAGGAAGTCAAAGGATGATACCTGGGTGAGCAACAATACATACTGGGAGCTGAGGAAGGACCCTGACTTCACCCACATAGAGTTTCCTACGCTGTGGTGACCCCTGAACTGCACGTCACACACATGTTGACCTGCACAGCCTCTACTGTGATCCAGGCTGGTTCTGGTGATGTCTGTATCCCAGTCTTACCATCCACATTCAGTACGGGTCTTCTTTACTGCAGTTCATCAGAGTTATTGCCTTAATTGCAAGTGCTTATATAAGTTGTGTAAACATGTTTATGCAAACATATTATGAGAATGTTGATACATTTTGGCAACTTTTGCCCATATTTTCACCTGATATGTTATACCACTTAAACTGAGAAAAGTAAAACTACTTGGTATACAGGATGACAAATCCTTATCATAACTGGTCTACACTATAGCTTAAAATGTACTGAACAACTGGTCACTTTAGCTGTCGTCTTATCATGGGCATTCTCTACCTCTGAGATAAACTAGATTGATTAAGTGTACACATCTGATATTTTTTCTTTACCTGCCTGATGCCTTACTCGTTGTACTCATATTGCTTAATTTATTTTTGTTGCATCCCTGAGATGTTTTTTTTTTAAATATATGTTTTGTAAGGAATTCTTGAGACCGAACAAGAATTGTTCAAATGATCTTTAAATCCTTACTCGACTTTTTTTTCTGTCTCATAACAGTAATTACCGCTTTTTGCTATGCCTGTGGGGATGATTGTGCAACTATGAGCAGCAGTAGCAAATATCAAGTCCAGCCATTTTTCACTCTATCCATTGTACCTTTGTCTACCTGGACCCTGGGCTTTGGGACCAAAAACAGTGTCCAAAACTATGCTCCATGAGGTCAAATAAAATCTCTGATGCTTTCTTTGTGCGGAGTCATTTGTGACTGTTTGTTCAAGACACTGAAAGCAACGGCTATGAACCAGACTGTATCATCATTTCCATCGTAAACGTTGGTTAAATGTACCAATAGGAAGAGAGAAAACAGCTGAATCATCAGAAAAGGGAAGTCCATTTTGTTCCTTTAGAGCAGCTCCATTCTTCTTCCCAATACCCCATGAAAGTTCAGTTATGTTACCTCTGGTACCGTGGGAGGCCATGAAAGGCATTAGGTTTAAAAACACTTGCAAAGTTCAGTGTGTACGGGAGCATTATCATCTTGAAAAAGCCCTTGTCAATGCTTTGCTTGTTACACAACTTTGCACATTGATTATCTGATGTAACAACTCTCTAAGGTGAATCTCCATGACATTATAGATCCACCACTGGGTGTGGGACAAGGGTGAAAGATCACTCAATAAATTATGAAGTTTTCGCTCAGGGCTGCAGGTTTTGGGCTCCTCCCAACATGGTCATTTCATGGGTTGGCCTCAGATAGTGTTTTCCGAATAGGAACCTTGACATAGATACCATGTGCAGCTCACAATGTGCAGTTCTTATTGTGGCTGTGTCACATGGATGTTGGGTGAACTGTTTACTGCCTCAAGTCGTTTTGAAAATTCATTAAATGCTGTGATTTAGCCACATCACTGTGGTGTGGTTGTGTATTTCTGACTTCTTGTCCATACTACTGCACATTTTGCTATACAATAACCAAAGTCCAAGGATAATATACCAATTATTGAGCCCTGAAACAAGTAAAGGTTATCAGACACTGAATAATAAACCAATGATAATGAATACACTCATGATAAATGACTGACAAACCATGTTACATTGATGAAACAACACTAAAAGAGAAATATACCACTAGTGGCCCCTAGAGCCTACACTGTTTATTACATCCCACAGTACAAAAGTGTCATCTTTGTCCCAAGGGTAGGAAAAGACACAGGGTCATTAAAATCAAAAGAATCTCTACAGAGTTAAATAATAATACTATATCAGATAATATGTGTACACAATGCAATATGCCAAGTGAAGCTGGTCTAACCCTGGTGAATCTGAACCAGCCACTAGGGGACAATAGATAGCCATCAGTGGTGCACAGACAGTACAAAGACACCTTGGTAGTGCTGTTGTAGATCGTCTTTTAACCAAGACAGTTGTCCAGCATGAGGTTTTGACAAAGCTGTTACAGTTTCCTATCACAGTTTTCTTTCATACAGTATATAAACCAGGGCTGGGTGATATAGTGTAAAATAAATTCCTCATTTATGTGGTTAAGACCAGACATGACAGCAAGAACAGTCAAAGGAGTCCAGAACAGTGTGTTATTTCATTGTAACTTAATGCGTCCTTTATGAAAAGAAAGACATTTAATACGTATCTACATTATTATTATTATTATTATTATTATTATTACTATTATTATTATTATTACAGATGTGTTTTGACAGTATCTCCAACAAAACACCCGCAGCTTCCTGTGGTGGGGAGGCGGAGCATCTGTGAGTCTATCGTCCGAACAGGGGACGCGTCAATCAGTGTACAGCCGGGACTGATGTGGGCAGCTGTCGTCTGCTCTGAAAGTCTGGCCACAAAGAAAGTTCCTTGTCTGGTTTCTCACTGAGACTTCGGGTAAGCTGCAGCACATGTAGCATTTGCATTAGTTTCACTTACGATGGTGTTTTTGCTCCACAAGGAGGCGAACTTTCGATTTAAGACGGGTGTGTTTGCTGATGCTACTAGCGTGTAGCAGTGTTTTTTTCAATGTGAAGAAATGTGTGCGGCTTAAATATTCTTTATTGCTTTTGTTCTGCTTGATAAGCTGTACAGTAAGTGCGGTAGTGTTATGAGGACTTTTTAAAGAAAGGAAATGATCATTGTTGAATCAGCAATCAGTTTTTTTTTTATCCTGAGGCGGAGCTCACATGGGTGGTATTCGACACTGATTTGCAAACAAGTCCTCACTCTTTGGCTTTTTCCAACCTGGCTCAGCCTCACAGGTTCTATCCAGCTGGGAGATGTTTGCCACGGCTACTAGAAACTTTGTGGAGGAGGTGGATCAGGGTGGGTCTCTGATCCCAGTGTCCAGCCTGAATGACACTGTTGCTCTTCTGACAGTGGTGGTGAAGCGCAAGCGTTTCTGGCTTTGGCAGAAGCCCAAGTATCTTCCCACTGATTTTAACCTCAATGATATACTAGCAGGAGACACACCTATAAAACCAGGTAACCATCAAAAACCCTCTATACCAGTAGATGCATCTGCTTTAATCTTATTTGTTAAACATCTCCAGTATGAGTTGTATTGATTCATTCTTTTAAGATCACAGTGAAACATGTAGGTTACATGTTTCACTGTCCACAGGTGTCATAGAGTCAGACTTCATCAAATACAGTGGGACATATGGTGACAACCTTAAGGGAACAGTGGATGCAAATTTTGTCAACTCCAACATGAGCCTGGAGGGTAGAGACTCCTCCAAACTACAGTCCTCCTTTGGCCGTTTGAAGAAAAAGGAAGTGGATGTGCAGAAGCTGCTGCGAGACTCCAAACACAGGTTGGTTCCCCACCTGTTTCCACTGTCCCCTCTGATGGAGTTTGTTTAAATAGGATTAAAATGAAAGAAACGCACTGTGAATATCACCTGACATTCAGTCTGTTAAAGATCTGCAAACAGCAGGAGTGATCTTTGTCCAACCATAAACTTGCACCCAAAACAGGAGGCTCGGTTGAACATTAACACTCACGAGAAGATTTCTTGTTTTTGTTAAGGATGAATAGTTTGTCTATGTCTATGCACACTCATTATACAGGTCAAATCAGTTTAAGACAGTACTTCACAGAATCCCCAGTCAGTATGAATTACATATTTACAAGAGTGTTCCCTGTGAAACGTAACACTGGTGTTTTTGTGAATCGAATGTCTCAGGGTCTTGGACATGTCCCATGATCTGATCCAGCAGACAAAGGAGAAGTCGAGGCAGGTGTTTGGGATTGTGAAGGAGCGTATTGTGACTAGTCAGCCCTGTTCGGTCATAGAGGAGGTGCAGCAGGGAGTACAGTTTGTAGGAGGACTGAGCTTCTGTGGGCCCAAGAACCCAAAGGTACAGTATTGGCACATCACTGCAGAAAATCCCTCTTTTGCTGTTATATTATCAGCATATGATTCCAGAAGTTATTAGTAGAATCATTTTTGTTGTGCCTACTTTTCCTCTATGATTTAGAAAGTCCTCCCCAGTTAGTGGTATCCTACTTTTCCCACCAGTGAGTTTCAGTTCTGTGTGCAACTGTGAGCTACAGGAGTAGGTGGAGAGAGCAGAGCAATGCAAGTGAAATATGTGCCAACTGTTGGTGGAAAATTAGATTGCTCTTCCTCTTCGATAATTTGGTTCCTCTCTGAGTTGTGGTCAATTGTTGTTGCAAAATGTTCAATCTAGGGAAAAGCCTTTGCTCTTTGATTCAGAGAGATGTCCGAGATCAATGAAAGGTTTCTTATATTAAATTCCATTGCAGCCACATGGGAGATATCAAATCGACATGTTTGGTGTACTGATTTCTGCATCCTTTGGAATCAGATGCACCAGCTAGAGAGACAGTGGATATTTCCTTGAAAACACAGACAGTTTTGTTGGAATTTGTGTGTTTTGGTCTCGCATGTCTGCTGCAGGTTTCGTTGAAGGAGAATGGGAGCTTGAGTAAAGACAGTAACGTTACCATGGAGATTCCCATCCATACTACCATTGCCTATGCCCTTATAGAGTTGGAGATCAAACTTGATGGACGCTATGGTGAGAAATCATTCCCTAAATCCATACGTGAACTGGCTAGTCTTTTGCAGATTTGACAAGAACTATTAATTAATCTATTTCATCTGGGTATTTGAAATGTAACGTGTTACATATTTTCCACAGAGCTGTGTCTGATGTCAGACACCACTGGAGGTTTTGAAGTAGATGGCCCTGCTTTGAAAGGACTGTTGTGTGTCTACAGAGCTCCTGCGTACGCTTCTGAAAACTTCTGCCTTAGAGAAGGTAAATTACTGTTTCACATTTCTCTCTGCAGCATGTAGATGGTTGTTGCAGCTGATGACGTGTTCAGAATTGCATGTTGTTTTCAAGTCACAAAGGGCCTCTAGAGATTGGAGGCCCAGTGCTGTCTTATCAGAAGGGTGTGAGGGTCTGTTAACATGTGCTTTGACCTACATTATAAGGTCTCTTTAAACCAAGAATCCACGTGGTTAGTCCATATTGTGCTGTTTACTTTTTTGCCTGGTTCAGTCTTAGTTTTTAGTGACCAGCTGCATGTATACATTTTGTCTTTAAAGGTGTGTGATAAAGTGTGTCCATTTTATATTTTATTTTTCCATTGGCAGAGCTGGAGCGACTGAGTGATCATTTCCAGCTACTTTCAGCTCTTCCTGTCGCCACAAGGTCCTCTCTGCTCCAGCAATTCACAAAAGTTATGGAGGACCGAGGGGCCGTCAGTTCACTTCAGAGTGTGGTGAGCAGAGAGACACTGTTATAAGTGGAGTGATAGGGACTTCTCCTACATTGGCTTTTAAAACTGGGTGTCTTCCTCTGTCTCAGCTGGACCAGATGTTCCTGGAGGAGAGGCCTGCCCTGGGTGATGTTTCGATGACAGACTCTCAAAAGCAGAACATCCAAGCAATTCTGGACTTTTTGGAGCAGTGTGGTCAGGTGGAGTCAGCTCAAGCAGACCAGTCCACACAAGTCCTCACAGCCCTGCACCTCATTGTCAGCGCCATGGATGGTGAGAAAGCTGTGCTCTGTGTAGCCTTTGTTACTTAGCCCATTACTTAAGTGAAATGTTGCTTGAAGTCCTCAATCTGTGAAAAGAGTTCCCACTGCATGCAGAATGTCCTGAACACCTAATTTCCTTAAGTTCATCAAGTATCTGGGTCTTTGTCTTTCAGAGATGACACATGATTGTCTTGCTGTCTTGGGAATGTGCTGCAGCCTCACAGTGTTACAGGTTCTGGAGCTACTGGTTAGTGAAGTCAGCTTTTACAAAGAATAATACAACACAACAACATGTTATGTGAGTTTTCTATTGTTTTCACATTATGCATCACATTGATTTAGCTGCCTTTTATCTTCCTGTCACACCTGGTCCAGGTGCAGTGCGTATCGGGGGAGGGAGAGTTGCCCCTGAGCAGCGCAGGCCTAGCTGCACTGACTGAGGATGTCTATGAAAAGACTGAACATCTGTTTGCCTCCTCTAATATGTCCCTGAAGAGAGACGGGGACACGGTGAAGACGGAAATATACCACCAGCCAGGAAACCTTCCTCTGGTCCTGTGTATTACTGTTAGAGGTCTTGCCTCATTGGCCCACTGAGTTTGAACTGAAGACGCCTTTATATCCACCAGAAACGTTAACTACTACCCTGGAATGAGGTAAAAGTGTTATTTATCAGTGTTTTTTTTCTTTTGTTTTTTTAGTCTTTTTGGTCCTCTACAACAGTGTTGCATTTTACTGTAGGTAGGGTAATTCTATAAATGGACTAGTGCTGAAACAATTAGTCAATCAACAGGCAATCGTCGATCAACAACAAATCGTCAACATTTTGACAATCAATTAGTTTAGGTCATGGATTTTGGACTGTTTTCTGGACAAAACAAGCATTTTGAAGACATCACCTTAGGCTTTGGGAAATTGTGAAGGTAATTTTTTTGACTGATTTCTGATTTTTATAGAAAAAAATGTATTGATTATAATCTCGACTTTGAGATTATTCAAGTAACGGGTAATACCCTACACGTTATGCATTACTAAAAGTTAATCCACACCTTCAAGCCAATCAAAAACTAGAATTTTCAGTGGCCATGGTTTAATAAAAAATAACCATTAGCTGCAGCCCGGAAATAATACGCACAACTGCATGCAGATTCATGTGCACAATCTTTGATGTACAACTTTTAACTTGGTACTTGCTGGTGGCATCAGCATATATAATATGCAATATAATATTTAGATTTTAGTCTCTGAATGAAAATGAAAGAAAAAAGGGTTCTTACCATATGATTTTGGGTAATGCCACAAAGATGAATGTGTCTAGTATCTGAAAGAGGCGTCACCTTTTTATTATGTTCTCATGTAAATTACATTTTATCTACAGTACGATTTGTATAGAATTATCTCGTTTGTCAATGTCATGAAAACTTCAAAACCTCATGTTTTAAAATATGCACAAATTATTTTTATGTAGGGTCTAATGTCATGTCTCACGCTGTGGGGTATCTTGTCCTTTTCATTCTTTATGGCTTTAGGTTGTTTGTTATAACTAATTTATTTTCCTCTGTTAAATATTATCAAATATTCATTCGTTTTGAAAATTTTCTTTAACGCTTCCACACAAAACCATGGCATTGTCCTCGAAAGAGATGAAGTTTTGAAGCTGTTTTTTAATGTTCCAACTACAAACCTAATTCCGAACCACTTGAGCACATTGGTTTATGAATATTTAAACTTTTCATGCAGTTTGATTGCAAACTTGTCTTTGAGTTTCATTGTGCTTTTTAATTGTATAGCATTATATTAGGTTTTATATTGTGAGCCTTGGAAATTGTTTCAATTGCTACCTTTTTTATCTGTATTATTTTTGCATGTTTATCTCTATTGTACAACAGAAAAATAACTAAGAAAAACGTATCACCTTAGATTGTTGTAAATATTACCAGTTTGTGAACACAAACTCAAAATGTTTGTCTAGTAATTCTGCCAAAAGAACAAAGCAAAACCAAAGTGGATCATTAGAAAACACCAGTTATTTATTTGAAATCTGAAAATACAACTTATCTGAAATCTTGTAAAATATACCATATAAGTCAATATGAACAGTTATGTTTTAGTAATATCACATCAAAAGGGATGGTTCACTGAGATGCAGTACTCTGTTCAAGAGTCCTGTGGAAAGTTTCTTTCTTCCAAACAAACAAACAGCACCATATCGACGGACCTAACAGTCAGAAACACTTACATGATCCAAATGTCTGCAAAACAGGCAACATAATTAATGTAATCTGTTGTGCTTGAGTGAAAGGGAAATAAGGGGTAAACACTACAGTATTACTTTTCCTTCTGTACAATATCAAACAGTGACTGGCATGACATATCCCATTTGAGGTTGAACTGCAAAGACACCAGGGCACAAATGTAGCCCTGAGGACGACAAAGGTCTCAGAAATATGACACTAAATGAATGGTTCATGGTTTGAAAGTTTGTAAATTCGTGACAAAATGAGATGAATTACTGGAGGCATATGCACTGTAAACTGTGACACTGAGGTATCATTCTTTTCGATAAACAAGCCCTCCTCATTTTTGCAGAATAAATAACCTATTTTGCATACAGATGTGACATTAAAACACGACATGACAAAAAAAATTGCATTTGCTTTTAAAACATCCTGACGCAAGGGCCAGTATTTTCTTCCAATCCACGTGAATAGAAAGTATTCTTTAAAAAAAATATTTTGCCAATAAATAAGTACACTTCCTGTGTGTTGTGAGTTGCATAGTGTGCTAGAAAGGAATCTGGCAATTCAGACCCAAGGTGACAGATTTGTGCGAAATCCAAATTCACACAGGGCTGATGTCCAACACTTTGTCCATGTGCGAAGTACAGTGTTGAATCCTCCATCCCTTCAGGTGTCCCCTTTCATCCCAGGCCCAGCAACTTGGACAGCCACGTCTGTCCAGCAGGGGGTAAAACATCAGTAGACCCAGCTGACTGGAACCCACTGCGGCTCTATGAATAATCTCTCTACCGCCTCCTGCAGCTTGTCAAAGGCCTTGTCCAGATTGTCATTGACAATAGTCAGGTCAAAGTAGTGGCTGTATGCCCGGCGGATCCTGGCACTCTCGTCCACAGTCTTCTTCAAATCGTTCTCCTGTTGCAGGAAGAGATTCAGCCCATTAGGATGATGGAAGCAGCAACCATTCATGAGTATTGACCATCATCATTTCTAAGTATTTAGGAACCTTAAAGGGTAATTCTTGTATTTATAAACCTGGTCCCCATTTTTACATATTTTGAGGTCTAAATGACTAATGGGTATAAAATGTTGTGGAATTGGTCCAGTAGATCGCCTCAGCCGCAAAACAGGCTGCAATAGCTGCAACGTAATCCCTGCGGGCAACTGCGCCCGTCAAAGTACGTCCACTAAAAGTGCTTGTTTTTGCCACTGACTGGCTCGGATTGTTATTCTTAAGTGTCTGACAACAATATGGAAAGGATCCCTACAGAGACAGACTGTTTGTTAAAGAGTAAGTTGTTTAACCAGAAACAGAAGTCTCTCAAAGAGAGGTCTTTCTCTGAAATCTCTTGAGAGGTGAGTTGTTGCAGGAAGACGACGGTGTTTCTGGTTAAACAAAAAGGATCTTACTCCTCAACAAAACGGTCTGTCTCTGTAGGGATCTTTCCATAATGTTGTCAGACATTTAGAATAACAATCTGAGACTGTCAGTGACAAAAACAAGCACTTTTAGTAGATGTACTTCGACAGTGCAGTTGCCCACAAGGATTTCTGCTATTGCAGCCTGTTTCGCGGCTGCCAGCTGAGGCGATCAACTGGACCAATTCCAAAACCTTTTGTCCCTATTAGTCATTTAGACCCCAACATATTTAAAAATAGGGCCCAGGTTTAAAAATATCAGAATTACCCTTTAAACCCTCTCAAAACTTACCGTGAGTAGTTTGGTAGTGAGTCCAGCATCTACAACAGCTTTGTGCATAGCTCTTAGTGTGTCCAGTTCAGGAGCAGCAATAAACACCACAAATGGCATAAACTCAGCAGTCTTCAACACTTTCAGGGCCTGGGCAGAAAATATAATGTCACAACTAGAGCTTTAGGGAAAAAAAGCTCTGTATACTGAGAGTGTGCCTTGGACTAACCTGAGGGTTGACGTCCAGGATGCAGGTACGGCCTGCATGCACCACTTCATGGATAGAGTCGATCTTGGTGCCATAAAGGTTGCCGTCATACTCGCCGTGCTCCAGGTAACGGCTCTCCTTGATGTCCTTCTCCATCTCTTCCCGCATCACAAAGCAGTAGTTCTGGCCATCTCTCTCCTCTTCCCTCGAACGGCGTGACGTGACTGGAGGTAAAAGGTAAGGGACGGTGTTACATGTACCCTGGCAGGAAATTGCAGAGACAAGGCAACTACCTCAGCTGTCTGTCTCACACACTCACAGGGTACAGTGGTTCCATATCGCAGAGGGTTCACAACAATAAGTCTGTTCTTCAGGCTCCGCCTCCCAACTCCCTGGGCTCCAATCAGAATCAGCGTTTTCCTCTGAAACGGCGGCATCTTGGCTACTTCCTCATAGATCTGCAGCTCATAACGGTCAAATTCTGTTCAGGGAAATACACAGGCTGGATGAGCACCACATTGTCATCTATGCAAACACTGCAACTTTTCACTAAAGATTAGAACCAGCGGCGATACACACCTGCATTCTTTGAAGTGAGGTACATTATTTTTTTCTTCTTTTTCTTCGCAGTTCCGCAGAGCATCCCTGAGACGAATTTCAAAAAGTGTCAGATCACCACATGGTGGTGCTAAAGGCAATGGATTTACTATCATGACTATTAAGAGTGCTCTTAGAACGAGAGCAGCTGGAAGCTGGAAATTGTGTGAACATGATTTGTACTGACCTGTACCAGATGTGTCCCAGTCTCTTCTCACAAAAGCTTTCCTCTTCTCCTCCAAGAACTGACTGGGGATGAGACCAGTGGCTCCACCATCAACTTTGCGTGCCTACATGGAAATGAAAGTAGTTGAGAGATGATTGGTTTAAATATTTCACACAGAAAACGAATACCATCACAAACATCTTCCTCCTCATCTTTAGCTGCCTCTTGCAGCTTTCAACAGTCAATTATTCCACCTCACTTCAAATTAGCTGTGCAGCTTTGGTCAAAGCAGCACCAACTTTGACCACTGCTGAGCAAAATGTGCCTACTCACCTGCCACCAGATGGGGTCCTCCTTGTTGACTACATGAAGGATGTCTCCCTTGGAAAAGGCCAGGCCTGCCTCTTTACAGGGGATCAAGTTGTCTGTGGCTGGATTATAGTTGAAGTGTGGCTTCAGATAAACCTACAATTTAGGGTGTGAACAAAATATGAGACAAATTATACAGACAACATACACAATAGGATTAAGCAATACCTTAAATCCCTATTCAAATATATTGTCACATTTAGCATATTTCTCACCAGTGCATGGCTGTAGAACAAAGTTATGTGTCTGACAGCTCTTAAAATATCAAATTAATGTTACACAACTATAAGCATGTCCACTTAATTTGTTTCCCATACACTCATCATATTCAATTAGGCAGTTATATTTCAAGCTCTCATGTTCCCTTTCACAACCGCCGCCGTTATCTGTGTTTACACTGTGCTTTTTCTTGTGTCACGTTTGATGATTATTTAACGGCTCTTTGAGTATCTATAAACTTTTGAAAAAGAGACCAGTGTGAGCAGTCAGAAAGGATTTTAACCAAACGCAATGACATGATCAAAATACAGTTGTTGACAGATTCATCACATCAGTGAATTTTTATCACCTAGGTCTTATTCACAAGTTAAAACTCTTACCATAACTGAAACCACACATAGCTAAACAGTAGGATTAGATCATTCGATCCTCCTCGGCACAAAGGTCAGTGTCTGACATAAGCCTACATACTGCTCCTCAGTGTCAGCTGCTGTGTGTGCCTGTTACTGTAAGGAGGAGGGGGTGCTCCACTGAATAGAGTGGTGTATGCCCCAGATAGTGTGTGAAGTATTATTAATAGACCCTCTCTCCCTGGGCTCAATTTTCAGAAGCCTGGTATTCTGAGATCAATCAGGTCAGGCAGCTCTCACCCAATCCCTGACAGGTACAGTACGACTCCCAACAGCTTTGTACACATGGCACACCGGGACTTACACACCAACACATCCTGCGTTCTGGTGCAATGATTTCAATATTTTAATGGAGTTTAATAGAGCTCAAAACACTAATATTCAATATTACTGATTTTCCAGTGTAACAGGATTATTAGCTCCCCACAGGTGAAAAGCTTGACATGAAAACAAAGTGCAGTCTCCTTTTTCCTCACCTGTGGAGGTGCCGGTGTGTCTCTGTAGCTGGGCAGGACCTTGAGTGTGATGCTCCCACTGCAGTCTCTCAACAGCTCCTGGAGTTCATGGGGGTTGCTACCAACCTCACGACCATTCACCTCGCAGATTATGTCCCCTGTGTGCAGCATGCCCTGTCTGTCAATCGAGCTGCCGTGCAGGATCCGTGCTATCACCACCTCTCCCTGCTCTACACGGAACGTCACCCCCTGAAAGAGAGTAACGGTCATTTAGTATCATACATCCGCACTTCATAAATTATACGGGAGGTCTGTTTCATGGGTCGGTCTCTGGTTGCTGTGAAAAAAGCAACTCATGTCAAGATACAATAAAAACTGAGTTACCCTATTCTAACAGCTGGTTAATAAAAGAGGACGTGTAAAACACTTAACAGCCCAACAGGAGCATTACATGTTTCCTCTGCAGAGCTGTGGTGGATATAAATGCCTGGCTAACTTACCAGTGGTTCCCCAGCTTTCTTCTGGATGCCAATCATCCTGACAGCATCAGCTGGCATGAGTGAACTCATCACCAGGGCATCGCTGTTCACCGCAGCGTGGGGCATTTCGTAGCACTTTGCAGCCACTTTGTCGTGAGCCTCTATCAAAGACTGAGGCAGAAAAAAAGAGGAACAAGAGAAAGAAATACAGACAGAAATAAGACTAAATCTGGTTCACAATCTCTGTACATTTCCAACACCTTTTTCTGACTAAGAAAAATTACCACTACCAACACTACAACAGTGAATGGCACGGCAACACACATTTGATATATTACCAGGAAAGAGTGAAGACATAAATCAGTTTACTGTACACATTCCTTTATAAAAAGACACTTTTATGACTGCATTGACAGTTGACTAATTGATATATAGAGAAGATAAGTCAGTCTTGTTCTTACCCTAGCAGCCACAACATAGCGTTAGCATTGCTCAGAAACTACAAACTGCATCAGCAAATGTGAAGATTTACTGAAACAGTAGGTGACAGTATTCTCCCCCTGACTTTACCCACATAACCACCCTCCCGTGTTGCAGCTTGTAAGTGGTCAAGAATATAAAGGGCGACAGAGAAGCAGAGCTGCCTGACTTCCTGAGCTGCTGGCACTTCAGTGAATATCAGGCAATGGTTCGTGTAAAAAGCTCTGACATCCATTCCCACACCAGCTAGACCATTCACTCTACAAATCTCTGGTCTATTCACCCCCATTAAACCCAGCAACAATGGTGTACAAGAGGAACAAGGTTTAACACACCTTAAAGTGAGGCTCCTGAAGGAGTTTGACAAGCTCAGCGGTGGCAGCATCTTTTTGTGGCAGGTTGTTGAGGTAATCCAGGATCTCTGTGACCAGCTGAACATTATCATCCCGCACAGCTTGTAACTTAACTTCCTCAAGACGCTCATGGGCCTGCGCACACGCACACACACACACACACACACACACACACACACACCCCAAATAAATTACCACTTCATCAGGCTGTTTGCAGAGAACTTGAAGCGGCAAGACAATCAACCTCTTTATTTGTGTTAGGGATGGGAAAAACTTCGTTAGTTACAAATCATGATATTTGAACCCCAGAATTTTTTGATTTTTGGTTGGTATTTTTAAGCATATGAAAGCAGGTAAAACAATACTGCAAGTGTGAGGCTGAAACAACACATTCACTAACTTTTTGCCTTTTAATGTCCTCATATTTTGACTTTCTGGAAAATAATTTCACTGGCTACTTCATGACACAACAGTGGGAATACATAAACATTTTCTCCACTCCACATATTCCTTTCATGTAAATCTAATTTCTGTGTCCTAAGGCAGCTGCCGTCCCACTGGCTGGAATGTATTTATGTTGGTGAATTTCCAGAAATTGCTTGACAACTCAAGATAATATGAAAAGCATTTCACAGTGAATTCCTTCACCAGCTACGCTGAGATAGATAGGGTGGACACCTGACAGGAGGGTGCACAAAAAGGATAAAATGCTCTTTCATGGTAATTTTGTATCTCAATAGTGAGGTATATAGCAATATAGTTCATTTCTGGGAACTCAGATGAGAACCTGTTGTACTATGTTGGTGCTACTGAGAAGAGTTTCACACCCTGCTGTAGGCTTATTTTTAATCACACAGGGAAATTAGATCATATGGTTAATCCTCAACTGATATTACACTATATTGTTTCAGATGTTGCTGTTGTTGTGTCCACACACTGTATGTCCAATTACAGAAGCGAGACACCATTAAAATGCCATGTTCTTGTGACTTTTATACAAATCATTAATGACTCTTATATCAGACTATTCCTGTGATACACAGAAGACAAAGAGAAATTAACAGTTCAATATACAGAGTTTATTACCACATTCAAGGGGTTCTATTTGGTATGACATTACACCAGAAACTACATACAGGCCCATCTAACGGGAAAAAAGTCATATCTAAGGAAAGCAGTGCCCTGTTTGTTAGAAATGAGGACAAGATCTTGCCTTTGTGGTTTTCTCTAGAAATCATTCTATTCATAGATATAGCGGATGAACCTAATGACCTCAATTTGCAATCTGATTTTTTTTCTGTTATGTAAGCCATTTGTTCATCGTGCTGTCAACCTCTTTTAGCTATGTGAAAAAAGTTAAAAGGAACGTTTTCTGGTGTGAGAAAAACTCCCTCAAGATTTGGGGAATGTTTTATATTCCATTTAAGTGAATAGGTAAAAACTACAGGTGTGCTGTACCACCCTGCACAAAGCAAATCTGATGCTTGTTTCTCTCTTCTAGTTATACCTCACACTGGCCCAGGGACATTTACTGCAGGTAATTTAAACCTCGACACCGGAATTGTGGGCACACTGCAAAACTAGTTAATGTCCCGGGGTAGCACATTACAAGATGCAGTTTGTTTGTGGGTGCGCACGCTTGTTCAAAAATCCCCTATAATATGTATGTTTTAGAGAGAGATCTTAGCCTGAACTATTTCTCCCTCCAGCCCACAAATAAATAAGCATTTGCCCATGCTGGAACATGTCAAGCCTCAGGGTACACTGCCAGGAAGATTTAAGTCGTCATATTGCACGTGTGGTGACATATGATACTTATTACACCTTCATTTTCTTGAGCTCACAGTGACATTTGTGCCTTTTCTGAACTAGAGCTTGATGACCAGCTGTAATGAGATTACAACTCTGTTTGTGTACACAACATAGCACTGGAGTAGTTGGAGTGAGTGTGTGTATTACCTTGGCGAGGGAGCGGACGATGGGGCTCTCCATGATGCCTCTGAGGAAGATTAGGTCAATATCTTTGGCTCCTGTGCCTGATGGCAGGTCTTTGAGGTTGTCCAGTACCTGCTGCATGGCTGAGGGGGAAAAATACACGTCAGTTGTTGGGCTGAGAGAATGCCAACCACTCTCTTTACTTCTTTTGAGCTTGCAAATGACTGCTTTGTGAATGCAGACAGAAATGTTGGGACAAACAAAGCTCATTGCCAGTAATAATGAAAATGATTAAAATTCTGAACCAATGAAAACACTGATGAAAAAAACAAAACAATGTGACTATAATAAGAGCTTACAAGGCAAGAACAATAAGTGGACAGTCAATCAATGGGCCAATTCACAGAGAACATCCCCTTATTTACATTGCAGCAGCAACAAGCACACAGAGTCACAAAGGAATTGTTCTACCAACAAATCTGCCTTGTAGAGGCTGAGAGCACACAGCAAGAAACTGGAGCCAAAAATCCTGACACATACAGCTAGTAGTTTGATTAATCAGCCAACTTCACACAATAAAATTAATAATATAATATCTTTTGGTGCTTCCCAGTAATAATCTTTCAATTAAAATAAGATTTGATGTGCATTCTGTTTTGTTTCTTAAGAGAATAAGCAGTCCATTTGCCTTGTTTTCCCCAAACAGTTTGAAAATAGAAGAAGACAGCAAATTGGATCTGACAAGACAATTCACAAAAATAAATACAGTCGAAACATTTGGCTGTTTTGGAAGTTAGGCTAAGCATGTGTTCATTTTTTTTTTTTGCTATGTGTGGCTATTGTATTTCACAGAGGGACAAATGTGAAAGTTCAGAGGCAGCATCAAAATCACCCACACAACTATCTCTGGGCAGTGGGCACATTACCATTCAAATGGTAATGAAATGTCAAATGTCAAATTTTGCACACAACATTTCAGCAGTTCATGTGCAAAACATTAGTTAGGACTTCTGTCTTTGAAAGCTTACCTGTGCCAGACTTTGCATTGGCCACAGTCATGTTTACTATTCCTCAGCTCAGGATGGTGAAACTCTCTTAACACGGTCAAAAGCCGTCCAACTGCCCGCTTACAGAAACCAGAGCAACTGGAGGGCTGGACAAGGTAGGAAACCCGCTCAAGTCAGTATACTGTACGCTAAGATCACCACACTGTACAAGTCATATCATGAAATGAATCAAGCTGACATTTACTAACATGTGTTGCTGTTAAACAAATGCAGATACAAGTAAGGAAGCATGAGACACAGAAAACATTTGTCTGTCTTGGTGTTTTATGCACATGTTAGCACAGAGGGCTCTTATGAAATAAGGGAATGACAAAGAGGGCCATTGACTGACAAATGATGAGTCTCCCATCCTTCTGGCTAAAGGTTGTGCCAGCCACACACAGTGAGGCCCCTGGGGAATCTGTTCAAACATGATCTACAAACAGAGTGAGGCAAAAACAGCCCTGCCAATGCCTTAGGGGGTAGGTGGAAAAACAGATGTATGGGCTTTTTGAGCATAGGCAGCCCCATTTAACTGTTAACTGTATAACATCATAAATGCAACATTGTACTCCATCCACACAATGTCGCCACACAAAAAGGCAGATAATCATCCACAGCCAAAAATAAACAAGAACGGCATAAACTCACCAACAAACTGTGTTCAAATCATCAGTGCAGCACTCCGACACGGAGTCCCACGTTTTCTACAAAACATTCATCTGGTACCTCTGGACTAAAGAGAGAACAGAAAGAAAAAAACATAACATTCTTATTACTTGGTGAATTTGTCAGCCTAAAAACTCTCCTAGGTACTGATAAAAGAAGCTCATGCAGGTAAGTAAGCTCCTCTCCACCCCAGCCTGACTTCATTGCCCAGACTTCTCCTGTTCATTCAGTAGTATTGTTATGCAGCCAGTTTTGATTGGCCAAGTCAATCACATGACCAATGTGTTTAAAAAGACTCATTACTACCACCAAGTCAGATAAAGCTCTGCTCAGAAACAGTGAGACTGTGGACTATTAATTGTGTTCTGTGGACTTAAAAAGATCAAATTAAAAGAAGCCTTCAATTTTATGGGACACATTTTTGTGGCTTGTTTCACTGAATTACTATAAAGATTGTTGTAGTTGTTGTCATCAGCAGTTCTGGCTGCCCAAAGTAGTTTTGTTAAGCATTATACACAGCATATTCCATGCAGAAACATGCATGGTTTTCAGCAATTTGTGTCCAATATGTCAGTGTCCTCAAAATTTAAATAAGGCAAAAGTTTCCTAATTGTTAAAGTACATCAACAACAATTAGGCTAATAATTTTAATTACCCACAATATTCCTTAGAGTTAAAGAATAATGCAACAGGAGGTAAGCTGGAAATTAAAGCAACAACTGTGGCCAGCACAATGTTTAAATCAGACCTGTTTACCCATTTGCTGTAGGCTACAATTTTCATTATCAAACCTCAAACAGGACCAAAATTACAGGTTTTTTAGATGCTAAAGTAACTTTGCTCATTCATTGCTGATGATGGTGTTGAAATACACTAATAGTACATTAAGACAAATTGGGCAGGCTGCTATATTGGTCGATGAGTAACAAGAAATGTCAGTACAGAAATGCCACACTGTCTTTGAGCTAATTTAGAAACGGTGTCACCATTGCATAGTTTGTCAGCTGGAGACCGCTGACAAGTTGATTTTTTTAACTCTATCATGTCCCACTCAGTATTTATGTTGGTCACAATTCTAAAATCTAAGGAATCTGTATCAAGACTGTCTGTTTATGTTGTGAGTTTATGTAAATATATATACAGCATACTATCAGCCAATTAATTGTTACCCCCAAATATCAATATCAGCATCGGCCTCAAAAATCCAGTATCGGTTGTACAATGATAAGACCCCTGTCTAATGTGATACTGCGTGGCATACATTATGTTAAATATGGGTGAAAGGAAGGAGCTCTATAACGCCATTATAAAAGTATTTGGCACCAGGCTTCCAAGTTCCAAGATGCAGGAGTGTTAGAAGAGTATATTGCCTGCTGCCACCCACTTTGAACCCATTCATATTCTCATAAGTTAGAAGCCAGTCTTAATGAATGGGGCTCACAGTTGCTTAGTTACACCGCCTATCAAACACATGAGGAGCAGCCAGGTGGGACGTGAACGCTCGGTGCTCATGGTGGCAGATAAGTTCCTAACTACCAGTTAACTACCACTTAGATAACGGAAGGACACTGAAGTAACCGAGAGTGGAGCTGAACCAAAATCTGCCTTCAAGAAACGTGCTGGCTGCAGTGGTTTGAGTTTACACGTGTAACCACTTCCAATGTGAGGCAGCTTAGCCATCGGCAGGTAATTAGCGGTGGTAAACGCTATACTTTTTGAGTTAACACGTAACGATCAAATATTATCTGAAATGTGTTAAACTGCAGCTACATGCTGCCAGGTCCTCATTAGCGTTAATCCCACCAGTGCCCGTCCCGTGCCAAGCTGGTGCTGGTTTGTGACTCATATGCAGGCAAGTTAGCAATGCTAATGATTGCTAGCGAACACTGGTATGCGCTTGCACGTGTAAAGTATCTTTCAAATACCGTTACCACAAACTTAAAAAAAGCCAGCAAAACTAACCCTACTCCTCCGCTTGTTAACGTTGTCTTGCGACGCGGTTAGATGCGAGTCCAGTAATTAGCTAGTTGCTAACAGCAACGTCATGTGGCTCAGGCACGTTAGCCAGCGTTAGCTTGTGGAGTGATAGCCGAGAAACTAAAGGGTCCCACGACGAGACCGTGGCTCGTGTGTCTGATACAATGAATGAATGATACGTTACCTAATTTATTCAGTGTCAGCCCAGCTTTCATTCTTCCCTCCATTTCAGAGTTTCATGATTCTTGCGCAATAGTAACTAGTTAGTGCCTGCCCTGCCTGCGCCCCTTGCCTCAGTTCACCGTCCTCACACAGTGCTATGCTAATGCCGTCCAATGCCTTTCAAGTTAAATCTAACCCATTGAAATCCTGCACAACCCACCCATATAATTTACTGTAAACGTTACCCTAAAATAAATACCGGTAGTTATGAAAAGGTGTACAGAGGTAAACTGCATCAATGGTTCCCATAAAATCCAATGACCCCTAAACACTGGATGCTTTGCATTATAGACTGTGCACACTCAATGCAGTATTGTGAGTTGACAGCCCAATATAACTATTTGGTCACCATAAATTCAAACATACAGTAGCCCTTTGCCCTTGTTCAGTTTGCCCAGCTACCAGGACTTTAAATATGTAGTTATTAAGAAGATAAATGTGCCGAAATAGTTGGAAAATTGGAGAGATTTACTATATTTATTCATTTTCAGTGGAGTAGTAGCGTACCAGTAGCCTAATAACAGATTTCTCTTCTGGCTCTGGCAAAACATCATGCACCATATCAATAGCTATTATTGCATAGCAAACAACATATTTAAGAATAACACTTACCCCATGAGGAAGATATGCTGTAGATCTTGCTACCATTAATGGCACCTGTGATATACTATCCCCACATCTGGCTACAAATAATCTCATTTGTGCCACCCATCAGCTGCTGAAGCGTCTTTATAGAGGACAAGATTTGCCAGCATGCATAGAGAGCCAGTAGCTTGGACCAGGTATTATAACAGAGTTAACCAAATTCTCAGTGTTGCGTGATTCGCTTTTGATGTATTCAGGTCACTTGATAGGATTAAACTGTTAATCTGTTTTCATGCAGGCTTCAGGTACATCTCAGCAGGCTTGATATAACAATTTAAATAAATGCAACACTGTGGTGTACTCATTTTACAGCTAATTTTTTATTTTACTCTCCCCCAAGTGGAACATTATAGCAAACATGAATTATAAGCTATTTGCCCCACTTGAAAAATTCCCAAAATATTTAGATGCCGGTCCACCAGTAGAGAGCACTGTTACTCCATCAGTGAATGACACAAGACGTTGTTCAACATACCTATACTGTAGATACTAAACAGGCCAGGTAGTAATACTTGGTACTTGTCAAGCCAAGTGAGTCAGATGATGGGCATGCTCATGAAAAATGTGTTGTAGCAGCACTGGCAACATTACAGACCAAAGTGTTTGCATTACATAATGTTTATTCCATGCAGTACAAGTTAATTTCATGTCAGTAACAGACATGGCAGCAGCTTTGTGGTAAAGTCAGCCTGGATATGACAGCTCCAGCAGCATCACCACAGTGGCAGCCCATCATACCTACATCATAGGGAAAGTCACAAGTTAAGTAAAGGTGTGTTTTTGACAAACATTACAACCTATGTAAGATGTTTCCCTGTCTCCATTCACATACAAGAGGAAGACAATTAGAAACATCTCGTTATAAGATTCAATCCAATACAATACCACCAGTAGCTACAAACTTAAAAATCAACACTTCATTGACACAATGTGAACATAAACTGAACATTATCAGCTTCACAAGAATAGATTTATTGCACGGCTGTATTGAATTACACTAGATTGTATGCAAGTTTGTATTTTTCTGGTTGTACATGTTTTATCATACAATACCAGACATTATATTGCATAAAATTGACAAACACAAATTAGTAAAATAAATAAATACATAAATAAAAACTTGTACAAAATGTATAAAAAGCAAGCTAGCACTGTAATTTTGAAATTATTTACCTGACATAGTTTGATCCTGGAATACTCTCTGTGCTCTCCCTCACCAACACATCTGAAAATACAGTGTCTGGCGTGTCTCTTTTCCCATACCTATGCATAAAAAAGAGTCAAGCAACATATCAGTACTTCTTTGCATGTACTTTAACAATTGTCTGAGCCTATAGTATTTTATAGAAATCCAAGAACTAACCTCTGTCTTGTAATGAGGTTGATGTAGTGTCTTAGTGCAGAATAATATTTGGCAAGCTCCTCAGGTGGTGCGCCTTCCCTGGGACTGGCAGGCTTGGCTGGATATGCATTTATGCCAGAGTGAATACAAGCCAGCAAGCAGAGAGCCAGAATACTCATCACAGCGCTGGAGCGAATCCTGGATCACAGGGAAAATTAATAGTCAAAATGCATAATAAAAACTACGATATCACAATGCCAAAATCAGAAATAGAAGCTCCAAATTGGGATGATACTCCACCAAAAAAGCTGCCAGATCCAACATTACGTACTGACTTTCAATCAAAAAGTGTGCCTTTAAATTAAACGGTGAGAAATAAAAAATGTTGCTTACATTATAATGCAACACTTGAAAATACTGCTGTAGTCGGTTTTCTCGCTGTTCAAGGCACCTCTGTCAGATTCCCAACATTGTCTGTGTTTTATACAGTGCGTGTCAGATGGAGAGGGAGGGTGATTTCATTCACTTTTATGGTACTCCTGAGAAATATCTACTGCCTCATTAGTTTAGTCATCCCTGAATGGCAAGGCAAACAAATGGAGATACTCAGTTACATTATTGTGAAAAGACCAAAACACGTAAGTAACATGTTTAGATTCATTAAAATGTTTTGACTTGGTGTACATGTATGTGTTTTTTTAATATATTGAAATTAACTGCATTAGAAATTTACTGCAGATGTCCAACATGTGTGCTTTGAGGATTTAATTATTCCTGAATAACATTACCACAAATTTGTGTTTTATGACACGATCAACTCCTTTGCAGCAAACAATGAGTTTAATTATACATAAACTCACAGAGGCGTGCATAATTGATTCATATCAATTTGCAATGTTGTTATTTTATCCTTAATCATTCTTATTTCTACATTAAGTACACTAGGAGGGCCTTAAATGTTTGAAGGGTAGAAAAGAGAACACTTAATAACAGCAAATTTCCCTTTTGTTCAAAACAAAATTTGAATTATAAGTGGAGAGGTGTTGGCAAAGTACTGGCACAAGTGGAGGCAAACCTTTATTAAGTTAGAGAGTCCACTTAAGAGTCACAACCAGCATGACAAGTCTCAATAAAACTGACGATGTGTAACTACAAATGGCTGAAGATGGTCTGCTGGTTTCACATTAAGTTGAAATATGTTGATTCCCCAGCTGTTTAGAAAGATTATGTTTTGTTTATAGAGAAAGTCAGAGGGGGTCTGTATCAAGAAACAAAAACATTCATTAATTTAATTAGGCATAAATAATCTGAAATATGTAAAATCCAACTGTTTTAAAATTAAAAGAAAGAGCAGCTATACTCCTTGTTATCACGAAAAGTGGCTTTTTCTGCAGGGTCTTGGTTTAATACTTATACTTATATAAGTGATTATGTCAAATGTTTTTAAGGGTTGTTAGCAAGAAGGACAAAAATGCGTCAAACTCATTAATAAATGTTGAATTCTCTTAAGATTGCTTCTCATGTATCTAATCTACATGATTGCAAAACAGTGGGACTATACCTCCACTTTACACACTACTGACTGACAAACAGTTGTCTTAAGACAATAACTAAACCATTTTGGCCAAACCAGCAAGCAAAGTTCCAAATTACACCAAATCCAACAAGAAAGGGCAGGAAATCGCTCACACCCATACATTTTCAATTCCAATTGATAGAGGGCACAAAAAGCTCTCAGCCCCTAAATGGTAAGATGACTTTAATGGCAACTATTTTCTTTGAAGAGCACTCTGCTGAAATTTGACAGTAGATTGGTGCTGTTGTTTCCAATGACATGTCATATGAGAACTCTATTCCAGAGCGACAGCACACTCTTTGCAGGAGAAGTACACACAAAGTAAAAACTTTCACATTATACACCAAATAATCTGGATGTTGTATGCCAAAATGACTTCTGTTATTCAGTGAAAAGTGTTTACATTTTAATACAATGATTTCAAGAGATGGCACAAATCAAAGTATCACAGGCTATCCTGTTGACGGTCAACACAAATCTGTCAATATGAATGCTCCAAAATGTTTAATAAAACACTATCAAAACTGACATAAATTGGATATGCAGTGAAGAATATCACTTCTATATCTACTTCTATTCCTTCACAGCAGTGACTCCAACACGAGGAGCTTAAGGGGTGGAATTATAAGTTTGCATGCTTGCAACAATAAAGACAAAAGAAAAAAATAAACAATAATTATATGCAATTATACTTGACTATTGACTACATTTTTTAGAGTCACTGGTGTTTTATTTGATGAAGAACCTTCATCGCCTTTATTTCCAAAATAATGCATGTGCTGTATGGAGAATGGTCAATAATAAATGCCTGATTTAAATACTTAGTCACATCAGCCTGCGCAGCACATTGCTGACAATGAGGGCCAGGTGGATAAAGCACAGAGTTCTTTAAGTGTCATGTCTGATACGGTTGATATGCTCCCTGCTAATAGTCGTCATAAACAACCTCCACTGAGAAAGACTGCAGCCAAGTGCCAACCCACCTGCAGGATACAGACTAATATCAAAGAACCTAAACACTCACTTCTTTTATTTGTTTTTATACTGCAAATACAATGCTAGAATGCTAACAGCATAGAGGGTAGATGGTCTTTTAGCAGAGGATTGAAGCTGGAAGTCTTGGTTGGGGGTTGTAGAGATAAATGATTTATTCCCAGCCAACTGCATACCAGGGAGTAATGAACAGCTAATTTGCTCTTTTCTCTGTGCGACATAAGGTTGCCATGCACAGACACTGATGGAATTATATCTGCAAATAAAGTGTGATAAGCTTCATAGTGTAACCAAACACATGTAATGAAATGAACAATTTTGTGCCACATAGTGTTACCTTATACAGCAATAAATCATCTATGCAAGATGGATACTCTGCTACTGCTGTCTCCAAAAGCTAACTAATCTCCCTTTTCTTCACAAGCTCCTCCATCATAAGAGTATATTAACCACATGGCCATTAAAGGGTACACAACAGCGGGTAAAATGGCTGTGCAGCTAATGAGAACATTAGCCGCAGTAGCAACTTTTGAGTCAAACACAGAACTAATCTTTTTATTTCACTCGTTTCAGGTTTCCCTCTAGAGCTATTTTGCTAATCCACTAGAAAGCAGCTGGTATAATACCGTTTGTGACAGAAAAGGTCCAAAGGTTAAGCCAAGGATTGCATTAATTGGTTTTGTACAATCTCACTCGAGTCATGTGCCACCATTATCTCTAAATAGCGTGCAATTAGTGCAATTTAAAAAAGTTATTTGACAGTCTGTCTTTAGTTAAACTATAAATATTTAAGTATGATCAACAATGTCAAGTTTAATGGGTTTTTGATGGGTGTAAAGCTGCAAACGCTGTTATGTGAGGCTGTTGAGATTCACTATTATCCTATTAGTGAGAGTCATTCTTCATTTTCAGACCATGTAAGTACAAACAACACAACCGCAAGGCACAATAACATTCAAATATTCCTGTCAGGCTCTGCATAGGCATCTCCCACTTCATTACATTTCTACATTTAGCTAATGTTCTCATCCAGCATGACTTGCAACAAGTCAATGAAGTGGAATGGTCACTTGCTAAGAAGTCATGAGGGTATAGTGTGTATGTGTGGATGCACTCATGTAGTATTTGTGCTTCTACCTTCAGGCCCCGATTCTCCATAGAAATGCAGGTATTCGGAGCATAATAATAAAATAAAAAAAGACTTTTCAATCCTCAAATGATCATTTATCAATGCATTTCAATGTGATGCCATGACAGAAACGTGTAATCAAAATCAAAACGTGTAATCAAAACACACAGTACATTTTTTTAGAACAGCCTAGCATGGTATCCTAAATGCTGGTTATTTGCCAGTGACTGCACAGTTGCAGACTATAGAAGCTGTTTGAGTTGCACAAGTGCTGACCGACCTACTTGTGTGATACCAATTCACTGAGCAATCTTTTAGCACACGTAAGTGCTGAGTGAATGCAAGTCATGACTAATACTTTGGCCAACAACTTCTCTTTTTCCTGGAAGGAGCAATTGGCTTGTTTGATTTGAGTGAAAGCATCAAATGGAATGGCTTGTTTTGGTGACGCCACATAATCGCTTTTATAAAGAAAAACCCAGTTCTTCACAGACAAACTGCTCAGTGAATGGGAACCACAGGCTGGAGGTGAGGAAGTTCACCAACAAATACTTTCTTGAATATTTCTTTTTCATGAGACTTTATTCTTTATCTCTTAACTACATTTTTAGGTAAATATTATATTAAAGATATCAGTAATTTTAACAAAAAAAAAAGGGACCAGTTTTGTCATGAGTACTTTTAGTTTTAATAATTGCGTAAAAATGTACTGCTTGAATTTTAAAATGCAAGATTTGTACTCAGGATTTGAATACTCATTTTGCTACTGGTTGGTTCAAATATTAAAAAGGCTCTGACTCGCCAATCTGTGGCTACGGCAACATCACCTTTACACACAGACGCAGAAAATGTGTTCAAAGTACTTTGTTAACCTTTTAATAACTAATATACTGTATTAATATACAACTAAATATTTACTTTGCCATAAACGTGGAGTAAAAACCCTGTCACAATACAAGGAAATATTTAGAGAATAATTTTAAGATATCTAAAATGGTATCAAAATAATTTATTTGTAACCATCAAAATATGTTCAAGCACACATTTTGTTCAGCAGACTCAAAAATCATTCAAACATAGAAAATGTCATTTTACAAATACCATCTGACACGCTGTGATGGTCAGATAATATGAAAAAGAAATGTGTATACAATGAATCAATATGATGAGGGCTGTGATTTGTACAGTGTTGCTGTTGTGTGAGAGATTCATTCAAAATTTCTCAACTCCAAACAGAAAACGTGTTGTTTTTTGTCCAAAGATAATTTAAGTGACAAACAAACACATTTTACTTCTACTCACAGGGATAGGAAAGGATGCATCCAAAGTTACAAAGAAGTAGGAAAGTCTGTGCACAACTTTTGTTGTCACTTTGTTACTTCAACATTATATATGAAGTCTTCTGGTAGCGTCTCAGCAGGGATGCTCTTCAGCTGCTCATCAAAGGTGCGGAGAGTCCAGAGTTTCTCCAGTTCATACACTTCTCTGGTCTCTGGTAGCATGAAGTGAACAACCATATTTCCTGAGACAGAGAAAGGAGCGGGGAAGTGAACACCACTGGCAAGTCTATTAACAAACATCAGTTTTCATATCCAACTGTCTAAATTGGACATTAGAAGATAAGTTTTACATACCGAAGTCAATACACATCCAGTCCTCTGCTTCCTTTCCTTCAATCTTGACATTCGGCTGTCTATCTTTCTTCAGAAACTTGTACTGGAGGAAAATCAACCTTAGTGTAAG